>JAILYB010000006.1:12141585-12855447 GCA_021437785.1 Rhodomyrtus psidioides | reverse complement strand
GGGAGAGAGAGAGAGACGTCTTGGAGAGAGCAAGCTCGCGATTGGCGTCGCCAGCTACGTCGTCGCTTCGAATCGGACGAATATCTACGAAATGAATCTGTCGTAATCAGTTCATCGCTACCGTATAAAAGAGAGGCACGGCGGGATTCGATTTGAATTGATCGTTAACTGCTTCTTCTGCTGCTGCTTCTCTTGCGTGATCTGATTTGGAGATCGAGTTTTCGTCCTCTGATTCGAAGCGGGGAAGATGGAGCGAGCGGTTGCCAACGGCGGCGTGGCTTTCGGCTCGCCGGCTAGTCCCGAGAAGCTCATTATCGACACTGATCCCGGGATCGGTTAGTTCTCGCCGAGCATTTTCCTTTGCGTTCTGTCAGTTCACCGCACTATCTCGGCCGCGTGCGCCGGAATGCGTGTCGGATTCCCGAATCATTTGTGGGATTCTTGTGTTTCTCGTGATGGTGATCGATTGTTCTGCGACGGTCTGAAATCAGAAGCCAAATGTGGCTTTCTGTGGTCCCAGAAAGAAGATTCTGGGAAGACTCAGACTTAATGTTTGTAGTTTACTTGGGGTATCCACTGGTTTCCTTTTCAGCTAGAAATAAGTAGTAAGCGATTATGATAAGAGAAAGTAATAAGTGATAGGCTCATAGTGAGAAATGTGGAGTGAATCCACGAGGAAGTGGAAATGATCGGCAAGTTTTCCTTTTTTATTGGCATTATTCTAGATGCATGAAAGCAATTTTAAATTTTTCAGCTTGACGTTTTTCGTATAGGTTTCTCTTTTGCAAAGAAAGTCCAAGACTTTCGCGTTCTCTTTAATTGGATGTTTTCTTCATTAACAACCAAAAGAAAAATATGTAATGTTTAGGGGATTCACGTGAAAAAGAAGAGAAAATTGCTGCGTCAAGCTACTTAGATAGTTTATCCTCCTGTGATGGGTTGAGTTGGTTTTGTGGCTATAGCCTGAAAAATTGATGTAGAGGAATTATTAATTGGATGCTCGAGAGAGTTCGGTAGGGAATGGATGCATGTGCCCATGGAATTGGCTGTTTATATTGTTGAATTGAGCTATGCAGTTGGGAGATGGGCCATATTTGTTTTTTGTTTTTTTTTCTTTTCAACTGCACTACTATTCAGAATATGCACTTTGCCTACCTTTATTGACTGTTTTACATCTCGTTTATCTGTATAAACATGTTTTGAGTTGACTAACAGATGATAGCATGGCAATCTTCATGGCATTTCAAGCTCCCGAGGTGGATATCTTGGGATTCACGACTATATTTGGTAATGTTACAACAGAAGCTGCCACTCGCAATGCCTTGCTTTTGGTATGTATCTGTTTCATCTGGTTTAGTCGTATGTATTTCATTATAACAAATATTTCTATTTAAAATTATGTCCCTTTTTTAAGGATACGTAAATTCGTCATATTTTTGGAATATTTCATAATCAATAACTGTTTTTATTGTGCAAAAGGATAGTGTGAGATAGCTGGACGTCCAGGTATTCCCGTAGCCGAAGGCAGCCATGAGCCTCTAAAGGTAATTGTTTTAGTTTGTTAGAACTCCTAGTTCAATGCATGGGAGTTCACTCCAAGGAATTAAGGAGATGAGAATGCACTTCCGTACTTTAGCTAAAATTCTGACCTGTTCTGTGCTGTTGAGTTTCAATCTTTGAATATGTCTTTGGATTTATAAGTTGGGTTTCTATTCTCCTTGATTTGCATGTGTCTATTGTGCTTTAAGGTGATATTGTTCTTGATATCATGTGTCGTAATGTAATGTATGTTAGAGTAACTAAATATTAAACCACGCCTTTATCTAACAGCCTAAGTTTTTAGAACAGTTGGTAGTGGTCCCATAAAATCTCACATGGTATCAGAGCAAGAGGTTTGAAGTTCAAATCTTTCCAAGTTTCTATTTGCCTCCTCAATTAAATATGTCCACACTTAGTACTAGGCAAAATGACCAGACTAAGCGTGAAGGGGAATATTAGAGTAACTAAATATTAAACAACGCCTTTATCTAACAGCTTAAGTTTTTAGTACAGTTGACAATGATTCCATATAATCTCACAATGTAGATGATTACATATTCATCATCAGCTTTGTAGGTGTCATCACAGGTTTAAGGAACATGATAGATGCTACTTCATATCCATATTACAAAGCAAACCAAAACCAAGTGAGCAAGTCCTTTGTTTTGAGTAATCAAATATGTGCTTTGTCTCCATTTTAGATATGTGTTTCACTTTTGATTTATGCAAGAGGTCGAAGAGTCACCTTATAATATTAGCTTATGCAACTTTGATACCTTGGTTGTTGACACATGGAATGGGAGATCTTATCATATTATAGATATTACCCTTTCTATTTCTCCTAGGAAGCTTAATGTAGAGATATTAGTAATGTGTTGTCTGTGGGAGTGATCCATTTGTTAAATTGACTTGGTTTGAATCCATTTCTTTATCTCAATGTTACAAACCAGTGGGCTTTCGAAGTCAATGAAATCTCAGTAATGGGCTCACTGACTTTTGTGAATGGATATTCTCTTTACTAATCAGCTCAATAGAATATGAACCTCATGGCCTGGTGTTAGATGCTCACTGAATGGAATGAAGGCTAATTTATTTGGTGCTTTGGTCAGTAGAATCACTATTAGGATTTGAGCTATTAAAATTGAGATCCGAGAAGGCTCTTATCAGATTGCTGTCTTCTTTTATCAACATGACATTTAGTTGGATTTTTTTAAATCTGGATTAGGGTTTAAGATGTATCCAAAGTGATTCTCATTCTTGTTTTCACTCGGGACCATTTTCTCCAAATACAGAGCAATGGTACTTATCTTGATTGTTGTTGCCACATTCAGGATGCTGATAGTGAATGTACTAAATTGTTCAAAAGTGGAGGGAATTTCATTCTCATGCACTTTCAAATCAAGTTTTGATAAGAAGTATGATATTGCCTCAGGAGTTACGAATTTTAAATCTATAGTTTGCAGCTATTTTCCTTTCTTTTTGATGGCCCGCAAGTTCAAACCTCTTTTAAGTCTCTCTAGTACATTTTATAGCGGTCCTTCTGTTGAAGTCTAAAAGTCTTGCATTTTTCTTCGAGAAGGGGGGAAAGCCATGTGTTGCTGACTTTGTCCATGGTTCTGATGGTATGGGCAACGTATGTTTACCTCCTCCCAATGCAAAGAAAGTTGAGAAGAATGCCTCCGAGTTTTTAGTTGATAAGGTATCTGAGTTTCCGGGCGAAGTATCTGTACTGGCGCTTGGACCATTGACAAACTTAGCCTTGGTAAGTAGAGATCTCTCATGACCAGCTGCTTTATTCTGACGATTGCAATTTCATGGGAAGCCATGTTTTATCTCCTTCAGGCAATCAAAAGGGATGCTTCCTTTTCAAGCAAGGTGAAGAAAATTGTTGTGCTTGGTGGTGCTTTCTTTGCGATGGGAAATGTAAATCCTGCTGCAGAAGCAAACGTAAGTTCTAGCTGTCCTCTTATATCTGATGAACAGAGAAATAATTGTAATAGGTCTCTCTCTCTCTCTCTCTCTCTCTCTCTCTCTCTCAAGGATGTAGCATATATCTGTCCATGCAAATGCATGTGTCGTGGCAAATTCTTGCTTGGAATTTTAATATGTTGTTTCAGCTGTTTGTTTGCAAGAAAACCTCAATTTCGTTGTTTGGTGCGTGCCGTCTTTTTCTCTCCTTGCTATCACCAACGCTTCATACTTGATTTTGTGATTTCAGATCAGCAACCAAGAGCCATGGTTCCACATAAACCTCTCCTTTTGTTTTTGTTTTTCCCATTAAAGAGTTAGCACATACATATCATTAAACTAAGTCTCCTGTTAAAGTTGAATGTATACTTATGAGTTGGCCTTAAATAGCTCTTATCATCACTTGCAGATTTTTGGGGATCCAGAAGCAGCTGATGTTGTGTTTACTTCGGGGGCTGAAATTATTGTTGTGGGAATAAACATCACAACCCAAGTGAAACTTACAGGTGCCCCTACTGTGTTTCTCTTGCTCATTTGACTAATAAATTTTCATTCGCATCGCTTTCTTATCTGGAAAAGGTTATCTATCTGAGAGTAATAATGGTGGTTCAGATGCTGACCTGCTTGATTTGAGGCTATCAAAGGGAAAGCATGCTCCAATTCTCAGTGATATGTGCAAGTTTTACCGAGACTGGCATGTTAAGTCCGACGGGGTCTATGGTATGGTTTGATACCCTAAAAACTGTACTTTAACCAAAGTCTAGTTATCCTATGTCTTTCTAGTTATCCCATGTCTTTCTAGTTATCCCATGTCTTTCTCTTTACAAGTACTTTACTGGCATTTTTCAGGAATTTTCCCTCATGACCCTGTCAGTTTCATGGCGCTAGTTCGCCCCGATCTTTTCACTTATAAATGCGGAGTTGTGAGGGTGGAGACACAAGGAATCTGCACAGGCCACACTATGATGGATCAAGGTCTAAAGAAGTATGTGTACACCAGCTGACTTTGCTAGTTAGTCACTTGGCTGTCTTTTTCATGCTCACTTGACAGATGATTGGTTCTGTCTTCTGCCTCGTACAGATGGAACTCGAGCAACCCCTGGTCGGACCATTCTCCTGTTTCGGTCGCTTGGACGGTCAATGCGGATGAGGTTGTCAGTTGCATCAAGAAGTATCTGATGAAACAGTGAAAGCTGTTGTGAATCCCTCTCCAAAACGATGTAAACTACGAGGATGCTCTCTTTCCTTATTTATAATTGCAAATCCTTGCCTTCAATTTTAGTTGCAAGCGGTTCAGTTCGTCTAATATGGACTTTAAGGAAAGATTATACCTTGTTACTTCAGATGTTCACGTACTCAATTTGGACGCGCATTAAATTGTAATATGGTGAATATTTGACAAGTAAATGGAAACACATCATGAAAGGCTGCAGGATATAATCCAGGGAATATAGCCAGGATAACATATCCTAAAAGAGGGGGTGGGATAGATCAGGATAGGATTTCTCGATAGAGCAAGCAAACATGAGGAGAACCGATTTTTTTCCCACAACCATCGCCTCTCCTTCGTATTGGGCCGCCTCTCCTTTGTGTCGTGCCTCCTCTCTAAGGGGGTTGCCTTTCCGGTGATGGCGATGTGGCTACCTCTTCGGCAATGCTAGTCTAGGATGCTAGTCTAGGTTCTTCGGCCGCTAAGCCAGGTATTTTCACAACCTTGCTCTTTAATCGATTGTTTAGCATATGATATGAGATTACATCCCTTATTCCTTAACCGCTTGAACATTTTCAACATTCGAAAGGAATCGAGACATGCTATGAAAAACTCGAGGTTGATCATCGACTTTCAAAAGGGTCTCGACATTCGAAAGAGCTCTCTTGGGCGAAACCTGCATGAGTGCATCTTCAAAGAGGTCGAATAATTAGATTACTCAGCACTTGTTTACTCACTCGACAAGATAACGAACAAGGTCAGCGGGTCATTCTTAAATGATTTGACTCCAATTCAAGATCCTCGATTATACGGGATTTGCTTCGTCAATGTTGTACTCGAATTCATAGGGTGTAAATCCATGCTTAACAATAACTTACTCATTAGAACTCATCATTGAATAATTTCTAAAGCATCATGATGTTTCAACATAATAGAGTTGATTTCAGCTACGCATTGCCTCTATTTATTCGACTTTAAATTTATGGTTCACCAAACAGTAGATAAAATATGACAAAATCCTTAAATTTTTTATCCTATCTTATTCTAACTAGAAATTCGAACAACTATTCGAGTTTAAATTCATGGTTCACCAAATAGTAGATAAAATATGACAAAATCCTTAAATTTTTTATCATATCTTATTCTATCTTATTCTAACTAGAAATTCGGACAACTAGATGCAACTAAAGAGATTATATCAGTCATTTTATAATAGTACTTGTTTTAGTGGAAAATGTCATTTCTCATGTTTTAGCAAAGATAAATTGAAAAAAAAAATGCAAATAAATGCGAAGAAAGGGTCAAAAGGAGAATTTCGGGCAAGTATTATTGCTCTGTCATCACATGGGACAACCAATTTTCTTTTGACAGTCTTTCAAAATTAGGACAAACGCAGAAGGCAGAGGTTTGCGAGGACAAGTGGCAGCTCCCGAGTCTCTGTCCATCATCCGATCACGCACTTTAACGCAATGCAATCAGGAGAAATATATTAGAAATATGCTCATTTTGATATTTAAAAGTTTCAAAAAGAATGTTTAAATATTAAAATCGGAAAAAAATTATCACTTAAATGTTAAATCAGAGAAATTTCGATCAAATTAATTATGTGACATTTATAATTAAAATTTTTTATATGATGTGGCATATTTTGGCCACATGGACTTCCACGTGGATATTAAACATAGAACAAAAATAAGCTGATTTTTATTTTTTAAAGTGGGGGGCTTGATCTTGAACTTCTTCTCTTCGTCGTCTTTTTCTTTCCATCTTCTTCTGGAATAGACCGGCTCCGACCCGAATGGGTATCGTCCTGGAATCTCCGTCGTCCTTCGCCGTAAGCCCACAGCGAGTCTTGTGCCCCTCAGATCACGGTACGAGTTGCTGTTTCTCATCCTCTCAAACGAACTCGAGGAAAACCCATATTCACTCCGATTAGAGCTCTGACCATCGCGGCTGTCATACTACTTGTACGGCGTCGCCGGGGTTCAACGATGACTTTTGCGAGTCTGACCTCGGGTATGAAGGCGACGACCCCCGTCTCCGCCATGGTCGGATCTGCTGAGGAACCCGTAGACAATGGGGAAGAGGACGAGTACAAGGTTGAGAGGGTCCTGGCTCTTCTTGACGGAATGGGGTCTAAAGATCTGGAAAGTGAGTTTGAGGAAGCGCGGGACGACGAAGAAGATGAGAGCGGCGAGGAAGAGTAGGAGTAGGACGCAGGGACCGGAGAGGAGGGCGGGCGAAATGCGGCAGGGATCTGCAAGGTTGAGCCGGGCGTGGATGGGCGAGACCTTGCCTGCAGTTGGCGGGGGTCGCCGACCACTGGCCGAGGTTCGGCGACCCTCGCCGGCAGCGAGGAGGGCTGAACAAGGCCCACCTTTTTATTTTATTTTTGTTAATACCACGGAAAACCTAAACCAGTAAATCAGTGATAAATTTACTTTAAATTATTTTTTTATCACAAAAAACTCCAAAATTGGTAGACTTTTGACAAATTTATCCAAATTGGTATACGTGTGACAAATTTACCTTTCGTTAGTTCATGAGTATGCCAATTTAGGATTTGTACCTTCTGTTTATCACGAGTATATCAATTTGAGATTTTTTTTTTTGTATTAACCGAATTTAATGAATGGTAAATTTGTCATTAATGTACCAGTTTGAGGTTTTTCGTAGTAAAAAAAAATTAGTTTATGGTAAATTTATCACAGATGTACTAGTTTAGGGTTTTTGATGGTTAAAAAAATTGTTTGATAAATTTGTCACAAGTGTACCAATTTAGAGATTTTCGTGGTAAAATAAATAATTTGGGGTAAATTTGCACACGTGTACCAATTTGAAATTTTTCATAGTATTAACTTTTTTATTATTATTTTTCAGTTTAATTTTCCTCTATTTAATTTAACTTTTTAAAAATTTTTAGTTAATTTTTTAGTTTAAGTCCATGCGAAAATCCACATGTACTTTCGGCTAGCCATGTCAGCTTAGATATTAATAATAAAAAAAGCCATGTAGGACAAACAAATTGGACTTGGCACTTAAGTGTTTGTTTGTTTTTTTTTTTTTTAAATTAGCACTTAGGTGATTGTCTTGAAATTTCTGACACTAAAGAGAACGCCGTATATAATTTATGACGTTTAGGCTGCGTTTGGTCGCCCAGATTTTTAGTCATGATAGGATTAGATAGGATATGATATGAAATCCAGGGATTTTACCATATCATATCTTGTGTTTGGTGAATCATAGTAACAGAGCTGGATATGTTCATATCATATCATATTCATTGTTTGGTATATACAATATATCGATGTAAAATAAATTTAAAAAAACACATGCGAAAAATATAAGTGTTAAGATGCATGTGTGAATTGTGTTAGAGAAGTCCCACATAGGAGAATTGATGTAGTACTGAGTCAGTTAATACACCCAAGTTGGCACATAACTCATTGGCTTAAGCTTTTGAGTAAATGTGGGTCTAACTAGATATATTGACGGGCTCAGACTTGTGCTCCCTCTTGACGATCTCCCCGGTAAAAAGTGTTGGACTTCCTCTACGCGCTCCCAACAAATTGTATCAGAGCCGATGGTTGATTGATGGGCCCCCAATCTGTTCCGGTGAATATCTCAATAAGGAATCTGGTGATTGTGTCTCATGAAGGAATCTGGTGCCAACGCGATTTCCGGGCCGATGAACGCTGTGGTGTAGCAGTGCGAGTCCGATGGGCGTTGATGGAGATTCAGATTGAGATGGAGCCAACACGATTTCCGGGCCAATGGACGTTGTGGTGTAGCAACGAGCCCGATGTGCGTCGATGTAGATTCAAGTTGAGATATGTTGGTGTAGAAGGATACTTGGATTAAGGGGGAGCAAACCTAACACTAGAGCTCACACATGAGAGGGAGATTGTTTAGATGCATATATGAGTTGTGTTAAAGAAGTCCCACATAGGAGAATTGATGTGGTACTTAGCCAGTTAATATACCCAAGTTGACTCATAACTCATTGGCTTAAGCTTTTGAGTAAAGGTGGGTCTAACTGGATATATTGATGGGCTCGGACTTGGGCTCTCTCTTGACGATTTCCTCGGCAAAAAGTATTGGACTTCCTCTGCGCGCTCCCAACAATAAGAATCTCTTGTAATTTACTATTGAATCTAATAAAAGAAAGAAAATGTAAACATTCAACTTTTGCTTAAAAGTTTTGCATTTCTCGCGACATTCGTTAAATCTCAACATGAAACACAAAGTTATGGAGATGAATGATGTTTGACTCTCTCTCTGCTTTTCTTAGACTTTTGATGTGAACTAGAAAACTAAGAGAATGAGAGTAAGTTTCAACTCTCTCGCTATTTTCGTAAAGTTTTATAATAAACTAAAGAGTTACAAAGTAATCATGAAACTTCTACATGAACTAGAGATAGAGAAGACGGAGATGAAGATGATAGTTTTTTTTTTATAGAAATTTCATTACTCATTCTCTTCGAGAATTAGAAAAATTATTTTCAAGTTTGTATATATTTACTTAAAATCTAGTTTCTTCTACTTCATTTTTTACTTATTTTTTAATTATAAATCTCCTTTTGTCATTATTTTGAGGCCCTTCCATCATTTCTTAATAACATTTTTCATTAAATAACAAACTATACTATTATACTTAAAATATGTAATGATATAGATACTAAGTGTGCGTGTGTGCGCATACATATACAAACCATATATATTATAAAGAAGAAAGAAATCAAATTATAAATATGATTTATAAAAAATAAAAATGAAAATTATTTTTATTGTGGATGGGTAGTGTGTGTATATGTATTTCTATTTATTTATTTTTACATATTTTTCTCTTTTCCCTCGATTGTTTTTTCTTTAGTTTTATGAATCTTTGGGGTTCATCGACCGCCGACCCCAACTAGTTTGGGATAAATGTGTTGTTAATGTTGATGTTGATATTGATTTTTCTTTCTAACATTATAATTCAAATTTATTTAAGAATAATTACTATTTTAAATTTTTACATAAGAAGCTTGTTATTCAGAAAAATAATTTTTATACCATAAGCAAAAGAAATCCTATCCACCTTTATCCTACCTCCCCCCTAGGATAATTATAGTCAGGTTATATCTCCCTTATATCTTGTCATATCTCATCCTGAGTAGGAGTCAAACACAGGATATGATAAATTTTATCCTGACTACCAAACGTAGCCTTATAGTGTATTTCTCCTAATGCAATCACACTTCATTAAAAGCGTGCTTCATTTTCTTTCTCTTTCCTCGAACCGATGACTCGCTTGTTCAGTACTGCTAACTATTATAGGAGAATGCCGTCCCCTCGGGACTACTAGTAGCTTCGGTTGTTGAATCTTGTGCAAGTTAGGTTGTGGTTGTATTGGCTGCAAGCGAAATGTAGGCGCTTTAGGTGTGTGTTGACCATGCACTCTCACGTCATTTAATGTCGTATGTATGATAGAGGTGGTGTGGTGATTGGCCTCAATGTTAATGGTTATCCCTAAGGTTCAACGAAATGAACCAGTGACTAGCACGCTAAGATCATCACAAGCATAAGAGCCACGCTGAATTCTCAGACAAACCCCACAGCCATGGATGACCAGCTTCCATATCCGTTAGCTTGTTTCCTTAAGATACTAAGCAAATTTAAATAATCACAACAAGAGGGATAAGTTCACCTAAAGTGTCATAACTTTCGTACGATGTTCACTTGATTGCATAACTTTATTTTTCACTTACTTGAGTACCACGTCTGAGTAAAATAGTTCAATTGAATGACATTTCAGGAAAATCATCTTACATGATTTTTTTTTTTATAATTTTTCATTTTTGGTGTATTTTTATTATTTTATTATTTTTTTTGTTCCATTTTTTCTTGGGCAATTTTCCTAATTAATGTTTTTTTAAAAAAAATTACCAAAATAATAGCAAAATAAAAGTAATTACCAAATTGGGTGCCAATCGGCGATTGGGGCCGCAAGCCATTTTTTTTTTATTTTAATTATTTAATTTATATTATCTTTTTATAAAAGTAATTATTAAATAATAAATTATATTAAAATTGCGTAAATTACATGGGAAAAAAAATAAGCACTACATAATTCATATTCCACCATTAAAATTTACTTTTAATTTATATTTTTTTCATAAAAGTTTCAATTAAATAATAAATTATGTTAAAATTACATAAATTACGTGGGAAAAAAAACAAACACTGCATAATTCATTTTCCACCATTAAAATTTACTTTTAATTTATCTTTTTTATACAGAATATAAATTATTAATTACTTTTATACATAATATAAATTAAAAGTAAATTTTAATGGTGGAATATGAATTATGTGGTGCTTGTCTTTTTTTCCTCAAAGTTACATAATTTCAATAAAATTTATTATGTAATTGATAATATACAAAATATAAATTAAAAGTATATTTTAATGGTGAAATATGAATTATGTAGTGCTTGTTCTTTTTTTTTTCTCAAATTTTATATCATTTTAATATAATTTATTATTTAATTGCAGCTTTTATAAAAAAATATAAATTAAAAGTAAATTTTAATGGTGGAATATGAATTATTGAGTGCTTGTTTTTTTTTCCCATGTAATTTACGTAATTTTAAATAATTTATTATTTAATTGAAACTTTTATAAAAAAAATATAAATTAAAAGTAAATTTTAATGGTGGAAAATGAATTATGCAGTGTTTGTTTTTTTTCCCACGTAATTTATGTAATTTTAACATAATTTATTATTTAATTGAAACTTTTATACAAAATATAAATTAAAAGTATATTTTAATGGTGAAATATGAATTATGTAGTGCTTGTTCTTTTTTTTTCTCAAATTTTATATCATTTTAAAATAATTTACTATTTAATTGAAACTTTTATAAAAAAATATAAATTAAAAGTAAATTTTAATGGTGGAAAATGAATTATGTAGTGTTTGTTTTTTTTCCCACGTAATTTATGTAATTTTAACATAATTTATTATTTAATTGAAACTTTTATGAAAAAAATATAAATTAAAAGTAAATTTTAATGGTGGAATATGAATTATGTAGTGCTTATTTTTTTTCCCATATAATTTACGTAATTTTAATATAATTTATTATTTAATAATTACTTTTATAAAAAGATAATATAAATTAAATAATTAAAATTAAAAAAAATGGCTTGCTGCCCCAATCGGCGATTGGGCCGCCGATTGGGGCCTGAATGTCAAAGTTGGGCCGCAATCGGCGGCCCAACCGCCGATTGGGAACCCCAATCGGCACTTGGGCCGCCGATTGGGGCCCCAACTCCAATTGGGGCCCTAATCGGCGGCCCAATTCCCGATTGGGTCCTAAGTCCTGTTTTGGGTGCCGCTTGGCAGCCCAATTGTCGAGCGGCACCCAATTTGGTAAATATTTTTTTAAAAAAAATTAATTTGGAAAATTGCCCTTTCTTTTTCCAGTTCGGTTATTTCAGCTCGGTTCGGTTTAGTTAATCAAATCGCACTGAAAATCTCAAAAATAAATCGTATTTATTTATTTTTTAAATTTTCTCATTTTTTGGGGCTGAGCAGCTAGGGTCATAGGCCCTTGGGCGAGGGCAGCTAAGTCTTGCCGGCCTCGGGTGAGGGCGTCGCGGCCCTGAGCCCCAAAAAAAGAAAGAAAAAAGAAAAGAAAGGAAAAAATAAAAATAAAAATAAAAATAAAGTTCACTTCATATTCAACTTAGTTCAAACTTGCACGCTAATAGTTTGATTCATTTTGTCTGGTATTTTCATGTTTGGCTCACGAGTCACGAAGATCCCACTCCAGGGTGGTGTAATAAAGTCATGTATTATTTCTTTGGGTTAATACAACAGAAAATCTCAAACTAGCATACATGTGCCAAATTTACCATAAACTATTTTTTTAACCACAAAAAACCTCAAACTGATACATTTGTGATAATTTTACCTCAAATTAGTAAATTTGTGACAAATTCATTCTCCGTTAGTTTTTGTTAAATCTAACAGTTAAAGTGCCAAGTTTATGACGCGTGGTGATAGACGTATGTGTCGGTTTGAGATTTTTACCCTATGTTTATCATATGCATATTAATTTGAAATTTTTCGTGGTATTAATATAATTTAACGGAGGGTAAATTTGTCATAGGAATACTAGTTTGGGGTTTTTTGTGGTAAAAAAAATTAATTTAGGGTAAATCTATCACAAGTGTACCAGTTTAGGGTTTTTGGTCGTCAAAAAAATAGTTTATGGTAAATTTGTCATAGTTGTACTAGTTTGGGGTTTTTCATAATTAAAAAAATAATTTGGGGTAAATTTATCATAGATGTATCAATTTTAGGTTTTTCATGGAATTAACCTTATTTCTTTTGCGCGGTACGGATTAAAATTGTGCTCCACCTTTTATTTATCTACTTATTTTATCATCGTCATTGCCGGCTTTATTTAGTTGTTTGTCTATTTATTTGTTAGGGATAGCTAAAACTAGCGGATAAGGTCCTCGAAACCCCAAATCTTCGGTTTGCGGAAGTGAGGAAGCTTTTCGCACTTTGCTTTGCTCGGCTCGGCTCGGGTCGGCTCCCACCCAACATAGAATAGATTAGTTGTGACTACTAATCAAGTCTTGAAACTTGTTAAATTGGTGAAATCAAGTTCTCTTGTTGATTGTACTTTTTGAAAGTTTTAAGACTCAATTGTACTTTCCTGACATTTTTTAGTTATTATTTTACCTTTTAAAAATTTTAGGACTTGATTGCACTTTCATGATAAGTTTTAAGACTTTAAAGTTTTAGAACTTAATTATATTTTTGTGATAAGTTTTAAACTAAGTTCACGAGTTGGAGATAAGCGGACTCGAACAGCTGACATCCGCCACAGGGTAAACCACCACCTCTCCGACCCCCTGGCTGATTCTACTATGGAGGCCAACGATAGACAATAATTCCCCCCAAACATAGCTTACAACTTTCATCATATTGTGCTCTCCAAAGAGCAACTCTTCTCAAAATCTTCCCAAGTTGTAAGATATCAATTGCTCCCGAGTCATTCCTTGATAAATGATCACTATGAGTCAAACTTAATAGAATTTGATCAATTCTTTTTTCTGTGTTAAGGTGGAAAAATGAACTAAGAATTCTATTTCTTTATCATCAATCGAATCACTTTTCAATGCACTTATTCTTTTTATTTTGGTTTTCTATTAAGTACGTTTTGTAAAATATCGGATATTTAAGATATTTTCTCGGTTTTCCCTTAAAACGGATAAATTTATCACTTCAAACGAACGATTTCTTTCGTCAAGCTTAGACCTTTGAGCTGCGACGCCATGGCAACCTGAATGCTTCGACAACGAGAGTCGCAGCGCGGGACCAGGATGTTCCATATGCGAACTCCGCGAAGGTGCTATCCCTCCATTCGTTCTCATGACTGGGTCGTCGACTCGGAACAAGGTGAAGATAAGAATCAGTATCACCATTGCTTGAGGTAACTTCTTTGTCGTGGCCTCATCTTTGCCAGTGGGTTTGGTACCAAAGGCTTGACTTTGCTCTTTACTGGGGTACGAGGGTGTTTTGCGGGGTTGCAGATGAAGTGTTTGTGAAAATCCTTGTGTGAGCTGTGAATATGTTTTTTTTTTTGGAGGATGATATCTTCATATGTGATTCTTCATTCAGAATCTATCTACTCTTTTATATTAGTTGACCATAAGGATTAGTGGATATGATAAATGGCTTTACGGGTTCCGTTTTGTACACGATTTAACTTCACTTTGCAATTCGCATTGAACTTGTTCCTTCATTCCTAAGCTGAAACCAAACAGGGGAAGGGAATCCCTCTCCAAGGAATTTGATGACTTGGAATGATATTCCATTCATGATTAATGGCCATGGAATGGCGAATTCCATGGCCGGAATTTGGCCAATTCATATTTCAGGGCTTGAAGCAAATGTGTTGGGTCTTTTTAATTATTTTTCTCCTCATCTTTGATCTATTTATTTTTGCAGATCAATGCAGAACAAAGCAAGCAGAATTTGAGCAGTCTTTATTGGTTTCCAAGTTTGACTATTTGTCCAAATATAGGCGACACCATGCAAGTCACCTCTCTGTCATTGCCTCCCCTGCAGTTTCAAGTTGTTCAATCAAAGATCAAGGATCAAAGTCAGAGATGCAAGAGTGATCACTCTTCCAGTTACAGAGTATCAAGAAAACCACCTAAAGGAACCCTCCCAGTCAAACACGGTCGAAATACTATAAAACTGTTTTCTGAGGAGGATGTATTCCCTTCTTCGTTACCGCTGCACACAAGAAACCCCCATGCAATTTACAAAGACATCCAAAGATTTGCAAGACAAAACAAGCTCAAAGAAGCACTCACCATCTTGGACTACATGGATCAAAAAGGCATTCCCATCAATGTCACCACTTTCTCTTCCCTTATTGCTGCTTGTGTTCGATCAAAATCTTTAGCCGAAGGAAAGCAGATTCATGCACATATTAAAATAAATGGGCTTGAAAGCAATGAGTTCTTGAGAACAAAGCTTGTGCACATGTACACATCTTGTGGTTCTATTGAAGATGCAAAAATGATTTTTGACACATGCTGCAGCAAGACTGTTTTTCCATACAATGCGATGATCAGAGGTGCTGTTATTTCAGGAAGGCGACGGTATCTTGATGTCATCTCCACTTTCTCAGAGATGCGGGAAATAGGTGTCGAGTGCAATGAATATACTTTTTCATCCATGATAAAAAGCTTCGCTGGTGCATCAGCTCTTAAACAGGGTTTAAGAACTCATGCTCTTCTGATAAAGAATGGTTTAATAGATAGCAGCCTCTTGAGGACAAGTTTGATTGATATGTACTTTAAATGTGGCAAAGTTAAGTTAGCTTGCCAAGTATTTGAAGAGATTGATGAGAGAGATATTGTTGTATGGGGGGCAATGATTGCAGGCTTTGCACATAATAGATTGCAAAAGGAAGCAATGGAGTATACGAAAATCATGATTAGTGAAGGAATTACTCCAAATTCAGTTATATTGACAACAATTCTGCCTGTGATTGGGGTGTTACAGGCAAGGCGATTGGGCCGGGAGGTTCATGCCTATGTGCTGAAGACAAGGAGTTACTCGGAGCAACTGTTCATACAATCTGGATTGATTGATATGTATTGCAAGTGTGGTGACATGGGATCTGGAAGACAGGTATTTTATGATTCATCTGAAAGAAATGCTATTTCTTGGACAGCTCTAATGTCGGGCTATATCTCAAATGGGAGGCTTGAGCAGGCCTTGAGATCAATTGTGTGGATGCAGCAAGAAGGTTGCAGGCCTGATATTGTCACAATTGCTACTGTCTTGCCGGTTTGTGCCCAGTTAAAGGACTTAAAACATGGGAAGGAGATTCATGCTTATGCTACGAAGAATGGATTTGTTGACAATGTGTCTGTGATTACTTCCTTGATTGTGATGTACTCGAAATGCAGAATCTTGAACTATTCATTCAAGTTATTTGAAGGCATGCCACAGAGAAATGTGATCTCCTGGACAGCAATGATTGACTCATGTGCAGAGAATGGGTTTCTCTATGAGTCTTTGGATGTATTTAGAGCTATGCAGTCGTCAAAGCATAGGCCGGACTCTGTTGCACTGGCAAGGCTGTTGAACGTTTGTACTCAACTTAGAAGTTTGAACCTCGGGAAGGAGGTCCATGGACAGGTTTTGAAGAAAAATTTTGAGACGATCCCTTTCGTTTCGTCAGAAATAATGAGAATGTATGGAAGTTGCCAATTGGTTCTTACTGCAAAGTCTGTATTCAGTTCAATCTCTGTCAAGGGTTCTATGACTTGGACGGCCGTCATTGAGGCTTATGGAATTAATCACATGTATCGTGATGCGATTAATCTTTTTGACCAGATGATATCTGAGGGTTTTACTCCAAATGAGTTCACTTTCCGGGCGGTACTAGATATATGCAACCAAGCTGGATTTGCAGATGATGCTTACCGAATCTTTAAACAAATGTCAGTGGACGATAAAATGAGGGCATCTAGTGAATCGTACTCCTTAGTTATTGGACTTCTTGAACGCGAGGGTTGCTTGGAGGAATCTCAGAAGCTTAAATGGATGAGCACTTCATTGTCACGATATGAAGCTGATTAACATGTGCTATATAGAAAAGAAGCAGAAGAAACGACAGATGTCGCTGTTGTTTCTCTCCTTGAATTTTTCAATTGGCCACCAACTATTTATTGTTGTGAAGTTGTGTACCCTTTGTATGGTTCTGTTGCCATGCAGTGTAAAGGTTGTACATTACACGGCACTTGCTGTGCATATATTTGAAAGTGAAGTTTTAGGCAGATGTTCTTGCGGCTGCTTCGTCAAACTTCAGCATGATGGTTGTAGTGGAAAAATACCAGAATATACTGAAAATCCTGAAAGTCATTTTCTCTTTGACTTACTCGTGCATGTCCTCATTATCTAAGTACGTGGAAGATTGATAGTGTACGTCTTGAAGACTGGACATTGCTTTACCTTGGGTGCCTTTAATTTCATTTTCCTGTGCATACCAGCAATCTTGCTGGGAGCTTGAATCATTTACCATATGAGCTTTTGACTTCAAACTAAGGACAATGTTTTGTCCTGCCTTGTTTTTGGAGGACAACTAGGTCGTCTTCGTCATGGCTACAGAGACTTTTGAGAACCCATATATTCAACTGGCAGAATTGTATATGAATGTGATACCCTGGTGTAAATATTCAACGAGGACAACGAGGTCAACGAGGTCGTCTTGGTCATGCCTTGTTTTGTCCTGCCTTGTTTTTGGAGGACAACGAGGTCGTCTTCAGTGCAATTTAGTATCCTCTCCACGACGCATAATACGACTCTACCCATCACACATCATAGGGTCCTCAAGTACGTACAAGTCCCCGCACACAGCCCAGGAGCGTCGACTCAATTCAGTGCACTGAAGAGAAAATATCTCCGCATATCTCATCCAATATCGTTCCATGTACCATGCATGCTTGGCCGTGGATCTCATGATTCATAATCTCAATTTCTTGCAGACAATATTCCAATGCAAAACCAACATACCCATATCCATGCCCACAAAGGCGAGTACATGAAGAATCAATGCATTGAACTTATTCAAGCATAGCACATAAAATTGAATCACAAAGTCTAAGAGGACAACCCATTCCTCCACTTGAAGCTCTCGGTTCAGTCATGCTTTTGGTCGCCTAGTCCACCCCATTTTAACAAGCAATTTCAACAAAACTTAGCCCTAAGGATCAACGAGAAAACATTCCTCAATTACATCACTTTCATTCTTTTATAAAGCAACTCAAGTCTGCAAAATTTTCCATAAGTTCACGCCTATACCAGTTCTGTCCTAAACCAATATATTCACGGTTTTACTCAATAAACTGATCCAAAACTCCCCAATTTGATTAACCAAGTGTGTCTACTAGTTATGCAAACATCACTCATCATTTACTAAGGCAAGAAAATATAATCTAACTCAGTTTTTGCATCAAGAGCAGCATATAGAGTCAGAATAGTTTCTGCCCTGTACCGAACCTAACTCTGTCCTTAAAACCATACCAATTTCCTTCAATTTAACCAGCCTTTCGTCCCTTCACTTGAGACCAAGGTAACTCTACTTTAGTCAAGCCAAAAGGACATGTTCTAGCTCGATCTTTGTACCAAAATAGCATCAAAACAGTAACTACACACACAGAAAAGTTTCTGTCCTAGAAACCGAGCACAGTTTCAGTTCTAAACGGTATTTCAGTCCCAAATCACCTCGATTCATCTAGTCATTCGGTTTATCTTAATGTCCTAATCTAGTTCCTCAACTCCTCAGCTCAAAATCTCAGAATGTGGCTAGAATACCATCTCATTTCTACACCTAGACCAGAATCTGAACGACAACAGCATGATCTCAGTCCACAGAATTCGTTTTCGGTACTAGTTACTTAACTCAAGCTTTCTAGCATAGCAACTACACGAAAACATCTATCCTATAGTAAGATTGAAAGAGTTTCTTGCCTTGGTGAAGCCTTGAACTCGCTCGAACCTGCTCGATTTCCTCTGTTCTCTCCCTCGATGCAATGCCGACTAGCTCTCTCTCTATTCTCTCTCTCGGTCGAACTAGGGGAGAATGGGCAGAAAACTTTTCTTTATCTCCCAAGGCCATCTATTTATACTAAGGGGTGAGAGATTGAGGAGAGGTGCTTGTTGGACAAGTGGCGATTTTCTTCCTATTAACCTCTGAAGGACTATGGGACTTACGGTGTGCGCCCATGCGGGCAATCACACCCGCCCCCTAGAGATAACTGCAAGCAGTTATTTGACGTGAAGAATCACGTCTGTTCAATAGACGTTAAAATAGAACGTCTCCCCTCTTCCTTCTCTTATCTGGCAGTAAGTCACAAAAGAAAACGAACGACACTTTTTCCTGACGTTGATTTACGTTCGACAAAAGACTCTCGGAACTGCGAAGGCGACACTTAATCTGTGGACAGTGGGTACGGTTCCTTGTGTAATCGTTCTCCGATCAGTGATTCAAGTAAGTTAATTTTGGGCTTTAATCAAGAGTTTTCCGCATGTATTTCATATACAGATTAGGAATATGTTTCCAACATTGGTATCAGAGCGCCGGTTCTTGTTTCCTGAATTCGTGTTTTAATCGATAAATTTTTTAATGAGAAAAGCCGAGACTCGAGCGTACTGTTCATCGGCGACAGATTCTGTTCTAGCCATAAAAAATTTATTTTGAACACATCATTGGAACGGGTTCAGTGAGACGAGAATTTGGAGTGGTCGACCGTCCCGAGGCGACGCCGGACGGTGCCGCACGCGCGACACGTGCCGCCACGGGATAGGGTTCCCTGGGCAGCGGCGTAGCGACGCGATTTTGTACATTTTCGCTTGGTGAAAGTGGAAAATAAACATACCATCTGAATCGTCTCGTCAATACGAGCATTTTGAGGGACGGAACGCCACCAACGGACGCCGTACGAGCCGACATGCGCCGTCGGGGCGCTCTGCGCGTGGGCCTCACGCGCCCACATGCGTCGCGCGTGCCAGAACCGCTGAAACGGTCTGCTGACGTGGCGCTTGCGTGGCAGCTGACGTGGCGGATACGTGTCCGATGAAGTGGCGGGTCGACCCTACCCAACCCGAAATACGACCCAGTTTGACCCCATGACCCGACCCGGGTCAACGCTGACCATTGACTGCGCCGGCTGGCGCGTGCCCCGCACGTGAGGTGCGTGAAGCCCACGCGCAGAGGCTTCTAGGCGCGCATGAGGGCGCGTGTGGAGTCTGATTGAGGTGATTTTGATGCCGATGTGTTCGTATTGAAATTTCCTACAATGTGGTATATTTGTTTTACCATTTTTATGCACTATGGATTATGTGTAATCCCTTTTATTGTTTTGCATTTGTTGCAGGAACTATGGAACATAGTGCAGTGCGAATCTCAATATTCCCATGGACAGACGATGAACATGAGAGACTCCTTAAGCTGAGGAATGAGTTGGCACTTTATCGATGTGATGGCAGAGTTGACATGATGACTCACATCATAACGGTGAACAAAATGATATTAGAAATCATTTGTAATTGTTTTGTCATGCCAGACTATCTGAGGGTTGTTGCCTTAAAAAACTACTCTTCCTGATTGGCATGAGGTTTTGGACCGCTTGTGGAAAAATGCCTACTACTTTTCTTATAAGGATCTCGGAATAAGATTCCTGATAGAGTTCTTAGAGGTCGGGGCAAGGAAGACATCGACTCTTGGCGTAGGCAAAATGCGCCTTGGCGAAGAGATTGTTCCCTTGGCTGAGACCAGAGAGTTTCCCAAGAGCCACTATAGGGACGCCTTCTAGGGTCAAGAAGTTCCCTAAAGAGTTTATTGAATCTTTTCCCATTCTTGGCATACATTATGTCACATGATGTTGTTGTATTAGAATTTTGCATCTTATTGATGTATGACTATAGATGTAAATACTATTTTTCATGTTAAATGAAATTTTTATCTGTGAATTTTTTTTATGTAATGTAATGCCTTGGTGGTATATGGATAAGTGGGGAGTTCTAAAAGGTTTTAGTGACTTCATGAACTCGATTTTACATAAAAGATTGTATTAATGGTAATTTCAAGCGAGAATTCTAAGACGATGATTGGGAACATAGTGAGCTTTAGACTTTGAGACATTGTGTGAAATTATTCATTAATATAATTAGTTAGTGTAAAATAGATGCATAATGTATAGGCATCAATAATTGAATGAGTACATGTCTATTGAACTTTGTATTCAGATACAACAGTTTGAGCTTATAGTTAAGCTTAATTGAGGATAGAATTAAGATGGCTAAATTATGAAAATTGGAATAGGATCCAATATGTGCTAAAAGAGCAAGATGCACTATGAGCTCTTGACCTAGTTATGGAAGAAACTGAAGATAAGATTAATGCATTGTCAAGAAAGTACAAAGAGATACTTGCAACGAGAAACAAGTTGAACTCTGTTGCTCGCATTATGTTGCTGAAGCATGATTTTTTTTTTATACATAGTTCAGGCATTTTTTTTGTAAATGCTAAAGTCAAATGGAAGGCATTAACAAAACTTAGTTTGATGAGACATTAGTCTCCAATTTGAAACAGATCACTTTAAGGTTTGATACGTATATGATGCCTTGTGGGCAGAATATTAAATGACCTATGTGGCATATATCAAACAAATAAGTGAACTGTAAGATGCAGACTCCGTTTTGACTGATGAATAGCAAGTGCAAGCAGTAGTCCGTTCTTTATTTTATAGCTATGTGCATATGAAAATTCACTAGATCCACATTATGAGTAAAGACATTTAAGGATATTATGCGACGCCTTAAACTAGAGATGGATTGCCTTATGGTGGCAAAACCTAAAATCGACATTTGTAATGTTGATTCTAGTTCTAATGAGTTTTGTGCTCTAGAGATAAGCGTCAAGGTGGATTTAAGTAGTGGAAAGAACAATTCATGATAGAAATTGAAATTTAATCGACATAAGAAAGGAAAACGTCCTTTCAAGGAAAATATTTCAAAAAAAAAATGAAGTGTTTTCACTATGGAAATAAAAGTCACTCTATTCATGATTGTGGTAAGTTAAAGAAGTTAGAAACCCTTGAGCACTTAAAAGTGTTACTTATGTCTACAGTTCAGTCTTTGAGGCTGAATCTCATCCTTAGTGGATTATAGACTTAGGGGCCACAGATCATATAACTGAAGGATAGAAATGCCTTAGTGGAATTTCAACGAGTTTCACATGAAGCAAAGTTAGTAAATGTGGGAAATAATTTCTCAGTGAAAGTTAAAAGAATTGGCATTAGCCAAATTGAATATGCGTGATGATCGCATTTTATTCCTACATAAAATGATTATATGCTCCAAAACTCGACGAAATTTATTTTTCGTATTTATTTGGGTTAAACTTGGTTTCAGCTGAACTTTCATGACAATGATGTTAACTTGTTACTGGTAACAAGTTATTATGGTTCTGAATGGTATCATTGTGCCGATTGTTGAGTACAGTTTGAAATGTTATTCATAATTTTTCATCTTTGTGATGATGAGAATATGTGGCATGCTAAATTTGGTCATATTGGCCAATAGTAGATATTTTAATAAGCCAAATAGGGTTTATTGGACAATATTGAAAATATCGTCTATTTATGAGCATTGCCTAGTAGGAAAAATAATGAGGAAACCATTTAGAAAAGGAACAAGAGTTGAGTTTCCTTTGTTGATATCCATTTAGACATATGTGGCTCAGTGAATGTGATAGCAAGGCATGAGATTGTTTGTTTCATCACATTTGCATAATTACACTCGATTCGAGTTTATTGTTTTATGATTTTTCATAAATTTGAGGCATAAGTTGCTTCGATAAATTTTATTTGAAATCCGATCGAGGTTGAGAAAATCTATCTGATCAGTTCAGATGATTATGTGATGAAAAGGAATAGAATAATAGTCGCTATTCTATCAATTTCTCTTAATAATGGAGCTATAGAGAGAAGAAACAGATCATAATAAATATGGTTAAGTTTATGATAGCACAATATCATCTTTTGTGATGATATTTTTGTTGATGGCTGTCTAGATACTTAACTGTGTGCCTTATAAATCAGTTACCACTACTTCATATGAGTTGTGGACAGGTCGACAATGAGATTTGAGTTTTCTCAGACCTTGATATGCTTTCTATATACACGCGTTCTCCCACAAGTATGGGAAATTGGGCCCTAGAGGCAAAAGTATCTTCGTAAAATACTAAGAGCACTCGAAAGGGTAAGTGCTATGGGTGAGCAAGAAAGTGAGGAGTGTAACTGAATTTGAATCACGAGATGTCACATTCTTAGTGAATGAATTTCTGAAAAAGGGTGAGATACTTAAAGACTATTCTCTATTTGAATTTTAGGAAAGTGACAATGATTGCTTATGGGCATCTTATCCAAGTGGGAGCAATGTGAGAAGTGGGGAATTTATTTTGAATTAGTTTCAATTGCAACCACTCGATGTGTAAAAGATGTTGTCATTGTCTGATCCGAGTGGGAGCTTAATGGAGAATGATGTACTAAGTGTACAATCTCAATGATGTACTACGTGTACGATCTCCAATCTGGTGAACAAGTCGCAAGAAGCTTTATAAGCTTTCATAGTTGCTCCATAATAAGAGAATAAGTCAAAGAGTATAAAGTGAGGCTCCGATTTAAGTGAGGCTCCGATTTGCCCTGATGAGGGAAAATAGATACAAGCAATGGAAAAAGAGATGGAGTTAATGAGATCAAACTTTGAATGGACGCAAAGCCATTATAAAACTGATGGTTTGTTTGAGCAATTTTAGGTTGGCCTTATGGTGAATCGTAATAACCATTTCATCTTATTCTGGTAATAATGATGAGTATGGATCTAGAATTACATCAAGGATGTAAAGACTGCGATTCTCAATGGAGAATTAATGAAAGAAACCTATGTGGTACAACCTGCAGGAGTTGTGAATGAAGGCCAAGAATATGGCTCTGAGCAGTCTTTGAGAAATTGATATATACGTTTTTCATGATGTCTTAGTGGCATATGATTTTGTAACAATTGATAAAGGCCAATGTGTATATATCAAAAGATCCTAAAATCAATTTGTGATTTTATCATTATACTCTTATTACAAATGGTAAAGGTTTGAGCCGAAACATGTGTCCTAAGACTCCATAAGGAGATAAAGAAATGGAAAGTGATCTATATGCTAGTGCTGTTAGTAGCTCAATGTACGTTGTGATATGTTCGAGACCTAATATTTGTCATTCAGTTGGAATGGTAAAAAGGTACCAATCCAATAGAGGTCAAGTGTATTGAATTGCCGTCAATAGAATTCTGAGATTTATGAAAGTACTGCTGATCAATTTACTGATATTCAAGGTAGAGATCCGCACCTTAAAAGTATATTGATATTGATTGAGTGGGAGTTATAGATGAGAGGAATGTTACCTCTGGATTTGCGTTCTTACTGAGTAATGGCGCAATATCATGGAAAAGTAAGAAGCAAATGTGAATGGCCCTATCCATGATGGAAGATGTTCTCGTGGTGTTATCAGCAGTAGTATAAAATGGTTTTTGACGTGAGAGATGTTTGGATCAATAAAGTATTGCTAAGAATGCTACAAGTCTAATTATTAGTTAATTGTGATAGTTAAGTAGCAAGAGCTTACACTGAGGATCCACTACAAGACCAAACGTATTGACTCGGAATATGATGTTGTGAAAGACATGTTTGTATGAAAAGATGTGAACAGTGCATATCTACGCATAGAATGAAAGCAGATCCTACGATGAAATGAATTTCTAGAGATGTCTTGTCTGGTCATTTATTGACAGAAAGATTAGTTCTTTGAATTAGAATATCTAGAATGGCGTAGAAATTAGAGTATTGGATGCTTATGTTCCCCAAAGTTCACAGTTAATGAATTAATGATATTTGTTATCATTACTGATGCCTATGACAATTAATTCTTTAATGATATTTGTTATCATTATTATTGTCTATGATTTTTTGTGTAACATTTATGCATATTAATGTTCAGTACATTAGTTTTGAGAAGGTATGTCAGACAGATGAGAGATTAGCCCACTCACACGGGTAATCGCCTCTATTCACTGCGTGATGAATAGAGATGAGGCAAATTTAAGCTTATTATCTAGGTGATAATTGAGAGCTGAAGCTTAAAATATTTATGCCGCTTTAACAAAATGTTAAGATGAGGACTTATTATTTATAATGTCCGAAAGTGAAATAAAGAGATTTTTATTATTATTAGTCCTCCCACGTATTTCAATTTATCTGTCTTTATTGCCAGATGAGAGCTCTGATGGAAACTCTTGGTTGGAGTTGTTACGTGAACTATGGTTAGATATTGAGTATGTCTAAGTGATCATCTATACGGTATTAAAATAGAAAGACATACGCTCCATGGGAAGGAGAAAATACCGTAATACATACTTCATATTACGTATGCATTGTCGACCAATGAGAGTTGGCAAAAGTTATGATCTCAACTTTTTCTATGCCGTGTGAGACTCCTGAGGATAAAAATTCATCATTTGGTGCCCTTATGACTCTTCGTTATTCTCAAGATTTCTATTTAGTGTTCGCTATCTTAGGGTGTTGCCTATGGTCATGAAATTGATTCGATCTAAAGGGACACTTCTAGAAAAGCGAGCTGAACTGAAATTAAGAGGTCTAATGGAAGAGGAAGATCGATTTCGAGTTTTTGAGTCACATTATAGATTTATATTCACAAACCGGCCGGCTATGATTATTTAATGTGATCATAATTGTGAATATAACATATCATGCTGAAATGAGATCCAGAGAAAGATATGTATGTGACTGATCGATCTATGGTACAAGCATACAGAAATATACTTTTGATTATGTCCATTTGAGCTGTCATATACTCCCAACGGATGTGTGACAACGAGCTCTTAGTGTATGCTGGTCGCACGGATTATTTGTCAATATGAACTTTGCAGATATAAAGAGAGTTATGCTTGGTCCTTCGTGAACGAGTGGGAGTTGGTCCTCCGTGGACATGTGTAAACTGTTTGCCCTACATGGGCGAGTGGGAGATGAAGGACTATGGGACTTACGGTGTGCGCCCATGCGGGCAATCACACCCGCCCCCTAGAGATAACTGCAAGCAGTTATTTCATGTGAAGAATCACGTCTGTTCAATAGACGTTAAAATAGAACGTCTCCCCCCTTCCTTATCTTATCTGACAGTAAGTCACAAAAGAAAAAGAACGACACTTTTTCCTGACTTTGATTTACGATCGACAAAAGACTCTCGGGATTGCGAAGGCGACACTTAATCTGTGGACAGTGGGTACGGTTCCTCGTGTAATCGTTCTTTGATCAGTGATTCAAGTAAGTTAATTTTGGGCTTTAATCAAGAGTTTTCCGCATGTATTTCGTATACAGATTAGGAATATGTTTCCAACAACCCCTATCATTCTCGCCACCTTTTGTTGCCCCTATTGGTCGATTATCATTGGCAAGATATTGAGGGGACTTTGGGCCAATGATTGATCACTTGTTTTTGTTCATTCCCTATACAATTCGGCCAATAGAAATTCATGCACTTGGGATAGTCTTGCCGAGTGTTCTTACCCTCATTGTCCGAAAATTTCTTGCTTTCCAAGGTTAGGGGGAATTAATTCATATGATCATGCACATTGTTTTCCCCATGAGCTCATACTCAATCAACCATTGACAAATTTCCTTGCTCCCCAAGCTTGATCCAATGGTACCAATGTTCATCAAATTCTCGGCCATTTGATACGTCCAAGGTAATCCTCAAATTCTCAATCTACTTGACTAATATTATTTCAATTTTAAGACCTCAATCGCCAACCAATGTACCATAGCTCGTGAATTCAAAATTCTTCAATTGATCTCTAATATCACATCAATTCCATATGATGGTAATTGGTCCTAAAATTTTAAAATTTCGTCCTTGATATGCTTAAATATACACGGTCATTTCTTATGCTATCACTTGCCATGACAATCCAAAATTTATCAATTTCTTGGTTAGTTTCCTAACTCATTTTCACATATGTCACCTTAACATAACTTGACCTCCTTGCTTAATCCAATACAATGAGATTCCAATTCCTTGCACTTTAGGTCAGTTTTCTAATCCCTTTCGGATTTCCTTGATCAATAGGAATCTAGCACACAAAGGATGCCACAACTTTAGCTAATGGCTCTCTATCCACAATAAAAGGAATAGGCACGGTTCTGCTGACATCCACCATATCTCTCTCTTCTATCATGTACCTTCCAAATTTTCCGTTTAACCTTATGTTTGTTGGTCATCTTACCAAAGAATATAACCGTTCTATGACCTTCTATCCCGATTCCTGTGTTTTTTAGGTTTTGAAGACGAAGAAGATGATTGGGAAAGGACATATGTCATGGGGGCTTTATGTGTTTGATGGTGCTACCATGTCGCTTGTTCAAGAGTTTCCCCGCATCAAGTTCACTATCTCTTGGGACATCCCTCTTTGGGAAGTTTGAAGAAGCTTGATTCCCGTTTTCATTCTTTATCTAGTTTTGAGTACGAATCGTGTCAGTTTGGGAAATTGCATCGTATTAGTTATAGTCCAAGAGTCAATAAAGAGGCCTCTCGACCGTTTTCTTTAGTTCATTCTGATGTAGTTGGGTTTTAAGTACTTCATCACTTTTGTAGATGACTATTCAAGAGCCACTTGGCTATATCTAATGAAAAATCTTTCTGAGTTATCCTATATTTTTTGTGCATTTGTTAACGAAGTACATACTCAATTTTCAGCGTCTGTATGTATTATTCGTAGTGATAATGCCAAAGAGTACTTTTCTAAGGCTTTCTCTGAATTCATGTCCCAACGGGGTATTTTTCATCAAACCTCTTGTTCAGATACACCACATCAAAATGATGTAGCCAAGAGAAAGAGCCGTCACTTGTTAAAAATTACTCGTTCTTTGATGTTTGAAATGAAGGTAGATAAATCCTTTTGAGCTGATGCTTTTATGACTGCTTGTTATCTTATCAATCGCATACCGTCCTCTGTTCTTAAGTGTGCAATTCCCCACTCTCTTCCTTTTCATTCTAACCCATTATTTCATTTGCCACCTCGTCCGGGACTTTCTAAACTTGTTAAAATGGTGTCTATTATGTGCGTGATCATCGTCCGAGACTTTCTAAACTTGATCCTTGATCTCTTAAATGCATTTTTGTGGGGTATTCTTGTACATAGAAAGGTTATCGGTGCTATTGTCCCTCTTTGCATAAGTATTTCACTACTGCAGATGTCTCCTTTTTGGAGTTTACTATTTATTCTGATAATCCATTGGAGCCTTCTAAAATGAATGATGATTCCTTGATATATGTTATTATGGAATCAACACCCACTTTGGAACCTATCCAGTATGTTTACAGTAGACGTCCTCGTCAGCATTTGGAGCCCCCTACAGATGTATCTCAACCTATCTCATCTTCTTTGTCTTCTGAGCCTGAGGTAAGTTAGTCACATATTGATCTTGATATTCCTATTGCACATCCCAAAGGAGTTCGCAGTTGTACCAAACACCCTATTGCACAATTTGACTCATACTCTAGTTTATTTGCTTGTTGTCGGGCTAGTCTAATGACCATTGATGCACATTCTATTCCTAAAATTGTTGCTGAAACATTATGCATTATCTAGTCCATGCCGGAAGGTAGCTATGGAAGAGGACCTACTGGCACTGGACCAAAATCAGACTTGCGATCTTGTTTCTTTACCTGTAGGGAAGACGGCTGTTGGTTGTAAATGGATTTTTACTGTCAAGGTTAATCCTAATGGTTCTCTTGCTCGTCTCAAGGCTAGACTGGTTGTTAAAGGGCATGCACAGGTTTATGGGGTCGATTATGGTGATACTTTTTCTTCGGTGGCTAAGATGACCTATGTTTGTCTTTTACTCTCTTTGGTTGCTTATGCTTGTTGGCCTCTGTTTCAGCTTGATGTTAAGAATGCATTTCTTTATGGAGATTTACAAGAAGAATGATATAAGGACACCCCAAAGTGTCAATATTTGTATACGACGCTCACTTTGGTGTCAATATTTTTTTTGATCACTTAAGTGCTAAATCGGAGAAAGAACTATCACTTTAGTGCCAACGGCAAGAAATCCTGCGATCTCACCGGAGTTGGCACTTAAATAATTATTTTTTAAAAAATTAACACTTAAGTGATCCAAAAAACGATTACTTTAGTGCTAAATCGGACAAAAAAATGATTACTTTAGTTCCAATTCCAGGAACCTCACCAGAGTTGGCATTGAAGTAATCGTTTTTTAAAAAAATTGACACTTAAGTGATCCAAAAAAAATATTGACACTAAAGTGAGCGCCAAACACAAATATTGGCACTCCTAATGTCCTTTTGCCCAAGAAGAAGTATATATAGAGCAACCACCTGGGTTTGTTGCTCAGGGGGAGTCTGGTCATGTATGTCGTTTAAAAAAGTCTTTATATGGTTTGAAACAATCTTCCAGAGCCTGGTTCGGGAAGTTTACTGAGACGGTACTTCAGTTTGGGCTGTATAGATGTACTGGAGATCATTTAATGTTTTATCGAGTTTCTAGAGCTGGTCGGATATTCCTTGTAGTTTATGTGGATGATATTATCATAACTGGAGATGATACTACCGGGATTAAAGAGTTGAAATTGTATTTGAAACAATAGTTTCATACAAATGATTTAGGACTACTTAGATATTTCTTGGGTATCGAAGTAGCACGAGCAAAGAAAGGTATTTATATCTTACAGCGAATGTTCTGGATTTGCTTATAGAGATAGGTATGCTAAAAGTTAAACCACTGGATACACCAATGGAAGTGGGCTCGAAATTGATGGCAGAGAATGGTGAGCTGTTAGATGATCCAGAAAGGTATCCAAGGCTTACTGAAAAATTAAATTATCTGACTATCACTCGACTTGATGTTTCATTTTCGATCAGTGTTGTGGTCTCATTTATCAGGATCATGGTCACAGAAGGGTGGAAGCCTTCTCGGATGCTGAAGAGAAAGAAGCAAACTGTGGTGGCTAGATCGAGTGCAGAATCAGAATACATAGCTATGGCTCAAGGCTACCTGTGAGCTATGTAGCACGGATGCCTAAAAATATATTTTTCGCGTGTCGGGCATGCACCGACACGGTACGTGCCGGACACATTGGGACACGGTTCGACACGCGGTCAGCGCGTGTCACCTATTGTCAACGCATGTCTAAATATTGGACACGCAATCAAAAATTGGGACATGTGAGTCCCATGCCTCTCAAGTGCAATCTGGGCAAATTTTGTATTTTAAAAACTAAATTTGGGCCCTAGCCAATGGGCTTTTCCAATTGCCCATCAACACCGTCCAACTCAGATAGCTACTTCACGACAAAGACCCTCCTTTATGCATAACTTTTCCTCTCTTTGTGATCTCAGTCTTCGATGTGGGACAAAAATGCGTTGACAAAACTTTCCTGATGGCCCCTCCAAGTTAGTGTGTATTTGTGCTGCTTTCCTCCTTTTATATATATATATATATATATATATATATATATATATATATATATATATATATATATATATATGCTGCTTCTTTAGGGCTCGAAAGAGCACATGGCTCTTTTTAATGTAAATTCATTCTAAGGCCCTTTTTTATTATTTATTTATGTATAAAATCATAAAAATAATAATTTATCATGTATATATAAAAATATATATTTAATATATAACGTGTCCCGGCGTATCGAAATTCTCTATTTTTTCGAAAATCACGTGTCTGTGTATCGTGTTCCGTGGTGTGTCGGTGCTACATAGTCTGTTAGCTAGTCTAGATGCGTCAGTTATTAGTTGAGATTGGATTCGAAGACTCATGTAACAATGGAGTTGTGGTGTGATAATCGAGCAGTTGTCCATATTGCTTCAAATCCAGTATTTCATGAGCGTACCAAGCATATCAAAGTTGATTGTCACTTTGTCCGTGAGAAACTTTAGGCTAGAGTTATTTCTACTAGTTATGTTAGGACCGGCGAACAACTAGCTGATATTTTTACCAAATCTCTAGGGAGTAGTAGGATTGAATACATTTGTAACAAGCTAGGCATATTTGATATTCATGCTCCAGCTTGATGGAGAGTGTTAAAGGTGTTATAAGATATGCGTGAGCAAATTGTGATAAATTACAAATTGATTACAATATTGGGAAACCAATCACAATCACAAATTGATCTTATTCAGTGTAAATCCTTGTATCTTTCCTTTTTTCTATGTACATTTTGTATTACAAAGAGCCGTACAAATGTAACGTTTGTGCTAAGCTGAATATACAAGGAATTGCATTCCCCAAATTCTTCTTCTCCTTTAGTTTGTTACATGGTATCAGAGCCTTCGATCCAAGAGCCTAAGCTTCCATAAAACCTTCTTTCGAATCGCTGATTCTTACGCTTTACAAATTGTTGCTGCATAACTCTATCCTGGAAAACATTGATTAGAACGTAGGCTAGGAATCATCATTGGAATAATCCCTACCCTTATTCCATCCATCGATACCATGGCCACAAGTTTGCCTACAACAGAAGGGAATCCAAATTCGAGAGAGACTAACCTGGAGGATGTCTCACTCACAGAGCAGATTACCTAAGATGCGCAGATGGAAGATTTAGTGCGCGTTCAGCCTGCACAGAATACCCATTTTGGGTTCCAACAATCCATACCATGGGTACCAGTTCAGGGAACTTACCATCCTTTGGCATATGGAATGCCGCAGCTGATCTATCCAAGGGTTGCAATGTATAACAATTAGCCCGAAAGAAAGGCATAGTCCAATGCTGGGACTACTAGACAGACCTCAGAACCGAATTCTACGGACGCGAGTCAGAATCCTTATCTAGCGTCACATCCCAGAATACAATCCTCGAGTCACTCGGCAGATCCAAAGAGCTTCGGCTTGGGAGGAAATCCTACCCGACAACTCAACCGGCCCCGTTCCCTTATTCGGTCATCACAGGTCGTCCGGAGCGTGACGATCCCCTGTACACAGGCATCGGGGACGGACCAAAGTTCCGTTTAATTTCATATCAACTCACTGGTCCAGACAATTACTCAACATGGGCGCGGGACTTTCAGCGCGCACTCGTCACCAAGGACAAGGAAGGTTTCCTCGATGGAACCATTCCAATGCCGGCAGATGAGCGCTTAGCTCGGCTGTGGAACAAATGTAATCAACTTATCAGAACCTGGATCGGGAATTGCGTAAACTCAGAGGTAGCAGCTAGATTACCATCGACGGAGGATTCTCGTACAATGTGGAAAAATATAAAGGAAATGTACGGGAAAACTAGATTGGGCGAGAATTTTCGCAATAACACAGTAGCTATTAGAATTAAAACAAGGGAACTTGTTGATTAAATATATATTCAACAGGCTCTCAGCCCTTTGGAATGAGCTGGAGGCGGTTGAAGAAAAGCTCGAAGGACCCGAGGCGACCCTAAAGCAATACACAGAGATCAAAGAACGGGAGAAGGCGACACGGTTCCTGCTCATTCTCAATGAAGATTACTTACCGTTTCGAATGCAGATCCTCGCAATGGAGCCACCTCCATCGCTCAGCCGTATATACCAACTAGCAATCCAAGATGAAAGCCAGGGATCTGCTACCTCAGAGCACGAATGGAGAGCTGAAGGTGTCGTCCTCGAAGCTTAGGCAAACTCGCGATGGACGGGCCCGGGCGAGAACATGCAGAACGGAGGAGAGAGGAAGAGTGCCTCGGGTGTCCACGGCACAAACCCTAGGAGAGCAAACAAAGGCTTGGAGGCTCGCGAATATTATAAGCGAATAGATGGTAGAGATAGCTTCATTTTATCTCCAGCTGAATCAAATGGTTCCCATAATGCCACGCCAACACAACAGATGGTCCTATCTAAAGGCTTAGGAGTTGCCACATGGACAGGAGGTAATAATGCAAAAAAATAAGGAAATATTATAGTGTTTTTTTGCAAGCGTCCACACCATACGATTGAAAATTGCTGGAAATTACGTGGAAAACCGAGTGGCAAGGAAAAAGGGGCCAAAGACTCAAGATCAAATCAAGTTGCTGGAATTAATCAGCCAATATCTTATGAGCAGTATCAGCAATTGATGAGGGCTTTTAAAATGATGGAGGTGGATAACAAAGGAGCTAGTTTTTCAGGTATTTCCTACAGCCTGATGAATTCGATCGCAAGCAGTGCATGGATTATTGACTCAAGAGCTAGTGATCACATTATTTGTGATGATAGCCTTTACTCTATGGTCTATGATAAAGATGACTCGTCCACATTTGTGCGCCTCCTGAATGGGACTACCACCTCTATCACAAAAGTCGGAATAGTTGAAGTCAGTCCCTATATGACACTCCGAAATGGGGATGAGTACACTACAAGTGTCATAACTTTTGTACGCCGTTCACTTAACTGCCATAACTTTCAAAATGTTCACTTGAGTGCCATATCGAAGCAAAAACGTTCAGATGAGTGCCAATTCCGACCAAAAACGTTCACTTGAGTGCTATATTTGTCGGAAAACATGTCGCATAATTTTCACTATTATTTATTGAATTTTTGAGTGCCATGTGGAAATTTCACGTCATTTTTTAGTAGTTTCTTTTTTTTTGGTATTGTTTTATGCAAATCAGAAAAACAAAAGGTAAAAAAAAGAAAAAAATTAATGATTTTTTTTTTTATAAAAAAAATAGAGAAACCCTAGGTTTCTCGGTGGTGGCTAGTGAGGGTTGCCGCCGGCCGGCCCAGGAGCCAGGTTTAGCTAGCCTTGGGCCGGCGAGGCCACGATGGCCCCAATTGACGGCCGTCCCGGCCTCGATAACGGCGATTGAGGGCGCAAAGCCCTCGATTACGCTAACCCAGGCGCGATCGAGCCTTCGATTGCACCAGGTCAGGCCTCGACGGTTGTCGGCTAGGGCCGTCGCGGCCTTGCCGGCCCAGGGTGAGCCGAGCCCAGGCCGGCGAAGTCGCGACGGCTCCAGCCAACGGCCGTTGCGACCTCAGCTTGAGCAGACGAGGGCTTGAAGCCCTCACGTGATCTGAGTGAGGGCCTCGCTCCCTCTTTGGCGGCTGTCGAGGCCGCGACGGTCGTCGAGGCCTCGCCGGCCCAGGGCGAACTGACCCTGGCCCCTGGGCCGACAGATAGTAACCGGCGGCGATCGTTGCCGGCCACCACCGAGAAATCCCTTTTTTATTTTTTATTTTATTTTCAGTAACTAAAAAAATCATAAAATAAAATATGCACTCAAATATGCCACATGTACATTAAATATTTAGGAAAATCGCTTCGCCGACGCTACATTAGCATTTCTGGCGGCAACGTCGCTTTTTCCGGTGGCCACGTCACCATTGGCACTCAAGTAAACACTTTTTAAAAAAACAGACACTCAAGCGAACGTTTTGAAAGTTATGACACTTAAGTGAACGCCGTACGAATGTTTTGGCATTTGTAGTGTACTTTCCCCTCCGAAATGTCTTATATGTTCACAATTCACATTCAACCTCATATCTGTCTCTAAAGCCTGTGAGGATAATTCATGTCATGTTTTCTTCACACCCGATAAATGTGTTTTTCAGGACCCTTTGACTAGCAAACTGATGGGCTTAGGTAGACTTTTCGAGGGACAATATTTTTGGGATGATTTCTCCTAAGCATCTGCTATCTCTTATATTCCTTTCATAAAGCAGTCACTTTGTAATGCCAATAATAAAATTTCGATTCTTTATCAACGTCTCGGACATAGTGCTTCTCACCCATATTCACAGTGCAAAGTTTGCCCTCTAGCAAAACAATCCAGAATTCCTTTTCCAATAAGTGATACTCATTGCACAGACATACTAGCTCTTACACCTACTGATATTTGGGGTCCATATCACACTCCAAATCGTGATAGGGCAAAATTTTTCCTCACTATTGTAGATGATTTTTCCCGAGCAACGTGGGTATTTCTTTTGCAATCCAAGGGCCAAGTATTCTCTAAATTGAAGTTCTTTCTTTCAGCATCTCGCAATCAGTTTAAAAAATATGTTCAAAAAATTCGAATAGATAATGGAAGAGAGTTTTTTAATCATAATTGTGAGGAGATTTTCTCCTCTCTTAGAATTTTACATGAGAGCTCATGTCCTTATACTCCTCAACAAAATGATGTCGTTGAAAGAAAACATCGTCATATTCTCGAAGTGGCCCGAGCCCTTAAATTTCAAGCATATATTCCTGAGACTTTTTGGGGCGATTGTGTGATCACAGCTACTTATTTAATTCATGCCTACTCGAGTTCTCGATGGTAGAAGTCCCTTCAAGATGCTTTATGGAAAGAAACCCCTTAAGGTTTTTGGTTGTCTATGTTATGTTGGAATTGTTGGTCCCCGAGATAAATTGGAACCATAGGCTCGTCCTTGCATTTTTATGGGATATCCCACTCTTCAAAAGGGATATCGTTTATATGATCCGTCTTCGGGAGAATTTTTTGTATGTTGTCTTCCACGAAGAAGTTTTTCCTTTCTAGGAAATGGGACAACTCTATAAAAAAAATAGAGTTATTTTACCTATTTTGAGCAACAAATAATGTGTTATCTGTGAGAAAATATTTCGATTTCCTTCTATTTATTCATATTTTTCTTGTTTATGCAGGATAATGATATATGGAGAAGATAAAGGAAAAAGAAGATAATCAAGATGTCACAAGAAGAATTTTTAGAAGATTACTTTGTTTTTAAAATATCTCAATATTATCCTTAGAAATTCAATTATTTTTAGAATATCTTGATAGTATCTTTAGGATTTTATTTGTTTTTACGAATCTAGAATGTTATTCTAGAGGGAGGATTAGCTTTAGAGAGACGTGGACGTTTTTCTTCCATCGTCGTTCTTGGTGCTTTTCAAGTATTTTTGAAAAGAAGACAAAGTGGAGACATCATTCTTGTTCTTTGATTCAAGATGTTTGATTTAATTTATATTTTTGTTTCTTCTTTTATTATGTTCTAATTTCTTTCGTTAGGGCTACGATGTAGGCTGACCATGATGATATGAATTTCTTGATGTTAATGTTTTGCAAGTGATTTCGTTCATGTTAGTTATATATTGTTATGCTTAATGCTTTTAAGTGACTGGCCACCACTTGAATGATCCGATGTGCATGTTTGAGACCGAGAAGTGATAATATGTAATTGCTCCTTATAATATATAACTATGAATTACAACAAGGATAGAAATATAGCATATTATTTGTGTAGCTTTCGGTGATAAGATGATATAAAAGACTCATTGTAAATCGGGAATATTCATAAATTTTAATGCACTTATGTTTATTTAAATTCACATAGAGATATAGTGGATTGGTAAACTAAGTAAGTTTATTATACCTAGAGATAAGATAGTAAATAGCAGAGGAAATTCTGCTATCACATGTTTGATATCGTTCTTGTATGCATAAAGATCTGAAATTCATGTCTAGTGGTTATGGTGAAATCTGATGCCATAACGTATTTATTTGATTGATTTAATCACATCTAGTTTTGAAATTTTTTCCTTAATATTGTCAATTTTAGTTTATTATCAATTCTATTTTTACTTGTTAGATAAATTTTAGAATTAGTCCATTTTTAGTATTTACTTAGTTTATTAATTATCAATCTCTACGGGGCGATATCTTTTCTCATAAAAATATTACTTATTCAACATGTACACTTGCGTTGAGAATTTTGCGAACAAAATGGAGTCATCAACAGACAAAACAACATCGTTCTCACAAAACATCAGTTTCTTATGTGATGAAGCATCAGTGTCACCAGTTTTATATCAAATGGGCATGCCGATACGTGCATCCGTTGATACTATGACTGCTTCGATGGGTGTTCATTCTTCCAGTCTGATTAACGATATCATTTCATCAGTAGAGGAAATTCTCTCGTCATCTAAGGGAGAACTCAATCAGGATGAATTGGATCATTCGACGTCCGAAAGCTGTCCTATGAATGTAGATATTCCACCTTGACGATCAGGTTGCATGATCCGACTTCTTACATGGACTAAGGATTATGTGTGTAATTCTTCACATACAAGAGGTATTCTATATCCTATTTCTTCTTACGTATCTTTTGAGAAATTATCTCTGGAGTATATGTGTTGCGTCAGTCGCATGTCAGAAGAATGTGAACCTAGTTCATATCATGAGGCCGTTCATGACCCTCGCTAGTAGAAAGCCATGGAAGAAGAAATAACGGCTCTGGTTGAAAACCAGACTTGGGAAATGGTACCTCTACAACAACATCACAAACCCATTGGATGCAAATGGGTATACAAGATTAAATACCGGGCTGATAGTTCTGTTGAGCGATACAAGGCACGCTTTGTAGCCAAAGGTTTCATTCAAAAAGAAGGATTCGATTATCAGGAAACCTTCTCCCCAGTAGCCAAGGACGTCACGGTTCGCTCTTTTTTATCTATTACTGCTTTTAGTGATTGGCAGCTACACAAATGGATGTTCACAATGCCTTTCTTCATGGTGATCTTGATGAAGGAATTTACATGGAGATTCCCGACGGATTATGGAGACAGGGGGAGTCTAGAGTATGTTGTCTCCGCAAATCCTTATATGGGCTCAAGCAAGCTTTGAGACAGTGGTATGCAAAATTCACCGCATCTCTTACCAAAGAAGGATTCATGCAATCTAAGCATGACTAAGCATTGTTCACATGGAAAAAAGGTACATCATGCATATATCTGATAATCTATGTGGATGGCATACTTATTATGGGAAATGATGATCTGGCTATAAAAAGTTTGAAGGAATATCTTCATTCCACTTTTCATATCAAGGATCTTGGATCACCCAAGTACTTCCTTGGTATATAAATCGCCCATTCAAATTTGAGAATTTCTCTTAGCCAACAAAAAATTATACTATAGATTATATCAAAGGCATGTTTATCAGGATGTAAACCAGCGGTTATTCCTATCGAGCAAAATATCAGGTTGACGACAACTGATTATGATAAGGACACATCATCAGAAATAAATGATCCATTGCTCGAGGATCCATCCAGTCATCGGATATTGGTTGGAAAACTGATTTATCTCACGATGACGAGGCCATATATATGTTTTGTCGTACAGAACTTGAGTCAATTCATGCAGAAACCTAAGCAGTCTCATATGAATGCCGCCTTGAAGGTTGTAAAATATCTGAAGAAGTCGTTAGGATTGGGTATTCTTCTATCACGAGATTGTAATATGGAAATGACTGCTATCTGCGACACTGATTATGCTGCATATCTAATGATTCGAAGATCAGTCACTGGGTCTGCATCAAGCTGGGACAATCCATACTTTCGTGGAAAATCAAGAAGCAGGCCACTGTATCTTTATCGTCAACTGAAGCAGAATACAGGGCAATGGCAAAGACTGTATGCGAAATAGTCTGGTTGCGAGGACTACTTCAGGATCTTGGTATCTAAGTTAAGGGACCAACAGTTTTGTTTTGCAACAATGATGTAGCTATCCAGCTTGCGGGAAACCTCGTATTTCATGAAAGGACAAAACATATAGAAGTTGATTGTCATTTTACTCGGGAAAAGATCTAGGAAGGGATAACTAAAGTAACTGGAATTAATACAGCAAAACAATCGGCAGATATTTTTACCAAGGCATTGTGCCAAAGACAACATGCATACCTTTTGAGCAAGCTTGGTGTCTTGGACATATATAAGCCACCAACTTGAGGGAGAGTGTTATCAGATATGCATGAGCATATTGTGATCAATTATAAATTGATTGCAATATTGGGAAATCAGTCACAATCACAAATTGATCTTATTCAGTGTAAATCATTGTATCTTTCCTTTTTTCTATGTACACTTTGTATTACAAATAGCCGTACAAATGTAACGTTTATGCTAAGCTGAATATACAAGGAATTGCATTCCCCAAATTTTTCTTCTCCTTTAGTTTGTGACAAAAGGGTATAATGGTCTTCTAGGGTGTTTAGATATGTATATATACTCTTCATTTCATCAATAAACATGTGTTATCCCGCTAACAATGTCTTGATATGATATACAGTTGATTTGACTGCCATTTGGAATACATGGAACTCGTGCAACCCCTGATCGATCTTCTCCTTTTCTCAGTTCTTGGACGGTCAATGTAGATGAGGTCGTCTCTTGCATCAAGAAATCTTTTATGAACCGGAGAAAGCTATAATCCATCTCCAAAAGGATATTGCCAGCATATAAAGTTGCTGGGACATTCTGTTTATGATCGGGAGTTGCTGTCACTCTCCCCATTCTCTGGGGCGCCATTACCGTTTGCAATCGCAGTTGAAGTAGAATTTCATTTTCAGATCGAAATCATTATACCGTTGTTGTGAATTTTCATGATGTGAGCAAGGAACCACAGGGACACAAATCATCATAGGCGTAGAAATTTCTCCACCTAACCTCACTCAAGACAGGACAATGGCTTGGTTGAAATGTCATCTCTAATGACCAAGCATTTTCTTATTCGGAGAGAGAAATCAAAATTGTGGGTTCCAATCCCATGTGGAATGGAATTCCTCGAAAATTGTGAAATTGAATGACCTAATGAGAGACGGTATCGAGAATTTCAATTCTGCGCATCCTATCATCACAAAACTATCGAAACCCCACTTCTGCCACCATCGCCGCCACATCTGCCTGTCGCCGGTCCTTGGTTGCCGGCGACTACCACCTATGGAAAGGATTTGTTCATGAAAGGCAAAAATAAAAATAAAAATGGCCATCCAATCAATTCCCAGGAATGATATCACTTCGAATGAAAATGTACTTGAGGATTCCTTGTTCATGAAATAAAAGGAGATCCTGCAAAATGATTACTTCTTCGAAAACTACGAGTTAGTCTATGATAAGATAATGGAACGATGTGAAGCTCCTCCTTCGCAAGATGAGATTTTCTCAGAGTTCTCTTTGTGCAAAATCAATGGATTAAAATTCCTTCGCACTTTCCTTTAGGCGAGACCAATTCTAAATCCACGGACCGTGTGATTTTAAAGTTTATTGTAAAAAGTTTCAGGTGTTTCGAATTTTAGAAAACAAAATGAAAACACATCCATCGCAATACTTAGACTAAGTAAAAAACAAAAAAACCAAATCCTATGCGGACACTCCAAGTTTTTTTAGATTTATATGTAGTCTATTTATTTTTGGCTGAAAATGATCGGGAAAATTACAAAAAAAAAAAAACTAAACCTATTACAATTGTACCAGTTCAATCCTCAACTTTTCGACAAAATTAAAGAAAAATCCTTAATTTTTTTTTTCCGATTCAGTCCTAACCCTTTTGCAACTGTGCTAATTCAATCTATCCAAATTGGCCAGTTGGCACTGACGTGGACGTCATCTGGCGCTGGCTATCCAACGACATAACATTTTAATGTTTTTATTTTTCTTTTCTTTTATTTTTCTATTTTTTCTTCTCTCTTCTTCTCCTCCCTCTGATTGGCGGCCAGGCGACGGCCGACGAGGTGCCCAGTGACGGTCGGCGAGGCGACGGTGAGGCTCACCCTCGCCAGCCCAGATCTGGGGTGACTCCCCCTCTCTCTCCTCTGCTACTGGCCTTTAATGCCTGCATCATATGAAGTAGACGAAGGCAGATCTAGAGCACCCTCCAAAAATCATATGAATCCAAATCCAATTCCAAATCCAACCTCAAACCTAAATTCCATCCAGAAAGATGAAACTCCTCTCCATCTCTTCCAAGAGCCAATACCACTACACAGTCCCTGACACAGCATCGACCTGGCCGTGGTCTTATTGCCAACAATCCCGCAACCTCTCCTTCTGGGACGCCAACAACATCTTCAAGACCATAAACTATACTGCAGAAATAAGTGAACAAATAATAAAATTGACAGAACAAGAAAATAAATCGGATGCCAGATTTATGTAGTTCGGTCATAGAGGCCTACGTCCATAAATAGAGAAACAATAAATTCCACTATAGATCAAGTTATATAACGGAGATTACAAACCACACTTGAGCCATTTAAATACTCTCAATGTTTTCAAATCCCAAATTACATCAAATAATTCACAAATGTTTAGCCCCGCAATTCCTTCAAGATGATCTCTCAATCTCACGAAGGAATTCACAGATTTTACTCACAAGATTTAATTGGTTTCAAATATTAGTGATGTAATTAACTAGCAAAAACTTATCTTTGATACTCTTCACAAAAAAAACATCCACTTCTTATTTATAGGCAAGGTCCAACTAGAAAACTATCAATTAGGAAACTTGTTCAAAACAGGAAACCTACTTGAATTAGGAAACTTTTTTTTTTTGGGAGCTCACATGAGACATATTATCATCAAACCTCGCCTTCAACACCTCCGACCTCTCCTTCCCGATCGCTGCCTCCTCCTCCATGGAAGAGTCCCCTAGTTTCTTCATTGCCCCTTCCGAGCTGCCTGATGACTGCGCCCGCGCCAATGCCAATGCCAACGTCAACGTCGAGTCCCTCATCCGCGGTGCTTGCTCCGAGCATCGGCTCTTCTTTGAGCTGAGTTGGGGCGACACTAGCTCCATCCTCGTTGACTAGCGCTTTCAGTGGGATGCGAAAGCAAATGAAGATGGCTGCAAGGTGAACGAGGCAAAAGGAAGAAGGAGAAGAATGAAAAATAAAAAAAAGGAAAATAAAATAAAAAATTAAAATGTTATATCACCGAATGGCCAACATAGATTGAAGTCCACTGCATCGGTTGGCCAAATTTGGTCCGGATGGACTGAATTGACACAATTACAAAAGGTTTAACATTGAATCGGTCTAAAAAAATTAAGTTTGAATTGACATAATTGCAATAGGTTTAAAATTTTTTGATAATTTTTTCTGAAAATTATACATTGATGATTTATGGGACGGAGTCAATTGATCGCAGGCTACTAGAAAGAGCCGCTTCTTGGGGTTGACTTAATTTACTTTTTTTTTTTTGTGGTGTCGGAGGGTTGAGTCAATTTTTTTTTTCGTTGAAGAGGGTTGACGTAATTAATTCACTCATAAATAAGTAAACCAACTGTGACCGGGTCATCCATGAATTGAAGTCAACACACGAAGTCTTGCGGGGGAAGAAAGAGGACAGCTACGTATGCTGCTTCAAAAGTCAAAGGATGTTTTCTGAGTTTCCCACTCAAGATCAACAAACAGATGCAACCCCAGAAAACAAAAATAAAAAGGGGTCAACATCAAATATTAATGGGCTTCGAAAGACTGATTCCGAATACGAAATGGAGTCAAGATCGAAAGACCAAATCCATTAAAATAAAAGCAGTTAAACCTAATCTTTGTTTTTCTTGTTCTTATGTTTCAATGCGCTGCCGTCGGCTGTTACCTAACCCTCCACCGGTAAGGAGCCGTTTCAACTCCCGCCAACCTCCACCCGGGAAAAAGAAGAAGAAGAAGAGGACAATGAATGACCCCAAACAAAAAAAAAATAAAAAATGAAAGGAACATATTTAATACTTAGTAAAAACTGATTTCATATTTTAGGCTCCGTTTATTTCATAAAAAACGAATGTTTTACAAAATATTTTCCTAAAAGATGACCGTTCATATTACTTGTAAGTATGAATGTCTCGCAAGAATAAATGAACGAAAACATTAAGATAAATATTTTTCATTTACTGATTTTTTTAAGGGATACATGCAATTATTTTTAGGGAAAATGATTTTTAAAGTATTTATTTTTTCGCGAAAGAAATCGGAGCCTTAATATATTAATTCCATATATGTTCGGCATCAATAAAGTTAGCATTAATTATTCCAAGGGGAAAAAAGCATTTGTGCCCCATTCTCTCTCCATTCTCTCTCTCTCTCTCTCTCTCTCTCTCTCTCATATTTGTGTGTGTATATATATTGGTTCGGATCTCATCAGATGCTTTAATCTGTTTTCTGCATGCAGAGATTATTTCCCAAACAAGAAAGAAGAGCTTCGTCTTCCTAAGTTGTTGAGCGATCATGGCTTGCGTTTCTTCGTCGACTGCGATGGCGGAGAGGATATCGTGGTACTGCGCACTGCTCGTGGCGCTGATGCTGGCGCTGAGTTGCTGCGACCCGGGCGAGCCGTCGCTGGCCGAGCTGGGGGGAGTGATCCGACAGAAGCATCAAGACTTGAACAGGCCGTGCGACGAGATCTACGTGGTCCGAGAAGGCGAGACCCTGCAAACCATCGGGGACAAGTGCGGGGACCCGTACATCGTCGAACGGAACCCGCACATCCACGACCCGGACGACGTCTTCCCGGGTCTGGTCATCAAGATCACCCCCTCCAACAAGAGGTAGAGAGCTTGCTGTATATCTCCGGAGGCATCTGCTTAATTATATCATGTGTTATTGAGGAGAAATTACATGGAATTTTTTTCTCTCTCTCTCTCTCTCTCTCTTTTTTCTTACTATTATAACACTTAAGTGAGCCATGTTGGAGCATGTAAAAACCTATTCCGGATCTAATTTTCTCTTCTTCTTCCTTTTTCGACACAAAGTTTGCACTGAAATGTTCATGTTCAGTGTAAACGGCGATGGACAGAGAGGGGCCGGCGAAGGTTCTCGCCCCGGGTCACTCGGTATTGAGTGTAAACTTTGGCAAGTATTTAGTATTTACGAAATTTCGATGTAAAGTTACAAGCTTGGGAAGTGAAGTACTATGTTTCGCGACTTCATATCCAGGGGCAAAGACGTGACAATTTTTTCGGCCTTTCGGACCTTGTTTCTTTGCTATTTAATTGCTAATTTCGACTTTAATCACTTCACAATATTGATATGTTTATTCATTTTTTAGAAAAAAATTATTTTTCAAATCAATTATTTTCGCGAATCAATCATAGCTTTAAATTAATACATTTTGCTTGTTTAATGGTCGTGGGGCAATGTTTCTGGGTGAAGATACTCTAATAGATCCTTTCATGTGATCCAAATTTTGGTAAAACTTATCAATTTGTGATGTTTCAGTCCACACTTCGTGGTTGGTGCTGCCTACATGGGTTGGTGACCACCTTGAATCTAGAACAAAGGCTAGGAAAAGCGCTAATTGAAAATCTGATGAATCCTGCATATATGCTTCTGCCAAACCAGTGGATTGGAGGCGCGTAGCGTGCTCCGAGAGAAGTGTCGAAAAAGTCATAAATCTCATAAACTTATTATATTAGTGTCAATTCATCCTAAACTTTTTTTGGTGCCAAGTACCAATTCAGTCCTAAACCTTTTATTGGTGCCAATTTTGTCCTAATTTTTTTTAATTAGTGCCAATTAAATCATAAACCGTTTGCATTTGTATCAATTGAGTCAATTCAATCAATTAAGAATACAAAAGGTTTAGGACTAATTTGGCACCAGTGCCTTTTAATTAGGAATACAAAAGGTTTAGGAATTGACACAAATGCAAAAAGTTTATAATTTAATTGGTACCAATAGAATGTTTATAACTGAATTGGCATCAATAAAAGTTTTAGGTCCCAGCGTGCTCCCACCAAGGAATGACAATTCGGGTGGGTTCGCAAATTGTGTTCGTATCATGTCAGCATGACGATATATTGTAAATCTGGACACGACACGAATAGTTAATCATATCAACCTACTCAACACAAATACGACATAAGAAATAACTATTTAACGCGACATAACACGATTAGATGAAGGGTCAACACGAGTGCATGACCCGCTATTATTCGGAACCAACCCGCTGACACGAAATTCGCTCACTAAAATGGTTTTTCGTAAAATCTATTTACAAATAGTAAAGATCATCAAATCAAATAGTGAAAAGCATGGATAAAATAGTCTTTTAGCTAATCATGGATACAGGCCATAGCAATACTAACGTGATATTTTAGATTGATTATACGGGTCAATGTCGTGTCTAGCGGGTTAAACACAAATAGAACACCATTATTAATAATGTCTCACGGATTGACACGAAATTGATCCATACACGATTAGCTATAATCTAACTCTGCCAATTTCATGTCGTCTTCGAATTGTGTTATCTTGTCGTGTCAGAAATTGTCACCCTCTCCCTGGCTGCCAAAGCCGTTCCAAACTTCCCGCAATTGGATTGATCAATTTTCAACGCACGTACAAGGTAACAACGAGAACCCAATGCATAAAGTTGATTCCCTATCCAATCAACATTTCTTGGTGAGGTGTGGCTATTCATGATTTCGTTTTTTACAGTAAGACAAGAAAGCCCATTTTAGATAGGTTAACTTCGGCTTCTATGACACATCCCACTAACTTCGTGGGCTAGCTAAAAAGGGAATTTAAACCCGAGCAATTGGCCTAACTAGTAAATATAGGATTAGATGCACTTGATAGTAAGAGCAATTGAACATATGTTATGCATCTAATCCACTCCATCTCGAGGTTCAGGCACCATTGCTTCCGATGAGATCCCTAATAGCTCGGGGTGGACCGATGATTGCTCAAGATCAACTTGTCTAATTTCAAGTCCAAATTCCTGCTCACAAGAAAAAAGCTTGCCGGGCTCACGATCATAGCCGAGCTTCTATTATTTGTAGAAGAGATATTTGATAGTCATAGAAAAAAAAAATCCTCAGAATTCCACAATAGACCTTCGGTATATGAGCTTTTCACGATCGACCTCAAGCTCCTCTTTAAAATGAAAGTATACCGATTTTCTACACGAGCCGAGCTCGAGCAGGAATTTAATACTCAATCGAATTCAACTCGAGTTTTGAGCGCTGAATATGCGAGTCTATTCAAGTCGAGATCGAGCTTGATGCAGTATCGGCTCGGCTCAAAGACCCGACCCGCCTCTATATGTGCACCTAGCCTATGCATTCTATGTGTAGGGTTTAAAGGCCCAGTGCTAAATGTGGTTGGCACTTGGTCCACTCAAAACTCCATGACAAACGTGAATTGTTCCGGTCCGGACTTTTGACCGGTAAATGATACATTCCAATTCCATACCGGCCCAATTGAAATAGCCTATATTGGAATTTTAAACCCGACCCATATGACTATTCGGTTCGGGCCCCCTGAAGTAGAAGTTCGGCCCGATTAGGAGAATTAGTTATCTAGATTTATTAGGCTGATCACGTTTAACGAAGTCACCAATCATAAAGCCCTAATCTCCACTTTATACAACCAAACCCTATAAAGATTTCTACCTCAAAAGTTTCAATAAATTCCATGAAATACCCTTCACGAAGGTGAAATTACAATAACATGGTGTTACAAAATGGACAAAATTGCAATATAAATAAGAAAGATAATTGTCAATTAATGTAATTTGCATCTTTTTTTTTTTTTTTTTGCAATTCGGACATAGATCTTTGTCATTCTACAAAAGCCTTTAAATTTCTTCCCTAAATTGGTCGGCTATTTCAAAAAGTCTCTCCCGATACATATTTAAATTTTTTTTCACGACATATCGTATATGATCATTTGTTTAAAGTCTAATAAAGCGATATAACATATTTCTATGAGAATTCTGGAAGAAACAATTAGAATACGCCCAACAATGAGTACTTGTCACATTTCTTGACAGCATAATCATAATACATTACATCGTTTTGCATGTTGAAAGTGTAGGAGGATCGGTTGCTTCTCTCTCTCTCTCTCCCTCATCTTTGTAATGGACTCGGCCGCATAATGGTATTGATAATTTGTATATTTGACTTATATTTGATTATATTTGATGATATCTTTAGCAAATATTCGAATAAATAGCATGGAACTTATTTGTTTTTATGCATTGTGGTTAGGTGATGGTGAATGATGCAATCGTGAAGATTTTGGATGCTATTGATAATTTATTGAGCTGATTGGTTGGGATTCTGCATATAAAAGATCCATTTTCCAAATCAGATTGTGGAGGATTTTTGTATTTAAATAAGACTCTTAATTAGGGATATTAGAGAGAAGATTTTGTTTATTTTTTCTCTCTTTCCATGTTGGATAGAGTTTCTTTTTTCTAGACTTTCTTTTTCTTTTTTTATTTAAGAGGTTGAATGTAAGAGGGAAGGGAGACGTTGATTCCAGAAAATTCAGAAGTATTTTTATTCTTCTCTTTTGGGCACTTTGTAGCCATGCGTGGCTAACTCCTTTTAAATCTAGCAAAGGTTTATCAAGGTTCAAGTTCATTCAAGTTGTGAGATCTAAACTTAACTCTTCTTCTTAATTTCTGCAGTGTTTATATATTCTATGTTTTATTGTTTACCATTGCTTTGTTGATTGTTGCAATAAGAGCTCGTTGTGCAATTGATAGGGTGATAGTTTGCCAATTGAAATACCCAAATCCGTAATTGTTTAGGTGATTTAATAATAGTGGCAGATAATATAACTTGATTAAAACCAGATTTTCAGGTTGTATTATGAGAATATATGATCTAGCTTGAATAAGTTACACGTGTGATTTATTGGCTAGGGTTGGGTTTTTCTCGCTTTTCATGCTATTAAGGAATTAAATCCTAGGCACGTGTCAGGGCTATTTGTTAATAGGGGATTGATCATAGGTGTGTGTCCGGTTAATCTAATATTAAGGAAAGATTAGGTTGTTAGAAGCGTTTCAACAATCATAACCAGTCTATTGCAGCATTTGAGATTATTCGTTTGACTCAATGATCAACTTCTGAACTTGAATGAGATTACCTTTGCTAGATATCGCATAATCTGATTTTATTTTATTTCGTTTATTTATTTTGTTTAAGTATATTCTACATAAACCTCCCTTGTTAATTTTGTTCCTATTGTTTACTTGCTTTTCAAAGAATTAACAATTTGTCAGTCTCTGTGGATTCGACCCTGCTCACCCTAAGTACAATTTATTTGTCATTTTGAGAGTAGGAATTATTTTTGGTGAATTCGACAGCCACCAGGTATTGCGGGGTTCATCCCGCTTGAGAGACCGCGAGATGGAGAATGTGAAAAATGAAGTGTTTGTTTCGTTGAAAATTTCATGACACGGGAAAATGCTTTTGGTGGAAATCGTTTCCTAGGAAAATGATTAGTTTCTCTTGGTTTGGCGGTGCGATGAGAGGCACATAAAGCTCTATCTAAAAGGTGAGAAATTTATTGAGCATCTATGGTAAGAGATTTGTTATGCTTGTTCTCTTTAGCTGCTCTATCTAAAAGGTGAGAAATTTATTGAGCATCTATGGTAAGAGATTTGTTATGCTTGTTCTCTTTAGCTGCGAATGCCGTCTTTTCCACCAGCTAATTATTTTCGACGAACCAAACATGTGAAAGCCCAGAAAACTTGTTAGTGAAAAGATCTTCCAGTGAAATAAAGGTTTTTTTTTATTCCAATTTAGTATAAAAATTACCAAAATAGGTTTAAAGAAAAAGATAAATGCCGTTATAGGTGTGGCTCGGCATTTTGAATGCCCTGCAGAGCCCTTCCCCCTCCCCTCCCCCAATTGTTGCCCCCCTCCCCCCCCCCTCCCCCCCCTCTTTTGGCTTTGCTTAAAGCAAAGCCGAGCTTTCCCTCCATCACAACTCTTCGCTCTCTCCCTCGCCACGCCTCAAAATTTCTTCGAATGCTCTTTCATTTCTCTTCGAACGCCCTCTTCCTCGCCTCGCCTCAGGTTGTTAGTACTATATATTTTTTTATTGTTAATATTTTCGTAATGTTTAAACTCCTCACTCGATGGTTTCTCTTGGTAGTGTGAACTCCTCATTCGATGTGTGCTCTCTCTCTCTCTCTCTCTCTCTCTCTCTCTCTCTCTCTCTCTCTCTCTCGATCTCGATCTCGATAGTTTGAGGTGAATTTCATTGTAGTTATTTTCTGCAGTTTCGTAAGTATAGATTTATTTATTTAGTTATTATTTATACCTGAATCATATATGTATCAGTTGTTAATAATATTTGTTTTAATTGTTTGCTATTGATTTGATAATAGTTATAATATTTACGAATTGAGGTATTCTTTAAAAATATTTACTGTTTTAGGAACGAGAAAAATAATTACGTGTCGCGATCCAACGATTTTCACGTATTATTTAAAATAATTACTTATTTTCATGAAATTAGGTATTCTATAAAAATATTTATGTTTACATGTCGCGATCTGACGATTTTCAAAATATTTAAAATGATTTTAGGAGTTTAAAATGAATTTTTGGGAAAATAAAAAAGGCGATAAGATGGCCCAAGAAGCACGGGCCAGGTTTGACCTTGTCCGAAAAAAATATTTTTTTAATAATTTCAAAATTCGAATAATAAAAAATTCAGAAAATAGAAAATTGATTAAAAATGTCAAAAAATCATAGAAAATTCCAAAAAAAAATTCAGAAAAATATTTAAAAATGCCACAAAATAGGAAACAGTCACAATCAACTGACCATGGACTATTTGGGGTATTTTTTCTCGTGAATTTAAAAAAAAATGATGATTTTGCCCTGTTGGCAAATTGTCTCCCAAAAAATAGAAAAAATTCAGAAAATATCTTTAAAAATCCGGAAAAAATAGGAAATGACCACAATCAACTGGCCATGGGCTATTTTGGGTATTTTGTCCAGTGACTTTAAAAAAATGACGATTTTTCCCTTGTGGCAAATAGCCTCTCAAAGTTTCCCTATTTGCCTCTAGTCACACATTGTCTAAGCGCTTAGGGCTATACTAGGACATTTATTTCATTTGATATATTGATATTTATAAATTTAATTTATTAATGTGTAAGGGATAATATTTATTAAATTGTAGATGCGAAATAATTTGTAATTTCTTTATTTTGCAGAATGTTGTCTACATCTTTTGCGATTGTGCACTGTGGAGGTAGTATAATATGAAATGATATAGGTATGATTACGAAGGTCGACAATCTACTATGTTCAAATTTAGAAACATATTGACATTTGATGAGTTACGTGCTATGATTGAGAGCGCATTGAATGAACATGAAATCAGTATATTCATAGCTTGATGTATAGATACCCAGTTGTAACATGAGATTGTGTTATATATGACATTACGGAGGTGCATGATGATGGTACAGGTAGGATGATCCAGCAGTTTGCATTTCGGACTGGTGCTACGGGATTTTTATAGTTTTATGCAACTGTAGATGAACACCAAGTGATAAATGATTTAGCTCGATAAGGTTCCAATGTTGTTGAAGATGAAGATGGTTTGCATAATCAATACGTAGAGTCCGATGATAATGATGATGATGATCAAGAAGATGATCCTTGAAATGACAATGATGACAATGATGAAGAAGATATCAGAGGTGACAATATGAAGGCTTATTACAACACCCATTGCAGTAATCCCATTTTTCCATTGGTACATCCACCACCCTATTCAGAGATCGACTTGATATAATGCAAGACGATCAAGAGCCAAGCCAGGCCTTATGTTATTTGATGCATCAATAAAATTTGATGTTGGCATGTTATTTCCATCATGGGACGTGATGTAGTTGGCTGCGAAAGAGTACCCTCTAAGAAGAAATCATAAGTTTCGCAATGATGTGACAAAGAAGACAAAATATGTGATAAAGTGTTGTAATCCGAAAGGATTGTGTAGTTGGAGGCTTCGCACGACTACTAAAGCGGGTGCCATATTTTAGAAAATAAGTAAGTACAATGGGCCACATGCATGCAGTAATCCGCAAATGTCACGGGATCATCGGCACCTTCATCAAAAGTACATCTGCAGCCAGATAGAACAAATGGTCACCGCCCAACTAGATATCAAAATCAAGCTACCGATGGCAGAGATTCAAGACAACCTGCACTTCGAACCTACTTATAGTAAAACTTGGAAGGCCAAACAAATGGCGATTGCCAAAACTTTTGGAGGATGTGATGAGTCATTTGGTAGGTTGAGGAAGTATATGAGTGTAATGGCGAACCGGAATCCAGGTTCGCATTTTGTGATCGATGATCGCATGAACCCAGATCAGAGCTGCACGATTTTCAATCGTATGTTTTGGACTCTCAAGCAGACGATTGAAGGCTTCGCAAGTTATCGTTTTGTGATATTTATTGATGGTACTTTTTTTGTATGTGAAATATCAAAGAACACTCCTTTGTGTGGCCTCACTTGATGAAAACGATCATATTTTCCCATTGGCATTTGCTGTAATCGATCGGGAAAATGTTGAGAATTGGGTTTGGTTTATGAATCTGTTGCGAAGATATGTCACTAGCAAGGACGATATTTGTGTAATATCAGACAGACATATCGGGATTCAACGAGCAATGGAGACAGTAGAGTGGCATCTTCCACATGGCCACTATAGATATTGCATTCGGCACGTTGTCAGCAACTACAATAAACATTGACGCTCTATCTCGTCAATCCTGGGCAGTTACGAGGAGGATAGTTAGGTCAATGCTGTACGCCCAGAATGAAGAGAGGCAGCTAACACTGACGCCATTATCCCAACCACCAATTACAACGCCATTCGTTAGGCCGCACGAGGATGACCCACCTAAGACTGTTCAGACCCGGAGGACCACTCGAGCTCATACAGTTGGTGATGTCACCATCTACCCCTCGGAATATCTTACGACAGATTTCATGCCGAAGTTCACTCTAGGGTTCAGGCAGATTTCACTCCAAGGTTCACCTAGTTTATCGGCCTATTTCACGGGGGACCCGCTTTTCAATTTCGTGACAACCAATAGCCGCAGACTCCAGCTACTTCTCCGGCTTCATACGGATCCGATTTTCCTCCTCCTTTTCCATGCCCTCCTACAGTAGGATATGTACCGTCTGAGCGTGGCATGTTTTCTCACTTTGATGATGCATCTACATAACAAGATATGCCTTTGTCATTTGCATATCCTACTCATCCGGATCCTTGTCCTCGCCGGTACAATACTAGACCTGCCGAACAACGGAGATGACATGATTGCGGAATAGGAGGTCATTTAGAAAGAAGACATCATTAGTAGATGTAATTGCGGTTAACGATTGTTATCTACTATGAAAATCTCATGTTTTTTTTATATATCTTACCAATTTTATTTTATGAATATTTTTAATTAATTGCATAAATACAAAATTATTTATTAATTACATATCTTAATTAATTAATTATTGATAATTATGTTATAAAATAAGCTTAAAAAGAAACATAATAATAAATAAAAATAAATATCATAAAAACGTTAAAAAATATGACATTTAAAAAAAAAAAGGCCTGAGGCCTCGCTCGGCAGCCCCCTCTGCAATTGCACTGTCGAGCTGCACTTAAAATGGCAAATTCTCTTTTTTTGACCTAATTTGGTATTTTTTTAGCCTATTTTGAAAAAAAAAAAAGGCCCCCCGAAATAAATGCATCGTAGGCGAGAGAATTGCCAGTTGCCACTCGCGTGGGTTTCAAATTAGTTCGCAAGGTCAACGTCTTTGCTTGGTTCTCAAGCAATTTGCATGGTTACCTCACATGGAACCTACGGTGCACTTTCGTTGACTTCCGGAAGCCCGCGGCTAAGGTTGAGGCTTCTTTATCGTCAATCTCTCCTTCCCACACTTCTTTAATATTTTGGGCACGTGATTAAAGAAACTGTGGAAGACCGCAAAACTAGTTCATCAAAACGAATCAGCTCCGCACGTAACGCCGGTTATGAAGCGCCAACACTCTCTTGAAATCTCTATATCGTGTCGTGTCGTGTCATGTCCAATATTTCGATACTCTCCGACATGTGATTAATCCATGGTCAACGCTTCAGACACGGCAACGACAGTCGAGTCAAGCATTCCGACACGTCGTTTATTGACGTACGAGATCAATTTTAAGCATTTTCAATAAATTATAAGTCAAATTATAAATTTATCAAAAATATACATGCTTAAGTCAAATATCCAGCCATTCCAAAACTAATATACTCAGTTAGACCAAAAAAAAAAAAATTCTAATTGTGATCAATATTTTTATATATATATAAATGATAATTTATCTTGTATATGTAAAAATATATATTTAATATACAATGTGTCTCACCGTGTCAGAATTTTCTATTTCTTTTGAAATGACATTTCGACGTATCGTGTCGTGTCACGTATCGTATATCGATGTGAGTGCTACTTAGAATGCGGGCAACATATAGAAAATATCCCGGAAGTGGGAATCAAGACTTACCCACCTGTTGCCTCATTATTAGCTGGTACTCTCCGACCTTTGGAAGCATCCATGCATATGCATGTGGTCTACTCTTTATTAGGTAAAAAATAACATGCATGCAGAAAACAAGGCGCGTGTTTAACTTTGGTCCGAGCTAACGTGCCGGTTTCGATAAGCGGAGGACCTGTCCACTTGTTCTTGGTCTCATTCAATTGATCGTCCGATGGACGTCGTGCGTACGTATTGACCAAAATGATCTCCCTTCCCTCTTGGTCCCGTTACTGAATAGTACATATCACAGGCAATTGTTGATCTCCACTCTCGCCGTGGCTGAGGTCGGCCACCGCTGCCGCTTCTCCAGCACCCTCCAACCCTCTCTCTCAGGCGGTCAAACCTTAAAAATTGAGGGACCTCTTCCAATGGCTACGATGGTGTTGATTTACAAGACTAAATCTATGAGATCCGGATCCCCTGCCTAAAAAGCAGGGGATCTTTGATTTTGAGACCATTAGATCTTCCCCCCTTTTATAGGGGGGAGGGAAGATCCAATGGTCTTCAGGCGTCTAGTCACCTGCTTTTAAGGCAGGTGATCCTGACGCAAATCTATGTGGTGACCACGTTTCGCTCTTCCATCGGTGATTGACATGTGGCATGCTCTGATGAGACATCACAGTATAAAACCACTTTAAGGAAGTCGCGTTTTACAACTATTGGGTGGTTCTATCTCCTATTTTGGTTCGTTTGGTTTGGTTTAGGGATAAAGTTCTTGGGAAAATGCAAATAACTGGTTAAATGGTTTTTTTTTAAAGCAACTAGTGTTATAGTAAATGGTAATTTAAAAGTGCATTAGGAAGAAATTTTGATTTAGATGGTGTTTTTGAAAAATCACTTTTTGTAAAGGAATTTTGCTACTTTTTGATTAAAAAAAAAATCCTCAAAACCGACGAAGGGCTCAGAGGCTGTCGACAAGCTAAATCTAGCACCGGCAGCAATCTCAAGCAAGGACCAATTGGCATTGCATGACCTTAGGAGGCCTAAGTCCTTTGTTGGGGACATGGCATGAAGTTGGAACACTTCTAGAAATTATGAAAGTTTAGCGGAACCACCGTAATTGGGGATTGATGCACATTACTCTCAAAAAGCAAATCCTAACTCTGATACCATGTTAGGTGTTACGACAATACGGAAACTAAAACGAAATTGAGACAGAGGAGAAGAACGGGATACCAAGATTTACGTGGAAACCCTTGCGGGAAAAATCACGGGAGAGAGGAGAAGCAAAATCTACTATGAGAATCAAGTATTACAAAAGAGGCAACATAAGCTTCTCTATCTAACAGAATGAGTAAAGAGCAATATTTATAGTATTACCCCTCAAACTCTAATATTCGTCCAAGGCCATTAACTTAAGCCTTTAACTATTCAAGGCATATTAACAAATCTCCACCTTGACTTGAATTCCCAAGTAGACATAAGTATTAAGACAATCTTTTCCTCCCACCAGCATAAAACTCAGCTGCTGCAAACATTAACCAAATCCAAGCAGTACTTGAATTTAGTAAAGGGCAATGACTTTGTCAACATATCAGCTGGATTATTTTCTGTACCAATCTTCAAGACTTTAATATAGCCATCAGCAAGAATATCTCGAATATAATGATATCGCACATCAATGTGCTTTGTTCTCTCATGATACATCTGATCTTTAGTAAGATGTATAGTACTCTGACTATCGCAATGCACAACAGTCACATCATCATCCACACTAAGCTGTCCAAATAAGCCTCTTAATCATATAATGATAGCACCTAAATTTTAATTTTAGGAAAATGCATTGATTAAACAGAAAATGAGAATTAACCTTGATTCTCGAAATTAATTAATTTAATTAGTTAATTAATTGATTAAGCCCGATTTTCAGTCCAGAATTATGCAGATAAGCCCATTAAAATGAGAATTTCGACCAAGCCTATGGCCTTTATCTTATGCGCGAAATTTTGATTATCCTAGCCCGACGGGATTAGAAATTTCGATCCGCCCGACGGGATTAGAAATTTCGATCCGACGATAATTCTTTTCTCAAATTTGATGGTCAAGATTAAACCCTAGAATATTCTCTATATATACGTAGTTATGCCTAGGGTTACAGGGGGGACGACATAATTTTTCTACACACTCTCTCTCATTTTTGCCTCTCTCTCTCTCTCTCTCTCTCTCTCTCTCTCTCTCTCTCTCTCTCGGCACTCCTCTCTCTCACGTTTCTCACGACAAAAAAAAAATTCTGCACTCTCATCATTCTCTCTCTCACGACACCTCTCTCTCACTCTCACTGCCGATCGCCCAAAATCACCATGCGCTGCAGCTGCTCTGCTACCGCTGCTGCTCCACTTTCGCCGCCGTTGCTCTAAAGCCGCCACTACTCCATCAGACGTCGTGCCGTTGCCCTACTGTCGACGCTGCTGCTGCTGCCCCATCCGACGCCGCTGCTGCCCCGTCCGTCGCTCCTCTTGCCTGCTGCCACCGCTGTTTTCGTCCAGCCGCCAATCTCATTCTGCTCCTGCCGTAGCTCCGTCACACGTCATTGTCAGGACCGTTGCTGCTGCTATTCGGTGAAATTCCTTGCACGGGCCAACATTTCTTTACGAGTCAAGCCGTGCCACCCGCTGGCTCGACGTCAGTCTCGGCTGGCCATCCATCGCCATCATCCTCGGCCTCGGCGACTTTTTGTTACCGTTTTCTTGTTTCCGCAGGATATCGAATCGGTCTTGGGGATACTTAACTCGAAGAGGGAAAGGAAGCTCGGCTTAGGTATAATTCCAATCTCGATTTTGGTTGATCTTTGATCGATAATTGGTTGATTTGTCATGGCCTTTTGATTTTAGTTTTAGCTGAATTTAGTCGCCTTTGCATGTACCGCGAATCTCCAACAAAATCAAAAGCCATTTTCGCCAAATAAAAAATCAAGTTACGGCTGGTTCCGCCCGTTACCTCGTGGGCGCGATTTGCCGGGCTTGACAAAAAAAAATGATGCTAAATCGGCAAGGCTGAATTTTTAGAAATAAAGATTTGATTTTTTTGGAGTTTTGAATTCTTGCCATGTTGATGTGATTGCTTGCCTAGTTGATAGAAATTGATAGGATTTGATTTTCTGATTGAAATCCTACGGTTACCTTATCTAGGTTAGTTTCCTGTTTCAAATCGATCTCGTTTGGTAAGGAAAGATTTGAATTAGGAAGTTTTGATTCCAATCGCATATTTAAAAAGGAAGGCGCGTTTAGTAGATGGCAATCCCGATTTCCAAATATGGAAGGTGTGCGAATATCTTTGAAAGTGATTGGCGGCAAATCCTAGATTAATTTTTGAATTTAATGGGAAAATGGACACAATTTTCGGGAATAATAAAAAAAAATAATTTTCGAGAATAAAAAAATGAATAAAAATGGCGAGTTCGGTTTTTGTTTAGCAAATTTCGAATTTCTAAAAAAAAAGGACCAATTCATTCCGCATATGGCCATGTCATCTTGCATGTCATCCCATGTTTCCTATGTCATTTTATTTGTAATATAATTTTCAATTATTTAGGATTAGATGGACCAAGAAAAGCCCGATGTTGTGGGCCTAATAGAGTTGGGTCATAGGGAAGTTAGAAAGATGGATGGTACCATCGCGATCAACAATTTTCATAGGGGGATCAGGAAGATGCGACGGGCTATCAGAACCGCTCCAAAGTGTGGGCCTTACAAGAAGGGTGACGTCCAGGATCAGACGGCGGCCCAAGCCCAGCAGGATCAAGATGACGAGATCGTCGGGAAAAAATTTCGCTTAGTTTTTTTTTATTGGATTTTCGGAATTATCAAAGTGTTATTTTCGAATTTTCTTTATTTTTTTGAATTTCGAGTCAGTTGATCATTTATTTGTAATTTTCGATTATTAGAAGTTTTGTATCCTTTAATAATTTGCCGTATGTCATATAGTTTTAGGCCATGCATTGCATTAGTAATTTATCTTTCTTTTATTCGAAATAAAAAAATGATAAAAAAAAATTCAAAAAAAAAAACAAAAAAGCAAAAGCCTTGAGTTGATTTCCGAGTTGTCATTTTTCTCAAGAAAAATCCAAAAAAAAAAGAGAATCTAGATACCAAAAGGGCGTTAGTCTAAGTCGATTAGCGTAACCAAATCCCCGGATACAAAATCTCTGGTTAGCAGCGATGAATTAGTTCTCCCGCTAGTTTACCTAGGTTTATAATCGACCTACCTCGAACGATTAGTGGCGACTTCTCATTTGTTCTAATTTTTCCGTGTTGCGATTCGGTAGGGTTTGGGAGGGTCCGCATTAGGTTAGTTCTCGATAACTTGCTTGATAATCCGATTAACCTGATTTTTTTCAGGTCGCGACAGCTTGGCGACTCCGCTGGGGATTTACTTTTTATTTTTCGAGAAATATGAATGCTTAACTCAGTTATCTGAACCTTTCAAAAAATTTAAAAGTTGTAGAGGATTTAGGCCGTTTAGATTCCTTGGATGTCTTGAGTGAATTGATTGGATCTCACCTTCAGGTGTTAAATATTCTTGCAGGGTTGGAGTGATAAGATGAGGTGTTTGTTAACCCTTTTTGTGCAAGCTAGGAGTTATAAGGGGCGAGTGTTTGTTGACCTTTGTTTTGCAGTTTGAATGAGTTTATGTATATGAACTTATATAGAAGCGCTGTCTTGATATAACCTGCTATGCATGCCTTAGTTGGATAGACACTACACCTTGCACACACAACCTGCCGTTGGACCTGAATGGCTAGGCTTAGGATGGTGCTTGGTTAGGGACACTTCGGCCATTACCATGTGGCCCGAGTCGTCCTTTTCAAGTCCCGAACCTTTCTAAATCGGTACCGAGAGCGAGTACCCTCCTCACTTACCCTGGTGATGCGGATCTTCACTTGGCTGAGCCGAATGTCTACGAGGGACCTCGATCCAGCCGTAAACCCCAGTTGGCTTGGTCCGAGTATCTTTGGGGCTCCACCTTTGAAGCCTATTAGTTAGTAAACCTCACGATCTCATCTGTATGTCTATGTGATTGTTTGTTTCGGTTCTCTAAAGGCGGTATTCTCTGAACTTTACCTTTCTCTCTATTTATGCTTTTCGGGTTGATCCATGACAGCTAGGGCGAGTCAGAATCTCGAATTATAGATCATGGGGGAAGGAGATATCCGGTGTATTGAGCCAGCCAAGGAAAAGTTGAAGGAATGGTGAAATTTTCTAGGCGAGGATACCCGAGAGATAATCAAATTTTACATTGGTCGGATGCTTCCCTTGATCCATATCCATATTCAGTTTGGTCTCGTTCATGCTCTGGTTCAGTTTTGGAGTCCACAGACTACCACCTTCATCTTTGGTAAGTATGAGCTAACTCCCACCTTGGAAGAGTATAGTATTCTTGTTGGAAAGTCACTGGGCCGGGTTTTGGTCGCTCCGCCACTTGGTAAAGATCTAGTCTTAGTCTTGTCTGAGTTTTTAAATGTCAATAGGGATGAAGTGGCTAAGATTTTGAAACAAGAAAGTGGGAGTTGCCCCATCTCATTCCTAGATAGTTGTCTTAGGGTTAATTCTTCTAGATTTGGTAGAGCTAGAATTTTCATGATGTTATTCTTTGGGTCAATCGTTTTTCCACATAAGCCAAATCATGTCGATCATTTGATGTCATTTTTTGTCAACGAAGTATTAGATGGTAGAAATTTCGTCAATGCAATTTTGGCAGAAACTTTCCTTTCACTTAATAGATTTAAGGCCAAACAAAATAAGACACTCCGTTTTTCTCCAGAAATTCTGCAAGTTTGGTTCCTTTCTCACTATGTTCAGTTTGGAAAATACCTCGAAATACCCTTGATTTCAAAACTTGAACACCCTTTCTTGAAATTTAAAAATGAACAAGGTCGACTTCCTAACTTTCACTATACCAAGCTTTTGGCCCTGTTATCAAACCCCAGTCCAGTGATTTTCCTATGGAGTGCTATGTGGTTTAAGGTGGAGGAGGCAAGGATCACGGGTCCAGACGGAGCGCCTATTCCTCTCTTGGGACTTTCAAGCGTGTTAGAATATCATCCTACAAGGGTAGTTCGTCAGTATGGTGTCTTACAGGAAATTCCACCAAAGCCAAGGGAAGGCGGGATCTACATCTACTTTGAAGGAAACAACCGGAGGTTTGAGGAACATGCCGCCCTGTCGCGTTCGATGTGGGAACGTTATCAGCCAGTAAAGCTTGTATTTCCGAAGGAAGTCTTCAAGGCAAGGGTCAAGACGTACTGCGCCTCTCTCAAATATATCAAGGAGCATGATATACCAAAGGAGTGGCTCCAAGTGGTTCCCGCCATTCTAGTTCAGGAAACCATGCGTCTCAAAATCCGTTTACTCAAGAAGAAATATGCTAAAGCTAAGGAAATGGCCCGTATCTTTGAGGAAAAGTACAAGAAGCTCAAGGCTCAGAAGATTCTCCTGGGATCTATGACTCGAGATGTTTAGTCTTTTTGAGTGCTCTCAGTCTTTTTAGAGATTTGTTTAAGGATTTCTTTCTTGTAATTCGACTTTGTCAGAATTTATTTCCTGAGGTTATTTAATTTTGATTGAATGGAGAATTTCATATCTTTATTTGTTTAAATATCAAATTGCCATGAATGATTTTCTTAATTGAATCAAAGTGCTTACAATGGCAAAGGTTTTTCTCTATCAAACGCAAACAAAGTTGGGAGTCTTAGGAAGTTCGTAAGTTAGAGTGTGTCATGGATCAGCCCGGCATACTTGAAACATGTTACTAATCATGGGTTATTTCTTCGGCTTAGGAAGCATATCACGGATCCCCCTCAGCATCCATATAACACTCGCTCCAAAGCCAGGCAAATGGCCAATCCAGCTGAATCAGTTGCCCAAATGGAGGAGAGAATGAGGTAGGAAATGAGAAGGGAAAGGGAGGAGCAAGCCAAGGTCTTCAATGATCAACTGGCCGAGCTGAAGATTATGACATCCCAGCTATCTTTGGGCCAACAACCACCTTCTACTACACCCGTGCGTTCCAACCCTCTGTTTCAGTCGAAAGGGTTATACGTAGACCTACGACAGGAGGGGGAAGAAGAAGATGAGGAAGACATGCCTGGAGTTGTAGCCTCACTTGCCGCGGCCAAGGCAAAAGCTAAAGGCGTTGCCAAAGCCTTAGGGCATGTTGGCCAATCATCGGCTCAAGTTCCGTCTGTCCCGCTGGTGAACTTTTCTCTGCCTGAAGCTATTATTCCACAAAAGGATGATAATGCGAAGATGCTAGCCAAGATAGATCAGAGGCTCAAAGAGGTTGAGGGTGCACGGCATGTCCCTAAGATTAACCGTTCGGCCTTTTCAAGAACAATCTATCCGGACAAGTTCAAAGTCCCAGATTTTGAAAAATATGATGGTACGTTAGATCCTGCGCAGTACATCCAGACTTATCAGGCTAGAATGGGTAAGTATGCTGCAAATGACGCCCTCATGGTCCAGACGTTTCAGGCCAGTTTGAAAGGAGCAGCCATGAGATAATACATTGCTTATGAGGTTTATACCAAAGAGGATTGGGACGAGGTGGCCAATGACTTCGTGCAGCATTTCAGTTTCAATATTGATGTGGCCATCACAACACAAGATCTGGAGCGGGCCGAAATGAAGAAAGGTGAGTCGATTAAGGAGTACGGCACCAGATAGAAGAGTCCCGCCTCACAGTTGAAATCGGTACCTCCCGAACGGGAACTGATGAGACTATTCGTCTCTACCCTGCCACAGAACGTACGAGCGCAGGTGTTCATATCAGCAGTCGCGTCTTTCTCTAACCTTATTTCCTTTACTGAAGAGGTGGAAAGCAACTAGAAGAGAGGCTGGTATGGAGACAACGGAACTAGTCCAAAGCGTTTTGCACCAAAGAAGGAACCAGCAGCCACGCAGGTTAACTTGGCGTACACGCAGAGACCGGTGGTTCAGAGTCCTGTCATTCAGCTCCCCGACGAACGGAACTAATAGTAGTCAGAGAAGGGATACGTGGAAGAACCGGCAGTTCAGCCCACTCCTTGGGACCTTGACACAGATTTGGGCCATCCTACAGAAGAAATGGCTCTTAACTACAGAGCCAATGAGAGCGAACACGTCAAATGCAAAATGGTATGACCCGAATAAGAAGTGTGATTATCATCGTGGGGAAGTAGGCCACGACACAAATAATTGTTTCATCCTGAAAAATCGTATTCAGGATCTGATTGAGATTGGGGCAATCTCGCTACCCAACAAGCAGCCAAACGTGCAGAAGAATCCCCTACCTGAACATTCCGGGTCCATCAATGTTGTTTTAGGAGAGGAAATTAGCACAGCAGGTCCATTTAAAGTCAAGGTCACTGAAGCTCTTGACGCCCTAATCAGGGCGGGTTATTGTCAAACAGGAGAAGTGGTGACCTCAACTCAGCTGGAGGAGATGTTTACTAAGTTGATCAGAGATGGCTTGGTGGTTCGGATGAACCAGTTTGGATTGATAGCTACCATCTCTGGGATAGTTATTGACTGGGAACAGGAGCTGGCGGCATTGGCTATATCCCCACCTGAAGTAGCGGTTTCCATCGAGGAGATTGAAATAGAAGCTCAAGTAGATCCGGAGTTAGCAGATACGCCCCCTCTACAAGATGCATCAGATGATGATCTAGGACTGGTGGTGAACAAGAACCTGATGATTATCACCCCACAACCCTTCCCATATTCAGATAGTCGGGCAGTCCCTTGGTATTATGACTTAGCTCTTATAACTAGGTCAGGACGGACCTACAATGAAGACAAGCCGACTAAACCGGTCGAAGAGAAGGAAGCTAATGAGTTTCTCGCAGTCATTAAGACTAGCGAATACAACATTGTAGATCAGCTGAGGAAGGCGCCAGCTCAAGTCTCTCTACTCGAATTGTTGCAAACCTCACCTAAGCATCGGGAGGCGTTAAAGAAGGTCCTGGCACAGGTTCACGTCCTTGAGGACATTGAACAAAAGAAGCTGGAAGGATTTGTCGGGGCGGTCCTGTTGAAGGATCAAGTAGCTTTCGCAGACGATGAGATTCCTGCAGAAGGTCGGGGCCATAACAAAGCCCTGCATATTACCGTGAAGCACAAACAGACCTTTGTGTCTCGATTCCTCATTGATAACGGTTCGGCATTGAATATATTTCCATTGGCCACCTTGAACCGATTGGGAGTGGACTTGGCTAGAATGCAGTCGGCAAAGGCCCCTGTCAGAGCCTTTGACGGGATGAAGAAAGACGTTATGAGACAGATAAATCTGGATATCCTCATCGGACCGTCGACATTTGACATTTTGTTTCAAATCCTGGATATCTCCTATGCATTCAATCTTCTACTTGGACGACCTTGGATCCACAATGCAGGCGCCGTACCTTCGAGCCTCCATCAGAAGATTAAATTTGTGGTCGAGAAGAAGTTGGTGACGGTGTTTGGTGAGGAAGACCATCAGATCTATAACGAGACAGCCATTTCCTACGTGGAGCCGACCGGAAATGAAGAGAGCTCGTATCACGCGTTCGAGCTAATACAGACCATACATGCCTCTCCTGAGAGTCCCTTACCAACTCCCGAGGTGTCGGCCGCTTCTGTTATGGTGGTCAAAGTAATGGTAGGGAATGGCTATCAACCCGGCATAGGACTGGGAAGACATGGCCAAGGAATCCGCACCCTTGTTGAGATTAAAGGTCAAAATCATAAAACGAGCCTTGGTTATCCGAGACAGAAACATGGCAAGCAGGTAGTGAAAGGACTTGGCAAGCAAGAAGATAGTTCTCAGCCACAACCCCTATACGTCACTTTCCAATCTGGTGGGGTGGTTGGAGGATACGATGAGTTGCCCAAGTATGAAGACGATTTGGGGATTGTATTCCACGTTCCAGTGAAGGAGCAGGTCGCCGAAGTAGAACCCATGGAACTGGATGTGGAGGGTGAGATACCTATCCTGGCTGAATGGTTTGGTGACATGACCGTGGGAGCTGTGCTTGAAGACCTTGTGCAGATAGATGGAACCCTTGAAAAAGAGCCCTACCTGGAATGCAAACCACCGAGGCCTTCGAACAATGTTCACTCTGAAGACGATCCATTGGAAGGTTTAGATTCAGAGTAACCAGTCTATGTTACCCCATGCATGGGATATTTCCAGTTTTCTTTTAATTTTAGTCATTTCGGTTATTGTTAGGACTTTTCTCTTCAGTATTGCATTTTTCAATCAATAAATGTAATGAATTGATTTTGAAGATCAATAAAATTACATAAATTTTTATCCATCGTTTTGGAATCTTGTCGAAGTACCCCAAACTAACCCAATGACGATAACCAACGGTCAAACAAATTGTCGTCAATGGTAAGATACCGAGGGTTGGGCTTCTTTAAAAATTCTCGTCTCAAAATTTTTGTAAAATAAATGTTTCAGAAAGAAAAATAGAAAAAGCCAAGAAGAAGCATTTTCCAAGAAAAAAATCGCATCCGAAAACGATATGGCATACATCTTTAAACCCTGTTAATTTTTCTGAATTCCCTACTTTATGTTTCAGGGATGTGGAGGGAGATCTAATGGATTCTGGAGTTTATGACCTTGATGAATTCGACCCCGAATAGGAAGAAATACGTCGAGAATTCGAGGAACATGAAACAGTCAAGCCGTTGACCGGAGATGAGACCCTGTCTATCAATCTAGGACATGAAGAAAACCTCAAGGAAATCAAGATTGGGGCAAACCTTCCTAAGGACACAGCTAGACGGTTGATTCAACTCCTGAAGGATTACCAAGATATCTTTGCATGGTCCTACGCAGATATGCCAGGGTTCGATCGCTCGATTGTTGAACACTTTCTTCCGCTCAACCCATCTTGTGATCCAGTAGCACAGAAGAAACGAAGAGCTAGACCGGAGTTGGAAAATAAGATCAAAGATGAGGTTATGAAACTCTTAGATGTGGGATTCATCCAGGCTTCTCAATACCAAGACTGGATTGCCAACATCGTTCCAGTGATGAAGAAGAATGGTCGAGTTCGAGTTTGTGTAGACTACCGGGACTTGAATAAGGCCAGCTCGAAGGATAATTTTCCTCTCCCACATATCGATGTTCTAGTGGACAACACAACTGGATTCGAGCTGTTTTCTTTCATGGATGGCTTCTCAGGGTACAACCAGATTCTGATAAATGAAAATGATAAGAAAAAAACCACTTTCACTACCCCATGGGGATTATTTCAGTACAGGGTGATGCCTTTTGGATTGAAGAATGCCGGGGCAACATATCAACGGGCCATGGTAACTTTATTTCATGACCTGATTCATAATGAGCAAGAGGTATATGTGGATGATATGATTGCCAAGACCCGGAAAGGGGAAGACTACGTCCAGACTCTGATTAAGCTATTTGAGCGACTTAGGAAGTTCAAATTGCGACTCAACCCAGCGAAGTGTGTTTTTGGGGCTAGTAGTGGAAAATTGCTCGGTTTCATTGTCGGCAACCGAGATATCGAGATTGATCCATCGAAGGCTAAGGCAATCTGCGAATTGAAACCACCGACCACGGCGAAGGAGGTTAGGAGTCTCATGGGAAGATTGAACTATATTTCCCGATTCATCTCTCAGTTGACAGAGACCGCCAAACCCTTTCTCAAGTTCCTGAAAAAGAATGCACTTATTAGATGGGATGAAGAATGTGAGGAAACGTTTGAGAAGTTGAAGCAGCATCTTATGAATCCACCTGTCATTATGCCACCCACACCGGGGCAACCGTTGATTCTCTACCTCACAATAAACAGTAAGTCACTTGGAGCCATGCTAGCCCAAGAAAGTCAAGGAGATGCTAAAGAACGGGTCATCTATTATTTGAGCAAGAAATCCACGGGCTCCGAATTAAATTACTCAAAGGCTGAAAAGACGTGCGCAGCATTGGTATGGGTATTACACAGACTGCGACAATACACTCTGCATTATCAAATCCTTTTGGTGACGGAGTGCAATCCCATTAAATATCTCCTGAATCAGCTTGCATTGGTTGGAAAACTTGCCAAGTGGCAAATTCTCATTTCCGAGTTTGACATTCGATATTTGCCTCAGAAATCGGCGAAAGGAAGAGTTATAGCGGATGTTCTAGCAGAAAATCCGAGGCAATGTGATGATCTTTATCGACCTGAAGATCGAATTATGGCGGTCGAAGATTATGTTTGGACAATGTACTTTGATGGAGCTGTAAACTTGTCAGGGTCCGACACGGGAGCAGTCCTGATATCTCCTAGAGGTCAACATTATCCAGTAGCAGCAAAATTGGTGTTCCCTTGCACTAATAACATCGCCGAATACGAAGCTTGTATTCTTGGTCTACAAGCGGCGATAGAAATGGGAATATCTAAACTCAAGGTGTTTGGAGACTCAGCTTTAATTATTCTCCTGATGGTTGGTGAATGGAAGACGCGAGATTCAAAGCTGCTGCCCTATCATGAGTATTTAGACGAATTGATGGAAAGTTTTACGGATATCACGTTTAAATATTTGTCTAGAACTCAAAATCAATTTGCAGACGCTTTAGCCACTCTGGCATCAATGTTGCATGTCACGGAGGGATTAGAAGTCGAACCACTAAAGTTTGAAGTCTTAAGACAGCCGGCCTACTGCATGGTTGTGGCGGATGAGCCAGATAGCAAACCCTGGTATCAGGATATCAAGATGTATATCTAGGAGCAGAAGTTTCCTGAAAATAGTACAGTTTCAGACCATAAGTATATAAGGAAGATGGCTTCAAAGTTCTTCCTGAGAGGAGAGAATCTTTACAAAAGGTCTTTCGATTCGGTCCTGCTGAGGTGTGTTGATGCAACTGAAGCGATTCGTTTAATGGTAGAAATGCATGAAGGCGTCTGTGGCCCTCACATGAACGGCCATATGCTAGCAAGGAAGATCATGAGGCTGGGTTATTATTGGCTTACCTTAGAAAATGATTGTATACAGCATGTCAGAAGTTGCCATAAATGCCAGATTCGTGGTGACAAGATCAATGTCCCTCCAAACGAGTTGCATCAGTTATCCGAGCCTTGGTCATTTTCCATGTGGGGAATAGATGTGATTGGCCCGATCAACCTTAAAGCTTCCAATGGACATCGGTTCATTCTGGTGGCAATTGATTATTTTTCCAAGTGGATTGAGGCGACATCGTATTCAACGGTCACGTCCCGAAATGTGGTAAAGTTCATCGGACGTGATTTAATTGCTCGATATGGAGCCCTTGAGGTTATAATCACAAATAATGGTGCGAATCTGAATAGCAAGCAGGTGGAAGAACTGCTCAAAGCATTTAAGATCAGACACTTGCATTCTTCTCCATATCGCCCTCAGATGAACGGGGCAGTTGAGGCAGCGAACAAGAACATCAAGAAGATCTTGTCTAAGACGGCTTAGAATTATCAAGATTGGCACGACAAGTTGCCGTTCGCACTTATGGCATACCGGACTTCAGTCCGGACATCAACCGGGGTAACCCCATACTCACTGGTATATGGTATGGAAGCAGTATTACCGGTCGAAGTGGAGATTCCTTCTCTGCGCATTTTGTCCTAGATAGAACTGACTAAAGCAGATTGGATCCAACAGAGGATAGATCAGCTGAACTTGATTGACGAGAAATGGCTCAAAGCCTTATGCCATGGCCAATGTTATCAGCAGAGAGTGGCCCGAACTTTTAACAAGAAGGTGCGACCTCGACATTTTCAGGAGGGAGACCTTGTGCTGCGGAAGCTTCTGCCCATCATCCCACAGCCAGAAGGGAAGTTTGCTCCAAATTATGGCGGACCCTACATAGTGAAGAAAGCCCTTCCAGGCGATGCCTTGATCTTAGCAGAGATGGATGGACATGTCTTCACTAATCCTGTCAATGCTGATTCAGTCGAGAAATATTATACCTAAGATGTTGTAATGTTCTTGCAAATCTTAATGCCTATGCACATTTTGTCTGCTTTCTGATTCTATCATAAATCTTCACTGAATTTTCCAATCAGGAGATTTGTTTGGTCAATTGACATTGATCATTTTGAATGAGGAATGACAGGATGACGAAAGGCAAGCCATTTCCATACACGTCCTACATCATATCCCTAGTGACTAATTGTGAAGAGTTCCATGCTTACAAGGTGAAAGGGTTATCTTGCGAAAAGTATGACGACCAAGATGATGTGAGGCATTCATTTCCTCTATCCAAACACTACAGGTCGCCCTTTACTAAACTCCTTTGAACGGTGGTTTCATTTTCATACCTCTGTCAGGAACAACCCCACATTTAGGGCAAATTTCAAAAAAAATTCAAAGCATGAGTAGAATTTTCTTGCTTTCACTTACATCAATCTTCAAGTGTATTTATCGCATGCGAATTCTATGTTAGCTCAAGTGCTTTAGACATGATGAAGAGCATTTCATTTCTATACCCACACACATTCATCCATTTGCTTAGCCCAACTTGAGTAGCAGATTCATTTCTTGAAACCCAATTGGTGATCATCTTGAAAGGAAATTATTTCAGACTATTTGACAGATGAGCAAAGTGCCTTGGGGCAAGCTGAAACTTGAAAATTTGCCAGCACAACATGCAAACAATTCAGATGGGACTCTTCTTTCCTTTTCAAAAGAGCTCGCAAAAAAAAAACAAAAAGGAAAAAAATGGTGATGCTTACCATGCAAGAAAAAGAAAAGAGCCCACTCCCATTAGAAAGAAAAGGGAAAGAGAAAAGAGCTCTCTCATAAAAATCTCCGAAAGGAAGGGAGGTCTCGCCTGAGTTGATTCACAAAATGTTCCTTAAAAATGATCTTCTATGAAGTACATCAGCAAAGATTATCAGTGGCACTCTTGCCCGAAATATCAAGAATGGATTATCACCAGTATGATCTTTACACAGCCCCTTTGTGGAAAATAAGCCATTCATTTCAAGCCTACCCTGAACCTACATCGCAACCCTTACCAAAAGTCTCTTCAGATTAAGGCACTTGGGTTAATATAGGGTTTCAAATGCTTATAAATATTGCTCGAAGAAGTGCGAGCAAGATCATTTTTATCTCATTTGGTAGGGTTCCTGACTTGTAAACCCAATGCAGCTAATGAAGATTTTATTTCATGACCTAATGACTCATATGCGTCCCATTTGAATAGCCTTTGACCAAGCCTGAATTACAGTCCTTGAAAAGACCTCGTGGATTGATTTGGTCATACTAATTGCAAGATTACTCGGACCCTTATCAAGTGTCATATAGTTTTAGGCCATGCATTGCATTAGTAATTTATCTTTCTTTTATTCAAAATAAAAAAAACGATAAAAAAATTCAAAAACAAAAAACAAAAAAGCAAAAGCCTTGAGTTGATTTTCGAGTTGTCATTTTTCTCAAGAAAAATCCAAAAAAAGAAGAAGAGAATCTAGGTACCGAAAGGGCGTTAGTCTAAGTCGATTAGCGTAACCAAATCCTCGGATCTAAAATCTCTGGTTCGCAGCGGTGAATTAGTTCTCCCGCTAGTTTACCTAGGTTTCTAATCGACCTACCTCGAACGGTTAATGGCGACTCCTCATTTGTTCTAATTTTTTTTGTGTTGTGATTCGGTAGGGTTTGGGAGGGTCCGCATTAGGTTAGTTCTCGATAACTTGCCTGATAATCCGATTAACCTGATTTTTTTTTTCAGGTCGCGACATATAACTTCTTTGATTGCCTCTGTAATAGCCATATATTCTGCCTTTGTAGTAAACGAAGCAATTGTATGCTGTAAAAAAGTTTTCCAACTTATTGCACAACCCCCAACAGTAAAGATGTACCCTGTCAAAGATATTCTTTTATCAAGGTCACTAGCATAATCAGAGTCAACATATCCAGTAAGAGTTTCACAAGTTTTTTCAAACTCTAAACCATAATCTGAAGTACCCTTCAAATATCTCAAAATCCACTTCACTGCTTGCCAATGAATTTTACCTGGACATGATAAATATCTACTTACCACGCTAACAGCAAGTGATATGTCAGGTCGAGTGCAAACCATAGCATACATAATGCTACCAACTGCACTAGAATATGAAATATGTGACATATATTTTATTTCATCATCTGTATGTGGACATAATTCAGCTGATAATCGAAAGTGAGCAGCAAGAGGAGTACTCACTGGTTTGGCATCTTTCATGCCAAAACGATCTAACACCTTCTCAATGTAGCTTTTTTGGGAAGGATACAATTTTTCTCTTTTTCGATCTCGCTGAATTTCCATGCCAAGAATTTTCTTCGCAGAACCTAAATCCTTCATATCAAATTCAGCGCTCAACTGCGCCTTCAAATTCTATATATTAAATTTATCTTTTTGTGCAATCAACATGTCATCAACGTATAACAGCAGATAAATATAAGATCCATTTGGAAGTTTGCACATATATGCATAACTATCATATTTGCTTCAACAATAGCCAAGTTGCACCATAAAAGAATCAAATCTTTTATATCACTGTCTAGGTGATTCCTTCAAGCCATAGATAGATCTTTTCAATAAACATACATGATCTTCCTTACCTTCAAACTGAAAACCCTCAGGTTGACCCATATAGATTTTCTCTTCAAGTTCACCATGCAAGAAAGCTATTTTCACATCGAGTTGTTCTAACTCTAAATCATACATATCAACTAACGCAAGAAAGACCCGAATAGAGCTGTGTTTAACGACGGGTGAAAACACATCATTAAAATCAACTCCCTCAATCTGACTATAGCCCTTAGCGACTAGATGTGCTTTAATTCTAATGTCTTCAACTCCAGGAATACCTTCATTTCTTTTGAAAACTCACTTGCAACCCACAATCTTCTTTCCTTTTGGTGGTTTGACAAACTCCCAAGTTTGATTCTTTTCAAGAGATTCCATCTCTTCATTCATAGCAACTAACCAATTTGCTGAATCTTTTCAGGAAATAGCTTCCTTGTACGTTTTAGGCTCAACATATTCTATCGACTCTGCAGTTGACAGAGCAAAAGCAACAAAATCTGAGTATCCATATATTTGTAGAGGTTTCACTATTCTTCTCGGTCTATCTTTGGCTATGGAATAATTCTCTTCTTCAAATTCTTCAATCTTAATATTATCAGTCACTAACTGAACTGGTTGTGAAGAAGATACTTCAAACTCCACATTCTTTGGTGCACTTTGTAGATTTTCTTGGCAAGTATATGATGATTTATTGACAGGATGAAGCATAGCAGACTCATAAAAAGTAACATCTCTGTTAACTATAATCTTAGATGAATCAGAACACCAGAGCCTATAACCTTTTACACCAGAAGCATAACCAAGAAAAATATATTTTTTCGCTCTAGGCTCTAGTTTCCCTTCACTAACATGAGCATATGATGGACATCCAAATATTTGAAGAGAAGAATAATCAACAGATTTACCTGACCATACCTCATCAGGTGTCTTGTTCTCAATAGGTATGCAAGGAGAACGATTTATTAACCAACAAGCAGTATTGACTGCTTCAACCCAGAATTCCTTGCCTAAACCAACGTTAGACAACATGCACCTTGTTCTTTCTAATAGGGTTCTGTTCATACGTTCTGCAATACCATTCTGCTGCGGTGTATTGTAGTATGATGCCTCATAATTCCTTCGTTCTTGCAAAACTCATTAAATTCGCCTCCATAAAATTCTAGCTCATTATCTGTTCTCAGCCGCTTGATTTTCTTATCGATCTGTTTCTCAATTAATGTTTTCCATTGCTTGAATATAACGAAAACATCACCTTTTGCCTTGAGAAAAAATACCCAAAAAGAGACCGCAGTTGAACCAGTAACAGTAGAGGCTTGCATCTGATACAAAGTACTAATTTTAAGCCCTTTCATCAACAAAAGTGAGCCTCTCATAATTTTCAGAACTCCACCCTCAGCAGTAAATCTACAACCATTGGCGTCAAGTGTACCCAAGGAGATTAGATTTTCCTCAAATCAGGCACATGTCTGACATTATCTAAAGTTCTGATCATGCCATCATGCATCGTAATATTAACAGTGCCAATCCCAATAGCTTTGCATCTAGCATTATTGCCCATGAGAATAACTCTACCATCATATTCTTTATACGAAGAGAACCAATCTCGATAAGGACACATATGATATGAGCAGCCCGAATCAAGAATCCAACTATCATAGAATTTATCTTTATTATCTGCAAACAATAGCCAATCTTCATTTTCTTCTTTAGCAACATCAGCTTGAGCAGGATTTTCGTTTCGCCTATTCTGTCTATTCTGATAGTTGCGATTGTTATGACGATTGACATTCCCATGATTTTGTTGATTCGAATTATTTTCTCTTTGCTCCTTTGCCTTCAGTTTTAGGCAATTTATCTTGATATGCCCTGGAGACTTACAATAGTTGCAAATCATATCTCTATGCTTAGATTTTGACCTGCTCCTGCCACTATTTCTTCTCTCAATAGATCTTCCTCGAGCGACTAAACCAGCCCCATGATTATTACTACCATCAGAAGTCAATTCTGTATCGAGTTTCTGCTTATTTAGCAGATTAGTCTTGACATCTTCAAAATCAATAGTTTCTCTACTAACAATCATGGTCTCTCTAAAATTCTTATAAGAGGGAGGTAATGAAACTAGTAATAGAAGAGCTTGATCCTCATCTTCAATCTTAACATCAATGCTTCTTAATTCAGCGATAAGAGCATTGAACTCAGAAATATGGGATTTGAGAGAAGTACCTTCAGCCATACGAAAAGTGAAGAGTTGTTGCTTGAGTTTCGATCGATTAATGAGAGACTTTGTTAGAAAAATACTCTCCAATTTCATCCATAAACCCGCGGCTGTTTTTTGATCTAGTACATCCTGCAAAACTTCGTTCGTGAGGCACAACTGAATAGTGGACACAGCTTTCTCATCCAATTCCTCCCATGCTTCATCTGTCGTGTCCGGTTTCTTTCATTTAGTAAACAAAGTTTTCTTCAAACCCTGCTGTGTAAGAACGGCTAACAGACGAATCTGCCATAGGTTGAAACTGTCGCTCCCATCAAACTTTTCGATATCAAATTTCGTTGCTGAACTCGAAGCCATAACTTATTCCGAGTTGAAGAAACGCGCACGAACTCCTTGGACAGCACTGAGTTTGCGCCAAAACGTGGACTATATTAGCCGAACATGCACAATCGTAGAGACAACGTCCAGAACAGCTTCCTCTTGGACTAAATCTTGATTCGTTGGCAAGATTTGAGCTGATTGGCGATGAGGAGTAATTGGACAGATTCAGCAGAAGAACTCGAGAGCTAGTTGTGTCGTAGAACGAGACAAAAGCACTGATTGTGGGCTGCTATCATGACGTGCCTGTTTGGTGTTGAGAAGAAGGTAGCCGCAAGAAATTTCCCTAGGAAAATCCCAAAAAAAAAAAAAGAGTTGACCACCACAGTGGATGCTTGTGACAGATTCCACCTTTTCCCTTGGTCTTCCTTTTGGCTTTCTGATCGTGTGGGAACCGTGGATCTGCGACGCATGAGCAAGAATTTGTTAGACAAATCGTACAATATGTGTATTAATCTATACAATGACAGAACCAAATCATAAACAATGAAATGAAAGATAGGTTTATAACAGACATGTCATGGACTATGTCATTCACCATAAGTCTCACCAATCTTCTTCTTTGAAGATCTGCAATCTACAAAGCTGTGATCTATCTTGTCACAGTTGAAGCATGTACCTTGATATCTGTTCTTGGCCACTTTAACTTGCAATCATGTAAACTTCGAATCACAATAATAAATGTGATCAAGCTGCCTCAAACATGAAAACATTAAGTTGGCAGAAGCACAAAATTTGATCCTTCAGAAGCAGTATTCAAAAATCGTCAGATGCAAAAAATTCATCAGATGCAACTGCATCTGAACCCGTCAGATGCAACTGCTTCTGAACCCATCACATGCAGAAATTCGTCAGATGCAGAAATTCTTCAGATGCAGAAATTCTTCAGATGCAACTGCTTCTGAACCCATCAGATGTAACTGCTTCTGAACCCATCAGATGCAGTCCTTCTGGACCTGTCAGAAGTAGTCTTTCTGGACCCCTCAGAAGTAGTATTTCTGGACCCGTCAGATGGAGTTCCTTCTGACCCTCCTTCTGAGTTTCCTTCTAAGTCTCCTTCTGAGCCTTCCTTCTGACCTTCCTTCTGACCCTTCCTTCTGCGCTTCCTTCTGACCTTCCTCTTGAGGCTCCTTCTGACCCTTCCTTTTAAGCTTCCTTCTGAGGCTCCTTCTGAGCTTTCCTTCTGAGCAACAAAATCCGAATGGAAATTTAACAATATAAATAAATTGAATTTAGATGGAATACCGAGGCCTGTGTTCAACACAGTTTCCTTAAAACAGATTCGTCCCCTCCAGTACGTGCTTTGAGGTTTCGTGGACGTCTGTCTCCCAGGATACAACGGTTGAACAGCGATAGATGCTAGCACAGCACTCCAACGCTTTCGGCGAACTTGAACAACACGAGAACACTATCGAAAACAGTGCAAATGCATAGAATAGGAAAAGATGGAGAAAAGTTTTTCTTTTGAGATTGTAGTGTTTTCCTATCTCACTTCCTCTTCTTTAAACAGAATGGAAAACCACCTATTTATAGGTTAAGTGGGGCATTGCGGAAATAAATAATAACGGCTAAATTAATTCTGCCGTTTAGAGCCGTTATGTAATTAATTCTGTAACCACAGAATTATAACAACCGTTACTTAGTTAATACCATTTACACACCGGTAATTAACGTAAGCACGATTAACGGCTTGAGTTGGAAAAAATTAAAACAGAAGGCAAAAATGGGCTTGTCGCGAGGCCCACTTTTCTGTCCGGCATTCGCGTACGCAGGTCGTGCGCTCGCGCCCAAGTTCAACTTGTCGGGGTCCGGGATTCGCACCCCCCCTGCGCGAGCGCGCGAGGCATAGTACTTGTGCTATGATCATTACCACTCAAAGAGAGTGTATCCATATATAAAGCACTTCAAGGCCTTCTTCCTTTCCTATGTGGGACTAGGGTTTTGTCACTTCCCACTTCCAACTCAAGAGTGTTATTTGAGAAACAATTTCTCATTCACTCACCATCAAAATACCTCATATTTCCAACAATCCCTCACATGAACAAAAATTGTTTTGGTTTTGACTCTGTGATAGTGTTCAACAAATGAAACCTGCATAGGATAGGTAGGTGTCACCCTTTGAACCTTCCCTTGTGAAAGCATATTTAATTTACCAGCTGTCCAGTAGACATGATGTCCTTGAACTGTCCTGCTTTCTTAGTAAATGACCCATACACTTCACACAGGAATCATCAACGTTTGTTCAGTTCTCATGAGTATGTTCGTTTTGGCCATGAACATCGTCCTGGTTCTGCGAGAGTTTCTAAAGAATTCAGCCCTCGATAATTCTCCTTTGAAGCGGCCCCACTTCTCTCTCACATAGGTGATTACTTAATCTTGAGTAATTAATTTACTTCACTTAAGAATCATTAAAGCAATAGTTGCTATCCTTTTCCTGATAAACCCCCACAGTAATTTGTTTACTCCACATACTTGGGGGATATCAAATCACTGTTTCTTTTATAGGAATGATTTGAGGGATAGACCCCCATAGTGATATCTTAAGTTCGTATACTTAGGTTGTCCCTTTTGAACCTAGATCTTGGGATCTCCAGTCAGTTAGGTTGGGTTTTCCGTTATACAAACTTTTCTGTAATGGGCTATAGTCTCATTCCTATTATTGATTTTCAAACTAACTCTCTGTTTAACCCTTTTGGTTAGCAGATCTGCAATATTATCCTTTGACTTACGTAGTCAATAGAGATAATTCCAGTTGAGAGTAGTTATCTAATGGTATTATGTCTATGACATATATGTCTAGACTTACCATTATACATAAAACTCTGTGATCTTACAATCGCAGATTGGCAATCGCAATGTATACAGATTGGTGGCACATATTTTTTTTTCATTTTGGAATATCCTCTATGAAATGGCATAGCCATTTAGCCTCTTCATCACATATGTCTAAAGCTATAACTTTGGATTCCATTATAACAGTTTGTTTCCAGGATTTCAAAAAATATGGCTGTATCTACTAATGTGAATTCATATCCACTAGTAGATTTTGGAATAGCCATTTTTGCAAGGCACCCCCACACTCGTAAGCATTTATAGGATGGTCTCCTACCTTTCCATAGCTCATAAGGGGAACAGCCATTTTTGCAAGGCATCCCCACAATCGTAAGCATTTGTAGGATGGTCTCCTACCTTTCCACAACTCATAAGGGGTTTTATCCTCTTTATTTCGAGGTATTGCATTATTCTTACCTTAGGAAGGAAATAATGCTTCACAAGGTCAACAAATAACTTGTTATTGCCCTAATTCATGAAATCGTCAATCACATAAGTTGGGTTATCATCACTGTTGATTTTCCTCAACTTGCTAAGTCCCATTTCCCTCGAGGAATAGTTAGAGGATCGGCCGAATCCATTTCTGACTTCATATTATAAATGGACATAATTCCATTTTCAAGCAATTGCTTTATCACGTCACTCCTCGAGCGAACATGTCTCTTTCTTTTTGCAATGGCTATTGCCACTTGGCAATCACAATGCATAGACATGTAAAGTGCCGATTTCATTTCCTTGAGCAAACCTCAAGTTATCAAGATAAAATATTTCGTTCTTCTTCTCCTACTAAAGTGTAGGAGGATAAACGTTATATTTCCACAAATATGCTTGGTAGCATCTAGGTTTATCACCTATTATTTTTTCGTTAGCCATAATATTGGCTCGAGAAATGACCACAACATTTTTCATAATCATCTGCTTCAACCAAATTGACTTTTGGTTTAGCAGGATTGTCATTTCCTCCAAAATATTTTGTTTGGTTGAGTTCCAAACTACAACATCCCACCAAGTATGAATATGATCAAATAGTGGATCTTGTCTCATTCGAATCTAATTTCGAATTATACACAAAAATCACCAATTTGTGTTTCTCATTGCTTCTTATAGAGAACAAATTTTTCTTAAGACTTCATCTTTGCTTTTAAGCAAATATACATAGCATTTTTTTAGCTATCATCGATAAAGGTAATAAAATATTTATTACCGCCTCTTGTTTGTATGAATTACAAATTCACATACATCACAATGAATCAATTTAAGAGGATCTGAGTTTCTTTTACACGCAGAGCCTCTATTGATTCATCTATTTTGTACATAGAGCCTCTATTGGCTCTTTCCTTTCGCATTCAGAGCCTCTATTGAACCTTTTGTGTTCAAGGTTTCTATTGAACTTTTCGCGTTCAGAGTCTCTGTTAAAAGCTATTTTTGTTCAAAGCGCCGCTGTCGCGACCCTCTTGAGGTTGTCGGGCTCTCGAGGGCTAATGGGCCGTCCTGTCTGGTCGGACGCGGGCCTCTCCCAAGGCCCATTACCCAAATCGCAACGGAGGTATGCGTGATCGACTTTCAGTGTGGTCTAGTGACATGTGCTAAGTGTGCATGCCATGGAGTCGCCACCAATCATTTTTTTAGGGTATGATTGGACCACCCAATCGAATAGTTGGGAGTTTCTATTCAATTCTGCGAGAACCAGAGAAATGGTTTCGGGGACTTAGTTACACAAACTGTCAGAGTTGATGCCCTTTCGGTACCTAAGTTGACTGAATTTTCTAGCCTGAGATTCATGCGGATGAGTAAGGTATGAACCCTAAATCTAGAAATTCATGTAGATAGGAGTGATTATCCTAGCAATCACAATCAGTAATAAAATGCCCAACTCAAGGAATCTAGATATGCAAATAAATCACATGGCATTCCTAGTAAGGTCCTATTTATCAATCACAGCTCAAGAATGATTTAGCTGTCCTAGCCATTCTACACACGATCTAACCTAAGAAAAGCATTAGGAAGCATCGAAGGAGTTCGAGAGTACTCACATGGGGTTCGCCGTGCCCTGGTTTGGTCTTGAACGAGCTATCGAGCTCATGCCGACCCGATTATATTTGGGGATCCACTCGGCGTTTTACACCATGAAATCATGTGAAACAAAAACGAAAATATTCAGCAAGGGGCATTTATTGTAGATGGTGGTCGATCTAATTGGACGTCAAGACTAAAAAAGATGTAGAAATTTACAAATTAAAATACTCGAATGACATTTTTTTGCTAAATTCAACTCTATGCGTCATGAAGAAACACATGCAATTGAACTTGAATTTTGACTATTTATGAGTTCAAAATGTAAAAGAAATTAAAATAAAAATATTGACTATTTTTCTATATTTTTACGACAGCGAACGCTATTTTTCTTCATTTTTCATGTATTTTTCTATTTTTGGAAAATATTAAAAAATATTAAAAAATATGAAAAATTATTTTTTTTAATCAAAAATGGTTCCTTTAGCTTGGTCAAGGCTACCAAAGATGATTTTTTAATTTTTTTAAGTTTTTATAGATTTTTTATGAATTTTTTAAAAATAAACTATGAAAGACTGATCAAAAATCAGGTGTCAACAGCTGCCCCTCTTTGAGAGGAATTTCGTCAGAGGTTTCTCTCAAAGACAAGGTGACACCTGTGTTCCGATCAACTCGACTGGGAAAAGAAAAGAAATCATGACATCCAATTTTCATGCCCATCAATGTGTGCTTTTCCTTAAAAAGAGATGTGCTCATTCAATTCCCTGATATGATGTAAGAAAGTTAAGGAGTAGATAGACTTCCCTGCCCCTTACCTGCCGAATGCTTGCGGCATTTGCTGTGTCTGATGGGTTCAAGTAGATTCCTAAGGACTTGTCATCGGAGTGTCTTGGGGATGTTAAGCTCTGACCTGTATGGTAGGTCAAACCATAATGGGATTCCTAACTGATAGGAACCTAAGGAAGACGCATCCCACATTTGGGAATTTGCCAAGGGTTTTGATCCGTGTGGTGGACTAAACTAGAAATGGCTTGCCTAATGTAAGGCTTATTAGGGAAAACGACTCCTCCCGCGTTCGGGATTCATCAAGGTTTTGATCCGTATGGTGGATCGGACCATTGGGTTGATCCTTCAGGCGGTCTCTACCAGTCCTTTGACCCTTCAGGCGGTTTCTACCATTCATTGACCCTTCATGCGGTTTCTACCATTGAGTTGACCCTTCAGGCGGTTTCTACCATTGGTTGACCCTTCAAGCGATTTCTACCATACATTGACCCTTCAGGCGGTTCTACCATTGTTTTGACCCTTCAGGTGGTTTCTACCATTGGTTGACCCTTCATGCGGTTTCTACCAAACATTGACCCTTCAGGCGGTTTCTACCATTGTGTTGACCCTTCAGGCAGTTTCTACCATTGATTGACCCTTCAGGCGGTTTCTACCATTGAGTTGACCCTTCAGGCGGTTTCTACCATTTATGAGATTCCAAATTGATATGAATCAAAGGATGACGTACCCGCTCTTCGGGGCTAGTCGGAGACTCGATCATTCTGTGGATCGGTCTTAGAAAAGATTTGCCTACTAAAAGGCTTCACCCAAGGATGACGCACCCAGTCTTTGGGGTGGCCAAAAGTCCTGCAGAAAGCTTAAACCTGAAAAAAATTTCCTCGCCAAGAAGATATTAGTAATCTTTGGGAAGACAATAATTGTCTAACTGACAAAATTCTACGACTTAAGTTTTAGTCATGAAATGTGCATTTTGATTGTTGGAGGTTATCCAAAACATTCCTGCCATATACATATGTGATCATAAATTCCTTGCACGGAAACTCTAGATCAAATAATTTGAAAATTTCAAAAAGAGTTTGCTCAAAACATCCATTGGAGTATTTCTCACCCAAGAAGGCTCCTCACTGCTCTGTGATAATGATCTTTAATGGGGAAAGTGCTCAATTTCCTACCGACCTGTGCCTGGGTTTCAGGATCATTCGCAACGCATACATTTCGACCGATCAGGAGGTCTTTCACGGGACCGTAGTGTTAGGCTTGGATATCGGTTTCCAAGGGGGACTCACTTTTGAGTCAAGGCCGTTGAACGAAATTTTTCACTATCTGCTCCGGGTTTACAAGTCAAGAACCCTGCAAAATGAGAAAGAAATAGTCTTGCTCGTACTTCTTTGAGCTAACTTATACATTAACCCAAGTGTCTTAGTCAGATAAGACTACTTCAGGGTTGTAACATTGGAAGGATTGGGGACCGAAAAAGGTTATTTTTTGCCCAGAAATTGTGAAGGGTTTGACATTGGTGATCATTGCAAATTTGCCACATGTTCTTCGAAGAACATCTCCATTTCTTGAAGTGTACACTCCTCTTTTAGAGCGCACAAGGATGTTTAAAAGCGTCTCTTGTTACATTAAGAGACCGTCTGTTTGTGTGTTTGCAATTTGAGCACGACATCATTTGGAGAGTAGTCATCTTGATCTAACTCCTTTGCAGGGTCTTTTCATCGTCTCTCTAGACTTTACTGGGGATATTTTGAATAGACATCAGCCTTGCTTTTTACCAGGCACTTTGCTTTTTCTTGATGTCTAGGGATTTTTCTTTTCCCCCTTTTTTTAATCCCGTGTTTTTCTTTTCTTTTGGAGCTAGGATTTTCGGCAATCATGCTAGATATGCAACTTAAACTTTGGCACGCTTCCATTCCTAGAGTGATGTTGCCTTTGCTTTGGAATATGCAATGATCACCAATAGGTTGATGAAATGAATTTGCTGGCTCAACTTGGTTGTGCAAAGGATAATAGTGTGTAGGATAGAGAAATGAATTATTCTAGTCATCCTATGACACTTGGATTATCATATAAATAACACACAAAGATTTATGTTAGTCCGAGCAAGAAAATTTCTAACCGTTTACTTTCTGATACTGTTGGGCTAACCTTCATTTGCCCCAATGTGGGGTGGTTCTTGACAGGGTTGAGAATGAAAATCGCCGTTCAATGGGGTTCTCAATGGGCATCTGTAGTGTTTGGAATGAAGAAATAAATGCCTCTGTCATCTCGATCCATGTAATCGTTGCGAATGACCCTTATATCCATAGGTTAAGGTTTCGCTATCATTTCCAATCTCCTCATCTCTCAAGTGTGTATGGGACGTGTTTGGATTAGGCTCGCTTCTCTTATGAGAAAATACCCTTTTGAACAGTTCAAACGACTCTTGTTGGAAAAATTCATTTCATTTCATCAAGATTTATCCTTCAAAGGGATTTTATGATGCACCATACATGTGTAATTCATGTTCAGACAATCTCATGTTTTAAAACATGAATGTCAATGAAGTAAGAATTCTATGTCTTTTTAGATGTGAGAATCGAATTGATTCTGAAAGTTTTTAATCTCCAATGAATTGGGAAAAGGGATATTTACCTGCCCATCGAGGCTGGAGATCCTGGAGATATAAAAGGGATATGTCATTGTATATTCTAAAACTTTACAAAAATTGGAACGATACATCTTACCCTTGGTCATATGCTCCAACGAGTGTACAAGGGTTGTGAAAATCTGCACTTCACATAGTAACACAAGATTGTTGGGTGTTCTAAAGTTCTTTCGACTTCTTGGTTTTTGGAGAAAAATGAAACTTACATGTCTGCCCTGATGGCGAGCTCCTGCCAAGGATAATTATTAAGCATTATTTTGGGTTTCCAAATTCAAAACAAATTGGGACGATACTACTTTACTCTTGATTTGAATTCCATTCTGCATGCCAATGTGCGGATTGTAGAAGCCGGCCCTCAAGCTTGTGGCCCTGATTTCTTCGTCTGGTTGGGCAACGAATCCACCTCGAGGATTTACGTCGGAGGAGATTCATTCATCTTTTTGGGCGTGTTTCATGCATTGTTTTGTTATTTGAATGCATGGCTTCTTGGGTGCCTCATCTCTGTTCATCACCTGAGAGGAAAATGAGAGAACATTATCCCCGCATCTGATTGAAAATCATTTAGGAACGATACGTTCTTTTTACCAAATGGGTGGCTCCGCGGCCAAATGTGTTTTACATTGAAATGATGGATTCCATTATGCTCTGCGGATGATAACTATCGCTTCGAGGACTTGCCCCACGGATCAAATGATGAATTTGATGTCTTCAGCTTCGACATGCTTTCCAGATGTAGGAATGGTTTGCCCCCATTTTCAGTGGAGATGGGTTTTGTCGAGTGGGCAAGATCAAAAACTCATCCTAGATTTGGCTTTAGTCGAAGGTTGAAATCCCGACCTTGGATAAGCGAATCATGATTCATCTCCTTCTGCTTCGGATTTGTCATTTGCGTGCTTCACATTTTACAATACCAACTTCGCCGCTTGATGAAAATGAATCGATGATTTTCGAATTGCCCCAAGTTCTATAGTCATCTGCGTCGAATCTCTTTGAACTTCATCGGGTGATAGACAAACTGATAAAATGATTTTTCAATCCTGAGATCGAACTCCTGACGTTTCGTACCACTTCCAGTTCACTGACTACCAGGACACAGCACTATTGGCGTCCCTAACTGGTTCGTTTTTTGTTATAAAATTCTTGAAGCAGTTAGCGACCCCCATCGAGAATGAAACAAGCTCAATTTAGAGTTCATAACGACTAAAGGTCCCTTAGAACGATACAGAGCTAACCGTCTTTGAGCTCGCTCGGGCTTTTGCTCGCATTTTCCTATGTAAAGCCTTTAAATGTTTTTCTTCGTGGCGTTCAATTGATTCGCCTCGACTCTAATCTAACAAGGGATTGTTGTACTCAAGCATGATGATGCTCGCAGGTAGTACTGATCGCTGCCCCGGATTAACTCTAGGCATTAAGGAAGATTATCTTGCATGGAAGACTTTATGACAGAAAGATTAATGATACATCCATTCACATGTGCCTAGTTCCCTTGAGGATTCTCGGTGATCAGCCAGCTACACCATGAATCAGACATATAATCGTCATTTTGGATCATAACTTCATAAGTCCATCAGTTTTAAACTGATCGATCCAGATATGGAGCTCCTCATCAAGGAAATCTTTTGATTCTTCGAGCAACTGATATTCGGGTTGACCATCATCGCTTGGCGTTGAAGGATTCCTGTTTCTGTTGTGAGCGATCTGATTCTTCGAGCTAGAACCTTCGTCGTTGCTCGAGATTATAAGAGGATGATTGATCGGTTCACTATCAAAAGCACCTTCCATTTGGGAATGGGAGAAACAAAAATCCTCAAAGCATCCTCCCGCTTGATCTTCCGAAATCATATGCCCAAGCCGGGCAGATCTTTGAACACTAGGCGCAATATGTTGATCGGGGATAGGAAGAGCACTAGCGAAAAGTTGCTGCTCAAACCAAGGAGTTCGTACCTGCTGCACTTGTGGCATATACTCTTGAGGGGTGCTGAGATGATTCGGGGGAATATTCTGATTAGCGCCCAAGTAGTCGATGGTGCTGCTACCAGCTTGGTCAGTGCCTAGATTCGGCAGGGTATTTCTTACTTCAGGGGCATTGTAGTTATAGCCATGCCTAGTGTTTAGGCACAAGTTGAGTTCTTTCAGGTTTAGTGCTGTGTGGCGCTGTCTTAGCGCCCTTCTGTAGCTCTTGAGGTGACTCGCGACTCCATCTTTAGTGAGTCCTGGTATGTTCATGATCTCAAGTATGCGCGTTGGATATGCTGAGTTGATCCCTAGTTGCTGAACCGCACTAAGGAACTTGAGATGAAGCTCGGGGGACCAATTGACCCTCGTCTTCTTGCGACCCGGAACAGTGTTGACAAGTTGGCTATTGCTCTCTGGCCTATTTCCAGTAGAATTTGATCGAGCCGGAAATTGTTGTAGAGGGAATTCATCAGCTTTGGATTGGTCGATCGTGATAGTAAGCTCATCGTTAAGGAAACTCCAATCATGGTGACGCATATCACATCCTTTAGAAGGCATCGATATTGACTTCGTAGAATTGATTTGTTCATGCATATCTCCAACAAAATCCGATTGTATCGAAGATGGTTCGAGGGAGTGGGGTGGTGAATGAGCATTTTCAATCCTCATATAAGGCTTATCAAGGAACATTTCGCCGAGAGTGATAGGGCCACCGCAATTAAGGCAAGCGATAGTGCTGGGAGCTTTCTTATACCTCATGTTCTCCGCTCGAAGCTTTTCGTTTTCCTCCTTTAGAATCGCAAGTTCTTGACGTCTGTGTTGAGCCCTCAATTTGGCTCGCTTATTTTGAAACCAAAACTTGACCCTCAAAGGTTTCATCCCTAGCTTCTGGCCCAATTCATTTCTTTGTTTCATGTTCGGGAGAGGGCATTCACTAAAGAAAGCTTCAAGCTCTTGGATTTCATTCTGAGTGTGGCACTGGCGACGTTTCCTTTTCCGGGATTGACCATCGATGCTGCTGTTGTCGTCGCTGCTGAGATTCTGAACTTCGTTGCCGAAAGGGTTGGGTTCTGTGGTTCTGGTACCAGACGCCATCCTGGAATCTTCGAGATCTCTCAGTAGTTCATTTTTTGAGATTTTTGGATCAGTCGCCTCTAGCAACTGATGGTAACCCTCAAACATGTTGGATCGAAAAATGTTCGATCAATTTTTGCTCACTAAGGGTTCTCTACTCTCTCATGTATGCTCACTCTCTCTAAATTTTCTTTTGAGTGGTTCTGTATGCCCATGAAACGTTCTTTAAACATGGATGAAGATCATCAGGCAAGCGTTGCTCCCAAGATTTCGTATTTCCCGCTTTGTCGTCTTCTTTCTTCTTTTCAACGTGGAGGGACACCAAATCGATTTCCTTTTCTCGATATCCATGTCTGTCTCCCACTTATTTTCAAAAAGGTGGAACTACGCTCGCCTCATGCTCAGTTTTTTAATATGATGGGACCGCCAAATCCTTTCGCAACTTTTTTCGATAGTTGCGCTTAACTCCCTCTCAATTTTAATATGGTGACACCGACATATCTTTTTACAACTTTTTTAGGTTTATCAAGCCTGAAATCGCGGACTGGGACAGATCTGATGGTTCACCGAAAGAGCCACCACTGCTTTACCCAATTAACTTGGCTCCACGAGCATTATTGCTGTGCCTTTCTTCATTCTCGAGTTGCTATAAAAGGAGGAGTTAATGCAGAGAAGATTAACACTCTTACATAATTGCCTTTTCTTATTTTAATCACTCTACCACACTCATCTTCTTCTCCCTCACTCCAACGAAAATGACCTCCTCTCCTATTCGCGCTTTCTCGGCCGAAATTTTGGCCCAGTGGGAAAAACTCTATAACCTCCTCGGTCGAGGCTATGCTCATATAGCCGATCACCTAGAAACTGAAGATGAAATCCGCATTTTGCTCGTGGAAATAGACACCACCTCCATCGAGGGCACTAATTTAGAGAGGGAATATAGAATCTTCCCAACCCTCTTTATAAACTTTTTAGAGACTTACCGTGTCGCTCATCGAAAAGCTACCGTGGCTCACGTTTTGCGAGCTCGCTATGAGGATCGGTCCAACTGCTTGGTGTTGGCCAACCTTGTGGCCGATAGTCACAGAAAGGCTGTTGAGTTCGCCAACAAGCGAGTCTCGATGTTGCTTCGCGAGAGGGGAAATTTGGTGGAGCGCTTGGCCTTATCCCTGACCACCTATGAGCACGACCGTCGTAATGTCGTGTTGAAGTTTCAATGTGAGTGGCAGGAAGAAAGGCTTGACAGCATTACCGCGGATATAGCCCATGGGAGAGGACTAGTTCGGGACCTGGAAATAGCCGCCGAAGATCACGGGACCAAGGTTGCCGAGCTTAAAGGGGAATGTAAACGCCTTCTTCTTAAGCTTGCAGATCTCGAGTCTCGAGGTGGTGAGTATAAGCAAAGCATCAATAATATGGAGGGCCAACTTGGTTCCTTTGTGATGCTAATTAGGGCTCATTGCGGTTTTATGTTTCCACCCCGATGATTTGTATGATCTGCTTTTAAGGTCCCTCGATTGAGCGAAATGAATGAAAGCTCTAATGTGTGTGTCTCAACTTCTGTATGGCTGACTTTCTCGAACACCTGACCACTCTCAACCTAGGCAAGCTGCGCTTTGACATTGATGATTCGAGCGTGTACATCTTGATTTTTTAATCTTGCTTATGATCGGATAAAGGAACCTCCCACCGCGATTATCCACAAAAAGACTTCTCTTCTCTACTTGTTTTTAACATGTTTCAAATGAAAAGGCAGAATCAGAAGAAAGAATTTGAAAAATAAAGCATAAATCCTTTTAATTTTATGCTTACTTGTGATTAATAGGGATAAGAGCTTTTACAAGGGTTTTGGCCTTGTGCAAAAGCTTTTATCAATATTCCTCAAAGGAAAACATATCATTGAAAGGAATGTAATTCACGATAATCGCCTTTGATCAATTCCAAGAAAATCAATGGAATGTTCAAAAGTACACAATTACGATGTGTTTTAAATTCAATTGAAGATACGGTATCCAAATTAAAGCCGTTTGCTAAGAACGAGAGTAATTTGGATATCTATCTTTTCATTAAATTTGAAAAACACGAATACTCTTGATCAATTATTGTGGATTACCAATGATGCAAAACATGCATGAACCAATTCAAGTTTATAGTTCCTTCTGGCGAAATTGGGATTGTATTGCCCTATACGGCCAAAAGGTTGTATAAGACTTCCAATTTCAATTTCATCCAAAGGAATTATAAAATTGATTTTGGAGTATTCGAGTGATTAGAAGAAATGCCACTATCACATTCCAATGACAAGTCAATAGAAATACAACAAATTTCAATCTGAATGTATATAAACACAAATAGATCCCTAATACAATCAATCTAAGGGATCAGATAGAGAGGATCTCAGCAAAATAAATCCTATACAAGAAGGCTAGAAATGAAAATTAAAACAAAGGAATGTGATCTTAATACTTAGAGATGCCCCAGTTTCGATCTTTGAGACGTGACTTCAGGATCACCTATTCCAAATCGTCATCTTCATTAGATGATACCTCAATGATGTCCATAGCAGGCTCTTCTTGTCCACTTGGCGCTCGTAATGGGATGACACCATCTTCATCTTCCATCAAGAACATTGGGAGGAAAACACACCTATCTATCCTCAAAATGGCATTTAATCCAATCACCGGAATTATGCAATGAATATAATGATTAAGAGCTGTAACAAGTTCGAGGGATAGAAAAGTCTTACCAACCAAACTTAAGAGAAAATCAAGCTTTTCTATATTTTTAGCAGTGTTAGGTATACTAACATTCCATAGACAAACGCATGAGACAAGTGAGGGAAAACTCCTAAAAATCAAAAGATATGGCTTGGTACCTAAAGCCAAGGTTCTCACCTCGAATTCTGGGAAGAGCCGATTCCATTGCACAACTATCGTTGCATTGGGACTCAATCCATAGTTCGAAGTGAGCGGAATTGAAAAGTGGATTACCCAATGTTTTTCCTCACGGAGATTCCATTTTCAATTCCTTCTATTGTGTTCCTAAAGAGGGCGCCTGGGGTTTTAGGTGCAATTGTGTGTATTCATTGTGTCGTGCTAAAGCAATAGACATGCATTTTATTTAACAATCACCGCTTCAATATAAACATCCACACAATCATACATCCAAAACTCCTGCCTGCATAAAACAAAGTTAACAAGCACTTCATCCCTTATTTCTCCCGTCTACAAAAACATCTAACACATTCGTTAGCATATACACCTCACTTTCGAGAGCATCTGCATAAAATTAGGTTAGAAGAATCAATCAACTTTTTAATCGGCTCAAGTCCACTAAATGGTTAAGAACCAGTCCCCAGTGGAGTCGCCAGTCTGTCGCGACCCTCTTGAGGTTGTCGGGCTCTCGAGGGCTAATGGGCCGTCCTGTCTGGTCGGACGCGGGCCTCTCCCAAGGCCCATTACCCAAATCGCAACGGAGGTATGCGTGATCGACTTTCAGTGTGGTCTAGTGACATGTGCTAAGTGTGCATGCCATGGAGTCGCCACTAATCATTTTTTTAGGGTATGATTGGACCACCCAATCGAATAGTTGGGAGTTTCTATTCAATTCTGCGAGAACCAGAGAAATGGTTTCGGGGACTTAGTTACACCAACTGTCAGAGTTGATGCCCTTTCGGTACCTAAGTTGACTGAATTTTCTAGCCTGAGATTCATGCGGATGAGTAAGGTATGAACCCTAAATCTAGAAATTCATGTAGATAGGAGTGATTATCCTAGCAATCACAATCAGTAATAAAATGCCCAACTCAAGGAATCTAGATATGCAAATAAATCACATGGCATTCCTAGTAAGGTCCTATTTATCAATCACAGCTCAAGAATGATTTAGCTGTCCTAACCATTCTACACACGATCTAACCTAAGAAAAGCATTAGGAAGCATCGAAGGAGTTCGAGAGTACTCACATGGGGTTCGCCGTGCCCTGGTTTGGTCTTGAACGAGCTATCGAGCTCATGCCGACCAGGTTATATTTGGGGATCCACTCGGCGTTTTACACCATGAAATCATGTGAAACAAAAACGAAAATATTCAGCAAGGGGCATTTATTGTAGATGGTGGTCGATCTAATTGGACGTCAAGACTAAAAAAGATGTAGAAATTTACAAATTAAAATACTCGAATGATATTTTTTTGCTAAATTCAACTCTATGCGTCGTGAAGAAACACATGCAATTGAACTTGAATTTTGACTATTTATGAGTTCAAAATGTAAAAGAAATTAAAATAAAAATATTGACTATTTTTCTATATTTTTACGACAGCGAACGCTATTTTTCTTCATTTTTCATGTATTTTTCTATTTTTGGAAAATATTAAAAAATATTAAAAAATATTAAAAAATATTTTTTTTTTATCAAAAATGGTTCCTTTAGCTTGGTCAAGGCTACCAAAGATGATTTTTTAATTTTTTTAAGTTTTTATAGATTTTTTATGAATTTTTTAAAAATAAACTATGAAAGACTGATCAAAAATCAGGTGTCAACAGCCGCACATGTTTCAAGCAATCTCTTCCGCATAGGATGGGAAGAATCGCTTTTCGAAACTCAGCTTCAGATGCCTCCCATGTCTTGATATGGTTGGCCTTATCGTTGCTCTTGGTGCATCACCATAGCAACGTATTTTCCAAATACAAGGGTATGGTGCTCACACGCACCTTGTCATCCCGAGCTGCTTGGGTTTATAATTATCAATTCTTCGCCCATAGGAAGATATCCACAATCTTGGAATTCCTCAAGTCTTTAAATTTCTCGGGTCGAAGAACATTCAATCTAAGTGATATGGGGATTGCCCCGTTCACATGACCAGAGTCCAGCATGGCCATCCCGGCCTTTAGCTCGAATGACCCAACATGTTACTTGATCCAAGGATTCACTCAAGTACATTTTCAGCCTGAATCTCATGCAAGATCACTTGAATTTCTTGCACCTGACTGATCACAGTCTTAGATTCCATCATCATATAATCAAGGAATCGTCCGACAACAAATTTCTTTGCTTCGGCATCCTTTGTTTTATATTTCTGGTCAAGGATTCTCATAATCCTTTGACGTCCTTATTGCACAATAGACATTGTACAAGGAGTCATATAAGCCATTCATGACATAATTCCTACATAGGAAGTCAGAATGCTTCCAAAGCCTCAACCTCGTTGAAGGCTTGCTTATCCGTTTCTCCATCGGATACCTTAGGAGGTTCCTCAGTCAAGAATCTCGCAAGATTCAAAATTGTTGAATAAACCAACATCTTTTGCTGCTACCTTTTAAAGTTCAATCAGTTGAACTTTTCAAGTTTCTTACCAAAGTGGATAGAAACAGCGATAGAGGTAGACGATGGTCCATACAGAAGCCTTTAGACAGCAAAAGCAGAACCTTTGGTGATGTCGTTAGCAGCCACATCAACAACTTCGTTTCCAGTGGCAATCTGAATATTGAATATGTATTCTCTTTGTCTGCATGATTGACAGTACAAAAAACACAATAGTCAATCTGGACAAAAACCATAAGAAAGCAAATCTACCATTAGATTTTGTTGATGATAGGGCAAAGCACCACATCAAAGACATAAATATAACTTGGTATCAGCCACTGATTAGACCGTTGGGGTCACGAACGAGAGTTCATTATGAATTGATGGCAACGCTTCAGACTTGCGATGACTCATAGGCTCTCGAGGCACATAGATACTTCTTGGAATGCCACAGACAAGGCTGGTCGTCGTAAGGAGTCCACCAAAGAATCTGTAAAAGACACCTAACACGCAAAGATGAGATTTGCATGACCTGTTGGTGTTATTGACAAATTAAAAATTCGTCAATTTGGTCAAGGATTTATTGAATCGTTTGACAATTAGATCCTGTCCATAATACTTCATGAGACTTCTCGCTTTTGGTCCATTCCTTTTATTCTCCTGCAAAAAACGTTTGATCCCAAAAATCAAACTGCACTTATGTGGAAAAATTCAAATATCATTGTTCCATCACAATCTCCAATCCCTTGGGGACCCCTCTCGAAGGTCCTCCTCGAATCTGCAGAAGAAGGAATAGAACACTTCTTTCCTTCATCATATCTGTCATGTAAGTGATTAATCTTTTAAGAGAAGACTAATCTGTTTTAAGATTGTTAGACAAATCGTACAATATGTGTATTAATCTATACAATGACAGAACCAAATCATAAGCAATGAAATGAAAGATAGGTTTATAACAGACATGTCATGGACTATGTCATTCACCATAAGTCTCACCAATCTTCTTCTTTGAAGATCTGCAATCTACAAAGCTGTGATCTATCTTGTCACAGTTGAAGCATGTACCTTGATATCTGTTCTTGGCCACTTTAACTTGCAATCATTTAAACTTCGAATCACAATAATAAATGTGATCAAGCTGCCTCAAACATAAAAACATTAAGTTGGCAGAAGCACAAAATTTGATCCTTCAGAAGCAGTATTCAAAAATCGTCATATGCAAAAAATTCATCAAATCCAACTGCATCTGAACTAGTCAGATGCAACTGCTTCTGAACCCATCACATGCAGAAATTCGTCAGATGCAGAAATTCTTCAGATGCAGAAATTCGTCAGATGCAATTGCTTCTGAACCCATCAGATGCAACTGCTTCTGAACCCTTCAGATGCAGTCCTTCTGGACCTGTCAGAAGCAGTCTTTCTGGACCCGTCAGAAGTAGTATTTCTGGACCCGTCAGATGGAGTTCCTTCTGGACTCGTCAGATGGAGTTCCTTCTGACCCTCCTTCTGAGTTTCCTTCTGAGTCTCCTTCTGAGCCTTCCTTCTGACCTTCTTTCTGACCCTTCCTTCTGAGCTTCCTTCTGACCTTCCTCCTGAGGCTCCTTCTGACCCTTCCTTCTAAGCTTCCTTCTGAGGCTCCTTCTGAGCTTTCCTTCTGAGCAACAAAATCCGAATGGAAATTTAACAATATAAATAAATTGAATTTAGATGGAATACCGAGGCCTGTGTTCAACACAGTTTCCTTAAAACAGATTCGTCCCCTCCAGTACGTGCTTTGAGGTTTCGTGGACGTCTGTCTCCCAGGATACAACGGTTGAACAACGATAGATGCTAGCACAGCACTCCAACGCTTTCGGCGAACTTGAACAACACGAGAACACTATCGAAAACAGTGCAAATGCATAGAATAGGAAAAGATGGAGAAAAGTTTTTCTTTTGAGATTGTAGTGTTTTCCTATCTCACTTCCTCTTCTTTAAACAGAATGGAAAACCACCTATTTATAGGCTAAGTGGGGCATTGCGGAAATAAATAATAACTGCTAAATTAATTCTGCCGTTTAGAGCCGTTATGTAATTAATTCTGTAACCACAGAATTATAACAACCGTTACTTAGTTAATACCATTTACACACCGGTAATTAACGTAAGCACGATTAACGGCTTGAGTTGGAAAAAATTAAAACAGAAGGCAAAAATGGGCTTGTCGCGAGGCCCACTTTTCTGTCCGGCATTCGCGTACGCAGGTCGTGCGCTCGCGCCCAAGTTCAACTTGTCGGGGTCCGGGATTCGCACCCCCCCTGCGCGAGCGCGCGAGGCATAGTGCTTGTGCTATGATCGTTACCACTCAAAGAGAGTGTATCCATATATAAAGCACTTCAAGACCTTCTTCCTTTCCTATGTGGGACTAGTGCTTTGTCACTTCCCACTTCCAACTCAAGAGTGTTATTTGAGAAACAATTTCTCATTCACTCACCATCAAAATACCTCATATTTCCAACAGAATTTGTTATAGTTTTTGCTGGAGTCTCTCTTTTGCAGAACTTTTATGGCCGAATCCATGCACAAAATCCAAATCGCCGAGGAAAACACCTTCGCAAAAAAAAAAGCTGGAATTCAAATCGCGGAAATCCAAATTGACGAAATCCGAATTCCCCTTCTCTCGTGTCTCTCTTTCGTCGACGGATGAACCTTAGGCTCTGATACCAGTTTGTTACGACAATGCGGAAACTAAAATGAAATTGAGACAGAGGAGAAAAACGGAACACCAAGATTTACGTGGAAACCCTTGCGGGAAAAATCACGGGAGAGAGGAGAAGCAAAATCCACTATGAGAACCAGAGATTACAAAAGAGGCAACGTAAGCTTCTCTATCTGACAGAATGAGTAAAGAGCAATATTTATAGTATTACCCCTCAAATCCTAATGTTGGCCCAAGGCCCTTAACTTAAGCCCTTAACTATTCAAGGCATATTAACATTAGGTTTGGAGAATGAATTTGTTCTCTAATAAATGGTATATATAACAATGCACAAGAGAAGCTTTTATATAGGCTTGAAAGAGCTAAGGAGTTTAGTACTCTTCTTACGTGGGCCAAACGAAAAAGACGAAAGGCCTATATATTCTAACACAAGGAAGGATTAAACATAATCCTAATATATACAATATATCTAACAGAAACAAGGTTGCTACTGGCCGCATGTGAAGGTCGTTGTGACCCGGACAACTTCCTCTTTTGCCGGGCGGTGAAGTGGTGGCGGGTGTGCCCCAGAGATCGTGACTCCAAGTTCAGAGGCAAGTTCTTGTCTTCCCAAACAACTGGTCAAATTGAACGGTTCAAGTGGATGTTGGAAGACTATTTCAGACACTACAATGGTTTCTGACCAGAAGAATTGGTGGAACATGTCTCGACTGTAAACTTTTTACGAAACCCGATCCAATCTAATTATATATTTGTGGAATCTGTTGATGGGTATTGTATTAAGATATGTTGGGATTTTTTTTTTTATTTGGTTGGATAGCTGCCCTAGTTTGACTGCATAAAAGTCATCAAGAATGGACGCTTCTTTACAGTCAATACCAAAACGCAAACAGATGGGCTCAAATATATTTTGTGACTACATATTGTGGCATCAGCAGGTTTTCGGTCAGAGGAAGAGGACGCGGGCTTTTGCTTTTTGGTCGTAGACGGCCGAAGACACAAAAGAGGAGCACACACGGACGGAGAAGAGGTGAAACCGATCCTTAGACAGCCACCGATTAGTTTGGGTGTAATTTAGGTGTGGGAAACGCTCGAGTGTGTAAACAATCGTAACTCTGAACATCTTACTATATATAGGTACCGACACTCGGATTAAACCATGTAAATCTTCGGTACCGTTTACTATTCCTCGTTCATTTCTCTAGTGATTTCGCGTTGACTTAAATTGCAAGATCCTATTAGCTTCCTTGATAATATTATAACTACTCAATGTCGCCCAATTCTCTTTCCACATTCAGCGGAGCTCTTCCTCTAACAAGAGCCCATCTCAAGTGGTGACTGGCCAGCGTGTCTAGATCCTAGGTAGCACGGATACCGATACGCGTCCGATACGCTCCGATACGCGTTCGATACACGGTCAACGCGTATCGAGAATCCGACACCGGTCAGCGCGCCAGATACGCCGTCGACACGCGTGTCAGCCGTGTCGGGCAGCGGATGGAACGACGGCCAAACAGTGTGAGGGCGGTGGTGGCGCCGGCGTGAGCAAAGCGAGGCTGGGTTGCTGGAGTCGGCCAAGACCAGCAGAAGAAGAAAAGATGATGAGAGACAGGAAAGACTAGCAGCAGAAGAAGAAGATGGGAGGGAGGGAGAGAGAGAGAGAGAGGTGGGGTTGCATCATATGGGGGCAAGCGTGAGAGAGAGAGAGAGAGAGAGAGAGAGAGAGGACTTGCGTCCCGAGCTGGAAGAGAGGACAGATGAGAGTGGACGCCTCGCGAACAGGGAAGGCGAAGGATGGTGGGGATAGTATGGTTCACCTTCTCGTCGTCAGCGACTGCACCACCGTCGCCGCCGGCCACGACGCTGCCTCTCGGGGTGCGGCCTGGGCTGCAACGACGGCGACCACCTCAAGGCGGCTCAGCCACTCGAGCTTTCGCTCTACCTCCCTCGGCTCCTTCCCCCCTTTTTTTTCGTGTCTCGAACCAAGAGGAGAAGGCCCCCTTCAAAAGCTTCCTCCTCTCGCTCTGGCCACCGAAGCAGAAGCCCCGAGCCCCCTCCCTTCTCTCCTCAACTGCGTCCTCCACCCAGCATTTTTTTGGATCAGCTCTCGGTTGATGGACGTGCATTGATGAAGAGCACGTGAAGTGTCCTTGTCCATTAATGAATGAAGTGAGTGTGCAGATGAGAGAGTGGTGATGTGACTGATGTTTGAATATGTCCAAGAAAGTGGAATGTGTGGATAAAAGAGAGTGCGATGGGCAGCGGCGGCAAACAAAGGCAAATGGGCTTAGGCGTGTAGGCCCAAGGAGGAGGAATAAAAGAGAAAATGGGCTTGGCTATATAAAAATATATATTTAATATAACGTGTCCCTGACGTGTCGGATTTTTCTATTTTTTAGAAATGACGTATCGACGTATCGTGTCGGTGTCGGTATCGGTGTCGGTGTCCGTATCGGTGCAACCTAGTCTAGATCAGGTGCCTTAAAGGTGTTAGAATACATAAATATTAAATTATGTATTCTTCTAATAGCTTAAGTTTTTAGAGCAGTAGGCAAATGGTCCCATCAAATCTAATATGGAATCAGAGCAGGAGGTCCTAAGTTCAAATCTTTTCAAGATCCCGATTTGCCTCCCTAATGAATATGTCCACGCTTAGTACTATGCAAAAGACCATACTAAGCGTGAGGGAGTGTTGGAATACATAAATATTAAACCACGCATTCTTTTAATAGCTTAAGCTTTTAAAGCAGTTAGCTGTGGTCCCACAAAATCTTTCATTATTGTTGTTGTCCCACGTCGCTTGTGAATGGATCTTGTATGCTCTTTATATTCATGTAGTCTCCATCCACCTAATAGTTTAAGTTTTTGGGTTGGACTTTCCTAACATGGTATCAGAGCAATCTCTCTCTCTCTCTCTCTCTCTCTCTCTCTCTCTCTCTCTCTCTTCTATTATTGTTCGCGATTGTGCGTCCATCCCCTATTACTCAAATTCCATGTGCCCGGCTCGTAATCCGGCTTGCACGTTCTATTATTGTTCGCGATTGTACGTCCATCCCCTATTACTCAAATTCCACGTGCCCGACTCGTAATCCGGCTTGCACGTGAGAGAGGGTATTAAAGTTATTGTTGTTGTCCCATATCGCTTGTGAATGGATCTTGTATGCTCTTTATATTCATGTGGTCTCCCTCCACCTAATAGTTTAAGCTCTTGGATTGGACTTTCTAACAAAAAGCACCTACCTTACCCCATCCCCACCCTCCATAAACCTTTCCCTCCTATAAAAAGGGGGAATGGAGGGTGGGGATGATCCAAATCCCTAGCCAGCAACCGCTGTCGTACCAAACGCTGGGAAATCCAGTGAGCCTACAGCTTCAAGAAAGACTGCAAGCAAAATATTGATATTACCTGAGCTTATCTCCTGAAGGCCTCAAAGCAGATGGAAAATGTGGGCCGATTCTAAAGAGAAGGCATGTCGAATATTAGGCAGACATCGGCTAAAGTACATTATAAGTGCCAAAACTTGTGTACGACACTCACTTTAGTGTCAAAACTTTCAAAACGGTCATTTAAGTGATAATTTTTTTTTATAAAAAAAAATGATCACTTCAGTGCCAATTTCGATTTGAGCTGATGTGGCTTGTCAGAAATCTAACGTAGCCTATTTTTTTAATTAATATTTAAGATGACGTGGCTCGCCAAAATTGGCACTGAAGTGAGTATTTTTTTTTAAAATTAGCACTTAAGTTATCATTTTGAAAGTTTTGGCACAAAAAAGAGCGCCGTAAACAAGTTTTGGCACTTATAATGTACTTAAGTCGGCAGACAACTTATTCATGTTGAGGATCCTTCCAGGATAAAGGCGGTACCTTAAGAAGAATGATCGATTACTCATGCGAAAGGACGAAGGTCCTAGTGCTAGTGTTGGCCAAAGTAGGCAAAGCTACTTGCCGACTGGAGTGAGCGGTTCCAAATTCCTTCCTATCTAAAAATTGAAACATGTCCGTCGAAATCGGTTCCCTATTTTTTGGAATCTAAAACTTATCATTCATATCTTGAAATCTGGAGCCTACCATATCACTGGTTTTAGGGTCTACATAGATTTCATATATATTCTTAATTGAACGATTCAGTCAATTATCACCTCTAATAATCATCATTTGCTATTACAATCCACTGATCGCAACTCATAATTAAACACATGAAGAATACGAAACATTAACAAAGTAAAAGTCTCAGTCATGGATACGGTTGGGAAAGGAAGCTCAGGCTAATGATTTCAAATTACATGCTTATCATTGGATGCTATGAAATATCAAGAATCGAGGAAACACATAGAATAAGAAAAACGCAAAAACAAGTTTTAAGTTCCATCTCTTGGAACCTTGAATCTACCTATCGGAACCAGTTCCATAATTCTTTGAACTTGGAATGCACATTGCATACCTTGGAACCTATAACCGAACCCGTTCCATCGGTTCTCCGGTTCCCTATTTTACCCTGAAATCATGTGCATCCCTATTGTGAACTTTAATTGCTTTGCTTGGTTGAAGATCCATTCGATATTGTATGTGAGCTGCTTGAAGCCTCGCCATCAAGAGATGGGGGACCAGAATGTACTGAATTAGCCAGGCATGAAGATTAACTTTCTTGTAGGCGATGCCGTGGAGGAGATCCCGGTCGAGCGGGACTGTTCAAGGCCGAAGCACCTGTGATGGCTACTCGTGCTAAAATAGATAACGTTTGTAAAGCTCTCATCCTGACAATCCCTTGATGTACATTGCTCGTCCCATTGACTGATACAACTGAGTAATACAATTTTTCACACGACCCGTTTTTCATTCCTTTTTTTTTCTCTGTTACAGACGATCTTGCGAACTGCGCGTATGCCTTGGCATCGAAGCGTTGCACACTTGAGTCGGTCGATGTGCTACTCGTGACGGAAGAAAATACACACCACACGGTCCTTCTATCTCTGCCAACGGCTCGAACCATGACAGTAGTTCATTCACAACAGTGATCGGCAAGGGTTTCACATAGTTTACTGAAAACGGACAGTTTATGATTCGAAACCAATGATAAAAAATATTTAAAAAAAAACAGGCTTACAGTTCGTATCCGGGTGTCGTGTTAGCCTTGTTTAATTCCTGTTAGCAATATAATTTCTAGTCAACATCTCAAATGATTGAATAATTTAGTTTGTAGCGGTTATATCTTACTCCCACGCTGCGAATCACAGCGCTCCATTCGCAGTCGTTGAGGCGCCTGCCTCGCTGGAGTTGAAGATCGCCGAGCTGGCTAGGAGGCCTCGAAATTCGCAGCTTGTGAATGGAAACAAAGGACCAGTAGTTGCACAAAGTCAGAGCTGAACAGAAGATTGATTTTGCGCTTGATTGGAATATGCTGGACTTGAAGCAGCATATGGACTCGATCTAAAAAGGGGGAAAAAAAAAAGAGAGAGCATATAGACAGATTCATTTGTACACAGAAGATTTGAAGCTCGATACATTCACACGGGGAGATAATCAGAAGCCTGATATATTCGCATGGGGAGACATCCAAGAGAGAGTCCAAGTCCGACCCCGTCAACATATCCAGTCAAACTCACATTTATTCAAAAACTTAAGCTAATGAGTCATGGAGAAACATAGATATATTAACTGCTCTATAATACATCGATTCTCGGGATTTCTTTAACACAACTCACTCATACGTGCATCTTAATAGGATTTCCACGTTCGGGTTTCTCGCGAAAAAAGAATGTTTGAGAAAAAGCGTCTTCTTAAGCACGACCTCTTGTCTTGCTTACAAAAATAAATTAATGCAAAACAGTTTTCATAATCTTCGAAAATGTTTAACCATAGGTACAAGCCATCACTTTTTAGGAAAATCTTTGTTTCCAAAAGTTGAGAAATGTCGATGTATATTAAAAAGAGTATGCATAGCCTATCTATAGGATTTATTAGATGACTATCAAAGGTAACATGCCAATTGATATATACACACAATCTTGAGAGATACGGGGAGGAGAGTCAATAATATTATCATAATATCTCCAACATCCGGAGAAATTTTAATTTTCTGTGGCGCCGAATCATTCAAACCTAGTAGATGCGCTGCACAAAACATATATATAATTCGATATGACGAGGAAAAAACAAGTAAAGCTGCAGTTTTTTTACTGCCGCCTAGATGATCCGAAGGAGCGATTTTCAAGCGAGATAACCCGATTCGATACGTCACGCGCGGGTACACCTGAATCAGCATCACCACCAAAAACGAAGATGGTAATAAATCCAATCCAGATCAGGTCGCGCTTTTTGCGCCCTTCTTCTCGCCACCTCCCCTGTATATGTAAGCGCGCGCACCCTAAAGTGGTCACATCCCTAGACTCATCCTCCAATCCTGCAACTTCTTCAATCTCCTCTCTCTCTCTCTCTCTCTCTCTCTCCCTCTCAGGAATGGTGATGCAAAAGCTTGGAGTCTCGTCCTTGTTCAGTCCCCTGCTGCTTTGGATTCTGTTTGTTTCAGGTTTGCTATCAAAATTCGAGTGGATTTGAGACTCTCCTGCTCATATTCAGTCGATCTTAATTCCCTCTAGTATTACTGCTGAGGTTTATAGATTGAAATCCTTTTGTGCAGGACGTATATCCTTGGTTCAATGCGCCTCCCACCACCATCACCGTCACCATGTCGGTGGCCGCCTTGCTGTGTTCCGACCTGCAAAGATGTTTGTCTTCGGAGATTCGTACGCGGACACAGGGAACAACCCGAAAGCCTGGGCTAGCTCGTGGATGGTTCCCTACGGAATCACCTTCCCTGGCAAACCCGCCGGTCGATACTCGGATGGCCGGCTCTTGACCGATTTCCTGGGTCAGTGTCTCTCTTCCTCCGGCCTTTTCTCTGTTCCCTGCGTACATTTAATGAACAACAACAACAACAACAACCCCTTTCAATTCAGGAACAGAAAAACCGTAACTCTGTTTCGTTTTGACGTATTGCCTGAAAAAGCAGAGGATGACGTCCTGTTATTACATGCGCAAAGAGGAGTCCACTTTCCCTTTCTTCTCCCTACGATTTTTTGCCTTGGCCTTTATCTTCCATCTTTTCACATCAGCTTCCCACCTTTCCCCTCAGATTCCCACCTTTCCATTATCACCTGCCGAGAGGCCACGACTTCACCTCTCTTCTCCCTTTGACTAGCTGGCCGAAGGATCACCGTACCAAAGATACTGTACCTCCGTAATTATTACTGGCAAGTGGCGGCAAGAATTAGGCTCAGTTGTGGGTTTACCATCACTTGATCCTTGCTCTGACAAGTGACCCACCTGCGAAATCAACTGCTTTTGAAGTTGCTCGATTATCTCGGCGTGCATGACCTGTCCCTCGATCCGATTGTAGCCTTGGACTTTGTCTGGAATCCGAGAGTCAACCTCAAACTAACCTATAAGATCGCTCATTAAAAGAGAATTATGACAGGCTGCTTTTGTTTTGATAAGGACAGATGGCGACGCATCTGTCTGATCTTCATCCTTTGTCGCCCATCTAACATGCGGTCGTTGTTATTACGTGCAGCTGCGTATTTCGGACTGAGATCGCCGATACCGTATAGGTGGAGGAAGGTCGGGTCCAAGTACGTGAAGTACGGGATGAACTTCGCGTTTGGAGGGACGGGGGTGTTCGACACGCTGGTTGCTCAGCCGAATATGACCATCCAAATCGATCTGCTCCAGCAGCTCATGACCGAATCTGTCTACAGCGGACGGGATCTTCAGTCCTCGCTCGCCCTCGTCACCAACTCCGGCAACGACTACTCCGCCTACTTGGCCAGGAACGGCTCGGTCCAGGTAATAACTCCTGTCGGATCTCGAGAACAGTACATTTTGTGTTTGAATTTTGAAAAACAACAGAGCTGGTTACCATGTTTGTTCCATGAACACGTTGCTCCTCGGAAAATGTCAGAAGCTTCGCAGGGTGCCCTGTGGATGAGATGCATCTGAGGCCAGGATTTGGGCCACCAAAAATGCGCAGTGGCCCATCCTATGACGTTCTTGTCTTAATTCCACCGGTTTTCACTCGGTCACGACCTCACCATCTTTTTTACCTTACCTAATCCCATCCCTCAATGATTTCATCTAGGATTAAGCATAATGAAACGACCGAACAGGGAATCGCTCAGACAGGACCGAATCGATTTGGTCCGGCTCCTGATTCCTAAAAGTGGAATCGATGTCCGGACGGTCCGGTTCCTAGCTCCAGAGGAACCATGACCGATAAATTTCTTGTAAACCTAATATAAACTGGATAGATAATACTCATCCATGGCTTGAGTCACTTTGGTTGAATAAATTCGACCATCTTCTTCTGCTTTCTTGATCTTAAACCAAAAAAAAAAGGTGTGAAATGACAGAAACGCCCCAATCGAACAAAACAACGACTCAAACTTCTTGAGAAGCTTGAAAAGATGCCCAGGAGATGGATTTGTTTAGAGCTTCGAGTTAAACATCAATAATATGCTGGACCGCCCGGGAACGAATCAAACAATGACCATCTATTCTCTCTCTCTCTCTCTCTCTTTTAATTTACTGATTTCACTGGACTGCTCGGGAACTAGGAGCGGTGGGATCCGATTTCCGGTTTCGTGGGGGAACCGGACCGGAACAGAAACCGGCCTTAATCAGATCGGGGAAGGAGGTTATGGACTCCACGAGTCATGACTTGAATTGGAAGGGTTGAAATGATTATCAACAGTACTCAAAACCTGCAACAAATGCAATCTAATTTGTTTTTTGCCGACTTGAATGCATGATTAACTGATGAAACAAGAAGATGTGGATGAAGTCCCCAATCCCTTAGGCACATCTTCCTTCAATCTCGTCTCTTATCGGCATTCTCATGTTAATCGATGCTTTCTTTATGTTACCTTCATGAGTATTTGTCTCGTTCGTTGTCTCCGTTTTGCTGCGGTGATGCTTAAAGTCTCGAGGGTTTTGTCTGCGCTCCCCAGGACTTGCCGAAATTCATAACGCAGGTGGTGAACCAGCTCGCTTTGGACATAGAACGCATCCACGAGCTGGGCGTGAAAATGATAGCCGTCGCGGGTCTACAGCCCTTGGGATGTCTTCCTCGGAGCACCGCCTCGGACTCTTTCCGAACTTGCAATGCGACTCTAAATTCATTGGTGACCTTCCATAACCAGCTGTTGCAGCAGGCCGTCGCGAAGCTGAACAACCAGACCCGGTCGCCGCCTGCTTTCGTTGTCGTTGATCTCTACTCGTCATTCATGTCCGTGCTTAATGACACAGGTAATTTATCTTGTATGCACTAAATATCTAGATCTGCCATACCTACGACGCAACTTTTGAGTGATGGACCTAAGAAAATGTTCGGTGGTTTCAGAACACCACGTGATCAGCCTGGGTGGCATATGAGAGCCTAGTCAGCTCCACTCAAAATGCGACACGTCCTCTGACATGGACAGGCTGGAAAATAAAATATAAAAACATAAGGCTTTCTCTTTCTAGTAGAGCTGGCTATGCTCATGCACGCCACATAGGCTGGTGACGTGGTGGTTTGAAACCACTGAACATTTCACTAAGAACAGGGTTCCTCAGGTCGCCTATAGCCTAGATTTCCCACGACTGGCCCGCCTTATCCCACCCCCATCAAAATACTGGGTTGACCGGGCCTTTGCCCACGTAGTCTCCCTTCACCGAACAGCTTGAGTTACGACTTGCGCAACCACAACCATCTTCTAATCCTCGGTTTATTCCTTGTTCTTTCTTTTTCCATCTGTATTTCCAGGAAGTACCAAGTTTCCGGAGCCGCTGAAACCGTGTTGTGTGGGGATAAACAGCAGTTACTCGTGCGGGAGTGTGGATCAAAACGGGCAGAAGAAATATGATCTGTGCAAGGACCCGAAAGGTATGTTCTTTTGGGACATGTTGCATCCCACGCAGGAGGGTTGGCGGGCTGTGTTTTCTAAGTTAGGATCCAGTCTCAAGCAACTATAGATTGATTCATTCCCACTTGCCCCTCAATAATTCTCTCGTCAATGACAGGGTGTCCCTTGTGTAAATTAGGAAATAGTGCCATTTCGCTGAATAATTGAATGTTCCTTTCGCGAAACGAGCTCTTCGGGCCTTATTTGATCCTTGATTCTTGACATGTCGAAATACCCGCGTGGAACGGATGTCACGCAACAACTTGAATAGATTGAAAGTTCAGGGATCATATTGTGCATTGAGATAAATTTCAGGGACTACATTGAATAGATTGAAAGTTCAGGATTACATTGAACATTGGGTCAAAGTTCAAAGACCATTTGCGTCATATTCTCGAAAAATGTGTAAATACTCTGTTGTGGATGGGTCTGGGCAAACGTTTAAACCTAATCAGGGTCCTCCCGACGATCATCTCTATTTGTTAGCATATTTCATCGCATCCTCCGTGGTTATGCCTCGTCACCACTGTTTACCTCACAATACCACCAAAGGTATCGCGACTCAACTCGAACTCCAATAGGTTCAATAACGAAAAATTAAGGTGGTGTGCATCAATTTATATTAATTGGCTCATAATCATTGGCTTAACTTTTTCAGTGAAGTTTATCTAATTGGATGTGAAATATGCGCTTGGTCTTAGGCTTCCTCTAGTTATCTGTCTAGTATGTGGAGCGATATTAGATTTGATAATTAATTAGTCGATTGTCAATGTGGATTGGCTTTCGACGAATATCTCAAATAAATAAATCTTGTGATCAAAGTGGTTGTTAGGTAGGGATTTCTATCAAGGTTCGGTCCGGAGGAAGGGATGGTGATTCAAGTTAAAATGCCCTGGTTCAAAAGGACGACTTAAACAAAATGCTCACGTATGACAGGAAGAGACCAGTATCTAAAATAGATGCGATGCTGGAACAATTGAGAACCGGTCGACTCATAATTCGCTTATCAATTCAAGCTTTTCGATGAATATGAGTCAAACCGAATAGTTAAATCAATGTACTTGTAAATGGACTCTCATCTAATGATCTCCAAATGGGACATCGACTACTCCGTTGCGCGTCGGATCATCTTTGATGTCATGCCCTCGTGTCACAAGGGTACGAAACGAGCTAACGTTTATTCAATTTGTATGCCCCCGAGCATAGCAATTGATTATAAAGTTTGAAATGCTAAGTTTCAATGAAATCAGTGTTCTATATCATTACAAGGATCGACTGTCGAACAACAGAAGACATTCCACAACATGATCATTTTGCCTCCCACAAAGAACGACAATGACCCATTGGCGCAACATGGACTCGAGATGACGTCAATGGATCGATGACCCGTTCGCATCATTGGATCTGGGCCGCAGATCTAAATTAAAACAAGCCGAATAGATCGAACAGTGACTATGCACTTGATGCGTACTTATTTTCTAGACCACACAATGATGTTTGGGCCAATTATTTCGTCTTTGCGCGAACGACATCATATCTCCTACTTGGGCATCTTCTTACGCCAGTTCGATGGATACATACTATTAGGGCCATCGAATGTCTAGGCTTTATGGCGAAGTTCACGAAATATTACTGATGCAATCCTAAATCTATTGTACATATATTAATTCAGTTCTAAACTTTTCAATTTTGCTAATGTAGTCCAAAATCTTTGTGCGAAATTCTAATATAATCCTCATGGTCAATTGCCACCGAAAATCACTGATGTAAGGGTGTCCTTTCGAATAAAGTTGTTCACATCATCATGTCACATAGAACGGTCAGCGATTGTTGGACATCATATACACAATTTCTGATTGCACATCCGATGAAAAAACATATGTTGAATTGGGGTAAAATACGGAGATAGAAAGATGGAGAAGTTATAACATAGATTTGATCTCTGTGGGTATTTATTGACATCGTGGATTTCAAGAGATAATTACAGATCGATCATTAGCTTATCGTAAAATAATCTAAATTGCCAACTTTGCTAATGAAGTGCTAAACTTTTGTGCGAAATTTCAATATAGTCATCCTGTCAATTGCCTCAATCTCTCTCCATTGCGCACACAGCGGCCGACACTGCTGGCCGGCCTTCTTGTCTTCTAACCACATGTTCGTTCTCTCTCCCTCTCTCTCATATCGCGATCAAAGACGCCTTGGCGACATACTCCTCTTTGTCGAGGCTTGATTTGGGCTTTGTCACTCATCTACTCCTCTGACGGACATGAGCCTCAGGATCCTAGGAACGAGCTTCCAACGTCATGTCTGCTTGGCATCAACAACGAAGTGGGGGGACCTGGCTTGGGATTGTGGCTCGTTAGAAGAGGACATGAGATGAGTGTGCATCTGGCTTCCAAGCGGGAAAAGACTGGAGCCGAGGATAATTGTTAGCTAACACACATGGTTGAACTAAGTGGACAGGGGATTCATGGCATCAGAATTGCTATTACTATTCTGTTTAAAAAGTATTTACGTCGGCATCCGAGATGCAATATCAATGCCGGGTGGTCAAATTGACTGAATCGGCATAAGTGCAAAAGATTTAGGACTTAATTAGCAAATAAATAAATAAATAAATCAGGACTGAATTGGCACAATTGCAATAAATTTAAGACTTCTTTTTTTTTTTTTGGTAATTTTCCCTCTAGCAGATAATTCAACTACAATTTATCAACATTGGCTGATCATCTCTTGGTCTTGTTAAGCAGAAGACGAGACCGAGATAGGAGGACGGCGGCTGGCTCTCTCCCTCCATCCAAAAAAAGAAAGAAAGAAAGTCATATCAAAATCATACTAGTGGAAAAATGGTGAGTATGGTGATTGTATATAGAAGTATAGGATTATCTTTAGATCAATTGATTCGAACTCTCTGTGTCCCATTTCTGTCCCACTAATTCAACACGACAAGACGCCATGACAAGAGATCATTCTCTGTTGTCTGTCGCTTGTGCAAGCGATTTCCAGTTTCTTCTTTCCGGATTTTCGGATCAAGAGTGCGCATGTCTGCGGAACATATGATGAATACTTTTGACAAATGACGGGTTAAATAAATAAATAAATAAATAAATAAATAAATAAATAAATAAATATATATATATATATATATATATATATATATATATATATATATATATATAAGTCATAAACCTATTGCAATTGTGTTAATTTAATTTTATACTTTTTTATTTGGCTAGTTCAGTTTTAAACATTTTGCAATTGTGCTAATTCAGTTCATTTGGCCCGTTGGCACTGACCCGACAATTTTTTTAATAATATTTTAAAGGATTTTTATTTTTATTTTTTAATACTTTTTCTATTTTTTTTAGGCTTTGGGCCGGCAGCCTCCACTGACCCTACCCTGGGCGAGGGCCTACGAGCCCTTGCCTAGCCGCTGTGAGCCCTCACGATCCTCCCCTAGCTATTGGTGGTTGGCAAGAGGCTAGCAGCCAAAAAAAAAAAAGAAAAAAAGAAAAACATAAACATAAACATAAGAAAAAAAAGGTAGAGAAAAATTATTTAAAAAATATTAACATCAACATTAACAACACATTTATCCTAAACTATTTGTGATCGGCAGTTGATAAACCCAAAAAATTCATAAAAATAAAGCAAAATCAATCGAAGGAAAAAAGAAAAATATGTAAAATAAATAAACAAAGACACACACACACACACACACACACACACACACACACACACATTATCCCTCCACAATACTAATAGCCTTCTTCCACTCCGTTCTAAGACAAATCGTACGCCAATCTATTTTTTACTCCCTTAAATCTTGTTTTACTACTTTTCTTTCTTCGTGATATGCTCTTGGTAGCAAACTCCTGTTCGTACCGGGGCATTTAGGGGCCTTCAAAGAATATGCCCAAACCATCTCATATGTTCTTTCATCTTTTCTCCACTGGTTTTACTCCAACTTTTCGTCGAATATCTTCATTCTTTATCTTATCCATCATTGTATGACCACATATCCACTTTAAAATCCTCATTTTCGCTACTTCCATTTTATGCTCATGTTTCCTCTGTGCTGGCCAACATTTAGCTCCACACACCCACTTAAAAAAAATTATTTTTTACAAAATTTTCCATGTCAGTGCTGGTTGATGAAATGGACTGAATTGGTACAATTATGAAAGGTTTATGACTGAATTGACAAAAAAAATTAACACAGAATTGACACAATTGCAATATGCTTAGGGCTGTTTTGCTAATTTTCTCATTTCAATTTTATCAGTGCGAAATCAAATGCTGTCTCCCGAATGTCAATAATGGGAGACAACATATTCAACATAGAAATTATCGAAAAAAACCTTAATATATTTCACTTTTGTCAATCTAATTCTTAACCTTTTAATTATGTCAATTGAGTACTAAAACTTTTAATTTTTTTTTCAATTGAGTCTATCTTGTAAATCTTGGCTGAAAATCGGTAATGTGAATGTCGGCTGTCCTACGTGGTACTACTAACATTGACGAGAAATATTTTTTCATTTCTTGTTAAATTTTATTTATTAATTTATTAATTTATTTTTTCTCTTTTATTTTTTTTTTAGTGAGGGAAGCAAAGGTCGCCAGCCATCACCAACCTCAAGCGAAGGCCACTCTTGTCTGATTTGGCGAAGGCCTTGGGCAGCCCTCTCTGAGGCTGACAGAGAGAAAAATAAAAAAATAAAAATCGAAAAGAAAATAATAAATAAAAGAAAAGAAAAGAAAAAGGAAAGAAGGAAGAAGAAGAAAAATACAAATACTAATAAATTTATTCGAAAAATGTCATGATACTATTAAAAATTATCACCTATCAACATTGACCATGCCACAAAGGACAACTGGCGTCTATGTTAGCATTTTAAAGCCAAATTGATCGGATGAACTTAATTGACAAAATGTGATCATTTGGCACAATTGAAAGTTTTAAGATTGAATTGGCAAAAGTATAACATGTTTAGGATTTTTTGGACAATTATGAGAAATTAGAAAATCAAAGAATTTTAAAAAAAATGACTTGTCTATAACTCACTTAAACTTATGAGATACATTAACCATTTATGACTCAGTTAAAATTCATTAACTGGTTAACTAACCTAGTTATGACCATGTTAAACTTATTTTAAAAAAAAAATTTAAGGCAACTCATTTATGATCAATATAATTAATTACGGGTTCTAGACCCATTTCGCCACCTCTACCGAAAATTTTGAGCGATCGAACATTCTGATCGTTAATCAAAATAAGATAACATGTGCGCATTATTTGTCGAGTCCAAAACGATGGCCCGCTTTAAAAGCGACACGTCCGGGGAAAGAACGGCGTGGGCCCTCCGGGATCATGAAGATATGGTAATAAAAATCGGGGAGAGGACCATTGAAATCCCCACCCTCCACGTGAGTGAGGCCACCCACATGGAGGGTGGGATCTCAATGATCCTCTATCGTACAGGATCCGGATCCAAATCGAGTGAAGGACGCAAAGCAACTCTCCCTCGATTGTGATGTGTCCTTCGTGTATAATTTAATTGGTCGTTAATCGTTATCACTATGGCCATGACCCTAAAGACATCGGGTGAGCCAAAGTCTTGGCATGGCTTCCGCAACGAGGGCAGCAAGAAAAAAAGTGGGGGAAGGGAGGGTTTGCGAGGTTCGGGGGCCGAAATCGACGAGACATCAATGAAAATCGTGTCGGATCATTTCGGAGGTCAGCAAAATCGAAATTTGTCCCCCGAAAAAAGAAAAAGACAGACGGGGCTGACGATGCATCCACGTGGCGCCATCAACGTCAGTCATCGCCCGACCCTCTGAGCAAGAATGCCAAAAACGCACGTCGCCTTTGGCTGATTGACCCGCTCTCTTGTTTATATTTTAGCAAAGAGAGCCTTTCGCATCAATTATCGTTTCCCGTCCCTATTTACGAAAAATGTCGTTTGATCGTGAAGAATGGCCGACCTCAGATCGTAAATTCTTGCGGTCCATCCAAAATGATCGAAACCAACCGAAAGCCAAAAGACGATAGGCTGAGTTTGTAAGGAGGGATGATTTGGTTCTCTTTTTTTTTGCATCAAAAAGTGAGGTATGCCTTTTATTGGGGGGGTTGTGAATCTTTGTTAGACAGGACGGTACAGTGTTTTGCGTTAAGACATGTTTATCATGTGATTTCTTGTCGAGTGTGTGCATCATTCGTATCGCCGTTAGAAGCATCTTGATGTAAACTCGGCTATGAAAGATCATATAGGATAAGGGAACGACTACAAATATATCCATTCATGCCAATTTCCTCTCAAATTGGGATCCCCACCTCGAGTTCAAAACTCAATCTCCTTTGCCTTTCGCCAAGCTTTCTACCCCATTTTAAGGAAGATGCTAGGCTGAATTAACGACTGGGGATCTTCCACATGGTATTGCGACATTTGAGCGCAAGTAAAATGTCATGGAAAAGTATTTTAATTAAGGGAAATCAAGCCCGACAAAGACTCACGGGTGTGAAGGAGATTGCTGTGGCGCATGCTTAAGGGTTTGAATTGAAAGAGGCGTATCGCAAAAGCCTAATTTTTTTGTGGTGCAATGCAATTATAGCTTGTTTTATTTATTTATTTATTTATTATGAAAGTCAATCTAACTAGAAATCTTAATAGGACTAAGAGATTTTGGCCCTCTTATCTCTTTAAGATGAGGTATCAATCATTTGTCCATGCAATAACACATATGGTTTTGAGTATAGGTGAGATCTAAAAGAAGAACTCAATTGACAAATTGCCAAAAAGTTTAGAACTAAATTGATAAAATTAAAATATTTAGAACTGAATTGAGACTTAATAATTTTCTTGATTTGAGATATAACTACAATTTCAAGACGACTCAGACCAGGTTATGTCATATTAAATGTTTGTGGGAATTGCAATCTTGTATATTCAGGGCAATTTTTTTTTTACCGGTAACTAAAATAGTTAGCATCGATAGAAGAACGGTTAACACCATCACACTTCTTTGTAACTGAAGAAAAGATGTCAATTTTTTTCGCAAACAATAAAGCAAGAATCCTTAAATAAGTAGAATTTGGATTATAGTGAGCTAGTTAGGCGTTCAGACAATTTCGAGCTCCGGTGCTCTTGGATTTGGATTACTTAGAATTCAAGTTCGCATTGGTTCGAGCCACGTCGGGTGCCGGTTCATTAGGATTCAGTCTCGGGACGGGATTGGGATTAGATGGCTGCCTGATTCAAGTTATTTCGGATGCGGGTGTTGACTTTTCTTGCTCATTTCGGGTTGGGTCGGGTCGGTTTTCGGTAGGTATGGGCCAGGTTTCGCCACCTGTCCTTAGCCCTTGAAGGAAAGGAAAATGAGCTAAGGAAACCCCAGCCCAACTCAAAGCTATCTAAACCAAACTGATTTTGCTAATATTGCTCGTTTTTTTGACAGTTAGTCAAATATTCTTGCATCGGGTTCAAATTTTGGAACACTAGTCCTCATGCTCAGACGAGTCAAATATGTCTGCATCTAAGCATGGGATTGAAAAAAGAAAAAAAAATCACTACAAGATCTCCTAATTGAAATTCCACGTCATCCATTCGTCATTCACACATCACCCCCAATTCATCTTAAATATCTTGGATAATTTCCGGGGACAGACTTGTTGCTTTCACAAACTACAATAAAATGCATGTCAGTCATGTAGCAAATATTCTGGGAAAGGGACATTGTCACGGGTGGGGATCACATGCCTTAAAAGCAGTTGACTTACCCACCCCCCACCCTTGATATGGGGTGGGCCCTCTATATCAAGGGTGGGGATCCCCCTGCCTTAAAAAAAAATAAGGCAGGGGATCCGGGTCCCCTTGTCACGCCCTCGCCATTATTAATTCCGTACTCTTTTTAAACATGTAATGTTATGTGAGGATGTGGAACAGAACTACATAGACGAGGAGTTTTGGTCGGAAAGGGTATATTCTATCAATAGGAAGTCTTTTTTCTTATAAACTATATGAGTTGGCGATAGAATTGTATTAAAAGTAAAATGTGTTAAATGAATTCACAACTCACTTACATTCAATCCACCTCTACGTCTCTTTCGCTCTCGCTTAATCTCGAGCTTTCCCACTTTGTGCTTTGACCTCAATTCAGGTATGGATTTTTCTAGATTGAATTAGATATGAAATTGTTTTAGCAATACCGATTGGATCGAGTGTCTCTTGTGTCGGGAATTTATTGCTAAATTTGTATTGCATGAAAAAGGAGTAAAAAGAGTTAAACGAGTCTCTCGATCTAATCAACTTGTTTGTGTTGTGGCTAACATTATCATCTAGAGGGGGAAGAATAGGTGACTATAGTGCAATTTTTGAAATTTAATGCGGAATGCAAATTGCACAGGCGTAATCTGATGTCTCAGATGATCAAAGCAGAATATATCACTAAGTGCTCTTCGTGTGCAGTTCAACTATCACATGATATATAATATAATCAGAGTAAGGAATAAAGAAGACTGTACAGATGGTTTATAGTGGTTCGGCTCTGGTTAAGCCTACGTCCATTTCTTCGGCTATCAGCCAATCGGCTGGATTCCACTAGTAAATTGCTTGAGAGATTACAGCTTAATGATCTCCTTGAAACGCAGGTTTCCTCATCTAACGCTCAACACTTTTGTGTGCACCTCCTCATAATTACAATGGATAGATAACGAAGAATATATAATTTAAAGTACTCTTGGTCTAAGAATTATGAACATTTTTCCTTCTTAACGCCAATCTTATTTTCCCTTCAGTCTTGAGATATCTTTTATACTCATCCGCCTCCACTCTAACCGTTGCAAGGCTTCTAGAAATGGTCTCTCCAAAACTTCCCTTTTGGATAAGACAATTACCAAAAGAGGATCTTGTAATCGTTGGGGATTGCCAAAGGAAAGTCTTCCCCGTTTGGATCAAATTGCCCATACAATTATGATCCCGAGTTTCCATAAATGAATTCCTTCAATAAGCAAGTTTTGCTCTTCTCTTAAAATCCGCGTCCTTAATTGAACTCTATCTCCGAGAATCTTTAAAAACGATCCAGCTCGATTGTATCCATTGTTGTATATCAATTAAGTACATTTTGAAGTCCTCTTCAAGTTCTGATTACTGCTCGTGAATACTCCTCTTAGAGTTTGAGCGTCATTCCAACGTTTGAGCTATCCCCGCTCAACATTTGAGCTCGACACAGCTTCTGAGTCCCTCAGAAATCACTTCTGAGCTAAACCTTTTTGCCAGATTCAATTCTGTGCATCCCCGCACCAAAGTACATCTATAAAATAAGTATTCCATGGCATTATCTCGAAACTTAAGAGTATTTAGATTGTTTTGTCAACTTCAAAATCATCTAGGGTTTTTTCTCAACAATATCCCCTTTTTTGATGATGACAAAACTATCCACAAAAGTATCAATTATTTGAATAATAAAGGTGATCAACTATAGTCTAGTTACTCTTAGTAGAATCTTGCTAAAGAATGATTTTATCAATCCGTCCTTTGTACTTCTAGCAATAATAAGTTCTGAAGTTCAAAAATTTGTATTGCAATATCATTAACAATCTCAGAACTTGTGATTACTCTAAAAATATAGAATTTAAGCGCAAGTATAGCTTCAGAGCATTTAAGACGTATAATCATGTGATTTTAATTGGCTTTATAAGATCTTAATACATGAATGATAACCTTGAGCAGTGCAATTGTCACGCCCCGAACCTGGCGAGCACGCGAGCATCCCACTTACGCCGTTACCTTTGATGATCTCCCAGAAACCAACGGCCAATACTTAAAGGTCTATATGAAACATGCATGCGAAAGCGAGGACAACTCCATACGAATAAACTACACAAGATGACTCAGGACAAAAAGAGGTATACATCTCATAAATGTCAAAGTCAGTTACAAATCTAACTCCAAACAATATACAATTTATAAGGTCTCAATCAGATTTATCTTGATCTTCTCCAACGACTTCCTCGAATGCCAACCCATGGCAAGTTCGGGTTTCCATCACATGGGACCTAAAAAATGTTATCCAACGATGGGGTGAGATATAAATCTCAGTAAGCTAAACCTAACCCTAAACTAGGTTGCCAGTACCTCCAGACACTTTTCAAAAATAGGGTATTTTGGAGTTCAAAGCATTGGCATGTTTAAAATAGGATACTTGTCAAAACCTGACATTTCAGTACTTCAAATCGACTCGACTCAGTCATGATTCATGATAAAAATCTAAGCTTCGTACAATAGCAGGATTTTCAATCAAATATACACTTGACGCCACTTCAAAAATATGAGGCAACTTTCACTTCTTTCTCAAAAGTATCGTTAATTGAAATTTTCAGAAAACACATTCTTTTCTCTCACGCCTTCTCTGGGCCAATTTCAATTCACGAGGCAAATTTTCAAACATGAGGCATAATCAATTTTCTCACAAATCATTCTTTGATTTTCCCAGAAAACACATCGTTCCATATCCGCCCATCCTGGGCCGCCCATCTTGGGGCTACGAGATGATTCGATCTCTATATGACCCGTCGGTCCATATGAGGCTCTCGCGTCCGGACCTAGAGATGATTCGGTCACCATACGACTCTCGACGCCCATTTTCAATCGAGATGAATCGTGTCAGTGTGGGACTCTTTAGCCCCACGACCTCGTCAGGTCAAATGGGAGTAACTCCCTCCCAATACGTTGGCCACATTATAATTCTTGCCGATCCCACTCGCCATTGGCGATCCCACACGCCAGTGCATATATAATTTTTCCCGACGATCCCACACGCCCTTGGCGATCCCACACGCCTGTGCACTTAAGATTTCTTTGGCGATCCCACTCGCCATTTATTCATAAAAAAATTCAGTTATAAAATCAACCTCAAATTTTCATTAAAAGAAAACAGTTCGCGCTTCAAAATTCTTCCTTCAAGAATAACTCAAGAGATTCATCGCCAAAATAAGGAATTAGTTTCAATCATCCCTCAACTGGAAGAAACACATTTCTCATTATAAAATTCTCAGTAAAACACAAACATCATTCAGCTCAATTTGATCAAATCTCAAGTTTGGTCTTTCACAAGTCATCTCAAGACTCGATTGGTAAACCAATTTGCCTAATGCACTCAAATCAATGAGAATTTTCACAAAGCACGCCGAATGGCCCAACCACATGCCACAACCAGATTAAGACTCCTCAATTCAACCTCGATTTCACAATTTTCATGCCATGAAACCATTCAAGTTCAATTCATCAAAACATGGCAGAATTGGGTTTCCCCGCACCTCTCACAAAATCAGACCATAGACCTTTCATTCCAACTCAAAACCTCATCCTTTAGTAACCTAACATCCTAATAAAGGTTTAGGAATAACTTACCTCGAGCTTTGGCCAAGCAATTCCATAAAACGATCGACGCATCTTCGCGGCACCAAGCTGTCCACTCTTGGCCTTCCACGACCAGATTCAGTCCCGAATAAACTGGTATTGATCTACTGACTTTTTGAGAAATCTACCTTCAGAAACTTGTCCTTCAAGGTCTTACGTACTTGTAAACGAAAACGGAGCTCAATTTGGATATCGAACGACCTAGAACGAGCCATTTTAAAATCAGTGCGCGCTTAAGACAGATTGGTCGGCGTCTCACGTTTTTGACCTCAACAGCCCTTTAACCACCTCTTAACCCAAATTCCTCACAAAATCGACTTGCCAAAACATCAATCTACATGTTTAAGATGCTCATCGAAGATTTCGTCGCGAAACAACACCATAAAGCCCTTTGAACGGCTCGGTTTCCTTGGGTGTGCTGGTGGTCAGAATCTGTTCGGTAGAAACCACTACCATTCAACCATAAACACACTCCAAATCTCCAACTAACTCTCAATATATATTTAGCTAACTCAAGTACTATAAGTTTAGAAGATCTCACCGAAAATTTGGAGTCATTTGAAGTCTTGAAGCCCAGGAAACAGCTCCTCCCCCAAAACCGGTCAGATTCTGCCTCAATCTGACCTTTGCCCTTTCAAACGGACCTAAGGGGCAAATGGCTGGGCCAAATTGACCTTTTAATATGTCCTTAGAAAGGTAAGACAATAAGCTTTCAGATGGCGGTGGTTTTACCCCAATCCAATATTGGACGAAGAAGTTATGGCCGGAACAGTAAGCATGGCCAGAACTGGGCGCGAGCTGACGAGCGAGAGAGAGCTTCGTGTGAGGAAAGGGAAGAGAGAGGGATGGCCGGTCAAAATGAGAGAGGAGAGAGAGAGAGACAGCTTCCACACAAATAATTGGATGGCCAAGTGATAAGATGGTAATTAATGCTTAACCTCTCCTTGGTTGACACTTATCAACGCTCCAATAATTAACGAAGATTGCATTGACTTCCATTGACCCATCCTCATCAATTTTCGGCAGCCACTAGAGGCGTCCAAATTACTATTTTGTCCTTCTATCAATCCTAAGGCAAGGGCAAATGATCGAGGGGCAAAATGGTCATTTTGTACGTGTCGTCCGAAATCTGATTTTTCCAATCTAAATTGCCCTCGATGAGGCGACGTCCATATCAATTCAAATGTTGAAATTCTTCAATATCCAATACCCAAATCTCGAGGTCAAATTTCATGCCGAACTCTCGTCGACTGTAATTCCAGTTTATCTCAAACTGACGGGCGACTTTTGCAAGCGCTACGCGTATCGACCTTGGGATTTTTCTCAAGCCGTGGCGACTTTGGTTGCCATGTAATTGCGAAGGTTTATCGCTAGCTCCTGCGGTCCTGATCATCAGAATCCGATTTAAGAAATTCTCGCAAATTACACATTGGGTAAGCGGAATCACCCGCGTCCCAACGTATAATGCTGGCAAGGCATTCCATGATCATTCCTAGATTTGGCCCAAAATATTCCATCGAGAATCCTTATGGTCAAAGTACCATTTCTCATTCAAATTTCCTAGGTCCACGTACTCGACTCCGCGTCAGTCTTTCCATTTTAGTTAGTTAACTCAAGAGTGGCCAACTCCGAGCGGGTTATAACTGGAATACACCGATCGATATCCTTCCATTCAATAGCCTCGAGAAGGGTCGGAATTCGAAATGTCACAGTAATAAATGAGAGCAAAATACCTGTGATACACAACAGTTCAGAACTTGTTATTCTAACACATGCTCAGATTATAGCAATTCTATTTTGGCAAAAATATTACCAAACACAAAGATTAATGAAATGCTCAGAGTTAGCAACTTGTTCACCTGTTCGGCTTGGGAAAGAAATGATATTTCTTTTCATATTGCGTTTCTGCTGAACATGGGAACTTGTGTTCTCAAATTCTCCAATCTTGTGAACCTGTATATACTTCTTCTAGTGCATATCATGTTTGTACTTTGTACCACAATGCATAGCTTGTATGATACATTCACAGTACATTCACATTCACAGTGTGCAATACTTTTGAAACTTCTCTCTCTTTTTGTCATTAACACAAAAGGGTGAAACAAATGACCTTCATGGTCAAACACAAATGATAAAACATGGAGATAGAGTGTTACTCCCCCTGAATAGAATATTCATCCAATGAAGCACAAATATCTCAGGCAATCATAAAACATTCAAATCATTCATCAGAGATAAATCAACATCTAGAGTGAAATAATATAAATAAGCATTCATCCAACAAATTAACATTCATAGTTATAAATATTCAATTACAGATCTAGACACAAAAAAGAGTAAAAATGTTTGAACACTATAAAATCTTTTTAGTCTTTAACGGTTTGCGTTGGAGTTGAAGTGGATGGGGCTAGAGGTGAATAACCTTCGAATAGCACTGGTGGGAATAAGTCAAAAACCAAGTCCTTAATAGAGTCAAGTTCGATACGATAATATTTACGTATGCAAATTTTATTTGAGAGTAGATGATCTGAGCAGAATGAGAATTTTGGATTTAGCTTGAGAGATTTTTAGAGGATTCAGAATAGAGTTGAAATACATCAGTTTGGACATTTGAGATAAAGTTCTTCTTCTATCTTGTCCATCTTCTTTTTAGCCTGCTCAAGCACTAGGCATGTGAGGTGACATTTCTTCCCCATGTCGTCATGTAGGCTCCGACTTTTCAGACTCATTTCCTGTTTGAACTAAGTTATGTCAATGTTGACGTCTGTTCTGAATTTTCTCAAGTTATCCTTGCATTCTCTTTTTCTTCTTTTTCCTTCTCATTTCTTTCTTTCTTTATTTCTCTTCTGCTTCCTTTTCTCTTCCTTCCTTCTCTTGCTGCTCCAATTTGCATGCAGTCTCATCTTCATAGGTTGATTTCACTATTGTCTGCACCAGATCCTCTAGTTCTGTTTCACTCACTAGAGAATTGTCAGAGTCATGTTCTCTTTCAATCCTTTCGAGCAATACCCTAGCAAGTTTACTCTTTTTGATTGCTAATCTGATAGGCTTGTGAGCTACCATTTTAATCCTTCTCTTTCGAGTGAATTCTGAGGATGATCTTGTTGGTGTAGCTTGTGGAGTCTTGTCAAGAATTTGTACCGGAGCAGATTGTTCTTCCCCTCTTTTCTTTGTCAAATCTATCAGAACTCCTTTCTTCTTTCTGTCTCTCCATTGTTCATTTTCAAATTTGTATCCTATTTTTGTGAGCATAGTCTCACCAGTGCTACCATGAGGCAACTCTATAGATCTGAGCTCTAGAGGTATTGCTATCCTTAAGTACTCAATGTTGAGAAAAACCCCTAAGTAATTTTGAAGCTGATAAAACAATCCAAGTACTCTTAAGTTTCGAGATAATACTGTGGAATACTTATTTTGTAGATTATCCTTTGATGCGGGGATGCACAAGATTGAATCTGTCAAAAAGGTTTTGCTTAGATGAGATTTCTGAGGGACTTAGACGCTGGTTGGAGCTCAGACGTTGAGTGGGGATAGCTCAGACATTGGAATGACGCTCATGCTATGAGTAGAGTATTCACGTGCAGTAATCAGACCTTGAAGATGACTTTGAAATATGCTTATTTGATACACTACAATGGATACAATCGAGCTGGATCATTCTTGAGGATTCTCGGGGATAGAGATCAATCATGGATGCAAAGTCAAGGAGACACATATACGACTTTCCAAATGAACAAAATCATCTATGGAAACCCGGGATCGTAATTGTATGGGCGATTTGATCCGAACGGAGAAGACTTTCCTTTGGCGATCCCCAGCGGCTACGTGATCTTCTTTTGGTATTTGTTTTGTTCAAACGGGAAGTTTTGGAGAGACCTCTTCTGAAAGCCTTGCAACGGTTAGATTGAAGGCGGAGGAGTATAAAAAACATCTCAATGTCGAAGGGATAGTAGGTCGGCATTAAGAGGGAAAAGTTTTTATAATTCTTAGATCGAGAGTACTTCATTTCAAATACACTTCTTGATTCATACATTATAATTGTGATGAGGTATACACAAGAGTGTTGAACGCTAGGTACGGTATCCTGCGTGTCAAGAAAATCACCAGGCTATAACCTCTTGAGCAGTTTACTAGTGGAATCCAGCCGATTGGATGATAATCGAAGAAGTGGACGTAAGCTTAACCAAAGCCGAACCACTATAAGCTCTCTATGCAGTTTTCTCTATCCCTACTCTGATCATATTATATAATATGTGATAGTAGAACTGCATGTGAATTGTCTATATTGATACACTGTGTTGCCATCGTCTGAGACGTTATATAAACGCATGTGCAATTGATATTCCACGAAAAATTTTGAAATTGCGCTATAATCACCTATTCATCCCCCTTTAAGTGATAACACTAGCCATAACAATTGGTATCAGAGCCTGATGCTCATATTTTGTGAAGTATTTTTACTTCCGAGCTAACGATCTTTATGGCTAGCAATTTTTCTCCCACATGGATCGAAGGTAGAAGCAATAACAAACCACCATATTTTGAAGGGTAAGAGTACAGCAATTGGCAAAAAAAAAAATTCAAAGCATATCTCATATACCAAGATCCTCAGATATGGGATGTTGTACAAAGAGGAGAGAATCCAACTGTAAATGCCACGACCGTATCAAATGTAGGGGATAACAATCCTACGTCGACTGCCACTTTGTCAACTACTGAGATTGCCAAGAGAGATGCTCTTGATGCAAAAGCTATTTATTCATTTTATAGTGCTTTATCTCCTACTGAATATAAACATATTGCAGATTGTTCCTCATCGAAAGAAATTTGGGACAAGCTTTACATTACGTATGAAGCAACAAATATAGTCAAGGAGACAAAAGTCAATTTCCTTCTTGGTCAATATGAAGTATTCAAGATGAAGCCCAGTGAAACTGTAAAACAAATGTTTGATAGATTCACCGAGACAGTGAATGGTCTTACATACCATGGGCAACCTGTTTCTAGACCAATGAGAGTCAACAAGCTACTGAGAGCTCTCACAAAAGAGTGGGACAATGTCAAAACTTATATTCGAGAGACTCAAAGGATATCTCCACTATCTATGGACGAACTTATTAGAACTCTTCAATCTTATGAGGAAGAAAGAGTTAATGAAGAGTCAATGTCAAAAGGTAAGAAGTTAGCAGATGACTTCTTGACCTTCACTTTTGGTCTTAGATGATCGTTTCTAATCATATCGTCTGAGATCCTTTCTGTCTTTGAAGTTTCGGCCTTTCTTAGCCATTCTTCTAAATTTTTTTACCATGAGCGCTAACTCCTCATCATCTTCATCTTCTGAGTCTGAAACATCAGAATAAGCATTAGATTTTAAAGTAATGGACTTCTTACCTTTTGATGTAGTCTCTGCATTCATTCTTTCTTCCTCATAAGATTGAAGAGTTTCAATAAGCTCGTTTATAGATAAGGGAGATATCATTTGAGTCTCTTGAATGCAGGTTTTGACATTGTCACATTCTTGTGTGAGAGCTCTCAGTAACTTGTTGACTCTCATTGGTCCAGAAATAGGTTGTCCATGGTATGTAAGACCATTCACTATTTCAGTGAATCTATCAAACATTTGTTTCACAGTTTCTCCGGGCTTCATTTTGAATGCTTCATATTGACCAAGAAGGAAATTGACTTTGGTCTCCTTGACTCTATCTGTTCCTTCATATGTAATGTAGAGCTTATCCTAAATTTCTTTCGATGAGGAACAATCTGCAATACGTTTATATTTAGTAGGAGATAAGCACTATAAAATGAATAAATAGCCTTTGCATCAAGAGCATCTCTCTTGGTAATCTCAGTAGCTGACAGAGTGGTAGTCGGCATAGAATTGTTATCCCCTGCATTTGATACGGTTGTGGCATTTGCAGTTGGATTCACTCCTCCTTGTACAACATCATATATCTGAGGATCTTGGCATCTTATATATGCTTTAAATTTGTTTTACCAATCGCTGTACTATTTCCCTTTAAAATATGATGCTCTGTTGTTGCTTCCTCTTTCGATCTACATGGGAGAGAAATTGCTAACCACAAAGATCGTTAGCTCGGAAGTAAAAATACTTCATAAAATATGAGCACCAGGCTCTTATACCAATTGTTGTGGCTAGTGTTATCACCTAGAGGGGGTGAATAGGTGATTATAGTGCAATTTAGATATTTTTCGCGGAATACAAATTGCACAAGCATTTATATAACGTCTTAGATGAAGGCAACACAGTATATCACTATAGATAATTCATATGCAGTTCTACTATCACAGAATATATGATATGATCAGAGTAGGGATATAAAAAACTGCACATATGGTTTATAGTGGTTCGGCTTTAGTTAAGCCTACGTCCATTTCTTCGGCTATCAGCCAATCAGCTGGATTCCACTAGTAAACTGCTCGAAAGGCTACAGCTTAGTGATCTCCTTGACACACAAGATACCCCACCTAGCGTTCAGCACTCTTGTGTACACCTCATCACATTTACAATGGATGAATTAAGAAGTGTATATGAAATGAAGTACCCTCGCTCTAAAAATTATAAAGATTTTTCCCTCTTAACGTCGATCTCTTTGTCCCTTCAACCTAGAGATGTCTTTTATACTCCTCCGCCTCCAATCTAACCGTTGCAAGGCTTTCAAAAGATGTGTCTCCAAAACTTACCGTTTGAACAAGATAGATACCAAAAGAAGATCTCGTAACCGTTGGGGATCGCCAATGGAAAATCTACCCCGTTCAGATCAAATCGCCCAAACAATTACGATCATGGGTTTCCATAGATGATTTCATTCATTTGGAAAGTCGTATGTGTGTCTCCTTGATTTCGCATCCTTGCTTGATCTCTATCCCCGAGAATTCTCAAGAATGATCCAGCTCGATTGTATCCGTTGTAGTGTATCGAGTAAGTGCATTTCAAAGTTCTCTTCAAGTTCTGATTACTGCGCGTGAATACACCACTCAGAGTTTGAGCATCATTCCAACGTCTGAGCTATCCATGCCCAACGTCTGAGCTCAAAGCAGCCTCTGAGTCCCTAAAAAATTCCATCTGAGCAAAATCCTTTTGACAGATTCAATCCTGTGCATCCCCGCACCAAAGGATAATCTGCAAAATAAGTATTCCACATCATTATCTTGAAACTTAAGAGTACTTGAATTGTTTTGTAAACTTCAAAATTACGTAAGGATTTTTCTCAACAATTTCTGATTGAAGTTCCTCGGTCAAATTGGTCAGAATTGCTAGAAGGATCAAACAAACTTTCTTATTGACAATATTCCCCAGTGGAGCTTTATAATGCTAGCAAAAGCTCAAAATTTTTTCTGACATATAACGTTGCGCTTGCATTGGCTTTATGCATATAATCGTATTTCAAGAGAGTGGGCAAGTATGATACGGTCAGCCATCACTCATTCATCATTCAGAAACTCCAGGTAAGTTTTCTGAACCCTTTTTCAGTTTGGTAGCTTTAGAGATTTAAGTTGTCATTTCTGACCTTTCATGTTTGCTATGATTTCAGTCCAGGCAACACACGTTTCGTATTTATCGATTCAGTTCGGTAATACATCCTTCATATGTTATTTATCATTGATGGTATCGAACCATGATGTATGCGCTCTTATTATCTTTACCTTTACCAGATCACAATGTATGCGCTCTTGTGTTCCTGGTTCCTCTTACCTAATCATAATGATACGCTCTTATTGTTTTAGTGCCTTTTTATCATATTGCAATGTATGCTCTTTTGTAATTTTGATCCCTTGCCGATTCGTGATGTATGCGCTCTCACGTTTTTGGTCTTCTACCTAATCATAATGTATGCGCTCTTATGATTATGGTATCATTATATCGAGACTCATGATGTATGCGCTCTCATGATCTTCATCTTTTTACGAATTCCACAATATATACGCTCTTGTGGTCTTGGCCCATTTTACGAAGTTATGATGTACGCGCTCTCACAATTATGGTCCTTTATCAAAATCGCAATGTATGCGGTCTTGCAATCTTGATTCCCTTTTCGTCTCACAATGTATGCGCTCTTGTGAGTTTGAAAATGTATATTTCAACCCTGCACAGATCTTGCGCTGCCCGGCATCGAAGGGAAACCTTTAGTAACAAATAAAGCCCCCAAAACCTATGATCCACATGTGATCTTGGTTTTTCTCGATTTCACAATGTATGCGCTCTTATGATTTCGAAAAATCGAATGGCCAGCTCGAACTATAACTTGAGCACATTTTCAAACTCTACACAGATCTTGCGTTGTTTCGCGTCAAAAGGAAACTTCTAGCAACAAATGGGTCCGTACCTTGGCATCCTGGCATTTACTGGAAGTCCGGAGGTTAAGGAAATCATTAGTTTATGAGGTATTTGGTAAAACAGGCATTTTTATAGGCGATCCATGTGCGGACTTCTTTGATGTGAGATATGAGAAGTTTTGATACATGTTATTTATGGCGTTGCATTTCATGCATCATTTCCTTTTGCATCAAAAAATGGGATTTAAATTCTCGCCAAAAATTTTATCATTATCATTTGCATTTGCAAAATTTAGGTTTCAATTTTAGTCTTTGAGCAAAACCTCTGCGAGCTTTCACTCAAAGAGGGGCAGCTATTGACACCTAAATTTTAATTTTAGAAATTCATTCATTTATTCATAAAATGAGAGTTATTTATAATTCTTACAAAAATAAATTCTCACGCATTGCATATTTATTTTTTCCGTCATGCATCTGCATTCAGCCAAATGTGAGTCAATTGAGCATAATTTGACAGGCAGCCAGACTAAAATTAGCTTAGAATTTTCGGCCAATGAGGGAGTGCCAAATTTATTTATATGGGTTTGGGCTCAATTTGATTTCAAATCAGCCCATTTTGGTTCTTTTAAATATAAGGCTTTTAATTAATTACCCATTTAATTAATTAAAGCTCGATTAGGCAATAAATTCACGCAAATAAGCCCATTAAATTGAGAAATTCGGCCAAGCCTTTATCCTTCTCCATTATGGCCGAAATTTTGATATCAAAGCCCGACAAGAGTGGAAATTTCAATCCAACTCTGTTATCTCTTAAATCCGACGGTCAAGAATAAACCCTACGGTTCAAGCCTTCCTTATTCTATATATACATCACATTGGCCTAGGGTTGTCGGGGACGACAAAAAAATTTCTGCACAAGAGAACTCATTCTCTTGCAAGCTCTCTTGCTATTCTTTTTCCACGCCGGCTCTCTATCTCATGCCACTTTTCCCAACCGACCCCTTTTCTCTTGCTCTCTTTTTCTTGCCGCCTCATAGTCGACTACCATCGTTCCTCTTGCTGCTGTGGCGCTGCCGTTGCGCCCTGCTTCTATTGCCGCTGCATTGAAGATCGCCGCCACTGCATTGAAGATCACCGCTGCAGTTTGTGCCTCTCTCTCGCTCTTTCGCTGCTGCCGTACGTCCACATCACTGCTCCATTTCGCTGCTACCGTACGTCCACACCACTGCTCCACCTCGCTGCTGCTGTGCATCCACGCCGCTGTCCGGTGAAGTTCTCATCCCAAATCGACTTTGTTCCTACCCTACGGTTTGAGGTAACACCCTTAACCTTTGAGAAATAATATATGTATGTCCGTTGGGGTGATCTATTACTATTCACGTGCTGTTTTTGTGTCATTAACATGCTGATTTGGTCCAAAGAAGAGCTGTTCTTGCATGTTTTACGTCGTTAGTTCATGTCGAATTTGTGGGGATTTAAAGAGTGCATTTTTGGATGTTTTGATACATATTTCGCATGCTTGTGATGCCGTAATCTAAGCAAATTCCAATTCTTTCATAAATTCAAGAACGACATCACCCGGATTTAGTCTATCTAACCTATCACCATTTAGGTCCAATTTGCTATCTCCGAAAGGCATTTTTTTTTAATTTGGAATAAAGAAATTTTCAAAAAAAGAAGAAGAAGGAAAATGGACGCGGTTGTGATCTTTCCTTGAATAAATGTTGATTGTTATGTTGTCTTGATCTGATTTGCCATATTGTGAAAATTTCCTGAAGATTTAGGGAGATAAGGTTTCCTAATCTCATCAAATTCTAAACAAGTAAATCAAGATAATGAATCTTTGAGAATATCCATCATTCTGGCCGAATTTTATAAAAAAAGGAAGGAATGAAAATGATATTCATGCATATCTCATGTAACTTAAGGTAGCATATTGTTTTTTTAAATCATGCATGTCTTATTCTTATTCTTGCATATCTTGCATATTCTGTTTTCGAGTATCCCCTTGCTTATTCCATATTTTCGAAATTCCCTAGCATATCTTTTATATCATGCATCATATAGTATATCATTTATGCATCTCATTAAAATTCGAAAAATACCAAAAAAATATAATAAATTCATCCAAAAAAATATTATTCGCATATCATGTAATTGCATGTCATATTTGCCACGTCATTTCGCCATGTCACTTTGCCACGTCATCCATGCATAGTTTCCATGTCATATAGTTAGCATTACATTTAATAAAAGAAAATTCCAAAAAAAATTCAAGTCACATAAACCAATCAAAAGACCTTTGCATGAAATTGGTACCAAAAGGGCATTAGTTAATTTTTTTGATTAATGTAACCAAGTCTCCGAACTATTTATCTCTGGTTGTAGGAGAAAAATAGTTATCCCGCTATTTTACTTAAATTTCTAATCAACTTACCCAAAATGATTAGTGGCGTCTCCAATTTATAAATCATTTCAGTGAAACATAAGTTACGAATTGGTAGGGCTTGGGAGAGTCCGTATTAGGCTAGTTAATTCATGTTATTAACCTAATAACCATTAGCCTAATTTTAGGTCACGACAGAACCTAATCTCATGGTGTTATCAACAACAGTACAATAGGGTGCGTAGCTTAAGAAATGTTTGGATCAATGAGATGTTGCTAAGGATGCTGCAGGTTTAATTATTGATTAACTGTAATTGCCAAGTAGTGAGAGCTTACATTAAGGAGCCATTGCAATACTAAATACATAGACATGACTCTAATTCTGTGAAAGACTTGGTTGTACGAAAATATGTGAACATATAGTACATATCTACGCATAGAATAATAGTAGATCTTATGATGAAGTCAATTACTGAAGATGTTTTTACTTGGTCATTTGTTGACAAAGGAATTAGTTCCCTACATTGAAATATCTAGAAGAACGTAGAAATTGGAGTATTTGTTATAATTATTCATGCTTATGAGTTTATGTGACATTTATGCATATTAATGCTTAGTGCATTATGTTGAAAAGGTATGTCGAAGAGATAAGAGATTAGCTTGCTCACACGGATAATTGCTTCTATTTACTATGTGATGAATAGAGATAAGACAAATTTAAGCTCATTATCTATGTGATAATTGAGAGGTCGAGCTTAAATATAGGTGTCTCCTTAAGAGAATGTTAAAATGAGGACTTATTATTTATAATGTCTAAAAGTGAAATAACCCACATATTTCACTTAATCTATCTTTATTTTTAGATGTAAGGTCTGTTGAATACTTCTGAGCATAATAGATATATGAAGTCAAGTTAGACATTCAGTGTGTCTGAACTATCATCTGTATAATATTCAGTGGAAAAACATACGCTCCATGGGGAAAAGAGAGAATAACGTAATATGTAATTCATACTACGTATGCAAGAGACAACCAATGAGAATTGGTAAAAGTTTTGATCTCAATTTTCAAGTCGTGTGAGACTCTCGAGGATTAAGATTCCTCATTTCATGCCTTCATAACTCTGACTTATTCTCAATGTTTCTATTCAGTGTTTGCTATCTTAGGGTATTGTCAATGATCATGAAATTGATTCGATCTAGTGGGACATTTCTAGAAAAGCGAGCTGAATTGAGATTAAGAGGTTTAGGAGAAGAGGAAGATCGATTTAGATTTTGAGTCACATGATAGTTGTGTATTCACAGATCGGTCAATTATGATAATTTTGTATGAACATAGTTGTGAATATAATGTATCATACTTCAAGGAGATTGAGATAGATATAAATGTGACTAATCGATCTAGGGTACATCATAATAAAATATACTATTGGTTATGTCCATTTTTGAGCTGCTATATACTCCCAACGAATATATGGCGACGAGCTCTCTGTGTATATTGACCACACTGGTTATTTGCCAATATGAAACTTGTAGAGAAAAGGGTATTGTGTATAGCCCATAATGTGCGAGTGGGGGATGTTGGAATTAATTGAATAGAATTAATTATTGGGCCCCAAATGAGCTAAAACAAAATGGCGAATATCGGAGGGAGGTTACCGGTGGTTACTAAAGAGAGGTTACCAAATGCAGTTGTCTTCTATTTTGAATAAAAGATAAGCTGGAGGGAGGGAATGTACGTCTATTCCATACATCGACAGTTTCTCCTTCCCTAAGAATTTCCTCTCAACGCTCCCAAGACTCTCTCGTACTCGTTCGAACGACTGATTCTCGCAAGGTCACTCGTCGAAGGCCCTTAATCTGCGGACAGTGGGTACGTTCTCTCGTGTGATCGTACCCCGGTCAGTGATACAAATTAGTGATTGATTGAGTATATTATAGTGTGTTTTTCCTCGAGTAATTTTGGGTTTGCACTTTTTTTTTATGTCGTACATCTGTTTTTGTCTTATGATTTGTAATGGATTTTTGGCACAATGTCTCTTTTTGTTGTGTTAGATTTCTATTTTACTTCAAAAAAACGTTAAGCGAGAAAAAATTTCTCTTCTAGAGCACTAAAGACTTTTCACTATTTGTTTATTACATTCACATTATGATGCCAAGGCGCGATAGAAATAAGGCTAAACAAAATAATCGAAACGATAATGGTGAACAACCGTTCACTCAGTTGTGATTTTACAAAAATCAACGAAAATTATCAAAGTCTATAATGTCTAAGAAACCTAAACATCCTCATATAAGGTGCTAAAACCGTAATTAACCTAATGTCGCGACCCTCACAAGCGCCATCTAATGGGCTAGCGAGGGTTAATGGGCCGTCCGATGTTGCATGATCGGACGCGGGCCTCTCCCAAGGTCCATTACCCAAGTCGCAACTGCTAGATATACGTGATCGACCTTCAGTACGGTCTAGTGACATGTGATGAGTGTACATGCCAAGGAGTCGCCACCAATCGTTTCGTGGAGGGTACGATCGGAAACCCTATCGAATAGTTGGGAGTGGTCTGTTCGATTCTGCGGAAACCAGAGAAGTGGGTTCGGCGACTTAGTTACGTCGACTGTCAAAGTTGACGCCCTTTCGGTACCTAAGCTGAATGGTTTATCTAATCCTAGGATTTCATACAGATGAGTGGGGTACAGATCCTAAATCTAGGAGTTCATGCAGATGGGAATTACTACCCTATTAATCACAATCAATAGAAGTAAATGCGCAAATCAAGGATCCAGTACATGCAGATAAAACGCATGAAATCAGCATGGTATCCCTAATGAGGCACTATTAGCCTAAAGAAATATCGATCAAGGCTTATGAGTGATTTGGACATGATTTGCCCATGAGGGGCAGAATCGTGATTTTGAATAATTCGGGAAAATTTACCCTTAAAAGGGTAAATTTTTCATTTTAGATAAATTGGGAAGTCAGAAGATAGGGGAAATAGGATTGGCCATCAGTCCAATCCATTTCCTATTTTTCGGGAATTTCCAGGATTTTTCTGGAATTTTCAAGTGATTTTACCCTTGGAGGGGTAAAGTCGTCATTTGGACAAAGACGAGAACTGGAAATCTCAAATATTAGGGTTGGTCGTCCACCTGGCCCAAACCCTAACTTTAAGCAATTTTCAGAACTCGATTGAAACAAGAAAGACAATTTTCCTATTGAAGGGCAAAATCGTCATTTTGAGAAAAGGTGCGGGACTCGAAACCCAAACTCGAGAATTGGTCGTCTAATCGACCCTAATTCTTACCTTGGTGTTATCGGCCTTATCTTGCATACACAGCAGAGGCGACTTACCCCTAAAGGGTAATGTCATCAAGTCTCGGAAGAATGGATAAGAAACCCCAAAAATAGGGTTGACCAGTTGTCTGTGGTCAATCCTCGATTTTTGGGGGTTTCTGGGGTGTCTAGGATTTTTCCACATTTTTTTTTGGAATTTTCTGGAATTTTTCTAGCATTTTTCGGATTTTCTAGGATTTTTCTAATTTTTTTTATTTTTAAAATCATTTTTTGATTTTTTAATTAAAAAATGTGATTCGGACCGGGTCGACCCGACCCACTCGGGTCGGAACCCGGCCCAGACTCGGATCCGCGAAACTCTCGGTCAAAACGACGCCGTATCACGCGTTTTTATTTTCGGATTACTCGGATTCGATCCGACGGTCTCTGATGGACCACGTGGCTAACTCATGGTCTTTGGATTGACTTACCGAAACCTACGGCTCAGATTGAATGGAGACTCGACCAGGGCCATCTGATCTAACTACTTAAATCTTCGGCCACGATTAGAACGTGGAACTTGATCTGAACCGTTTATTTTCATTAACCCAAAACGACGTCGCCTAATCCTTCATCTAAACGGCACCGTTTCTGTTCTGATTGATTTTACGATTAAAATCATTTTCGAATAATCCTAATATCTAATCGGACGGTCACCATTTATTAGACTCGATAATCCTAGACCGTCCGATCTAATGCTGACTGGTCCTAACAAACTAACGGTCGAGCTGACTCGACACTGACGTGGACCAATGGCCGAACGCCACCTAAGGCTTTGACTCGTTGACCCGCCATGTTGGCATCGTCTTCAACCTCGCGACCATTGCTGAACGAACGGCCACGACTCCCCGGCGATGATCCGACGGTAAAATCTTAACGGATTGGAGCGAGACCGGCGGCAATCGACTCGCGATGATCTCTATTTTAACATATCTAGGGATCGCAACATTTTATTCACAGAATCGCAAGAATCATGCAAAGTGCCGAGTACGGCCATGGGAGTTCGATCACGTAATTTATCTAAAATCGCAGCAATTCAATCACAGAACAGCACCGGTAGAGGTTCAGAAGACTCACCTCGAGCTCCGATTGAGCTCGCTCGGCCCAGATTTGGCTGGGGAAAGATGAACAGTGGCTCGACAACGGTGGTTGGATTGAAAAACTCGATTGGGCGTGTTAAGACAAAATCGATGCAAACAAGATACGCGACGATGGTCAGTAATGCTCTAGGAATAAAACGCACACAGTAATTGAAAGAATAGGCGAAAAATGCTAGAAACGCCATTGAAGCTTAGTTCAAGAATCAAAGCTAAGCCTTACTTGTTTTCGCGATTTCGCGAGGCGCGACCGGCGGCGATCGACTCTGGGGACTTCGGACGACCTTCTAACGGCCTCGTAGAGCTTTGGTTTAGCTTGGGAAGACCCAACCGGTGCTCTGCAATTCGAGCTCAATTTCTCGACGACGGGGGTCGGAGAACGAGCTCTCTCTTGCGTTCTCTTTCTCCTACGCGATTTAGTTTCTCTTTTCTCAACTGAATCCACCGTCCTTTGCTTCGCGAAGGCCCTCTGCCTTATATACCATTTTCAGTTTTGGGCGCCGAGTTGGGTAGTTGAAAACAGGCGACCTTCGCACGTGAGAACACGTGCGAAATGGTCACCGGCGACCGGCTTCTAACGGGCATCAAGTGGCAATTCCGTTCGGGGTCTTTGGCGACTGCATTTGGCATGAATTTGGGTGAATTTCATCCAAATTCTGTTGTCGTTGACTTTCACGGGCGCCGCGGCCTTGACCCGCCGATTACTCTCCGTTCCGGCGGCCATTGGTCTTGATCTTGGTGTCAATCGACCGGAATGTTGTGGCGAATGAAACCCCCACTAGTTCTTTTTTAATTGCCGCCGATTGCTTGGTCAATTTCCCTGTTGAAATCCAACCTTGCACTGTTCATTTGTGCGCAGGCTTGGTGAAGACGATGACACTGTTCTGGACCGGTTCGACCGGTCCGACCGGCGGTCTGACCGGTCAGAACCGGTTCCGACTTACCATTTTCCAAATTAAACCCAAATTAATGGGAAAATTTTGCAATTGAACCTCAAAATCGAATCTAGAGCACGAATTCCATCAGAAAATGTAATTTTGCCCAAACGTTTACATCAATTTCAACAAAAACCCCAAATTTCCTTTTAATTGCAAATTGGGGATTTATGCAATTGAAGGTTCAAATGATCAAATTGGGTCAAATTACCTGTGCCAATCGATTCAAAATGGTGAAGCCCATTTGGCAATATGTTTAATTTGCAATGATAACCCTTGAATTGAAAGTAATTTCAATTATGCTCAATTTCAAGGACTAAAATTGCAATTTTATCATGCAATTTTGCCAAATTCGTGCAATTGAGCAATTTGTACAAACAATTGGGCCAAATTGCAATAAGGGACAGTTAGAATGGATGTCAAGATCCTAAAAAATTCCAAAATTGCAAATTAAAAGACTCAATTGGTATTTTTTTTCTTAAATTCAATAGTACGGGTTACGAAGGAACACCTAAAATTGAATCTGATTTTGGATTTTTTGTGAGGTCAAAAATATAAGGGATTAAAAATAAAAATATTGGCTATTTTTCCCTATTTTTGTGACCTCAAATGCTATTTTTCTTGATTTTTTTGAGTATTTTTCTATTTTCTAAAAATACTAAAAAATATAAAAAAAATATGAAAAAAATTTTTTTGGTCAAAAATGGTTCCTTGGGCTTGGCCAAGGCCACCAAAGTTGATTTTGTAATTTTTTGACTTTTTATGAATTTTTTGTGATTTTTCAAAAATAAAATTGAAAAAGACTTGGTCAAAAATCAGGTGTCAACAGCTGCCCCTCTTTGAGAGGAATCTCGTGAGAGGTTTCTCTCAAAGACAGGTGACACCTGAATCTAGACTGACTCGACTGGGGAAAAGAAACACGAATCTTGACACTCAATCTTTCTTGTCCCGCTAGTGAATGCTCTGCTCATCATTCTTTTGCTGACGTGAGAGAGAAAGTAGAGAGACCCACTTGCTATTTACCTGTTGATCACCTGCTTGATGCTCGTGCAGCATGCGCGGTGTATAGCGGGTTCAAGTGAATACCTAGGGACTCGTCTTTTGAGTATCCTAGGGCGGTTAAACTCTAGCCTGTATGGTAGACCGTACCAGAATGGAATTCCTATACTTGACAGGAACCTGTGAATGACGCACCCAGTCTCTTAAGGAGTGTCAGGGGTTTTGAACCGTATGGTGGATCAGACCATGAATAGGACTCCTTTCTGCTAGGAACCTATGAATGACGCACCCAGTCTCTTAGGGATTGTCAGGGATTTTGATCCGTATGGTGGATCAGACCATGAATAGGACTCCTTTCTACTATGAACCTATGGATGACGCACCCAGTCTCTTAGGGATTGTCGAACATTTTGATCCTTCAGGGAGATTAGGCCGAGAATAGGACTCCTCTCTGCTAGGATCCTATGGATGACACACCCAGTCTTTTAGGGATTGTCGAACATTTTGATCCTATATTCTAAGGAAGTTAACTAGGATTTATGCAAGTGAGGTGTGCTTAACCTTGAGGCTTCACCACGAGAGCTATTCTGGGTTTAGGGGTTACCTAGAACCTCATAGAAAGCTGATTCTGAAAATTGTCCTTTCGACATGCAAGGCGTTATTCTGGGATTTGAGGATTCCAAGCATCCTGCAGAAAACTTAAACCTGCAAAAACTTTGATAAGATTCTTCTGGGATCTATGGGCTACCTAAGATCTCGCAGAAAGATTATCTTGAATGTTGTCCTTTCGACATTGAAGGTGACATTCTGGGACCTGGGAGCTCCAGGTATCCCGTAGAAAGTTCCAACCTATAACACTGGGATCTCACACAGGGAGATAATTTCAAACATTGTCCTTTTGACATGGGAGGTGACATTCTGGGATCTGGGTACTCCAGGTATCCTGCAGAAAGATCAAACCTACAAAATTGTTCATAAGAATGTGTTTTCCTGAGATATGGAATTACCAGGGATCTTGCAGGAAAATAAACTTGAAAGCTCTTCTTCACAGAGCAAGGCATCCTTCTAGAATCTGGGGTTACCATGATTCCTATAGAAGTTTAACCAAGAACAATAGCATTCTAGAATCTGGGGTTACCAAGAATCTGTCAGAAGCTCAGGCATATAAACTCTCCTTATTAGAGAAATGTGTCATTTTGGGACTTAGGGCTACCACGAGTCCTGCAAAAGTTTAAACTTGAAATATATTCTTCACAAAAGAAGTAGCATTCTGAGGTCTGGGGATACCAGGGGTCCTACAGAAGCTTGAACATGTAGACTCTTTCTTACCAAGAGAGGTCGTGTTCTTCTGAGATATGGGGTTACCAGAAATCCTGCAGAAGTTTAGACATATGAATCGTTTCTCACCAAGAGTGATACAAGCCATTTTAGGAGCCGAAGTCATCAAGAATCTTACAGAAGCTCCAATCTGAAAATTTTCTTACCAAAGGCACATCAATGGTCTTTAAGTGATATATGATGTCAAACTGACAGCATTTTATGGCTTATATCATAGTCATGAAAAATTTCAATGAATGCATTATGATGCTGGAGGTTATCCAAAACACCTTGCAACATACGGAAGTGATAAAAAATTCCTTGTGAGGAAAGTTTGAATCAAACAATCTGAAATTACCCACATGAGTTTGGTTAAAACGTCCATTGGAGTATTCTCATCAAAAAGGACTTCTCACCGTTTTGAGATAATGGTCTTTTACCAAGAATGCACTCGAATTTCCTATCAAACCTGCGCCTAGGGTTCAGGATCATTCGCAGTGAATATACCTCGATCGATCAGGAGGACTTCCCAGGGACCGTAATGTTGGGCTTGGTCAACGGTTTTCAAAGGGGACTTGCGTGCAAGTCAAGGCTATTGAAGAGAAGTCTTCAATATCTGCTCCAGGTTTACAAGTCAAGAAACCTGCAAAATGAGAAAGAAGTAATCTTGCTCGAACTTCTTCGAGCTAAGCTTAGACATTAAACCCTATGTCAATCTATGTGCCTTAATCAGAAAAGGCTTTTCAGGGTTGCAACGTAGGTATGATTGGGGACCAAAAAAGGCTTGTTTTTGGCTCAGAATATGCGAAGGGTTTACATTGGTGATCATTGCAAGTTTGCCGTTGATCTTGTCCCTTCTGGTTCGAAGAGCGTCTTCAGTCTTTGAAGTGCATCGTTAGTCTTCGAAGCGCACATTTGTCTTTAGAGAATATCTTTTTTTTTTGTTGAGACGGCGTCAACACCTTATCTATGCTTTCATCATCTGAATGTGATACAATCTGGGAGTATCCTTTGCTGTCCAACTCCCTTGGGATTTTCTTTTACAATCAGATCTCACTAGTGACCTATACAAAGGTATCATGCCATTTTACAAGATCAAACATCTGATTCTCAAGTGTACAAATATTTGGACGGGCATTGGCCTTGCTTTTACCAGGCACTTTGCTTTTTCTTGATGCCCAAGATTGAATCTTTCTCTCTTCTTTCTTTTTGAGATCCTGTCTTTTCTTTTCTTTTGGGGATCAGGATTTTCAAATGAGTGTACTAGATGTACAATTTGAATCTCAACACTCAAACACTAGTCCAAGAATTTAAATCATATCTTTCGAACTTTTCCCGCTCTTGAAGTGACGTCGCTTCCGCTTTGGAATATGCAATGATCACCAACGGGTTTGTGAAATGAACGTATAGGCTCAACTGGGCTGTGCAAAGGGTGAAAGTGTATAGGATAGAGAAGCGAATGCTTTTCGTCATCTTAAAGCACTTGAACTGCCATAGAAGTTAAAATGACAAGCAACACAAGAAGATTGATGCAAGTCTGAGCAAGAGAACTTCTAATCATTTACCTCCTGATACCTCTGGACGTATCTCCGGTTTGCCCCACTGTAGGGTGGTTCTTGACAGGGGTAAAGAATGAAACTGCCGTTCAAAGGGGTATCAATGGTCACCTGTAGTGTTTATGATAAAGAAACGTATGCCTCCGTCGTCTCAATCCATGTAATCACTGCGATTAGCCCTTATGTCCGTAGGTCAAGGTCTCGCTATCCTTACCACTCCACTTATCTCTTAAGTGTGTATGGGACGTGTTTGGACCAGGCTTGCCTCTTGTCTGAGGAAACATCCTTTTGAACGGTTTAAGCAACTTTTATCGGAAAAGTTCATTTTGCTTTCTTCAAAACTTATCCTCCAAGGGGATTTACGATGCACAATGCATATTTCAAACATGTTTAGATAACCTACAAGTTAAAACATGAATGCCAATGACATGATTGTGAGAATTTTGCGTCTTTCTAGACATGAGATTTGAATGCATGCTAGTTTCCAAGAAGCCTTTCAAATTTTAGCAATAAGGATCCCGACAGTCTTAAAACCTAAGAGGTTGGGAAAGGAATACTTACCTGCCCAGCGCGGCTAGGGATTCCTGAAAAACATAAAAGGAATATGTCAGTGTATGCTCTTGAATTTCAGAAAATTTAGAACGATACACCTTACCCTTGATCATGCACTCCAATGGGAGTGGATAGATTCGTGAAAATCTGACCACCATGACAGTAAGCCCTCTTGATCATGCATTCCAATCTATCGTGACCCTGCTTCCTTGGGTCCTGCAATATTGAACACATGCTAATGTTTGCATGGATGCATGACATGCTTATGCAAAGACTATCATGAAGAGTAGGCTCAATTCGAGGTAGGGCATATGACTGAAATCTGATTTTATTTTCAAGGGTAATATTTCTTCACAGCATCTGAATTTACAGGGTGCCCCAGTTCTTCTCCCTCGGAGTTTACAAGGATTAATGCTCCTCCCGTGAGGATCTTCTTGACAACGTAGGGGCCTTCGTAATTCAGAGTGAATTTTCCCCCTGGATGGGTAGTACTCGGTAAAATTTTCCTAATTACCAAGTCATTTACTTCGAAGTTTCTGGTCTTGACATTTCGATTGAACGCCCTGGCTACCCTTTTCTGGTAAGTTTGCCCATGGCAAATGGCTTTAAGACGTTTCTCGTCTATTAAATTCAGCTGTTCATATCTGTGTTTGAAATATTCTGACTCAGAGAGTTTATCTTCTGATAAGACTCTCAAAGAGGGAATCTTAACTTCCACGGATAGAACTGCTTCTGTCCCATACACCAGACTGTAGGGAGTTGCCCCTGTAGACGTTCTGATCGACGTTCGGTAGGCCATCAAGGCGAAGGGCAGCCTTTCGTGCCAATCCCTGTAGTTTTCTGCTGTTTTAGCCAAAATTTTCTTGATGTTTTTTGTTGGCTGCTTCCACTGCCCCATTCATCTGTGGGCGGTAAGGAGACGAATTCAGATGCCGAATGTTAAAATGATCCAGTAGATTATCGACAATCTTGTTGTTTAGGTTGGACCCGTTGTCTGTGATAATTGCTTGAGGGGTACCATATCGGGATATGATGTCTCTTTTGATGAATCTTGCCACATTTCTTGCAGTGACATTTTTGTAAGAGCTGGCTTCTACCCATTTTGTGAAATAATCAATCGCTACCAAGATGAAGCGATGACCATTTGAGGCCACAGGATTAATAGGCCCTATCATGTCTATGCCCCACATGGAGAAAGGCCAAACTTCAGACATTTGGTGTAGTTCGTTTGGGGGCGCATTGATCTTATCACCATATATTTGGCACTGGTGGCATGACCGGACGTGCTGACAGCAATCTGATTCGATGGTCATCCAATAATAGCCAAGCCGCATGATCTTCCTGGCGAGGAGGTGGTCGCTCATGTGGGGCCCACATATTCCTTCATGGATTTCTTTTAAAAGGATATTTGCTTCTTTGGCATCTACACATCTCAATAGAGTAGAATCAAAGGATCTTTTGTACAGAATTTGTCCATTGAGAAAGAACTTACTGGCCATCTTGGTTATGTATCTTCGGTCTCCTGGCTGGCATCCTTCAGGGAATTCCCCTTTTGAGAGGTAATTCTTGATGTCATAATACCATGGCTCTCCGTCAAATTCTTCTTTAATCAGCATACAATAAGCTGGTTTTTCAAATATGCCGATCCTCAGGGGCTCTATATCCAACCCTCCAGTTGTTTGCAACATTGAGGCGAGGGTGGCTAACGCATCTGTAAATTGATTGTGGGATCTCGATAGGTATTCGAATGACACTTCTTTGAATTCGAGTATTAATTCTTCAAGGTATTCATGATAAGGGATGAGCTTTGCATCTTTCGTCTTCCACTCTCCCCGTGTCTGTAGAATGATGAGCATGGAATCTCCAAAAACTTGCAACCTAGGTATCTTCATGGAAATGGCCAATTGCAGGCCTAAAATGCACGCCTCATATTCTGAGATGTTGTTGGTGCAAGGGAAAGTTATCTTTGCCGCCACAGGATAGTGTTGATCATTGGTGGATATTAGTACTGCCCCAGTGCCTGCCCATGATAGATTGACAGCACCATCGAAATACATGACCCATTTGTCTTCTGTTAAGTTGAGAATTTGACCTTCTGTGTTTGTTATTTCAGGAGACTCACCATTTGACGGGTTTTCTGCTAGCATGTCAGCTATAGCTCTTCCTTTAACAGACTTCTGTGGAGAACACTTGATGTCAAATTCAGATAGCATTACTTGCCATTTCGCTAATTTCCCAATTAAAGCGGGTTTCTCCAGGAGGTATTTGACAGGATCGTTCTCTGTTATGAGCTGAATGTGGTAATGTAGGGTATACTGTCTCAGTCTGCGAAGTACCCATACCGCTGCTACACAGGCCTTTTCGACTGGTGCATATTTTGCTTCAGATGGTGTGAATTTCTTACTCAGGTAATAGATGGCTCTTTCTTTACCATCCATCGGGCTTGTTTGGGCAAGTAAGGCTCCCAAGGATTCCTGCTGTATAGTCAGATATAAGATCAATGGGTGACCGGGAATTGGTGGCACGAGTACCGGCGATGTGATCAGATAGTTCTTGATCATTTGGAATGCCCTGCTGCATTCAGCACCCCATGTTATTTTTGCGCCTTTCTTAAGCAATTTGAAGATTGGCTTGGCTACATTAGACAGCTGATTAATAAATCTGGCAATATAGTTCAGTCTCCCCAAAAGGCTTCTCACTTCTTTTACTGTGGAGGGAGTCGACAGATCGTGGATAGCTTGAATCTTCGAAGGATCAATCTCAATGCCCCTGTTACTGACTATGAACCCAAGAAGTTTCCCAGATTTTGCCCCAAACACACATTTATTAGGGTTCAACCTCAACTTATATTTGCGCAGGCGCTCAAATAATTTTCTTAATACCTGTATGTGATCCCGTCCTTTCCTGGATTTGGCGATCATGTCGTCGACGTATACTTCGATTTCTTTGTGGATCATATCATGGAATAATGTGACCTTGGCCTTCTGATAGGTAGCCCCGGCGTTTTTTAATCCAAAGGGCATGACTTTGTAGCAAAAGTTCCCCCAGGGTGTGGTAAAAGCAGTCTTTGGTTTATCTTCTTGTTTCATGAAGATTTGGTTATATCCCGAGAATCCGTCCATAAACGAGAACAATTCATAACCTGCTGTGCTATCCACCAACACATCAATGTGCGGCAGTGGAAAATCATCTTTTGGGCTTGCTCTATTCAAATCTCTATAATCTACGCAGATCCGAACTTTACCATCCTTCTTCATGACGGGGACTATATTTGCAATTTAGTCTGAATATGGGATAGCTTCAATAAAGCCTACCCTAAGAAGCTTCATGACCTCTTCCTTGATTTTGTCTTCCAACTCAGCCTTCATCCGTCTGCTGCCCTGCTTGACAGGTTTGACACCGGGGTCCGTGGGTAATGCATGTTCCACGATCTTAGGATCTAAACCTGGCATATCAGCGTAAGACCATGCAAAAATGTCTTGATATTCTTTTAATAACTCTGTGAATTCGAGCCTTTCATTTCGGGATAAATGCCCGCCGATTTTGACCTCCTTCATATTCACGGAGTCTCCCAGATTAACAATGATTGGTTCTTCTGAAGTAGGAGATGTCGACTCCTCAAAGGCATTCCAATCTCTGCGGATAGACGCATAACCCTCGTCTTCATCCTCCTCAATGTTATAAGAATGGTTACTGGAGAAGTACGAATCTCGTAACAACTTGGTATGCATGTTTGAGATGATATGCCTGAAATGTCATGAGTATGGTTAGTTCATACTCCATAAGAATGACATGCATGATCATGGAAAGTCTTTTCGAAAGAGTTTTCGAAATAGGTACAGGTATAAACGGGACTAATCCTCATGTCATTGGATATCCTTGCCCCAAGGAAATCTTTTTTGGAAATCAGGAATCATATGGCGAATCAGGCCTCAAGCTTCTGTGTGGAAGACTAGTATCATCATTGGGCTGATTCGTGGCTCCATATGTCCTTAACAAAATATGCGTGGTTTTATTGAATGCAAGATGGGCCGCATTACAAGATGTGCTATTTGGACCAACGGCCAGAGATCCAAAGGCGTTTCCCTATACGTACAAATAAGGAAAGAAAATGCAGCAAAATGCAGAAAGTTCTAAATGCAGTATTTAAAGACAAAGGAAGAGGCTCTTTACTCAGAGGAAGTGGCTTCATTGTCTAACTACTCCATGATAACATTCACAGAGTCACCTTCGAGAAAAGGATTTGTCAGATCTGATTCTACTGGTGAAGTGACATCTTCTTCAGACAACCATTTAGAGTTCTGGTTGAAGTGGGCTTTTAAAGGGTTGTTGAACATTTGAGACCTGCCTTTCCAAGTTGAAGAACCGATGAATGAGTTATTCGGGCTATTTCGGCCTCCCCGGCGTCCCAGGCTTCTGTCTCGACTTCGGCCTATTGTCTTTGGGCCAGATCCATCAATGTGATATTTCTGATACCCTAAGCCCGTTCTATGCGGGTTAGCTATTAACTGCAGGGGGCATTTATCCCTTGACTGTGTTTGCCCAGGCCTTTTCTAGGATCAAACCCATATGCCAGTAGCATCTTGGCTGGTAAAAGATTGGCTTCTGAGATGTAGGGGGTTCTCAACCTTGTCCCTGCCGGGGTATGAACTGTGGCTACCATTTCTAGGGAATGATAACTCGCCTCTGTTTTCACTTCAGGTTCAACATAGGGTATGGCACTGTTCTGGTATGTCTGGAGGTCGACTTCTCCATGTACAGTAATCACCTTCCCATCTACTGCGAAACGTACCTTTTGATGCAAGCTTGAAGGGACGGCTCCTGCTGTATGGATCCAAGGTCTTCCCAGCAAGAATCCGAATGCACTGGGCAGATCCATTACTTGGAAGTTTATAGAGAATTTGGTCGGGCCGATGAATACGTCAAGCTCAATCTCGCACACCACAGTCTTCCTCATTCCGTCGAAAGCTCTCACAGCCGTTTTAGATGTCTTAATCGTTTCTTCATTGATTCCCAATCTTCTCAGGGTAGCCAAAGGGCAAATGTTGAAGGCTGATCCATTGTCGATCAATACGTGCGCTACTCTTTTTTCGTTACATTGTGCGGAGACATATAATGCCTTGTTGTGTCCTCTTCCTTCCATGGGGAAGTCACCGTCCGAGAAGCTCAACTAGTCTTTTAAAAGGATTGACCCCACAAAGTCCCCCAATTGTACCTCATTAATTGATTCAGGGACATGTATTTCATTAAGTATCTTCAACAGTGCGTTCTTATGTTTCTCAGAATTGATGAATAGATCTAATATGGATATCTGAGCGGGTAACTTCCTCAGCTGTTCTATCACCTCAAACTCGCTGGTTTTGATGATCGATATGAGTTTTTCCGCGTCTTCCTTTGAGACCTCTTTCTTTTCGGATTCGCCCTCCCTGGGGGCATAGAATCGTCCGGACCTCATTATCGCGTCTACCTGTGTGGTCCCATAGTCCCAATGGACTGCTTTAGGATCGTATTCTTCTGCTGGGGGGACTTTTATAGTTACAGTTGCCTGATGAGATATCTCCGGTTTAGTCGCGTCGTCTGCTTCTTCTCGCGGCAGTTGAATCACAACGGGCTTGACTAGGTAGTCTTTCGCCCCGCTCATGCTATCAAGTTCTTCCAATCTGATTATCACTGTCGAAGCGACTTCGACCATCGATACGGTGTTGTCAAGTTCTTCTATGCCGTTCGGGGTCTCTGTTTGAGAGAGATCATCCAAACCTCCCCACCCGTCCGGTATGATGTCTTCAATTTTCTGATAAAAGCTGGGAGGGGCCGAGTATTTCACTTTGAAGTTGTATCCTCCAGAATCTTGACCAAGGTTGTCAATAATTTCTCCTTTCTCAAGTGCGTCGGCCATAAACTTGAGGTCTGCTAGGCTTCGTCTCTTGGCTTCCAGTTCGTTTTCTTCGGACTCTTCTTCTGACTGAATGACTGGCCCAAGACTGTTTGTCAAATTCTCATGTGAGGCACTCCAGGTATTACCTTGCTCAGTCTTGATCACGAAGTAGCTTCCTTCCAAAGATAAAGAGGCTTTGACTCCTTCGAACTCTTCATTGGTGATATCAGACATTATCCCAAAGCTCATCATCTTAGCGATGCATAGTCTCTTTTGGTCAGTCGAGATCGCTCCTGCTTTTGGGCATGATGAAGCGGTTATTAGCAGGTCGGTCAGCTTAAGCATATCTACCTTCAGCTTAAGGTAGTCTTCTTCCCCTTCAGAGAATATTGCCCCTACTGCTTGATGATCCGGCAGTGGATTTTCTTGTACATTTGGGGCTGCATTGTCAAATTTCAGAATCTGATTATCAATCAGGGCTTGCACTTTCAGCTTAAGGATATAACAGTTATCCACATTATGCCCTCTTTCGCCCATATGATAGGCACAGGTCTGGCTCTCATCAAAGCCAGGATATCTTGCAGGGTTTGCCCTAGGCGGTTCTTTCGCTATCAGGTGTTGTTCTAGCAGCATCGGAGCAGCTTGGATAAAGGTCTCGGAAGCTGGGAGAATTGCTTCTAGGGTTGCTTTCTTCTAGGCTCTTACATTTTTTGTGTTGACCAGGATGATCCTCCTTTGGTCTGATTGGAATTGCCAAACGGCTTGGGCTTGTGGGGATCTGGTATAAATGCTATGTCCAGTCCGGCTTCTCTCTCCTTTCTCAAAGGATACTGCTTCCTAGTAGGAGCTTCATGAGGCCTTCTTTCTCTCAAGGTCCATTCTAGCCTTTCAGCAACCTTTATCAAGTGTGCAAATGTTTGACACCCGGAAGTGTTCAGCTTGTCAAAGTACTCATAAGGGAGTGCCTTCAGTATCAGCTCCTCTTCTGGGATTGACGGCTTTACTTGAGTAGCCAAGGCTCGCCACCTCTGAGCATATGTCCTGATTGATTCGCCCCTCGCCTTTGAAGTTCGTAGAAGATCCTCCTTCGTTGGGGCTGTAGCCGTGTTGAACTTGTATTGCCTGAGGAAGTCCTCTGCAAGATCCTCCCATCCATCGTAATCTTCTAGATCTAGCTCAATGAACCATGCCAGAGCGGCGCCAGCCAGACTTTCTTGGAATGTGTTCATTAGTAGCGGGATATAATCTGAATAATGCGCCATCTTGCGCAGGTAATACTTGGGGTGTGCTCGAGGACAACATGTCCCATTGTATTTCCTTACAAACTCTGGCTCTTTATAATCAGGAGGAGTCTCAACTTTAGCGAAAGGAGATATCTTGTCGAAGCGGGCTAACTCGTAACCTTGACTGCTCAGGCATTCTTCGATTTTGGCCAGCCTTTTAGCCTCCGCTTCAATTTTCGTGGTCTGCTTCCCCTTCTCCCCCCTCTCGAGGTTGATAACAATAGGCGAGGCCTTTGGTTGTGATCGGCTGTTTGGTTCATGGACATCCTCCTCTGTATGTTGGGTATCCCTTGTTATCTCTCTATCTGTTACATCATGTACCGTAGAATGGCCTGAGTTGTTCTGATTATGGGCTGTTGTCTGTTTAGCTTGGGTGGCCTCTATCATAGCCTTGATGTTTGCCATCATAGTTGCTAGGGCGGTCATATGAGATTCCAGTATTCCCACACGCGGAGTCAATTCTTGTTGCTCCATTCTTGTCTTAAGGCGAGTACGGAAACGATGTGTTGGTAGTTCCGTGATGGGAGGGTACCTGTTTCAGAAGGATTCTCAGTGAGTATTTCTTTTGTATTTGACAAAAGGAAGCAGCTAATCCTTTTAGTTGCATGCTTCTTATCAGTAGATGAGAAAAAGGACTACTTCGTGAGCCTTAGCCTCATGTAAGCAGTTCTTTTAAACATTTTCTGGTAAGAATTCATGAAATTAAAAGAAGCGTAATCTCTGATGATAGTTTTTATGCATTCGCAAAACATGTTCATATTCATGCTCATGTGTTCAAGATAGTATCTAACAGAAATTGGGATGTACGAGAAGATATCACAATGTTTGTTTATTTTACACTTGACAGAATAGTCTATTCAAGTCTAGGACGTTTGGGGCCTAAGGTATCCTCATCATCCCAGTATGGATTCCCCTCTTCAGTTTGAGACTCATCGTCTTCTGAATATGACAGCAGTCCCATGTCGTCGGGTATGTACGGCTCTATTCCAAGTACGTACGGTATGATGTATTCGGGTACGTAGGGCTCGACAAGGCTTCGTCGGGTTGCCTTGAAGTGTTGAATGTATTCTGCGGTGGCTCTATGAATGTTTTCTTCACGAGTCATGTTTTCTGGCCAACTTATTTCTTCGGCCTGAGAATTCTTCAAAGAGCGTATGATGGATGCCACCTTGGCTTCAAACTGCCTCTCCTCCTCCTCTGTGAGGGTCTGGCTTGGTACGTCAAAGGAAAAGATACTAGGTTGCGTTGGAGAAGGGATCTCTTGTAGAGCTCCAAACTGTCGAATCACCCTCTTTGGATAGTATGCGGTAGCGCCCGTGAATCCTAGCAAAGGGACTGGACCCCCGTCATCGCAGGTCAATCTGACCTTGCTCAACGTTGGCAACCTTAGCCGCCATCGGAGTTGTTCAGGTTTTAGGATTTTAAGGAAGTTTTTCCACTCTATGAAGTTGAACTTAGGGATACGTGTATGGGTTCTGACAAAGGTTTTAAGAGGGTGCGCATCGGGGCTGATTTCAGTGAAACCCATGCGAATGTGAAACTGTCTGATATGGGAAGTGAACCACAGATATAGAAGATCACTAGAGGCTCTAAAGATTCCCTTTTTATTTTTCCTGAAACAATTTAAGGAAAGGAAGGTCTCGGCAAGGAGGATGTTTGAGTAATCCCACCCACAGCAGACTTGTCTAGCTACTATAGCCATGATAGGGTCAAAGGTGACAGATGAGATCGGGAATAGTACAAAGCTAACGAATGCCAAGACAAAGACTCTACCAGATTTGGTTCCTTTAGCAGCAGGGAGGCAGGAGAATCGATCTACAAGAAAAGACAAGGAGACTCGTCCAGAATTGCTTTTTGCATCTGCTTTGACTTCATTTAGACCTGTGTCAAGGAACTCAGCCAACTGATTTAGGGGTTCAAATCCTATGGGGGGTCGAACGGGCGTAGGAGTGAACTCAATTCCGATGACGGCGCTGTATTCCTCGATAGTGGGAGTAATCTCTAGTCCTTCCATGCAAAATGTAGCGGTGGTAGGATCCCAATAGAGCGCCATGGCTTGGATAAAGGCAGGTGGACACTCAATCTTTAGCAGGTCCAGTAGGTATCCTAGTCGTGATTCAGCATACTTTTGCCTGGCTTCGCCCATGTTGTCCCGCCATGACTGGAGTTCGGCCCGGGGGATTTTGAATACTTGAATATCATTCTTTCCCATCAAGTCTAAAATATGCAAATGATTTTGAAAGGTCAATCATCAGAAATTACTTTAAATGTATGAATATGCAGATGTCATGAGGCATGCATGAGCTAACTAGATTGCATAGTTCAAATGAAGAAATGGAAATTATGACCTTTTTCAGGTCTTGAAAGCCTGATTCAAAGCCTAATTTGAATTTTAAGGAAGTGAATTATGTAATTTAGTCAGGTTTACTCAGTGACTAAGGGAAATAGCAATGTCACGTTCCATTGGTCAATACATCAAAAGAACAAAGCGGAGTGAACTTTTTCTTCTTTTTTTTTTTTTACAATCAAGATGCCTAATGGAAGAAAGGTAAAGAGAGATCTTTCAAACAAGAAAGCTGTAAAAGACCGTTGGAACGTGAGGATCCAAATCACTCTTTTCTTAGAGGTCTATCCAGATGACAGTTGGTCGGGAATCTTCCTCTAATTAAGTGTAAGGTAGTCGTCTTCAGTGTTTTGATCGAGAGGCTGTAGTTCCTCTGGCCATTCTCTGGTCCACGGTACGGCGACTTCAGGAGCCTTCTTAGGTTCCGCCTTCTTGAGTGTGATACGCTTTGGTTTTGTCTTGGTCGCGGGGCGCCTTTTTCTTCCCCAGAAAGTGGCCATGAGCACACCTTCTTTGGTCAGTAGTTCGGCCTTTCGACGGGCATATGCCTCCCTGGCCAACTGGTTGCGACGCTGCCTCTTCATCTCCAGATAATTCTTGAACATTTCATCTGACTCTCGCTTAAATCTGAGCTTATCGACGTAGTAGCGGGTTTGGCAATCTTCGGCGTATCCTAGCTTACGTCCCGTCAGTTCCCGACAATGCACGAATCTGGTGAAGTGTAGCCTTGTGTTTGGTCCAGGGCGAGTGACTTTCCTCAGGTATTCGAAGGTTATCAACTCTGTCGAGCTCTTAGGGAACAGCGACATTCTACCCTATTACAATTGCTGTTTCAATTAGTCACTTGAGCGTTTTGCATGACGTAAATGCACATGAATGTATGTAATGCACGAGCCATATCATGGAGCAGGGAATAGTAATGTCAATTAGTCCCTAATGAGGCCCTATTAGCCTAGAGAAATATCAATCAAGGCTTAGGAGTGATTTGGACATGATTTGTCCATGAGGGGCAGAATCGTGATTTTGAATAATTCGGGAAAATTTACCCTTAAAAGGGTAAATTTGTCATTTTAGATAAATTGGGAAGTCGGAAGATAGGGGAAATAGGATTGGCCATCAATCCAATCCATTTCCTATTTTTCGGGAATTTCCAAGATTTTTCTGGAATTTTCAAGTGATTTTACCCTTGGAGGGGTAAAGTCGTCATTTGGACAAAGACGAGAACTGGAAATCTCAAATATTAGGGTTGGTCGTCCACCTGGCCCAAACCCTAACTTTAAGCAATTTTCAGAACTCGATTGAGACAAGAAAGACAATTTTCCTATTGAAGGGAAAAATCGTCATTTTGAGAAAAGGTGCGGGACTCGAAACCCAAACTCAAGAATTGGTCGTCTAATCGACCCTAATTCTTACCTTGGTGTTATCGGCCTTATCTTGCATACACAGCAGAGGCGACTTACCCCTAAAGGGTAATGTCGTCAAGTCTCGGAAGAATGGATAAGAAACCCCAAAAATAGGGTTGACCAGTTGTCTGTGGTCAATCCTCGATTTTTGGGGGTTTCTGGGGTGTCTAGGATTTTTCCACAATTTTTCCTCATTTTTTTTGGAATTTTCTGGAATTTTTCTAGCATTTTTTGGATTTTCTAGGATTTTTCTGATTTTTTTTTATTTTTAAAATCATTTTTTGATTTTTTAATTAAAAAATGTGATTCGGACCGGGTCGACCCGACCCACTCGGGTCGGAACCCGGCCCAGACCTGGATCCGCGAAACTCTCGGTCAAAACGACACCGTATCACGCGTTTTTATTTTCGGATTACTCGGATTCGATCCGACGGTCTCTGATGGACCACGTGGCTAACTCATGGTCTTTGGATTGACTTACCGAAACCTACGGCTCAGATTGAATGGAGACTCGACCAGGGCCGTCTGATCTAACTACTTAAATGTACGGCCACGATTAGAACGTGGAACTTGATCTGAACCGTCTATTTTCATTAACCCAAAACGACGTCGCCTAATCCTTCATCTAAACGGCACCGTTTCTGTTCTGATTGATTTTACGATTAAAATCATTTTCGAATAATCCTAATATTTAATCGGACGGTCACCATTTATTAGACTCGATAATCCTAGACCGTCCGATCTAATGCTGACTGGTCCTAACAAACTAACAGTCGAGCTGACTCGACACTGACGTGGACCAATGGCCGAACGCCACCTAAGGCTTTGACTCGTTGACCCGCCAGGTTGGCATCGTCTTCAACCTCGCGACCATTGCTGAACGAACGGCCACGACTCCCCGGCGATGATCCGACAGTAGAATCTTAACGGATTGGAGCGAGACCGGCGGCAATCGACTCGCGATGATCTCTATTTTAACATATCTAGGGATCGCAACATTTTATTCACAGAATCGCAAGAATCATGCAAAGTGCCGAGTACGGCCATGGGAGTTCGATCACGTAATTTATCTAAAATCGCAGCAATTCAATCACAGAACAGCACCGGTAGAGGTTCAGAAGACTCACCTCGAGCTCCGATTGAGCTCGCTCGGCCTAGATTTGGCTGGGAAAAGATGAACAGTGGCTCTACAACGGGGGTTGGATTGAAAGACTCGATTGGGCGTGTTAAGACAAAATCGATGCAAACAAGATACGCGATGATGGTCAGTAATGCTCTAGGAATAAAACGTACACAGTAATTGAAAGAATAGGTGAAACATGCTAGAAACGCCATTGAAGCTCAGTTCAAGAATCAAAGCTAAGCCTTACCTATTTTCGCGATTTCGCGGGGCGCGACCGGCGGCGATCGACTCCGGGGACTTCGGACGACCTTCTAACGGCCTCGTAGAGCTTTGGTTTAGCCTGGGAAGGCCCAACCGGTGCTCTGCAATTCAAGCTCAATTTCTCGACGACGGGGGTCGGAGAACGAGTTCTCTCTTGCGTTCTCTTTCTCCTACGCGATTTAGTTTCTCTTTTCTCAACTGAATCCACCGTCCTTTGCTTCGCGAAGGCCCTCTGCCTTATATACCATTTTCAGTTTTGGGCGCCGAGTTGGGGAGTTGAAAACAGGCGACCTTCGCACGTGAGAACACGTGCGAAATGGTCACCGGCGACCGGCTTCTAACGGGCATCAAGTGGCAATTCCGTTCGGGGTCTTTGGCGACTGCATTTGGCATGAATTTGGGTGAATTGCATCCAAATTCTGTTGTCGTTGACTTTCACGGGCGCCACGGCCTTGATCGGCCGATTACTCTCCGTTCCGGCGGCCATTGGTCATGATCTTGGTGCCAATCGACGGGGAATGTTGTGGCGAATGAAATCCCCACTAGTTCTTTTTTAATTGCCGCCGATTGCTTGGTCAATTTCCCTGTTAAAATCTAATCTTGCACTGTTCATTTGTGCGCAGGCTTGGTGAAGACGATGACACTGTTCTGGACCGGTTCGACCGGTCCGACCGGCGGTCTGACCGGTCAGAACCGGTTCCGACTTACCATTTTCCAAATTAAACCCAAATTAATGGGAAAATTTTGCAATTGAACCTCAAAATCGAATCTAGAGCACGAATTCTATCAAAAAATGTAATTTTGCCGAAAAGTTTACATCAATTTCAACAAAAACCCCAAATTTCCTTTTAATTGCAAATTGGGGATTTATGCAATTGAAGGTTCAAATGATCAAATTGGGTCAAATTACCTATGCCAATCGATTCAAAATGGTGAAGCCCATTGGGCAATATGTTTAATTTGCAATGATAGCTCTTGAATTGAAAGTAATTTCAATTATGCTCAATTTCAAGGACTAAAATTGCAATTTTATCATGCAATTTTGCCAAATTCGTGCAATTGAGCAATTTGTACAAACAATTGGGCCAAATTGCAATAAGGGACAGTTAGAATGGATGTCAAGATCCTAAAAAAATGCCAAAATTACAATTTAAAAGACTCAATTGGTATTTTTTTTCTTAAATTCAATAGTACGGGTTACAAAGGAACACCTAAAATTGAATCTGATTTTGGATTTTTTGTGAGGTCAAAAATATAAGGGATTAAAAATAAAAATATTGGATATTTTTCCCTATTTTTGTGACCTCAAATGCTATTTTTCTTGAATTGTTTGAGTATTTTTCTATTTTCTAAAAATACTAAAAAATATAAAAAAATATGAATAATTATTTTTTGGTCAAAATTGGTTCCTTGGACTTGGCCAAGGCCACCAAAGTTGATTTTGTAATTTGTTTTGGCTTTTTATGAATTTTTTGTGATTTTTCAAAAAATAAAACTGAAAAAGACTTGGTCAAAAATCATGTGTCAACACCTAAGAAATGAAAAATTACTAAAACGCCATTAAAATTATAAAAAGGCCTAAAAATAACTGAAATTATATATATATAAAAAGCCATAACAAGTAAACCCTAAGTGCATTATTCTCCCCTACCAAAAAAAAAATTGTCCTCAAATCTTGTTACGTCTTCTCATCTCTAAGATTAGATATTGCGAAATTTGCCACAATTGAGAAGAAACTAGATTCTGAAAAAAAAAAAAAGTCCTTCAAGCTTCTTCATTAAAAAACACAGTTCAAACTGTAGAGAACTTCCTTCATTGCTTGTTTCACTTTCATCCACAAAGAAAGTAAAGCAATATGTTCTCTAGAAGCAACTTTCTCAACTCGGGTTTTATCAGATTTTGTAACAACTGTTGTGTATATAGCCCTTCGACTGAACTCACCATTATCAGCACGCCCATAGAAATATGCCAAACGTGCTGCCAGATAAGCAGGGAACCCACTATTAGCAGGCATTTCTGCCAATCATTCAGAGATTCCACGCAGTGCTTTTGCCCATCGAGATGTTGAATCTGCCATCATACTGACATTGCGGCCCATGTCTCTGAAGTACTCAGTGTTGGGATCGAGCAGCGGAAGTCAGATGCTTTTTTCAGCGGGGAGATCGTCAAGAGGGAGCCCAAGTCCGAGCCCGTCAATATATCCAGTTGGATCCACATTTACTCAAAAGCTTAAGCCAATGAGTTATGGGCCAACTTGGATATATTAACTAACTCAGTACCACATCAATTCTCCTATGTGGGATTTCTCTAACACAACTCACACATGCATCCTAACAATCTCCCCCTCATGTGTGAGCTCCAGTGTTAGGTTTGCTCCCTCTTAATTCAAATATCCTTCCGCACCAGCATATCTCAACTTGAATCTCCATCAACGCCCATCGGGCCCGTTGCTACACCACAACGTCCACCGGCCCGGAAACCGCGTTGGCCGTTGGCTCCATCTCAATCTGAATCTCCATCAATGCCCATCGGGCCCTCACTGCTACACCACAACGTACACCGGACCGGAAACCGCGTTGGCACCAGATTCCTTCTTGAGACGTAATCACCAGATTCCTTCTTAGGATATTCACCGGAAGAGATTAGAGGCCCACCAATCAACCATCGGCTCTGATACCATTTGTTGGGATCGAGCAACGAAAGTCAAATGCTTTTTTCACCGGGGAGATCGCCAAGAGGGAGCTCAAGTCCGAGCTCGTCAATATATCCAGTTGGACCCAACTTGGATATATTAACTAACTCAGTACCACATCAATTCTCCAATGTGGGATTTCTCTAACACAACTCACACATGCATCCTAACACTTAGCTATTGTAATACCTCTATATATTGATGCCTCATAAGTAGCCATAGGCATATTAGAAATGTTTGTCACAAGAGTTGTACCATTCATAACTGACTCTTCACGACCATCAGGGAATGTCATTGCCAATTGTGGAAAATCCATAAGGACCTCAGCCATTTCGTTTCCATGTTCCCCACAGCCAACATAAACTATAGCTTCAGATTTAGAGTATTTCTTCACTAAATCCTTCAATTTGCTCTCTTCCAAATATCCCCTCGCTTCCTCTCTTAGATGCAGTTTAATCTCAGTTCCACGTCCTAGCCGCTCATTCCATGTGTCTTCAGAAATTGCAAATGCCCCATCAACTATTGATTCCCAAACATATTGTTTGTCATCATTATGTTTGCTGATGACTTCGACATAGTCAGCAACAAGGTACACGAAATAACAACCAACTCCAAAATGACCAATAAGGTAGAGATCTCCACTCATCTGCATTTTCTCGACAAATGCTGAAATTCCAGGCTTTGCAATTGTTCCCGAATTCTTCTTATCGATGTCGCTCCTCACCGACCCCACGTCATCCTTCAACCCGCTTAGGTACCTGCAGTCTAGCAAAGCAGCGATTATGGCACCTGCAGCCACGGACATCTCCGCAGCCTGCTGCACTGTTCACTTCCCATCGCCATACTCACTCTTCACCTTGAAGATATCCGTCGTGATCTCTATCAAGAAGCTCTCAAGCTCTCTTCTATTCCACTTGTCGAAGATGGCCATGGGCTCCTCCTCATTCGATAGCCCGCCCGCGTTCCTCAACACGTCGTAGGCCTCCGAAATCAGCAGCATATCACCGATCACCGGGCCGACGGCATATGGGTCGAAAATCGACTCCTCGTCATCAAATGCGGCGAAATCCCAATCATCGCACGTCAGCATCTGTACCACCCCCTAGGGGATGTCGCCAAGGGGCGATCTTGCCGCCCTCCACATCCTCTTGTTCTCTGTCGGATTCATCATAGACTGGATCCTCATCAAAGATTAGATCTTTGTCAAAGATCGGATCTGGAAACTCGGGAATCTCGATCTTTATCCCGAAATTGAGAAAAGTGGACTGACTTCCAGCTTGTACTCCTCGATTCCGCCCCTAGTTCAGAACCCTGAAAGGATTTTTGTGACAGTTTGATTTTTCCTGTCATTCCGAGACCTTTGACTGTAAGATGTCTATCGAAGTATTTTAGTTATATCTCGCTCTAACCTGATCAGTTACGAGTTAACTAACCGAAGGGGAAAGGCTAACGCGGACGAGGTACGTGGACCTAGGAAATTCGATAAGAAAACGGCATTTTGACCATAAGGGTCGTCGAGGGATATTTAGAACCGAGGCCAATCAGAAAACGATTAAGGAATCCGTTGCTAGTGTTATATGATTGGAACGCGGGTAGTGCCGCTTAACCAACGTATAATTTACGAATTTTTCCTAAATCGATTTATGGCGATCGCGGCCGTCGGGGCTAGTAATAGACCCTTGCGATTACATGACAACCAAGATAGCCGTGGTTTGAATTTTCCTAAGTGTGATCACAGAGTCGATACGCGTAACGTTCCCAAAAGCCGCCCGTTAGTTCGAAATAAATTGAAATTACGACGACGAGAAATCGATCACGAAATGGGATCTCGAAAATAGAAAAAGGAAATGAAGAATTGTAACAATAAGTGTGGAATGGACGACGCTTAGTCGAAGAATGAAAATTGACGGAAAATTGGATTCTCGGGCAAATGGTGTGAAAAGACGATTTTGCCCCCGGAGTGTCGACCTTGCCTTTTTTATCGGACAAGGGCATTTTGGTCATTTGATTCTCCCTCTTGCAGAAGCCGATTCCCTAGGGGTAAAAATGGTCAAGAAAAGTGGATATTATTGAAATGTGCCAAGTGTCATTACATGGATGAGGCTAATTAATTTCCCACTAACTCAACTTCTTTAAGAAGCTTGTTCACTAATAGACTAGACCATTCTCTCTCTCCCTCAGCTCATCTGCACGACACCACCATCCCTATCTTCATCTTCTTCTTCTTCGTTCCTTCTTCCCCGCACAGAACTGGTCTTCACCTGACTAGAAACTGTCGCCGATTTCACCGCTGTCCAGCACTCCGACCGGCGACAACCAGCCTCCGAGCCGACCATCACCGTGAAGCTTGACCTCTTGCCGAACTATTCCAAGTGGAAGCGGGTCGATTGGTCGATTGTGGAGCTCCGGCCAGCGTTTTTCCCGCGAGTCGACGGAAACCGTCGCAACAGGAGGTAGGTGGCTGTTTGTACTTCGTTGGACCTTGAATCATTCGATTTTTTCGCTCAAATTTTGTGGAGACCTAAAGCACTTGTGTTCTGAGCTAGGGTAACAATTTGGGCCCAATTGAGTGAAGTTTTGACCTCGAACGACTGCTGTGTTTGAAGGGCAGATTCTGTCCCATTGAAGACTCGGAGGAACCGGCACCATTCGAAGGTGATTCGGCGTCGTCTTGAGCTCAAATCTTTGGTGAGGCTTCCCAACATATAGAATTAGATGTTAGCAAGTAGATTAGTAATTTAATGGGATATTTAGATTGGTTTATGGGCTATTTGGATGGAAATTAAACAGAAACCGAAAGTGCCCTGTTCAGTTCTGTCTTTGCTGAGTTGGTGGGGGCTGCTTGTGGTGGAATTGAGCTTCAATTTCATCGTTGAGGCATGTTAGGATGTGGATTAATATGTTAGGGAGGTTTATACTCGCGAGTTTGGTAATTAGGCGAAGGAAATTGACGATTGGATGGGAATTTGTCATAGGTGTGCTGCTGCCCTGTTTTGAAATCTTTGGAGCCGAATATTTGAAGTGCTTGGGAAGTAAATTTTATTGACTTGAGCCTAAGGTAAGAAGTTTCTAAACCTTGGTTAGGAAGATTGGACTCGATTAGGTGATCTCGTGAGGAATCATGTCAATTTATGGTGAACTATGGTGTGATTATCTAACGTGCATTCTCGTGAGATGCCGATGACTTGAATATTTGTTGCATACTCGTGCCACGGATTGATTGCCACTCTTGATTGTGAAAATAGATTGCCTAGCATGCTTTAAATTGTTAGCTCAATGCATGAGCTTATATTTGATCATGAAGTCTTGAATTGAAATGAGTTTTGGCATGTTGAGAAGCTTGTGGTACCCTGAGGCGATCTAATCGCGGGGTGGAAATGGCCAATGTCCTGATGCGTTGAGACACGGGACAAGAATTGAGATGTGTCGACACAGGTATGAGATGACATTGAAAACCTAAGGCATTTACGTGGGTTTGTCAATGAGTTGGTCTGAGGCGTAATTACGCGGACCAAGCCTGAGGCGTTCCAAATGCGGGCATGAACTTAGTGGAAGTTGGAAAGGAAGAACTTATGATTGATCTTGTAAGGAGCACATGATGGGAATGATGAGTCTGATGCTATTATTGCGTAAATGATGCTTATTGATGTACATGCATCGTTATAATTGCTGAATGCATCTTGTGATTGTTCATGCATGTGTTCATATTTGTATTTTCCTGAGTGTACGGTCATCCTAACATAGGATTAGGACTTGTCTTATTGAGATGTCAATCTCACCCCGTCGTGGGACCATATTCCTTTCCAGACCCGAAGAACTGAAGATGCTCCCTATTCGGTTGGGCGACCCCCAAGAAATGACCAGGTACATAGAGGAGTTTCTTGATCGACATGGTACGGTTTTTGTTAGGAAGACTACGATGGTGTGGGTCGATGATCCGGGAGCGCCGAGCAAACCACATAGGTTTGAGGCGTGGTATCGTAGAGTGGGTGATGTTTTGTCTGAGCAGCTGAAGCCACAAGAGGTGCCAAGAGGAGTGGTGCCCACTTGGTGCCATCCCGCACGGGAGTCCATAGAAGTAGAAGTATCTGTAGCAGGCTCAAGGAACGTACCGGAGGGAGAGCCAGTAGGCGAAGCAAGCGTAGGAGTGATCGAAATCTCATACTCGGAGGAGGAGGATTTGGAGGAGGACTCCATTGAAGTTCAGTCAGAAACCTTCTCAGATTATGACCCTGCTGAAGACTTGAGTCGAGCCGAAGACACTAGTACTTCTTAGAGTGTCTGTTGTCAGATGACTTTTTGGAGGGTCTTTTAGTGATGATAGCTTTGTGATAGGGCCTGGTGGTTTATTTTTAGTCCACCCCTTTTTTGTTCTTGACCCTTACTCGTGGTGTGAACTAGTTCTTGGTCTCTCATGTACAGACTTATCTTTTGATGGTATAAAAAGGCTTTTGTTTTCCCCGCATCTCATTCTTTGTCTTGTATAGGTTGTCTTGTCTGGAGGTGGGTTTTTATTTTTCTTTTACCCTTCCCCTTGCGAGTCTCTTTTTCTTTAGCCGTTGAAGGAGTATCCTGGGACAGGTCTTACGGCTCCGGTGGATGTATGCTCTCGTAAGGGAAACGGGGCGTGACAATTTTCATCCTCTCCTTCAACATCATATGGATCCTCAGATTCCACTCATTCTTCAGATTGAACGTCTAGCCTTGCCTCCGCAAGAGTAGCTCTAAATCCTGATTTATTTGTCACGCCCCGAACCCGGCGAGCACGCGAACATCCCACCAAGCCGTTCTTCTTATCAAGATATTACCCAGGATCCAACGGCCAACAACGAGCTCAAGGCTTCTAAATGAGATGCATGCAGAAACGTGAAACAACCATACGACAAAACAACACAAGATGACTTGAGACAAAAGGGTATTCTTCTCATTAATATCAAAGTCAAGTACAATTCTAACTCCAAAGAATATATTCAATCCCTAAGGTTTTAATCAGATTAATCTCTATTGCCTCCAATGACTTCCTCAAATGCCAATCCATAGCAAGCTCGGGTTTCCTTTGTCTGAGACCTGAAAAATGTTGGTCCTACGACGGGGTGAGATATATAATCTCAGTAAGTTAAACCTAACCCTAAACTAGGCCGCCAGTACCTCCAGACACTTTTGAAAAATGTGGGTATTTTGGTATTAAAAACTTTGGCATGGAAAAAGCATGATTCCATCAAAATTAGTCCTTTCAGTATTTTCAAATCAGTTAGACTCAGTCACAAATCATGGAAAAATCTGAACTTCGTACAGTGGCAAGGTTTTCAATCAAACATACACACTCGAGGCCACTCAAAACATGAGGCAACTTTTAAAGTACATCAAAGTACCATTATCGAAATTCCCAGAAAACATAGCCTTTTCTTTCACGCCCTTCCTGGGCCATTTTCAACTCATGTGGTAGATTTAAAACTCGAGGAAAATATCAATTCATGAGGCATCTTAGTTTCTCAAAAATCCATTCTTGATCCTGTCCAGAAAATCAGATCTTTTCATTTCCGCCCCATCCAGGGCCGCCCATTTCGGGCTGCGAGATGATTCGATCTCCATATGACCCGTCGGTCCATATGAGACTCTCGCATCCGGACCTAGAGATGATTCGGTCACCATACGACTCTCGATGCCCATTTTCAATCGAGATGAATTGTGTCGGTATGGGACTCTCTAGCCGCACGACCTCGTCAGGTCAAATGGGAGTAACTCCCTCCCAATCGTTGGCCAAATTTCATAATTCCTTGGCGACCCAACACGCCATTGGCGATCCCACACGCCAGTGCACTTACAATTTTTCCCGGCGATCCCACACGCCAGTGCACATATAATTTCCTCGGCGATCCCACACGCCATTTATTCATAAAAAAATTCAATTATAAAAATAGCCTCAAATATTCATTAAAAGAAAATAGTTCACGCCTCAAAATTCTTTATTCAAGAACAACTCAAGAGATTCATCGCCATAACAAGGCATTCATTTCAAACATCCCTCAACTGGACCAAACACATTTCTCATTATGAAATTCTCAGTAAAACACAAGCATAATTCAGCTCAATTTGATCAAATCTCAAGTTTGGTCATTCACAAGTCATCTCAAGACTCGATTTCACAATTTGCATGCCATGAAACCATTCAAGTTCAATTCATCAAAATATGACAGAATTGGGTTTCCTCGCGCCTCTCACAAAATTAGACCATAAACCTTTCATTCCAATTCAAAACTTCATCCTTTAGTAACCTAACATCCTAATAAAGGCTTAGGAATAACTTACCTCTTTAATTGAGCTAGCAATTCCAATCCAATTAAGTCACCAAGCTCAATCCACTCACAGCCAGAGCAAGGCATGGCACGGTCCTAAGACAAATTTCACGATTCCATCAATAAAACTCTACCAATCTCCATTCCATCGAGTAAACACTTCGTCAACACATCAATTAACGTCCCAAGGTGCCTTAACGATGAATTTATAACAAGGCAACACCTTCCTCATCCCTCAAGAGGTTCGGTTTGCATAGTCACAACTTAGGGCAGAATCGGTTCTGCTCTTAATCACACTAATCAGCCCATAAATCAATCCTAAACTTCAATCCTCTACCAAACCATCTTGTTAAAACATCAATCAACAAGTCTAGAAGGCTCACCAACAATTTCGAAGCAAGAAAATCCTTCTAGGCCTTCCAATCGGGCTGATTCCCTTCGGTGTGCAAGTGGTCAGTTTCGCCTCAAGAAAACCATCTTAAATTAGACATGGAAACCCATCTTAATGCATCTAAAATTACAACCACATCTCATCCAACTCTAATACTAAGAGTCAAGAGAGTCTCACCGAAGATTTGGAGCCATTTGAAACCTTGAAGCCCTCAAAAACGGACTCTCTCCAAAACCGGTCAGAATCTGCCTCGTCCAGACCTTTGTCCATTCAAATCGACCTACGGAAGGATTTACTGGGACAAATTGAGCTTATAATATATCCTTAGAAAGTCAAGACGATAAGATTTCAGATGGTGGTGGTTTTACCTCAAACCGATGTCGGACGACAAAGTTATGATCAAAACAGTGGGGTGATCGGACCTGGGCAACGAGCTGAGCGACGGGTTCTGCCGGCCATTGGAGGAAGAAGAAGAAGAAGATGATGGAGAAGAGAGAGAGTGGCCATCCGAAAATGAAGAGAGAGAGAGAGAGAGAGAGAGAGAGAGGAGAGAGATTAACTTTAGTCCACCTTGGTCAACTCCTTTGAATGGTAGGTTAAAAGTTGATCCATCAATGTCATCCACTCCCATCTTGACACTTGTCTTCTTGTATTAAAAATCTTGGCATCAAATGACCATTATATCCTCCAATTTTCAGCAGCCATGGGGAACTCCAAACGACTAAAATGCCCTTATTCTAATCTTAAGGTAAGATTAATCTTCGAGGGGCAACAGGTAAATTTCCATTTCTAATCCAACGCCTCACTTCTCTAGTCTTATGAGGTCAATCTCAATCCTAATTATCCTCGATGAGGCGGCGTCCAAATGTTTAAATTGTTGGAATTCCTCAATGTCTAATACCCAAATTCGAGGCCAAAGATCATGTTGAATTATCGTCGACTGTAATTCCAATATCTCAAACTGACGGGCGACTCTTGCAAGCGCTACGCGTATCGACCTTGGGATTTTTTTTTAAGCCGTAGCGACTTTGATTGTCATGTAATTGCGAGGATTTATCGCTAGCTTCTGCGGTCCTGATCATCGAAATCCGATTTAGGAAATTCTCGCAAATTACACATTGGTTAAGCGGAATCACCCGCGTTCTAACGTATAACGCTAGCAAGGCATTCCATGATCGTTCCTAGATCGTTCTCTGCTGGACCAAAATATTCCCTCGACAATCCTTATGGCCAAAGTGCCATTCCTCATTCAAATTCCCCAGGTCCACGTACCTGACCTCGCGTTAGTCTTTCCCTTTCGATCAGTTAACTCGAGAGTGGCCTGCTCTGAGTGAGATACCACTGAAATAGACCGATCGATATCCTTCCATTCCATAGCCTCGAGAGGGGTCGGAATTCAGAATGTCACATTATTCTTCTCATCTCTTCGTTTTCTATGTCTCGCAAGTCTCTCAAACGCGGCTGTTCATCTGCATCGGGAACGACTTCACGTCCCCAACCTCTATGCGCACGCTGTCTTCGACCAACACGATTTTGTTCAGCCATTGATTTCAAGCAACCTGTGTTTTGATACCAAATTATGCCGAAGCGCGATGAAATAAAGCTAAACAGAAGAATCGAAATAACTGCTCACTCAGTTGTGATTTTATAAAAATCAATGAAAATTATCATAGTCTATAATGTCTAAGAACCCTAAACATCCTTATATAAGAAGCTAACCTAGTTAACTTAGGAAACACAAAATTACTAAAACGCCATTAAAATTATAAAAATGGCTAAAAATAATTGAAATTATATATAAAAAAAAAAACAAGCCATAACAAGTAAACCCTAAGTGCATCACATTACGTTTTCTTTATCCTTGAGAGAAGATAGAAGTGATTCAAGCGCCTCCCTAATAGTGCTTTTCCAAAATCCCTATATGCGTTCGGCGGGAACCACGACTAGATCTAGGGTTACCCTCCATAAGATGCATGGTGCAAGCTACGACATGCGACATGGACGGCGGCTATCTTACGTGACGTGATTAGCGTTGATGTGGACTTGATTAACGAATTGAGTTTAAAGATCATTATCCAGAATCGTTGTGATTAAAATAACATTAAATTTTACCATGTACAAACGTTCTTGCCTATGAAGAAGGGTAGGCGAAGATCAAACAAGCTAAAGTAAGGAATCGTTTGCACACAATTTGCCCCTTGCGCTTTTGGATGAAAGGGCTTGGCAAAGTCCTATTGGATTTATCTGTTAGCTAATATTATATGATATTGATTTCTATATTACTTAAAAAATGACTCATTTCTATTACGTAAAAAATGACTCAATTTTGTAATCACAACGATTCTGGATGAGGATCTTTAGGCTCAACTTGTTAATAGAGTCCACATCAGCGTCGACCACATCATGTACGATGACTTCCGTCCATGTCGGACGTGGGTGCATACCCCCAAACTCGAAACGTACCATGTGCTTCGTAGGTTGGGATTTCATCTCTGCCAATTAACCTAATGCTCTGTTTATTTCACGAAAAATGAATGATTTGAAAAATGTTTTTCTAAAAATAATCATTCGTATAGCAACAATTTACGTTTTAAATAATTTCGTAGATGGTAAAATCTTCTATAAGCGATACTAGCGGTCATTTATCATCCGTGAAATTATTTAAAACATAAATTGTTGCAATAAGAGCGGTCATTTTTAGAAAAAAATATTTTTCAAATCGTTCATTTTTCACGAAACAAACGAAATCTTAATGTGAAAAGTTACGAGATGATGGCTTTGCATGAAGAGGGCGTTGTTTTCTTCCCCGCAGATCGCTTGAGTTCTAGTTTAACTTGATCCTTAATCATTAATCGAGAGAAACATAATATAAATTTACATTTGCTGAATGAATCCTAAACGTAAATTTGGTGTACAAGCTGATTTCCGGTCACTACCACAAAAGAGATTTTTGGCTATCACACATGGAGGTGAGCAATGCGGACTAACCGAATCGGGAATCGCCCGAACAAGATCAAACAAAAAAATTTGGTTCCGTTCGGAGGGCATTGGTCTGGTCCTGGTTCCTAAAATTGAAACCGGTGACTAGGCGAACCGGTTCCACAGGGGCTAGGACTGCCTAACCGAACTGATAATTTTGGGATCAGAATTCAACCCTCATAGTTAAGTGAGTCGTAATTATTGAGAACTTAAAAATCCAAAATATTTTCTAGCTAGTAGATAAACATAACAGCACAAACATGAAAATTACTCCTTCAGAAGTGTGACATGTTGCATGACGTAAAAAAGCACGCACGTGCATAAAGGGATTATAGATTTCACCGACCCGATCCGATCCCTAGTCCTGGAAACTAGTAACAGGGAAGTGATTACCCCTAATCACGCGGACGATTTCTGGTGACATATCTCAATCTCACTTACTAATAGCTAAAACGAAAATGAACATACGAATTGAAAAGTTGACGATTTGGTTACATCACCAACTCGTCTATTTAACTTCCTCTTTGTTAAATTCTTTTATATTGTCAATATGAACGGGGGTATTCCCGAAACTCGCAAAGAAAAAAGGAAGTGAGTTAGACAAAAAAAAAAGAAGAAACTTAAAATGTCCCTGTGCAAGCTTTTCTTTTCTTTTTAAGTAAATTGAGTACTAAACTCTTCGAGTCGTCGAAAATGAAAAGAATACCAAAAAAGTCTTAAACATATTGCATTTGTACCTATTTGATCTTAAACCTTTCAATTGTACCAATATAATCCTAAATCTTCTGTATTGGTACCAATTCAGTCCATCGGATCAATTTAGGCCAAAAATTACTGAAATGGATATCGTCTGACTGATGCTAACGTAGATATTTTTTAATAATATTTTTTTAATTCTTTTTTCTTTCTTTTCAATTTGTCGCTAGCTGCTAGCTGGGACTTGCTAGCCATTGATGGCCACTGGCAAGGGCCACCTCAACGCGACTGCGCATGAGATCACGAAGGCCCTGGCCCTAGGCCATGAAAGCCCTCACCATGTGCCTTCATGGCCTCTAAAGACCGGACTAGGCAACCTTTGCCTAGACTCAATGAGGGTCGCAACCCTCGCAAAGCCGATAAGGGCTTGTTGACCCTTGCTAGCGATCTGAGAGGGCCAACTAGCCAGCCCTCACCAATAACCGTTGAGGGCTAGCTGGCCCTCGCCTAGTGGCCGATGAGGGTTGCCGATGTCACTACCCGACCAAAGTGAAAAAAAATTAATTTTTTAAAAAATTAAAAATTTATTTAAAAATATTACAAAAAAATCCACCTATGATGTCGGAGCATTCCTCGGAGAAATCGAAGAGTTGCCGGTTCAATGAACGCTTACCACCCATTGCGAGGTTATCAATCGGCTTCTTACCGATCAATGAATCTTACCGATATCAAAGTTCATTCATTAATAACTTCTTATATTTTCAAGAGTAGTTGAATGGCATTTACATTTTCAGAGTCTTAATAATTGTGATTTATCTTTCCCAAAGAGTCAAAGTTTTAGTTCCTATGAATTTATTATGTTTTCTATTTTCCATGAGTCTTTTGTCTTTTCTAAGACTTTTGTATTTCATCGACGAGTCTTATTACTCAAGCTTGGAGGGTTGTTCCATGCTCGCCTATATAAGGATGTTATAATGAATAAGAAAGGTAGACTTGTTTTGATTGATGAATTAATTGAGCCTTTGACTTGTTAACAAGAAGGATTTCTTGTTTCTACTCTTATCCCTTAGGTGGATTCCTACGGGTGGCGAGTATTCTATCCCTTAGTTCCTCACTTGTTTTACCTCCTATATCTCTACGCTTTCTCCTGGCGTCAAGTTGGTATCAGAGTTTTGATTCAATGGCTGGTCGTTATCAACGTGAACCAAACATTAAGTTTCCTAAAGCTCGACAAAGAGACCAACGAGACGTGGAAATGGATGATTTAAGGAGACAAGTGCAGCAACTGCAGAAGCGTTTGCAACACTATGAACATTTGGGACATGATGATATGCGTCACGGTTCAGATGGTATTCCCTCTGACGAAGAAGATGTCAACCCCTTCGCTAGTGCTCGAAGTGATGCCTCGAGTATGAAGGGACTTCCTCGACGTCAGCATTAAAGACCTCATGGTTTTCAACGAGATTCATTTGTGAAGGTTGATATTCCTGAATTTGAAGGGAAACTTCAACCCGAAGAATTCATGGATTGGCTACACACGGTCGAAAGAGTTTTCGACTATAAAAACATACCGAATGATTAAATGGTTAAGCTTATCGCCATTAAGCTTAAAAAGCACGCGTCTATTCTTTCATCAATTTCGTTGCCAAGCCGACTGACATCAACGAATCAACACTGGCCCCTTCTACTACGTTGACCGAATACAGTCTTAGATTTAACCGGTGATTTTCGATGAAGTTGTGCATGGCTATGGACGGTGCTGCTCACGGTGGAAACGGTGGATCGGCTGGTACAACTATGTGTCAGGACCAATGACCGAGGCGATGAAATTCTCCTCTGCTGAGCTACTGGGAAGCACCAAGAAACCTCCACCACAGGAACTCTTGAGAAAACCTGCAATAAAGAAAAGAACGAGTAATGACCAGAGGCCAATTCACGATTGACCGAAGTCTAATAGACCACCGGAACAATGAAACAATGTCAAAATCTGAACGTGTGTGGGGAATCTCGACGATAGTGATGCGAGGTCTCGTGATATGCACGACATGTCGGTGGCTGCTCCTTCTCTGTGCTGGACTCATTTTACCATTGGCGGTCGCGGTTTTGCTCGGGACCTCGGAGCTCGTGGCTGGTAGTTCAGCAGGATTCGTTGACTCTCGAGGTCGTTGCTTCATCGACATTGTGGCAGGAGTGATGTGCGTTGTCTCAATTGGCTAAAGGTCAGCGGCTCGTCAGGGATGCTCGTCCGAAACCGTTCTCTGAAAATTCTCTCGTTCTCAATGTATATGAATTTTTGTGTGTGCCCCCCGAACCTGCAAGGAAAAAGAGGAGACTCTCACTCTCTCTCACGTGAAATACTCCCAGCAATATGGCCGTGTGTGACAATTGATTGGCCCTCCCCCCGATGCTGAGACATAAAGACCAATATATATAGAAAAAAATTAGGGTTAGGTCGGTAGCCTCAGTTTTTAGATTTACGAAATTAACCCAAAACTCTTAACGTCTTTTCGATTGAGTCTCTAATGGATTAAATCGTATTGAATTAAGCCCACTGCTATAACTAAACTCTGACTAAACCTGATATTTAGGCTGACCTAAATTGTCATGTGCATGGGCCTAATTAAATATATTTTGGCCTTAATAAAATGAACTCAACATAGCTCATTCCATGAGAAAACTCCCTTGTGCTTTGGCCGAATTTCTTTATGCATTGATCATCAATTAAACCTTAAATCCTTCGACCTTAAATGCCACGACCGAAAATAATTAAATATGCAATGCATCATAATTTACTTTTGCGAGAATTATGATTAACTCTCATTTTATGCTTAAATGAATGAATTTCCTAAAAATCAAACTTTATGTGTTAACAGCTGTGTGGTGCTTGGCTCTTGAGTATTAAAATGTGTGAAATCTATGCTTGAATTGTCAAGGAAATGACTTGTTTGATTGAGTGCCTTGTTGTGCAAGTTGTGCCATGCATCGTATGATTCGGCCAAGATTGATCTTCAAGTTAAAAGGCTAATTGCTCGTTAAGATGAGTTATACTTGATTGATGAAATATGGCTAGTGAGCCCTTGAAAGATGAAAATGGCTAGTGAGCCCTTGAACGATGAGAAATGGCTAGTGAGCCCTTGAATGATGACATATGGCTAGTGAGCCCTCGATCGATGCAACATGGCTAGTGAGCCCTCGATTGATGAAACATGGCTAGTGAGCCCTCGATCGATGAAACATGGCTAGTGAGCCCTCGATTGATGAGATATGGCTAGTGAGCCCTTGATTGATGAGATTGAGGCTATTCTCTATGTGTGCATATTATTGGATTATCGTTCTAGTACAGAGCTTGGTCTTGATATTATGAATGCCTTTGAATTGTGATTTGGTGACTTGAATCGAGTTGTAATTGAAAATAGTCTCAAGTGTGTATTCTATTAAAAAATGTGCCATTGTACGAAGCTAAGGTTTATCATGATTTAAGACTGAGTCGAGTCGACTTTGGAAATATTGGAATGCCTTGTTTCATAATTCATGTTTGGCCATGCCAAAACTTTGGTATCTGAAATACCTATTTTCAAAAGATGTCTGGAGGTACTGACAGCCTAATTTAGGGCTAGGTTTATCTTACTGAGATTTATATCTCACACCGTCTGTGATTAACAATTTCAAGTCCCTATTGATGGAGTCCCATGGATGCAGAAGATGATTAGCCGAAGTAGCACTGATGTGATTAGACTTATGACCTTGTATTTTTGTCAACCGAAGCCTTGCATTGTACATTTGGTTAATGTTTCTCTTGTAACGTCCTGAAGTCATCTTTTGTAATAAAGTGAAGGAATGGTTTTCTCACTTCTGCTTGCACATACCATAAGTATGGATTTTTAAGTTGTGGGCTGAAGGATCCTAAGAGGTAAATTGAAAGAAGAACGGCCTGGTGGGATGTTCACGTGCCGCTGGGTTCGGGGCATGACATCCCCGTTTGTTTGGTATCAGAGCAAGGTCAGCTCGATCCAATTTGATTGAGATTTGGAGTGATAAGGAGTGATGACTTGAGGATGATTGGATAGTGAGACCCTCAAGATTAGGTATTGATTACTGAATCTTGAGAATTATAGGCTTGAACTTGTGTTGTATTATAATGGTTCTAGTATCGATTTTAATGGATGATCTTGGGTGGTATTATGATTGAGGTTCACAATGAAGCAAGCAGAAATTGAGGAGTCATAAGCATGGGTTTTGAGGTTGTAAATGTGCTTGAGATTGATAGAGAATTGCTTATAAACATAGGGTTAGTTGAATTATATGATTGTGATTGTGGCTTGTCAATGACCCAATTTAAGGTATATGGTTGAACATAGGCAATTGATCTATGAGATGTGACGGTCATTTGTGGAATTAGAAATCTTCTATTGATAAGAATTGATTTGGAAGTGAATGTGGTATGATGAGTAGTGAGGACGATCATGCAGTGCACTTATTTATTGCATTAAAATGAAAGCTGAGGAATGTGCATGCGTAGGCATATCATCATCAGACTTGATAAACCGTCGCTTGGTATGGAACAAGTTGACGGGATACCTACAAACCGTAATGAAGCAAGTTATGAGACGTGTGGAACAGGACTCTCTTCGTAGATGTATGGCTTGGGACAACCTGCAATGACTAGGTTTGACGAGGGCGGGGAGTGGTCGCCGGGACAGAGAGGTCCGGACAAGGAGCGGTTCCTAGCAGGCTTCTAAGATAGCAAGGAGGCATGAATGACCCAAATCATACATTGAAAGGGAGGGTCTAGGTATCGAGTTAAATTTGATTTTGGTTAAGAGATATATTACATTAAATTGATCCTCAAGGTGAATTTTCAAAGGTTTCTTGGCATTTGTCAGGGCACCCGTGATTGGCATGGTTAGGAGCTTCGTACTTGGGAATGGGTATTATTCGAAAAAGAGAAATTTTTTATGCGTGTGTTTGGCCTGTTTTGGGCAAGTTTCGTATTGAATGTTGCTTAGCTAATGTCTTTTGAATCTGAGATGGCATGTTGTGTTTATACTAGAGTGGCAATTGCCTCTAGACTTAAGGTATGAGCGATTGACTCATTGAATTGATGTCTTGAGTACTTGTCTGATAGTTGATGAGTTAAGGCTTGCCTTGTAGATGGCTGTTAATTGAGAAATTACTTAGTTGAGGCTAGCTTGATAAGTGGTTGCTGATTAAGGATGATTTGGAATCCCTGGATAATTGGCAATTAGTCGAGAGTTGCCTAAGAACCACTGAATGGTTGTTTGCTAGTGATAGATGATGAGATGAGCAGCCTGAGACTACTAGACTCGAGTAGATGACCTAAGTCTTTAATTCCTGAAGGGAATTGTAGTGGTTCAAGTGCCATGAAAGCCTAATAAGGTTGAACGACTAGAGTATGGTCACTAGAGAAGCATTTGACTCGAGTATGCAAGATATGAGAAGATTCAAGAACTGAAAGGAATTACGAGAATTGAGTGAAGAAGAACAACTGGAGTATGAGCGATGGAAGAGCGTTTGGCTCGACCTTGTGGACTGTGCGCGACCCAAGAGTTGAAAGGGTCATGAGAACTTTGAATGAAAATGGGAAAATGGATTGGTAGGTAGACTCAAGAAGGAGCTGTCATTGTTACCCAAGTCGCTGAGACTGCTGTTGCTGTTGCTAGTAAAGTAATGGAAGCCATGAAAAGGACGATAGATAATGGGAAGGAAAATCGTTCGATGGATAGCTCGTGCAATGGCTTATGAAGTGCAAGTTGGCTGAGTTCTATGTAGAGAATGAATTTGAAACTGTCTCCCTCTAGATTGAGGATTTTGAAAAGAGACCTTAGAGGTATTGAGTCCACTGACGAAGGAAAGTGACACTGGCAGTTACTAGTCCTAAGAGGCTGTCAATGGTGGATGAAAGGCCATCAAAGGAAGAGTTTTCCTTGAAGGCATGATATCTGTCTGGATTACCTTCGTTGAGTTGTTCAATGGAAAGTATCTTTCTGGGATTGCTCGAGAGTAAAGGTTGTTTGGATTCTAATAGCTTTGCAAGGATCTGAAGGCAATCAACCAATGTGAGACAGAGTTCTCAAGGTCGCCTAAGTACACTAAAGGTGGTCAAGGATCCTTTGAATGAGACGTGAAGTCCCTGAGTGGATTGAAATTTGGAAGCCTTATGGTTAGTGGTTATTCCTAATTTTGAGGAACTGTAATGGATCCTAAGGAAAGAAGTGGATGATCGGAAGAGGTATAAGTAAGAGCATTTCCGCTCATGGATTACGAGTAAGGAGATTTTCACTTATAGGGCACAAAATGTGCTTGTGAGGAATGGCTATTACCTTGGCGTAGGGTTCGTAATGAGAGATTGACTTTTCGTTTCTTTCATCGTGGGGAAAAAATTAAGGAAAGAGTTATGCCAGTTGTCTGGCTTTGTTGATTAAAATGGGATTGATTGGGGATGAATCGGAACCACTAGAAGTGGCATTGCGAGTTATCACCCTTAAGGGATAGGGCGTCATTCTTAAAGGACGATTGGACCATGAGAGGGTCGTAGATGGAAAGAAAAATGAATGGACTTAATAGTCCTAGCGACTCACGATTTTAATGAATAGATGAGTAAGCGAAAAGGGTATTCAGATTGTAACTGCAAGGTAGCTTGATTTAAATTGATGTGAATATCCAAGGTGTGGATTTATGGAGACCGACGAGGAACCTCGACCTCTTGGAACCTCGTCACCGAGGTGATCGAGTTATTGGGAAAAGAATGTCGAGTATGGTGGCATCCGAATCCTAGACTAAAGGTACCGATGTGGCATAGACTCCGAGATTGGCATCCTATGGAACAGACAGGACAAGGTGGATTCGAAGTAAGAGAATGCCACTGAAGTGTATAGCTTCCTTCATAGGGTAAGGGACCCTAGCGAGTAAGGAATGGGAGATTCTAATTGTCTTGTGTTAAGATTGAGCGCCTGGATTGAGAAAGAAGGCGTAGAGCTCAAATGATCTCCGTAAGATAATTCTGAGGAACTGTCATGTAGACAATGCTGAATTCCAGGATATGTCTATGTTCAGTGAATGAATGAAATTAGGATAAGTTCGCGTTAACTAGTTGTGGAACCAAGAGGTTAAGGCACTAATGCTTCCTGAGGAAAGCGTGACAAAAATGAACAAAATGATACATGGTCGAAGTGGGAACCATGAGAGCAGAGAGCCAAGATATGAGCTCTCAAGTGGATGGTACGAAGGACAATTGGAATGATTCGACATCTGGTAGCAAGAAGCTGATAATAGTTAGATTGAGTATCTAAGGAATAATTGGATTGATAGTTACCGTCTTTAGAGACGATGATCGGACTCGTTTAAGGAGTCGTGAGGAATATGAACAGCCTTTAGATACTATCCTATGGACCCTAAGAGGACGCTCGATGTATGTTAAATGTGAAGAGTGCGGGCTGTGGGCTTGATGAGGTGAAATTCCTTAGTCGTGAAGTTTCTGGGAAATGAAATTCCTGTGGAGCCCTTGAGGATTGGAATAAGTGATGAATTGACAAAGGTCGATGTGAGTTGCGAAAATTTGAAGTTTCCTGGAATTAATGGATTGATATAGACGGATAGTGGGAAGGTTCCCCACAAGAGCTATTTAATTGATGAAATAGACTAAGGATGAGATGTAGCACGAATGGATGAATGAACGTGAAAGGAGTTTTCAAGAACTTAAGCCAAGCTGGTGACCATGTCGACGATGGCGTTTCCACTTGGAATCAAAAGGATCAAGAGAATCATAATGACGTGACTCGAAAAGGAAATTAGAGGCGTAACAAGATAACCTAAAGTGGACATTGCATATATGTCGTGACAGTAAGGCCATATGAGTCGGAATACTTAATGCGTGATTGGAGTTGGCTCGCGAATGTCCTTGCGACGAAGTTTAGGAAACAACAATTGCGTGGAGGAAGGTTTCAAGTTTATACATGCCATAAGAACATAAAGTATTAGTTTCCCGAGAGGAATTGAATGAGAGGCAACGTTGATAGATGAAATTGCTTACGGATATGGGAGCGTTGCTTGTACAAAGAAAGACCTCGCAACCATGTGAACTACAAGAGTTGGAAATATTGACTGCTCCAAGGGAACTGAAGGAAAGGTCACGTTGATTGGAGATATTACCCAAAGGTCATGATTGTAATGTTCTATATCTCTTAGGAAAGGTGAATTAAGTAGCAGATGCATATAATTGAAAATTGAGTATCGTGCAATTGGTGATGAAGGGACAGACCTTACCTCGAGATATAGGAGATTCAACTTCTAAATTAGAAGGTTGTCAATTAACTAGTTTGATGGCTATCGAATCATCAAGCCTAAAGGTTAGGAAGGAATTGAGATGTTGCGAGGAACGGACCCTGATATCTAAAAGAATATGGAAATAAATAGAGCAGGGAGGTGTCCATTCGGATGGCACAAAGGTGTGCCAAGACTTGCATCAATATTATCGATGGAATGGAATAAAGTTGGGTTAGTCTAATATGTGGTCGAGCATCAGACATGCCGACAAGAAAGGGGTGTGACCTTGAAGGTTGACGGATTACTACGATCATTTGAGATTTTCGAATGGAATCAAGAGCGAATTACTACGGAAGTAATCATGAACTTGTTTAAGGAATCGAGAAGGCTATGACTCGATTTGGATAATAGATGGCAAGTTGATAAAGTCCATGAATCCCTGATGGTACGAAAAGACGTTTGAGGGGAATGATACGCCGAATGATATGGGCACCAAAGAGTGCATTCTTGCAAGTTTAGTAATGATGGTGATAGGTAAAGAGCTTGAGTTTAATGCGATGCTCTGGAAAGGCCTTCAGTCAAGAATTAGAAAAGCTAGATTGTAGTATGACATGCATATTGTCCTCGGACCAATAGACAATTGAAAAGGTGATCTGAATGCTCGAGGGTATACTACCAACAGATATTATGAATGTCGAAAGAGACTAGAGAAAGGTGAGCGCAGATTGAGGACAAAAGGAAACGAGTTCTGAAGAATAAGAACTGTTACTAGTAAGGACGTTATGGAAATGTCAAGTAACGAAATGAGCTACATTGGAAAGTGAAATAACAATGAGACGTCAGTAGCCCACAAGAGTGGATGATTGAAAAGTTGTAAATTTCGAGGACGAAATTTCTTTAAGGGGTAAGAATTGTGACATTCCGAATTTTGACCCTTTTCGAGGCTATGAATTAGACCTTAGAAGTGGATATCGGACAATGACGAATTCCAACATTTGAAAAGAATTGGATGTCGCCTCATCGATGGTAATTAATATTGGAAAAGTGAAATTTCGGACTACAAATGTGAAATTATCATTTTGCCCCTAGAAAGTTATTCTTGTCCTAAGAACGGAACAAGGGAAAATTAGTCAATTGCCAATCCCCCTAAGTGGCCGAAAAGTTTGAGGGTAAATTGATCAATGGAGCTTCAAGATTTTATGAAGGCAATGACAAGTGTCATTTCTAGAAGAAGGTTATCCACTTAGCATTAATTGATGTCCAATCCAACTATCGTTCTTTGCTTTGACTAAATGGGATTAAGGAAGACCTCACTCTCTCTCTCTCTCTCTCTTCCTCCTCCAAGCTCAGCCGAAGTCCTCTCTCTCTCTCTCTCTATTTCCCTCATTTTCTCTTCTTCCTTCTTGATCTCTCTCTCGCTCAGCTCGTTGCCAGTCCCAGAACCGTCCGTTGTTTTGGTCATAACTTCGTCGTATGACATCGGATGGAGGCGGTTACCCACCATTAGAAAGCTTATCCTCTTGCCGTTCCAACAAGGTATTATGACTGGCCCAGCCATTTCTCCCGTCGAGCTGTTTGAAGGAGCAAAGGTCAAATCTGTCTGATCCGACCCGCGAGTTTCAAATTGGATTACCGAACTTGTTATGGCTTAATTCTTCGTAAGACCACCTCTCAAGCCTAGCTAAGACATATATGATTGTGTTTGAGGGTTTGAAGATGGATTGTATTGGGATTTAAGGGCTAATACTTGGGTATTTTTGTTGGATTTCCTGGATTCATAAAACGCAGCGGAACGAAACCCTAAACAGGATCCATGTGTATATCAAATCAAAATAGGTTCAAGACGTACCTTTTCTGTCGGCAATGAACTGACGGTCGGTTGTGTCTAGATTAGCGCCCCAAGTATTGCGCCTCTACCGTTATCCACGCACACGAACTACAATCTCCAACAATCCAAGTGCTGGTTATCAGATCTTGGAGTTCCTCTCACGATCGCCTTGAATAGAGAACCGTTCTCTGTTTTTCTCCTTCAGGATAATCACCAAATCACAGTCTGAGACGTCTCTAGGGTTATTACTCATAACCCTACACTTCACGGTTTGGGCCCCACGATGTAATGGCCTAGGCCCACGACGTCCTCTAAACCGTCCACTCAATCGTGCGTTTAATCGTTATCTCATAACGCGCTCGATCTCGTAAATATTTGTAATAGGAGAATAAAATAAACTCTACTTCTTAAGTAGATCAAAGCGTAGAAAAAATATTAAATCAGTTCGTTATTGTGTGTGACCCTATAGGTTCACTAGACATTAGCAGTGTGCCCAAAATACGTTTGGCCCACAAGTTATAAGCGGTCTCTAGCAAGACATTATAACTACCTAAGTATAGTGAAGGTCGGTTTTCCGACACAACCTGATCCACAACTAACGTTAGAGTATCAACCTTAATTGGTTCTCAGGGCAGACCACTAACAATCTCTCACTTGCACTAGAACCAATTATATAAACTAAGGGCTTGTTTGGTTCAGCATTTGAGATGAGCATTGGGGCTCTAAAGTCCCTTGGCCAAATGCAAATGCTATTTGGTTCATTTTTTGGCTCACTTTGGATAGATGCAATTGCATCTCAAATACTCTCCAAAGGCCTTTAGGCCAAAGTACCTCTAGAGGTACTTTGGGAAGTTGCATATCAAATGCAACTAATTTTTTTTTTAACTTTATCACATTCACTTGCCGCCTCTGCCCGCGGCCGACCGCTGCTGCTCATCGCCGTCACCGCCTCCCGCCGTCGGTAGCCAGCCGTCACCGCCCCGGCTGCCACCGCCGGTCACCAAATGCCTATTTCGGTCGCAGACCGCCGGATGTCGATCATCGGCCGCTGGTCGCCGGTGCCAGTTGCCGGATGCCGGCAGCCGCCGCCGTCGTATCCGGACGCCGGTCATCGAACGTCTGTCCATCGCCGGACAACGGTCGACGGCCGCCGTCGTCATCATCGAAGGTCACTGGTCGCCATCGGTCGCCGCTGCCGCCGTCACTTTTTTTTTATTATAAAAAAAGTAAAAATATTTTACAAATTATATTTTTCACCAAATGACATTTACGCCAAAGTTGCTTTCAAATGCATTTCTAAAAAAATTTTGCCAAACACTACTTGCATTTTGGAAAAGACCTTTGGCCTAAAGGTATTTTCATTTCCTCAAAGTCCCTTGGCCAAATGCTGAACCAAATAGGCCCTAAATCCCTTTTCCACTTGATATCGGAGTTAAGCATAAGGCAGGACGAGTGTCATCCTTATATAGCTCAAAATCATTTTCTCGATACCGCAGTTAGACTGTCAAAACAAGTAGTTGACTCTTCAACTCACTTGAGCATGACCATGCATTTCACAGTCTCAACTCTACGGGAGGCCAGGATATCATACTCTCATTATATGAGAGGGACAAATTCCATCTCGTCTACTCATATCCCTCAGCATGATTCATGACATGTCCAGCCATCACCTTTATAATCAACCGTTACGGCTGACGTTTGGTGATGTTAAAACATGCAAATCCACGTCTAGGAAATTGTGGCAGACTCAGGTCAAAGGACTATACTCTATAGCTGTGATGAGAAACACTGATGACATCATATAACAATCCTACAATATTCTCATAGCGGGTCTATCCAATACAATGTTCTCCAACATGTATTCCATGCGATCCACTTTATATCTCTATATTCATGACCCGTGAAACTTGGTCATTAGTTGACTCACATGCTAGTCTCAAACACCATTGGCGTCCCAATGCACAATGACAATTGACTAGGAATATTTAGAATATTAATATACATTCTATTGATAGAGTTTCACGATCAAATCACGTATTTGATTATCTATCAAGGATATTCAATATTCATGGGACTAAGATTTCACATTTAATCATATACTGAAACTAGATCGAAATCAAATATAAGATGTACTTTATTAATGAACAATGAAAATGTATATAACATATACTCCTACTCATATCAAGACCAATCACTAATGTGTCGAAAGCCTAAAGCGTTACAATGACGCTCATGCTTAGGTTGTGGAAGAGCCTTCGTCAACGGATCAGCTACATTTAACTCCGTTGCAACTTTGCACATTTTGACATCGCCTCTTTCAATGAATCCTCGAATGAGGTGATACTACCTGAGTATGTGCTTGGTCTTCTGGTGAGACCTAGGCTCTTTAGCCAAAGCTATAGCCCCATTGTTGTCACAATAGAGGTCTACTGGATTTGAACTAATGGGACCGATTCCCAGTTCTTCTAGGAACTTTCGAATCCATACAGCTTCCTTTGATGCTTCTGAAGCAGCAATATACTCAACTTCTATTGTAGAATCTGCAATAGTGTCTTGCTTGGAACTTTTCCAGCACACCGCTCCACCATTCACGCAAAAGACAAACCCTGACTACGATCAAAGGTCGTCTTTGTCGGTTTGGAAACTAGCATCAGTGTAACCACTTACAGTGATCTATTCCTCACCTCCATAGACTAAGAATAAATCCTTAATTTTTTTCAAGTACTTAAGGATATTTTTGACAACTATCCAGTGAGATTCTCCTAGATCTAACTGGTATCTTCTTGTCATGCTCAATGCATAAGAAACATCAGGACGAGTGCACAACATGGCATACATGATGGATCCTATGGCTGATGCATAAGGAATCCTATTCATGCGGCCTCGCTCATCTTGTGTTAAAGGACACTGAGTCTCGCTAAGACTTATGCCATGTGACATCGGGAGAAAACCTTTCTTGGAATCTTGCATATTAAACCTATTGATGACTTTGTCAATGTATGTACTTTGACTTAGTCCAATAAGTCTCTTTGATCTATCTCTATAGATCCTGATTCCCAAGATATAGTTTGCCTCACCCATGTCCTTCATCGAGAAACATTTTCCTAGCCATGTCTTAACCGATTGAAGCATAGGAATGCCGTTTCCAATGAGTAGTATGTCATCCACATACAACACTAGAAACACAATTGCACTCCCACTAGACTTCTTGTAAACACAAGCTTCTTCTTTGTTTCTGATGAAGCCAAACTCTTTGACTGTTTCATCGAAATGAATATTCCAGCTCCGTGATGCCTGCTTCAATGCATAAATAGAACGTTGAAGCTTGCATATCTTCCCAGCGTTATCTGGTGATGTAAAGCCTTCAGGTTGTGTCATATACACATCATCCTCTAGGTTTCCATTAAAGAAAGTCGTCTTTACATCCATTTGCCATATCTCATAGTCATAATATGCGGCAAACGCTAGGATAATCCGAATGGACTTAAGCATGGCCACTGGTGAAAAGGTCTCGTCATAGTCAATACCATGAGTTTGTTTGAAACCTTTAGCTACCAGTCGTGCTTTATGGATGTGAACATTTCCATCCATATCAGTTTTCTTCTTGAAAACCCATTTGCACCCTATGGATTTGACACCTTCGGGTGGATCAATCAAAGTCCAAACTTTATTTTGATACATTGAGTCCATTTCAGATTTCATGGCATGAAGCTATTTATCAGAGTCTGGGCCCATAATAGCTTATGTATAGGTCGTAGGCTCGTCATTTTCTATTAGCAATAGATGACGATGTTCTGTCACATGAAAGCCATATCTCATAGGCTCACGATGTGTTCTTTCATACCTACGAACTATAGGTGCCACTGGAGTAGACTCTACAACTCTTCGTAGATCCAATTGAGGTTCCTCATGAACTGGAACACTCTCTTGTGGCACAATAACTTCTTCGAGGTTTACCTTACTCCGACTGGTTCCTTTATTAAGAAACTCTTTCTCCAAAAAGATACCATTTCGAGCAACAAACACTTTGTTCTCTAATCGGTTGTAATAGTAATATCCCTTCGTTTCCTAGGATATCCTACAAAGAAGCATTTATCAGATTTGGGCCCAAGCTTATCAGAAAATAAACGTTTTACATAAGCTTCGCAGCCCCAAATTTTTAGAAAAGACATACTAGGAACTTTTCCTGTCCACATCGTATATAGTGTCTTCTCTATAGCTTTTGATGGAATTCTATTTAGTGTGGACGTAGCTGTCTCGAGTGCATATCCCCAGAAAGATAACGGAAGATCTGAATGACTCATTATTGATCGAACCATGTCTAATAAAGTTTGATTTCTCCTCTCAGAGACACCATTCCACTGTGGTGTTCTAGGGGGAGTAAGCTGTGAAACAATTCCACACTCCTTGAGATGGTCATTGAATTCTTGGCTTAGATATTCTCCTCCTCGATCAGATCGAAGAGCCTTGATATTCTTGCCAAGTTGATTTTGTACTTCATTCTGAAATTCCTTGAACTTTTCAAATGACTCTGATTTATGTTTCATCAAATAAACATATCCATATCTATTGAAATTATCAATAAATGTAATGAAGTACTGATAACCTCCTCTGGTTGTAGAACTTAGTGGTCCACACACATCAGTATGTATAATGACCAATAATTCTTTTGCCCTCTCACTTTGATTAGTAAAAGGAGCTTTTGTCATTTTGTCAACTAAACAAGATTCACACGTATCATATGATTCAAAATCAAATGAATTTAATAGCCCATCACTGTAGAGCTTGTGAATTCTTTTCTCGTTTACGTGGCCTAAACAACAATGCCACAAATAGGTCGGATTCAAATCATTAGATTTAAACCTTTTTTGTATTTATATTATAGATTGGCACATCAAGATTTAGAACATATATCCTATCCACAATATGGGCGCCACCATAAAACAATCCATTAAGATAAAATGAACAGCTGTTGTTCTTTATATCAAAACAGAAACCTTCCTTGTCCAAACAAGAAGCATAAATAATATTCCTGCGTATAGCAGGTACATAGTAGCAATTATTCAATTCTAAAACCATGCCAGAAGGTAAAGCTACATCATATGTTCCTACGGCTAATGCAGCAACTCTTGCTCCATTTTCAATGTGTAGTTCCACTTCACCTTTTGCTAGTGTTCTACTTCGTTTTAGTCCCTACACATTCATACAAATGTGAGTACCATAATCGGTATCCAATACCCATGAAGTAGAACTAGTAGTAACATTTACTTCTATAACATAAATACCTGAAGTGAAAGTCTCACTTCCATTTTTCTTCAGATCCTCCAAATATTTCTTGCAATTCCTCTTCCAGTGCCCCTTGTTACCACAATGGAAGCAGACAACATCAGCAGTCGGACCCGTTTTGGTCTTGGATTTGGGTTTAGGCTTAGTGCCCTTACCCTTACCCTTGACCATACTTGGCTTCTTAAAGCCTTTTCCCTTTTGAACCATGAGAACATTAGGGGTAGGGTCCTTCTTGATATTCTGCTCAGCAGTTTTGAGCATCCCATGCAATTCAGTCAAAGTCTTATTCAGATTATGCATGTTATAGTTCATAACAAACGTGTCATAATCATGAGACAATGACTGAAGAATAATGTCAGTAGCCAACTCTTGACTAATAGGAGAGCATTGTCGCTCCAGGTTTTCAATAGGACATATCATCTTGATGACATGTGGGCTAACTGAACTCCCACTTGCTAGCTTGCACTCAATTAAGGCCTTTACAGTCTGGTATCTTTCAGTGCGTGCCTGCTCTTGAAACAAATTTTTCAGGTTCATGATCATATCATAGGCATCCACGTTCTCAAACTGCTTTTGAAGATCGAAGTTCATGGTAGCTAGCATTAGACAAGATGCATCCAATGCATCATCTTTATGCTTCTGGTAAGCATTTCTTTTAGCATGGGGAGCATTGGAAGTAGGTGCATTTTGAGGGGGTGGTTTCTCCAGGACATAATCCTTTTTTTCTTGCTTGAGAACAATTCTCAAGCTTCTATACCAGTCCAAGAAGTTTGAACCATTCAATTTGTCCTTCTCAAGGACAGATCACAGTGAAAAGCTTGATGCAGAGGTATTTGTCATTATCTACAACAAATATGCAAAGTGAATTGTTCATCAATATAATTCATAATCAACTCCCACTATACTTTTATAAAAAAATATCCTTGATAAGTATAGTGGACCAAGATCCATATTTCACTAAGACTCGGGTAAATTTTGGCTTACCGCTCAAGCCTTAGTTATTTAGGTAGACAACTCTTTGTCAATTGTATCGAATACAACTCTTAGTTGTTGGGGTTGACATCTCATGTATTATCCCCAAACTCTATGCCTCAAGGCCCAAAACCGTTTTGATAGCCTCGTTAAGTAAACCAATCTTGACATATGGATAACCATTATCCATCCTACCTTACTCAAATAGTTAAAGACACCCTGCTTTGGCAGACCCATCTTTTGACGATTCAAGCATTGATAGGTGTATGATTGGAAAGACATCGTCTTACTACTTAATTTTATCAGGGACTTTTACGATGTTTTTATACAATGATGAATGCATGCATGTTATGAACATAATCACTTATCATAACAAATGTATAACAATTATACTGGGAACGACCAATCCATGCAGGGGTCAAGGGGGCTACGCTCCCTTACGGGGTTCGAGGGGCAGCGTCCCTAGCGGGGTCAAGGGGCAAAGCCCCTTGCGATGGTCTCGCTGGGTCAAGGGGTAGAGCCCTTTGCTGGGGCTCGGGGGCAGCGCCCCCCTAAACCTAGACAGAATTCTCAATTCTGTTTTCTTAGGAAACTATCCATCCCCTTGAACCGACGTTGCTAGGGTGGGTGATTTCGACTAAATCATCCCTAAGGTCGTCCATGCTTCGTTCCTTCTCAGAACCCTAAACAGAATTCGTAATTCTGTTTACTTAACAGAACGCCTCTAGATCAATCACATTAATCCATATCATCGCAGGAATTCAAGTTCGTCTCAGTGTGAAAATACTCGAATTGATCATATCAATTCGTGTTCCCAATTCATCTAACACAAATTTCACAGAATCAATTCAAGCATACATCATATGTATCAACAATTAGGATTTCTTATTCAACGTCGATATAACACAAGAGGCTGTGATACCACTGTTGGATTTCCTGGATTCAAAAAACGCAGCGAAACAAAACCCTAAACAGGATCCATGTGTATATCAAATCAAAATAGGTTCAAGACGTACCTTTTTCTGTCGGCAATGAACTGATGGTCGGTTGTGTCTGGATTAGCGCCCCAAGTGTTGCGCCTCTACCGGTATCCACACACACGAACTGCAATCTCCAACAATCCAAGTGCTAGCTATCAGATCTTGGAGTTCCTCTCACGATCGCCTTGAACAGATAACTGTTCTCTATTTTTCTCCTTCGGGATAATCACCAAATCACCGTCTGAGGCGTCTCTAGGGTTATTACTCATAACCCTACGCTTCACGTTTTGGGCCCCACAAAGTAATGGCCTGGGCCCATGACGTCCTCTAAACCGTCCACTCAATCGTGCGTTTAATCATTATCTCATAACACGCCCGATCTCGTAAATATTTGCAATAGGAGAATAAAATAAACTCTACTTCTTAAGTAGATCAAGGCGCAGAAAAAATATTAAATCAGTTCGCTATTATGTGCGACCCTGTAGGTTCACTAGACATTAGCAGTGTGCCCAAAACACTTTTGGCGCACAAGTTATAAGCGGTCTCTAACAAGACATTATAACTACCTAAGTATAATGAAGGTCGATTTTCCGACACAACCTGATCCACAACTAATGTTAGAGTATCAACCTTAATTGGTTCTTAGGGCAGACCACTAACAATATTTGTGGTCAAGAACTGAATCAAGTCTGTCCAGACCAAACCGCAAGTCACAGAGCTTTTTTGGGGGATGTTCTCGCTTGATTAAGGTGGTGAATGTCTCTCAACATTGGCTTGGTGTGTCAGAAGGTTAATGGATGAAGTTGAATGAGGTTTCGATGGAGTTTTGATGGTTGAAATCCCATGATTTTGCAAGGGACAGATTCTGCCCCTGCTGCCGGTTTGGAATCGAGCTACTTGGAGGCTTGTCGAGGTGTCGCCTTGCTCTAAAATCTTCGGTAAGATGTCTAGGGACATGGATTGACATGTTAGCAAGGTAGTTGTGTGATAGAATGAAGCTTAAATGGATTATAATGACGGATTTGTGTGAATTCTCTAGGAGCCGTGTACAGCCCTACACCCAACTGAGTAGAACTAGACCTTGTGGCTGGCTTTAGTGGGAATTGCTAGCTTAATTAGCCTGGTAAGTGGATCCTAACCCTTTAATAGGATGTTAGGTTACTAGGGGACGAAGTTGTGTGTTAAATTGATGGTTTTGTGAATCAATTGTGCTTGAATTGGCTTGTGCCGATTGTGTTAACCTAATCATGCTTGCCACCTTGAGGTGAATTTGTGAAATTCATGTCTGAAATTGTTGTGTGGACATTCTGTTAATACGTGCCTTTGATTGGCCGTGTGGTGCTTGGCTCTTGAATATTAAAATGTGTGAAATCTATGCTTGAATTGTCAATGAAATGACTTGTTTGATTGAGTGTCTTGCTGTGCAAGTTGTGCCATGCATCGTATGATTCGGCCAAGATTTATCTTCAAGTTAAAAGGCTAATTGCTTGTTAAGATGAGTTATATTTGATTGATGAAATATGGCTAGTAAGCCCTTGAAAGATGAAAATGGCTAGTGAGCTCTTGAACGATGAGAAATGGCTAGTGAGCCCTTGATCGATGAAACATGGCTAGTGAGCCCTCGATGGATGAAATATGGCTAATGAGCCCTCGATTGATGAAACATGCCTAGTGAGCCCTCGATCGATGAAACATCTAGTGAGCCCTTGATTGATGAGATTGAGGCTATTCTTTATGTGTGCATATGATTGGATTATCGTTCTAGTACGAAGCTTGGTCTTGATATTATGAATGCCTTTGAATTGTGATTTGGTGACTTGAATCGAGTTGTAATTGAAAATGGTCTCAAGTGCGTATTCTATTAAAAACCCTGCCATTGTACGAAGCTAAGGTTTATCATGATTTAAGACTGAGTCGAGTCGACTTTGGAAATACTGGAATGCCATGTTTCATAATTCATGTTTTGCCATGCCAAAGCTTTGGTATCTGAAATACCTATTTTCAAAAGGTGTTTGAAGGTACTGACAGCCTAGTTTAGGGTTCGGTTTAACTTATTGAGATTTATATCTCACCCCGTCGTGGGATTAATAATTTTAGGTCCCTATTGATGGAGTCCCATGGATGCAGAAGATGATTAGCCGAAGTAGCATTGATGTGAGTAGACTTATGACCTTGTATTTTTGTCAACCAAAGCCTTGAATTGTACCTTTAGTTAATGTTTCTATTGTAACGTCCTGAAGTCATCTTTTGTAATAAAGTGAAGGAGTGGTTTTCTCGCTTCCGCTTGCTTATACCATAAGTATGGATTTTTAAGTTGTGGGCCGAAGGATCTTGGGAAGTAAATTGAAAGAAGGACAGCCTGCTGGGATGTTCGCGCGCCGCCGGGTTCGGGACGTGACAAAGGTGTTGCATGGTTTCGTAACAATATTTTTCACACTCAATGTACTTCTCATGGAAAGGTGTGTGATGTTATCATCGATGGAGGAAGCTGTGAAAATGTCGTGCAACGACGATGGTGGACAAATTGCACCTCAAGACGAAGAAACACCTATAACCATACAAGCTTTCTTGGCTTCGCAAAGGAAATAAGGTACGAATCGATAAACGATGTCTCGTCCAATTTTTCATTGGGAAAAAATATACAGATGAAGTGTGGTGTGATGTCGTTCCCATGGTTGCATGTCATTTGCTTCTCGGGAGGCCTTGGCAATTTGATAGAAAAACATAGCATGATGGGCACAAAAATACTTATGCTTTCAAGAAATATGGAGTCAAGATCATCGTGGACCCTTCTAAATCTGAAGTCGATAAAGCTTTAGAAGATTCCATGGAAGCATATGTTCTTATTGTGTTAGAGGAAAATGAAGAACATTATGATGTTTCTACTTAGGTAGAACCTCTTCTTCGAGAATTTTTGGTGTCACGGAAGAAATTTCACCTAGTCTTCCACCTATTAGAGATATCCAGTATTATATTGATTTCGTTTTGGGAGCTGTTATTTCTAACAAAGCAGTTTGCTGAATGAGTCCTAAGGAGGATGAAGAGCTACAACGGTAAGTCAATGAGCTCATGGCTAAAGGTATGGTGAGGGAAAACATAAGTTCTTATGTTGTCCCTACCCTTCTTGTACCAAAAAAGGATATTTCATGGCGTATAGGAATTGATAGTAGAGCGATAAACAAAATTATCATCAAGTACCGCTTTCCTATTCCTCGGCTCGATGATCTTCTTGATTAACTCCACGACGCTACTATCTTCTCCAAAATTGATCTTCGGAGTGGATATCATCAAATCCGAATGAGAGCCAGAGATGAATGGAAAACCGCTTTCAAAACTAGAGATGACCTCTATGAATGGATGGTTATGTCTTTCGGCCTCTCTAATGCTCCTAGTACATTTATGCGCTTCATGAATCATATTTTTAAACCGTTTATTGACAGCTTTGTTCTTGTTTATTTTGATGACATTTTTTTCTATAGTTCGACTCAAAAGTAACACTTGGAGCATCTACACCAAGTTTTGAGAGTTCTGTGGGAGCAAAAATTGTATGACAACCTAGAGAAGTGTTACTTCTTTACCGATACCTTATTTTCTTAGGCTATGTTGTCTTTGAAGAAGGCATCAAGATGGATCCAAGTAAGGTGGAGGTGATCTTAAGTTGGCCAATGCTGACTTCGATACATGAAATTCGGAGATTCCATGGGTTTGCCTCGTTTTTTTGCCGATTCATCAAGCATTTCAGCACCACCATCACTCTTATAACTGAATCTTGAAGGGGGAATTTCAAATGGACCAAAGAGGCACAAGAGAGCTTCGAACTCCTTAAAAGGAAGGTGACGAAGCTCCTATTCTTGCACTTTCAAATTTTAATAAAGTCTTTGAAGTTGATTGTGATGCTTTCAATGTCGGAATCGGCGTGGTTCTTAGCCAAGAAGAAAAACCAATTGCGTTCTTTAGTGAAAAGCTGAATAATTCCCACAAGAATTATTTTACGTACGATAAGGAATTTTATGCTATTGTATGGGCTTTGGATCACTGGAAACATTATTTATTGTTCAAAGAGTTCGTTCTTTATTTGGACCATGAAGCGTAGAAGTATGTGAATACTCAACATAAGTTCAACAATCGGCATGCCAAGTGGGTTGAGTTCCTTCAAACTTTCACTTTTCTCATCAAACATAAAGTTGGAGCTCTTAATCACATGGCAGACGCATTGAGCCGTCGGCATTCCTTGCTTTATGTTATGCAAGTGAAGGTCTTAGACTTTGATATGATCAAGGAGCTTTATGAAGATGATCCTGATTTTGGTAAAATTTGGAAAGATTGTTTCAAAGGTCCAAATCAGCAATTTTTGTTGCAAGAATAATTGTCTACTCATACCAAGAGGTTCTTTGAGAGAAGCCATTATCAAAGAAACTTATGGAAGAGGCTTAGCGGGTCATTTTGGAAGAGACAAGACGTACTCTCTTGTCAAAGAAAATTTTTATTGGCATCAAATGGAGAAAGATGTTACATGGCATGTGAACCGATGCCGAACTTGTCATATTGCCAAAAGTCATGCTCAAAATACCGATTTGTACACTCCATTACCGGTACCAGCAGCTCCTTGAGAGGATATGAGTCTCGATTTTGTGGTTGGTTTACCTCGAACGCAAAGGGGTAAAGACTAAATCGTGGTGATCGTTGATCGATTGTCCAAAATGGCTTATTTCGTGCCATGTGACAAGACGTTAGATGCTACTCATGTTGCGAATCTTTATTTCCAAGAGATCGTGAAGCTTCATAGTATTCCAAAGACGATGACCTTCGATCGGGATTCCAAATTCATGAGTCATTTTTGAAGCACACTTTGGAAAAAAAACTCGGCACAACTCTTCAATTTGGTTCTTCTCATCATCCTCAAATCGATGGGCAAATTGAAGTTGTTAATCGAAGTTTGGGAAATATTTTAAGGAACTTAATTGGAAGTAATTTACGGCAATGGGACCTCACTTTCGCTCAAGCAGAATTTCTTACATCCATTCTTCTAGCCAAACAACCGAAAAGAGTCCTTTTGAAATTGTGTATGGAAAAAATCTTTTTAGTCCATTGGACTTAGCTCCACTTCTTATCACTCATCATTTTAGTGGAGACGCTGAGAAACATGCTCATTATTTCAAAAGGCTCCATAAGCAGGTTCAGGAAAGGATTATAAAGCACAATGCCAAGTATCAAAAAAGAGCGAGCAGGCATCGACGGCCTTCGGCTTTCAAAGAAGGAGATTTGGTTTGGCTTCATCTTCAAAAGGAACAATTTCCTCAATGTCGTCATGAAAAATTAAAGCTTAAAGCCGATGAACCTTTCAAAGTGCTACAGAGCATCAGTGACAACGCATATAAGATCGAATTCCCTGGTGTGTATGTTGTTTTTGCAACGTTCAATGTTGCTGATATTTCTCCTTACCATGAAGAAGAAGACGAAGGAAACTCAGAAACAAGTTTTCGTACATCAGAAGTGTATGATGCCAGAGCATTCCTTGAAGAAATCGAAGAGTTGTCGATTCAATGAACGTTTATCCCCGCGTGCAAAGTTGCCAATCGGCTTCTTACCAATCAACGAATCTTACCGACATCAAAGTTCATTCATTAATAACTTCTTATATTTTCAAGAGTAGTTGAATGGCCTTTAGATTTTCAGAGTCTTAATAATTGTGATTTGTCTTCCCTAAAGAGTCATAGCTCCTAAGAATTTATTATGTTTTCTAGTTTTCAAGAGTCTTTTGTCTTTCCTAAAACTTTTGTATTTCATCGACGAGTCTCATTACTCAAGCTTGGAGGGTTGTTCCATGTTTGCCTATATAAAGATGCTACAATGAATAAGAAAGGCATGCTTGTTTTGATTGATAAATTAATTGACCCTTTAGCTTGTTTACAAGAAAGATTTCTTGTTTCTACTCTTATCCCTTATATGGATTCCTATGGGTGGCAAGTATTCTATCCCTTAGTTCCTCACTTGTTTTATCTCCTATTTCTCTACACTTTCTCTCGGTGTCAATGGCAGCGCGTGCGTCACATAAGATGGACGGTGTCCACGATAGTGATTTCCAACTAAAATTGGCTAGTGGGCTGAGTTGGTACCATTGCTAAATTGGTCCAATCGAAAGATTTATGTCTGAATTAGTACTGATACGATAATTTTATGATTTTTTTATACTTTTCCCCATCCAAAACCTAGTGTTTACTCAATCTACTGGTAGCTATTATAGCTCGCATCAGAATCAAACTTATCTCCAGCTCGCACTAAAATCAGAATATCTACATGATAATGGGCCTGTTTGGTTCAGCATTTGAGATGAGCATTGGGGCTCTAAAGTCCCTTGGCCAAATGCAAATGCTGTTTGGTTCATTTTTTGGCTCACTTTGGACAGATGCAATTGCATCTCAAATGCCCTCTAAAGGCCTTTAGGCCAAAGTACCTCTGGAGGTACTTTGGGAAGTTGCATCTCAAATGCAACTAATTTTTTTTAAAATTTTATCACATTCACTTGCCGCCTCCAACCGCCACCGTTCATCGCCGATCACCGTCACCGCCCCCCATCGTCGGTGGCCGACCTCGCCACCGGTCGCCGGACGCCGCCGCCGGACTCCGGTGCCGGACGACGATCGCCGGACGCCGGCCGTCGCCTCCACCGGTCGCCGGACGCCAATCGTCGGACGCCGCCCGCCGCCGGACGGTGAACACCGATCGTCGGACGTCGGCCGCCGGACGCAACCGCCGCCGCCGGTCGCCGATTGCCGGACGCCGCCGCCAGTCGCCGGACGCCGCCGCCGGTCGCCAGACGCCGCCGCCGGTCGGCGGACGCCGGACGCCGGACGCGGGACGCGGGTCGCGGGATGCCGGACGCCAGACGCCGCCGGACGCCGCCGACGGTCGCCGGACGCCGCCGCCGGACACCGCCGGTCGCCGGAAGCCGCCGGACGCCGCCGGTCGCCGGACGCCGCCGCCGGTCGCCGGACGCCGCCGCCCGCCGCCGTCGATCGCCGGACGACGGTCGCCGGACGCCGCCGCCACCGAACGACGGACGCAATCGCCACCCGCCGATCGCCAGACGCCGCCGCCACCGCAAGTCGCCGGATGCCGCCGCAGCCGGTTGCCGTCGCCGAACGTCGGTGCCGGACGTCGATCGTTGGACGCCGGTCGTCGCAGCCGCCGCCGATCGCCGCACGCCAATCGTCGGACATCGGTCGTGAGACGCCGGCCGCCATTCGCCAGCCGCCGTCGATCGCCGGACGACGGTCACCGGACGTCGGCCGCCGCCGCCTTCGCCACCGTCGTCGAAGGTCACTGGTCGCCGCCGCCACTTTTTTTTTATTATAAAAAAGTAAAAATATTTTACAAAGTATATTTTTCACCAAACGGCATTTACGCCAAAGTTGCTTTCAAATGCATTTCTAAAAAATATTTTGCCAAACACTACTTAATCAGTGTGAGGTTGATTCAAATGTTATTTCCAGCTCAAACCAGAATCAAAACACAGTAAGAATTTTCACACGATTGGAAATTCGAAATTGATTCAAATATTATCTCCACCGATGGTTACGAATTTTGCTGTCAATATTTATGACATGAGATTCTTTCTAAAGTGTGTATATATAGAAGCCATCACAGGTTTAAAATACATAATCTGGAAATCAAAATATACAATTCTGTTATGAAATACATGAATGTTTGAAATACATGAATGAATATTCATTATATTCATCCTATCTAATGTACCTTTTATGGTACATTTCTAAGTTCATCTCCCTATCCAATATATGTTCATCTCCCTATCAAATGTATGTATTAATTCAATACATTAGTATTAATGATAAGTGCATCCTTATTCTCCTATAAATAGGAGCTTAATTTTTGCTCAAATTAGATAAGTTGAAATAAAGAGATTTCTCCTCTGGCTTTCTCTACTTGCTCTCTGTTCTCTCTGTTATATACTTGCAGCGCAATATTTTACAACAAATTCTCATATATTCTCTGTTTTCTGCATACTCTGGCATTCTCTTGTCTGACCTATGGTAGTCCCTTTTTCTATCTCCTAGGAAACATGGAATAATTGCGACTGAGGATAAAGGTTGAAAGTGAACCTAAAGACACATGAATGTCCTCGAAAAAGCAGATGCCACCATATATGTTTCGACCCATCAATGCCAAATGATGCTTTCCACTTTATCTCAAGCGGGGAACACTTTACGTGATTGATTCTCAAGCCATGTGGATATGGAGCATCTTCCTCGGCGCCCATAGAATTAAAGTAGGGTTAGCAAATGACATCGTGTCGTGTAAGTTCACTTGACCCCTTAAGATATTGAGATGATGGTGCATTATGTGAGCAAGAAATAAGTGCTTAGAGCCCGTGTCTTTATCAAAGTTGCAATCATTAAACCCTGATACAATGAGACTCGATCTCTCGCACACATTTGAATCACTGCATCTCTCCTACTTTGTCAAATCTGCTCAATTAGATGAAGAATCAGCTTGCGTAGTAATATCGAACTTAATAAAGCCTCGAACGGCTCGTTACTTATAATCTACCATTAGGAACCGGTTGCGTAGTAATTATTTTCAAACTTAACAAAGTCTCGAGCGGTTCGATATTTTAGGGATGAGCGGTTTCAGATTCTTTTCAAATTTCAGATTTAATATAGAATTTATCCGTTGAAACCGATCCCTTATTTTTTTGGAACCCGGAACCTATCCTACATACCCTGGAACCTATTATGTCACAGATTCTAGGGTCATTCCAAGGTCTATCCAGGTTCCACCTATACTCTTAATCGAGCATTTGCAGTAAAATATCATCTTTGATGACCATCATTTTCTTCTATAACCCACTAACCATAAATCATATTTAGACACACGAAAAATATGAAATATTAACAAAGTACAACTCTCAATCATGGATATCATCAGAAATGGAAACTCAGACTAACACTTTTATATTCGACACTCTTCATCGGACGCCATGGAGTACCATAGGATCGCTTGAAGATATAGAGCAAGAAAAAATAAAGACTTGTCGCAGGTTTCACCTCTTAGAATTTGGAATTGGTTTCCCAATTTTTGAAGCCCAAATCTGTCATGTATATCTTGAAACCTAAAATCTACCGTGTTTTCACGGGTTTGGCTCTCCAATTCTTGACCTAGAACCAGTGTTATAGCTTTCCATATCACCCGATGGGAAGGCTTGCCAAAACACGCTTTCTTCTTTAATATTTTTCCTTATTCAGAGTAATTGGCGCATGAAGAAACTTTGTTAAATAGAAAATCAAGTAGGGTGGCCATACGAGCACAGGTGCATGGAAATGCAAAACACCTAATGGCAGGCACGCCTATCAAAGGGTATGGCCTTTCATGGTTTTACTAACTAGATAATACACACCTTAAACAATGAGATCATACAACAATCCAACTCACGCACTTTTATTCATATCTAATTTATTTAACTACTCTCTATTACGTATTCATACAACCACTTCAGTTATTTGCAATCTTTACATAGGATGAGTACAATAGAGGGTTAATCTACTTCGGATCCATCAACGTCATCTTTGTCATCTCCGTCCATGATCTTCACTTCCCATAACATTTTTCCTTATCTACTTGCTCATCTGAAAAATGGTTAATCAACGAGATTGGCATGACTTACGCTAACGTTGATATTTTTTTAATATTTTTTTTATATTTTAAACATTTTTTAAAAATATTTTTTTAAAAAAAATGCTAGTTAAAATTATAGAATAATATTCAAAAAATATCCAAGTCAGTGTTTGTTGTACCACGTAGGATAGTCGATGTCCACGTCAGCCATTTTCGGTCAAAATTAGCCTGATTAACTCAATTGGCATAAATACAAAAGATTTAGGACTGAATTGGTACTAATACAAAAGGTTTATGACTAAATTAGCTCAATAAAAAGTTTAGGACTTAATTGGCCATCAATGCAAAAGATTTAGGACAGAATTGGCACCAAAAAAAAAGTTTATGACTAAATTGGCACTAATGCAATAGGTTTAGGACTTTTTAACACTTCTCCCACCAAACGACTAAACTTGCTATATAGTCGCAGAATTGCAATCACAGTCATCACGATAGAATTCAAGGAATTCAAAGGATAGAATCTCCGAATCAAACCAGAATCCAAGGATAAACTAAATCAGAGTTATAAATACCACGATTCGAGATCTATCGAACCAGAATCCAAGATACTCAATGATAGGTTTTTAGAATCCCAGAATATCCAAATCAAAGCTTTCACAGCCAAAACAAATTGGTAAACAATGCCCACAACAAAACCATAGGCAACATAGTAATAAGGAATAGAAATCTACTTGCCTCGACTATTCAAGAAATCAAACGAACGATAAGACGAATGAACAGATGAATGGATGACGTGTCGAACGGCCAGGGGCTAGGTTGGAGAATGACAAGGCTACGCTAGGGTGGTGTATGACCAAGGCGGCGGCAACGACAATGGTGGTCATGAACGGTGGTTGGCCTAGGGTGATCGGCGGTTCCAGAGGATAACGGAACCAGAGTGACGACATCCTGACAATCGTTCTGACGAATAAACTGACTTGGGGGTATTTATAGGGGAAGCAGCTGCAGACCAGTCAGCTTAGACCAGTAAGCTTGCAGCTAAGTCAGCAAACTAAGTTTACAGCTTGCAATCGCGCCACAGCGCGACACGTGTCAAGCACGTGATTGTCCCAATTTTTCACATATTTGATCCAATGGGACTCTAATTAGATACGTGGTGTCCCTAAAAAATAATACCAAGTCCATAATAATTGCCCAAAAATATCCTTGAGTGTGGATAAAAATCCCTTGAAACTTATTCAATAATCTAAACTTGTTAAATACTAATTCACTCATAAGTAGGTGAGAATTTTTGGGTCATCACAAATGCTTACCCCTGGTACGAATTTTTCATTAGATTTTCCTTGGGAGAAGTATACTACAAGTGACATAAGTTATTTCGGCGCTCATTTTAGTGTCAAAAGTTTAAAAACGATCACTTAAGTGCCAATATCGGAGAAAAATAATTATGCTAAATCGGAGAAATCCCAGCCAAAGTATATGACCTGGCAAATTTTTTAAGAAACTCCGGTCATGTGGACTTCCGCTAGACTTCTTAGGGGGGGCGATGGAACTTGTTCGAGCGGTGATGGCTTGCATAATCCTCACCGTCGCTATCTCATCATCGTCGACAATGGTCAGCGACCCCCGCCGACCACAGGCGAGGTCGACCTCGCTGACTTTGGTCTACGTAGTTGTCCATGAACAACACCGAAACCATGAAAACATGGAAATCGAAGATGTCTTAGGCGACTGGAGATCAAACACGATTTTCAACTTCAATTCAGTGGGTTAAATACACCTTAAGTGTCATAAGTTGTGTACGGTGCTCACTTTAGTGCCAAAACTTTCAAATCGATCACTTTAGTGCTAAGTTTTTGTAACTTCGATTACTTAAGTGCCAACTTCTTTTAAAAACGATCCCTTCAGTACCAAGTCCGATTAGTCATGTCAGCTTAAATCGAAGTTGGCACTAAAGTGATCGTTTTTAAAAAAAGTTGGCACTTAAGTGATCGAAGTTACAAAAACTTAGCACTAAAGTGATCGATTTGAAAGTTTTGGCACTATAGTGAGCGCAGCACACAAGTTATGACACTTGAAGTATACTTAATCCTCAATTCGGTATTTCATCTAGTCAATTTAATTATCAAACAGTTGACATGCGACTTGGGATACAAGCTTCAGACTAAATTTTATGGAAAATCTCGAACTGATGATGATGTGCAGAGATCTAAAACAAACTTTATCGTCACTCATCAATTTCGATTTCGTCGGGCCAAGCCATGATCTCAGCAAATCAGATTTAATTTTTTATGTTAAATACGAAAATGATAAAAACATATCTCTGTAGTCTTTCCCCTTTTTTCTCCTCTCTCTAAATCTCTCTTTGTTTTCTCTCGCTTTCCCTCTGGGATTCTTTTTGTTCTCCCAAAACTTCTCGAGAAAGTGAGGATGCCGTAAAAAGCGAGACTATGGCTTGGGTTGCCACGGCAAGGCTCGATCTCGCCCAGATTTGCTCGAGGGTCAATGGCCGGCAACCCCTGCCAATGATCCCCTACATTTATGGGCCATTGCCGATGATGATGGGGGCAGTGACGAGCTTGAACAAGGTCCCCCTTTTTAGTTTTTAGCTAATTTTTCTATTTAAAAATTCATCATTTATTTAACGTTTTAGTTAATTTTTAAATCCATGTGGACTTCCGGAGAGCCATGTTGGCTCAAAAAATAATTAAAAAAAAGCCATCAATGATTTCTGGCAAGTGGATCGAAATTGGCACTAAAGAGAGCGTCATACACAACTTATATTACTTGTAATGTGCTTCTCCCGAGTTTCCTCTCTTTTAGACTTTGGTGCATGTTATCACATGACAAACATGATCTGCATGAGTACAAAAATAGAGCAATTTTTCGGTTAAATTAGTTCTATCATGTTATTGCTTGTCCTTCTTTGGGAGCAAAAGGTGTGGAATTATCACTATGTTTAGATGTCAAGATTCCTTTTCTACTAAAAGGGTCAGACCAAGTATTGCGATTCCTAGCTAAACGATAAATAGTAGACGTGAAAATGCATATTTATTAAACATTAACCTATATAATAATGATTTTCCAGGATTTTACATAGTGCTTGAACACGTCTCACTTATTCAAGTACAAGCAAATAATATATATATATATATCACGCTGCTTTAGTAAATCAAGTTATCCACTTTTTTTATGACGAGTAAACTTGCTTTAAGTTAGTAAACAGAAGTCGTAAAAGACTATTCTCATATCACAGAGGAAGACATTAATATTTCTCTTGGCTAACTCATTTGGTTTTGTGGGTTACGAAAATGCATTATAAATATGAGTAATGCCACCGGCATGTTTAGATTCTTTATTGGTTGAAGGGTTTGGAGAGGCGACCAACGAAGTTACTCCTCTAGACATTGACATGAGGATCCCACTTCATTTACTTAATATTCGATTCAAGTCATAACTAGTCTATTCATAAGCGTACGAGTCCCATACTGCTGTTGAGTGTCCAGCTGGAGCCATCCTTAGGCATATAAGCTCGTCATCACAGCCCCACTGGCGTGCCAAAAATGAGAAACTCTCTCCACATGAGGTAGCAAATGCCCAAGACCCAAACTTGAAAGAAGTTTGCTCATGATATGGCTTGAACTTGTGATCTCATGGAAAATAGTATTGCTCATTAGCCATTGAACTTGTGATCTCTTGGGGGAACATACTTTTTTTATGTAGTAACAATCAATTATATCACTTTGTCCATTGCGTCCAATAGGAGATCCTCAACCGGTTATTCCCCACCAGTTAGTCCCAGTTCGACAAATGTGTCCAGATCTAGAGGAAGGTCCTTCGCACATTTCAAAATAATTAAAAATCAAACCACGCCTTCATTTTTAAGTTTTTAGAATAGTTGACAGTGGTTTTCAAAATCCCACGTTATATATTTCCACACTTTAGTCTCAGGTCAAAACCTAGCTGAGTTCAAATACTTCCAAGGCCCTATCTATCTCTCGTATTATATATTTGCAAGCTTCAGTCTTAGGTCAAAATTCAATTTTGGAATAATTCAAACATCGAACCATGGCTTCATCTAACAGTTTAAGTTTTTAGAATAAATAGAAGTTGTTTCATAATATCTCATAGCAATACTGAGGAAGGGCTTTCAAATTTGGAGCCTCGGGAATCATGATGAGGACAATCGAGCTCAATGTGCAGTGTTGAGCTCCGTCACAACTGACGACCTCGAGATTGATAGAGGTAGAGGTTGTTATGGAGAGAGAGAGAGAGAGAGTCATCATCATCTCATCGTCGTTGTGGAGGTCGTGCTCGTGGCCGTGGCCGTGGTGCGAAGGACGATGAAGGTTGCGTGTGAGCTAAAGAGACTAGCGAACGAAACAGCCTATGGAATTGGAGACGCCAACTGAGATAAGAGGCTCCTCTTCCGGTTGCCCATGCTCCGTACCGGGATGTGCACGTGCGATCAAAGTATGTTCGAGAAGCAAAAGTAACGAGAAAACATTTCGAAATTCAACTCCGTACTTGTTGTCGGTTCGCCCCAATACAGTATGGCCATAGTTTTCTTCTTCTTGTGAGCACTTGCTGTCCTTCCACAAAAAAAAGCACTTGCTATCTGTAATGATTCTCTTCATGACAGTACTACCTAGACATCCGGCGGAGACACATGTCGCCACATTCACTAGATTCGAGAGAAGAGTTGTTCAATGCCTACGGATCGTCTGCCCTTCTATTCCCCCGACCTCCTGCCCTTCCTTCATCTCCACCATCCAATTGCCATTTTCTTTTTTTTTTTTAAAACCTCCCCCCCTATAAAAAGGGGGGGACCGCTGGGATTCCCCTGCCCTTCCTACGGAAGGGCAGACGATCCGGATCCTCAATCAATCCACCTCAAATCTATTATATTAACGTTTATCCAATTTTAAACTTTCTAATTTAACAAATTTAGTCTTAAAATTTTGGGTAAAATTTCTTTTCTTATCAAAATTTGCGCAAAATTTCAATGATGTCCTTTCGCCCAATTTTCGCAGGAAGCTGGATCGTGACATCTACGATTTTCTACAAAAATTGATCAAAATGATTATATTAAAATTTCGCGTAAAGTTTTGAGATCAGATTGACCAAATTGAGAAGTTTATGATTGAATGAGCAAATTTCCCTCATTCAGACTGTAACCAAAACTAAACAAGAAGCTTTTGTTTTTTACACCAAAAGCTACACGAAATAGGTAAATCACAAACTAGGGAAGTACTTCCCAAGACTCTTGAGTCATGAAATACCTCCGTGAGGCCTGTGAACAAAATTGGAACTGCGTGGTGCATTTAGCCAACCCTCTTAACTTAATTACGCTAGTACTGACATGGATAATTTTTTTAAAAATTTTAAATTAAATATTCTAATTATTATTATTTTTGCTTTCTACTTTCTATTTTTTTACCATTGCCTTCGCTAGTGGCTTGGCTAGCGAGGATCAAGCCTCGCCGGCATGGGCAAGGAACGACTTCACCAAGGGCATGGCTGGCGAGGGCGGCTCACACTAGAGGCCACGAGGTCAGCCCTCATGGCCTCTAGCTTCTGGTGAGGCTCGACCCTAGCCAGCCCATTGCTAGCGAGGCACAACCTCACAGGATCAAGCAAGGTCGGGCCTCATCCATGGCCGACGACGCTCAATCCTCGCCAGATCATGAGAAGGCAAGGTCGCCTTGGCGAGGCTGACCTCCCCCAGAAATAGTGAGGTCAAGCCTCGCCCAGCCGACTAGGTGCTTTTGGCCACAAAGAAAAAAACATAAAATAAAAAGGGAAAAAAGATAAATTTAAAATACATATATGAAAATTATCCATGCTAATGCTCGGTGGCACCACGTAAGGCCGTTGACGTTCTCGTCAACGATTTTCGATAAATTTTCGGCCGGATAAACTGAATTGACATAAATGCAAAAAGTCTGTGATTGAATTGGCACAAATGCAAAATATTTAGGAATGAATTGGCGAAAAAAAAAAATCTATCACTAAATTGGTACAAGTGCAATAATTTAAGACTTATAATAATCTAAATGTGACCGATCTGCCATAATTTTTGGATGATTAAAACAAATTCAAAAAAATAACGATTAAAAGCGAGAGCGACCCTGTCCGTGGCTGACGGGACAATAGAGGCACCCTCCAAAAGGTCATAAAGTTATGCGGGGCCCACTCATTTCACGGTTCATTTCTACTAGTTCGTAGCTTTTTAATTCATTACATTTCAAAATCACTGCTATTAATTGCTACAAATACATTAAAATTTGTATTCCCAACTATTAACCCGTCAAATGAGAGAATATATTAGGGCGCGCATGATAGTACTTTTGGAGTAAAATTTCTGCTCCTGAAGTACCTCTGAAGTAGAAATTCGTTTGGTTAATGAACTTTATTTTTTCTACTTTTGAAGCATTTTTTTTCTCTAAAATTAATTTTGAAGCCACTTGAGTAAATACAAAAATAATTTACTTTTCTTCGAAAAATAGAAAAATTAATTTTTGCTCAAAAGCAGAAGTAAAAACATTAATCTCTGACTTGAAGTTGATTTTTAAAGCAAAAGTTCTTAACAATTAGTTTGGACGTGCAAAAGATATGCTTTCCCTCCGGACACAGAGTCAAACGGTTCTTATTTCAATTTGGGACAAAAAAAAAAACCAACATAAGTAAAATAAAAATTATTTACAAGTTTAGATTCCACGAGGCACTTTGAGTGCCTGTCGCGACCCGTCCGGAAGCGGACGCGGCTAATGGATTACCGATCACGGGTCTTGGATCGGCGCGAGCCCTCCCAGGCCCATACCAAATCGCGGCGGGAGTATTCTTCGACGATAAGAGTCGATCGCTTTCGACCTTCAGTGTGGTCGTGGTGGCATGTGCAAATTGTGCATGCATTTGGAGTCGCCACCGGTCTTTCTTGGAGGGTAGACCGGAAACCTTACTAATCGATTGGGAGAGATCGATCAGTTCTACGGAACCAGAGATTTTGGGTTCGGGGACTTGGTTACGCTGGTGTCGTTACCAACGCCCTTTCGGTACCTAACGCGAGTGATTTTCCTAACTAGGATTTCATGCAGGCGCAATTTTGGGTGAGGTAAGTCTGACTTTGCACATTAACCAGTTTAACATGCTCACGTAATCATAATAAATAAATAGATGTCAATCACATAAACATCTATCCTACGTGGTGATCATGGAATTATGATTTAATGGGTCTCGAGCCAATGAGACCACATTTAATCATTTTAATATTTTAATAACGGAGAGCCGCTCTTCGCTTCTTCTTGATTTCTTGAACTCTTCAAGAATTGGGCCCCAAAGAGCTCGCCGATTAAAAGGCTCCTCCACGTAATCCTCGTAGCATTTACATCAACAATTGACTATGCTAAAAATAAAGATTACATGAAAAATAAAAGGAGTACGCAGCCTCCATTTAATAATTACAACCCCAAATATATAAATAATCATCATACATTCATATATACATCAATCACATTGATTAGGGATTTTTCCATGATCACCACCCTTTCACGTAAGTAATAAATTCACAATTTAAAACTTAGGAAGGCACAATAAAAATTCTACGTTGAATCATATTCAGAATTTTTACGTAAAATAAGATAGCCATAAATTTTCGATTCAAAATTGATTTAGTCTCAATTTTTGCTACGTTGATTAATTTATCATATAAAATAATCAATCTCCATTAGCCATGTAAGACGAACAATTCGTTAATACATATTGGCCATAGTATTGCAAAAATTGCAAAAAATCAATTAAATGCACGAAAACACCTAAGGATTGGCTCTGATACCACTGTTGGGATCCACATAACACGTAGCGGAAATAAATAACAACCCATACATGTATCTCCAGAGGCGTACTTCGTGCATTTCAATCGAAAAAAATCACAAAGTCTCAAAGGGAGTAAATAGATTACCTCTCGTAGCGTGCTTGAACGGAGATGTCGGTTCGATGTTCTTCGATCTCAGCCTCCACAAGTGTTAGGCATCTAGTTCGGACGCACCACCAATTGACGAACGGGGAGACGACTAATAACTCCACAACAATTGTGCTAGCAATATGCGGAATCAATATTCCGAACTTAGTATATTTTGCTCACTCAAGATTATGAGAATATAGAGAGTGTTTGTGTTCTTCTCTCTAAGCTCTCAAAAATTTGCACACTCTACAAAATGTCTCTCCCTCAACCTCAAAACTCTTGCCATCCTTTTATAGCCAAAAATACCTTCCAATAAATTGTATTTAAAAATAGCACTAACAATTATAAATTCTATCTAAAAATAGCACTCACAAATAAATGACATTTAAAAATAGCACTAACAATAGCACTCACAATTTATAATACAAAAATGCTATTTAAAAATAGCACTAACAATAGCACTCACAATTTATAATACAAAAATGTTATTTAAAAATAGCACTAACAATTATAAATTCTATCTAATAATAGCACTCACAATTTATGATAAATAAATGCCATTTAAAAATAGCACTAACAATAGCACTCACAATTTATGATAAATAAATGTCATTTAAAAATAGCACTAACAATAATACTCACAATTTATAATACAAAAATGCTATTTAAAAATAGCACTAGCAATAGCACTCACAATACAAAAATGCTAAAAAAAAGGCACTAACAAAGGTGTTAAAAATAATAACCATTATTATTATTACAAGAGTTAAAGAGGTTACCAAACAGTACAAATACGCATAATATATAAATACGTATGACGTATAAATACGTAGAGCATACATATACATCCGTGAAACCGGGGACTAATTGAAAGAAAAATGTGCAATTAAGCCCTTTTGGTAAAAATTGATTAATTTGGAGGGCAAATTGACCTAATTGCACTTTAAGGCTTTAGAATCCAATGTCATAGCTTATAAAAAGTGAGAATTGAAAACTAAAAGACTCGAAAATGATTTTTTTTTTTTTTTAGGCTCGGTTCGGGTTTATGTTTGTGAAGGAACATAGTGACCCGAGCTGAATTTTTTAGATTTAAAGTGACACACTTGAAGAGGAAATTAAAACAAAATTATTGAATATTTTTGGGTATTTTTCTGACCACGAATGGTATTTTTATGATTTTTTGGGTATTTTTATAATTAAATAAACTCGAAAAATATTAAAAATACCGAAAAATATTTTTTGTTCAAAATTGGTTCCTAAGGCTAAAACAAGGCTTCCAAAGTTGATTTTGTGATTTTATGACCTTTTTTGATATTTTTAATTAATTTTAAAGATTAAAAATCACAATAATAAATGGTAAAAAATCAGGTGTCAACAGCTGCCCCTCTTTGAGAGGAATCTCGTTAGAGGTTTCTCTCAAAGATAAGGTGCCACCTGATTCCTAACCGACTCAACTGGGAAAATGAGAGAAGAAATGTTATGACATCGGATCCTTAAGCCTATTGATAAAAGCTCAAATCAATCCCCGGTTTGCTCTAACAATTTGAACATGGGCCGGAGTGAGAGAGGCTTACCTGAAGCTCACCTGTCGGATGCTGCCGGTTGCGACGACTTTCAAGAAGATGCCTAGGACTCGTCATTCAGAATATCCTAGGGAGATTAAGCTCTGACCTGTATGGTAGGTCATACCATGATGGGATTCCTAACTGGTAGGAACCTAAGGAAGGCGCATCCCACGCTTTGGGATTTGCCAAGGATTTTGATCCGTATGCTGGATCAGACCTTTGTGTTGATCCTTACTGCGATATTTATCAATGAGTTGACCCTTATGGCGGTTTCTACCAATGAATTGACCCTTATGGCGGTTTCTACCATATGTGACCCTTCAGGCGGTTTCTACCATGGTTTGATCCTTCAGGCGGTTTCTACCTTGGTTTGACCCTTCATGCGGTTTCTACCATGAGTTGACCCTTCAGGCGGTTTCTACCTTTGATTTGACCCTTCAGGCGGTTTCTACCTTGTGTTGACCCTTCAGGCGGTATCTACCATGTGTTGACGCTTCAGGCGGTATCTACCTTGTGTTGACCCTTCAGGCGGTTTCTACCATGAGTTGATCCTTCAGGCGGTATCTACCTTGTGTTGACCCTTCAGGCGGTTTCTACCAAATTTGATTTGACCCTTCAGGCGGTATCTACCTTTGATTGACCCTTCAGGCGGTATCTACCTTTGATTTGACCCTTCAGGCGGTATCTACCTTTGATTGACCCTTCAGGCGGTATCTACCTATGATTGACTTTGAAAAGGGGTCTCATGACGAGGGTTCTCCACGTCCGATGAGATTTCCTGAATTTTGAAAAGGGGGTCTCATGACGAGGGTTCTCCACGTCCGATGAGACTGTTTGAATTTTGAAAAGGGGTCTCATGACGAGGGTTCTCCACGTCCGATGAGACTGCCTAAATTTTTGAAAAGGGGTCTCATGACGAGGGTTCTCCACGTCCGATGAGACTGTTTGATATTTGAAAAGGGGTCTCATGACGAGGGTTCTCCACGTCCGATGAGATTTCCTGAATTTTGAAAAGGGGGTCTCATGACGAGGGTTCTCCACGTCCGATGAGACTGTTTGAATTTTGAAAAGGGGTCTCATGACGAGGGTTCTCCACGTCCGATGAGACTGCCTAAATTTTTGAAAAGGGGTCTCATGACGAGGGTTTTCCACGTCCGATGAGACTGCCTAAGTTTTGAAAAATGGTCTCATGACGAGGGTTCTCCACGCCCGATGAGACTGCCTAAATTTTGAAAAATGGTCTCATGACGAGGGTTCTCCACGTCCGATGAGACTGCCTAAATTTTGAAAAGGGGTCTCATGACGATGGTTCTCCACGTCCGATGAGACTACCTAAGTTTTGAAAAAGGGGTCTCATGACGAGGGTTCTCCACGTCCGATGAGACTGTTTGATATTTTGAAAATGGGTCCTGGGACGAGGGTTCTCCACGTCCGATGAGACTGCCTAAATTTTGAAAAGGGGTCTCATGACGAGGGTTCTCCACGTCCGATGAGACTGCCTAAGTTTTGAAAAAGGGGTCTCATGACGAGGGTTCTCCACGTCCGATGAGACTGTTTGATATTTTGAAAATGGGTCCTGGGACGAGGGTTCTCCACGTCTGATAGGACTTTTTCTTTTAAAAGGGTTTTTCTTCCCCCTTTTTTTTGGAGACCCCGAAGTTTGTCGGGAATTCAGTTTTTTTGAAGCAGTGAAAGATTTTATTTTGACAAAACTTCACTTGAGTCTGTTGAGGCGACATTTTGGGAGCTGGGTTCTCCAGGTATCCTGCAGAAGTTTAAGCTTGAAAGATTTTTCTTCACCAAGAAAACGTTAGTAATCTTTGGGAAGACCACGGCTGTCCATTTTGACAAAACCGTATGATTTAAGTTTTAATCATGAAATGTGCATTTTGATGCTGGAGGTTATCCAAAGCATTCTTGCAACATGCAAATGTGATCACAAATCCCTTGCACGGAAAATCTAGATCAACAGTTTGAAAATTCCAAAAAGAGTTTGTTCAAAACATCAATTGGAATATTTCTCGACAAGGAGGTCTTCTCACCTGTTTTGCGATAGTGGTTTTTTTATAGGGGATGCACTCAATTCCCTACTAACCTGTGCCTAGGTTTTAGGTTCATTCGCAGCGCGTACATTTTGATCGGTCGGGAGGTCTTCCACGGGACCGTAATGTTGGGCTTGGATATTGGTTTTCAAGGGGGACCCGCTTTGGAGTCGAGGCCATTGAATGAAATCCTTCACCATCTGCTCCGGGTTTACAAGTCAAGAACCCTGCAAAATGAGAAAGAAATAGTCTTGCTCGTACTTCTTCGAGCTAAGCAATATGTTAACCCAAGTGTCTTAGTCAGAGAAGACTGTTTCAGGGTTATGATGTTGGTAGGATTGGGGACTGAAAAAGGCTTGTTTTTGGCCCAGAATTTATGAGGGGATTGACATTGGTGATCATTGCAAATTTGTCACCTGTCTTTTCCATTCTGCATCTTCAGTTTTTGAGGTGTGCAACCGCTTTTGAGGTGTGCACAAGTCCTTTAGAGAGCGTCTCTTGTTGCATTAAGAAGGTTGACAACTCTGTCTGCGCCTTTCCTCCGCGCTTGACATCATTTGGAGAGCAGTCTTTTTATCTGACTCCTTTAGGAATTTTCTCTTTTCCCATCCAAGTTTCACTGGGAATCAAGCAAACAGCTTGCACGAGCATCGGCCTCGCTTTTACCAGGCACTTTGCTTTTTCTTGATGCGGTGGATTTTTCTCATTCATTTTTGGAATCCCGCTTTTTTCTCATCTTCATGGGATCATGTTAGACATATAGTCTAAACATGCTTTAAATATCAGTCCGGGAATTCTCTTCGTAATCCCTGAGTCTTGAACTCTTCCATTTTTGAAGTGGTGTGGCATCCGTCTTGGAATGATCACCAATGGGTTCATGAAATGAATTTGCAGGCTCAAGTTGGCTGTGCAAAGGATTCGGTGTGTGGGATAGAGAAATAAATGCTTCTCGTCATCCTATGGCACTTGGATTACCATATAAACAATACACAAAGATTAATGTTAGTCCGAGCAAGAAAATTTCTAACCATTTTCTCCTGATGCTGCTGGACTCATCTCCATTCTGCCCCGATGTGGGGTGGTTCTTGACAGGGTTAAGAATGAAAATCGCCGTTCAAATGGGTTGTCAATGTTCACCTGTAGTGTTTGGGGATATGAAACGAATGCCTCCGTCGTCCCAATCCATGTAATCGCTGCGAATGGTCCCTACTTCCGTAGGTCCAGATTTTGCTGTCTGATCCGCTCCACTCCTCTCTCAAGTGTGTATAGGACGTGTTTGGATTTAGGCTTTGCCTCTCGTCTTTTGAGGAAGTGCCCTTTTGATTGTTTCGAACAATTTTTTATTGGAAAAATCTCTTTCATTTTCTCCAGAAATTTTACCCGTCAAAGGGGATTTTATGATGCCCCATGCATGTTCTTATTCATGTTCAAACAACCTCCTATTTCAAAACATGAATGCTAATGAAATTTGAATTCTATGTCTTTTCTAGACACTAGATTCTGAAAGCTTTTCTTCTCTTCTCTATTTTTTATTCCACATCTTCAAGGGATTTTGGGAGAGGGATACTTACCTGTTCCTCGTGGCTGGAGATCCCTGAAAATGCAGAAGAAACATGTTATTGTTCGTTCATGAATTTTTCAAAAAAATTAGAACGATACATTTTACCCTTGGTCATGTATTCCAACGGGTAATACATGGGATGTGAAAACCTGTTTCGCCTTGATGGCGATCCCCTGTCAAAGACGGGAATTATGTGTCAGTTTGCGTTCCAAAATTCAAGGCGAATTGGAACGATACAGCATTGTTCTTGCTTTGTGTTTCCATTCGAACACAAACGCGCGGCTTGCAGAAATTGGCCATCTATATTGTGGCCACGATCCCTCCGTTTGGTTGGCGATGAATCATTCTCGAGGATTTGCCCCAGAGGAGATCAATTTGTGTTTTTGGGCGCATTCCAACGCCATTCTTCATAGTTCCTTTTATTCAAGAAAAATGAAATTTTTATCAGAATGTATGTCAAAGCATGAAGTGTGGAAGCGATACTTTTTACCATCCACTAGGTCTTATGATCAAAGACCATCTCCTGGAATTCTGACTTCTAGGGCCACTGATTCAATTCGCCTCCCTGTTAGCGCGCTCTTTTCATTTGGGGCTTTCAGCGCCAACGACTTCCTGCAAAATGAGTAAAAACTCATGTTAGGCATGTGGTCTTCGAAGACCAAATTGGAACGATACAAGGTTACCGTTCACCCAAATTCGTATCTTGGGGTTTGATTCTGATGCGGACGACTCTGTTATTGCGTCCATTGATTTTGCCAGAGGAGAAACGTCCGGCGTACAAATGATTCACTTGCCCCAGTTAGGCATGGTTTTGCTGTTTGTCATCTCTGGATTCGATAACCCTGGTTTGATGCGCTTTCATGGGGGATCATGAGAGTTTGCCCCCGGTTTGGCTCCTCAAAGTAAATGGGGGGGGGGGGGGAACCTGCTCCCATTGATTTTTGGCAGATTCTGATCATCCGTCTCGATTGTCAGAGTCCTTGATCAATTTTATCTGTCTCGAGATAGCCTGATATTCTTGGGGTTCGTCATGTGGCGGTTTGGTGATTCTCTCGATCACAGTCGCCGTTTGAGGTATTTGATGTTCCCTGTTTGTTATTTGAAAGCATTACATCCTGCGTCCTCTGCTCTTGATCATCATCTGAGAGGGAAAAGAAAGGAAGCATTATTCCCATATCAAGGAAATAATCGTTTTGGAACGATACGTCCTTTTACACTTGATTTGCATTCCGTTTTGATGTTGCATATTGATATGAACAACATCTATCGAATTCCTCCATCCGTGTTTGAAGGTATTTGCAATGCCTACGGTTCATTTGCCCCAGCTGGGCGACGTCTGTTTTGTCATTTGAATGTATGAGCTTTTGGGTGCATTGTCTCTTTTATCACCTGAGATAAAAAAAAAATGGAGAAGAACTTATCCTCAGATCTGATTAAAAATCAATTAGGAACGATACGTCCTTTCACCAAACGGGTGGCTCTGCGGCCAAATGCATTTTGCACTGAAGGGACGAATTCCACTATGCTCCACGGGTTTGGGGAATTTGCCCCCATTTTCGATAGAAATGAGCCTTATCAAGATGTATACAATACAAATAGATCCCTAATACAATCAATCTAAGGGACGAGATAGAGAGGATCTCAGCAAAATTAATCTTATACAATAGAACTAAGAATGTCAAATCAATCAAAGGAATGTGGTCCGAACACTTGGAGATGCCCCAGTTCCAGTCTTCGAGATGTGACTCCAAGATCACCGATTTTTTTTTTTAGGTGGTTTTAGATATACCAACCATCTAAAGACATGCACATGAGACAAGTGAGGATAAAACTACCAAAAATCAAAGGATTTGGCACCTAAGGTCAAGGTTCCCACCTCGAGTTCTAGAAAGAGCAGATTCCATTGCACAACTATCGTTGCATTGGGGCTCGATCCATAGTTCGAAATGAGCGGAATTGAAAAGTGGATTACCCCGTGTCTTTCCTCACGGAGATTCCATTTTCAATCCCTTCTATTGTTTTCCTATAGACGGCGCCCGGGATTTTAGGCGCGGTTGTGTGTATTTTCGGTGTCGTGCTAAAGCGATAAACATGCATCTTATTTAACAATCACCGCTTCAATATAAAACATACACACAATCATTCATTCCTACGCCAACCTGCATAAGACAATGTTAATCACAGACTACCCCCCTTATCACTCCAATCTGCAAAAACATATAACACCTATCATAAGCGGACTTACCTCACCTTCAAGAGCGCCTGCATGGTTAGAAAAATCACTCAGCGTTTTAATTACGGCCTAAGTCCACTTGAGGTCTAGAACCATAGGTTCCAGAACAAAGTCCCCAGCGGAGTCGCCAGCTGTCGCGACCCGTCCGGAAGCGGACGCGGCTAATGGATTACCGATCACGGGTCTTGGATCGGCGCGAGCCCTCCCAGGCCCATACCAAATCGCGGCGGGAGTATTCTTCGACGATAAGAGTCGATCGCTTTCGACCTTCAGTGTGGTCGTGGTGGCATGTGCAAATTGTGCATGCATTTGGAGTCGCCACCGGTCTTTCTTGGAGGGTAGACCGGAAACCTTACTAATCGATTGGGAGAGATCGATCAGTTCTACGGAACCAGAGATTTTGGGTTCGGGGACTTGGTTACGCTGGTGTCGTTACCAACGCCCTTTCGGTACCTAACGCGAGTGATTTTCCTAACTAGGATTTCATGCAGGCGCAATTTTGGGTGAGGTAAGTCTGACTTTGCACATTAACCAGTTTAACATGCTCACGTAATCATAATAAATAAATAGATGTCAATCACATAAACATCTATCCTACGTGGTGATCATGGAATTATGATTTAATGGGTCTCGAGCCAATGAGACCACATTTAATCATTTTAATATTTTAATAACGGAGAGCCGCTCTTCGCTTCTTCTTGGTTTCTTGAACTCTTCAAGAATTGGGCCCCAAAGAGCTCGCCGACTTAAAAGGCTCCTCCACGTAATCCTCGTAGCATTTACATCAACAATTGACTATGCTAAAAATAAAGATTACATGAAAAATAAAAGGAGTACGCAGCCTCCATTTAATAATTACAACCCCAAATATATAAATAATCATCATACATTCATATATACATCAATCACATTGATTAGGGATTTTTCCATGATCACCACCCTTTCACGTAAGTAATAAATTCACAATTTAAAACTTAGGAAGGCACAATAAAAATTCTACGTTGAATCATATTCAGAATTTTTACGTAAAATAAGATAGCCATAAATTTTCGATTCAAAATTGATTTAGTCTCAATTTTTGCTACGTTGATTAATTTATCATATAAAATAATCAATCTCCATTAGCCATGTAAGACGAACAATTCGTTAATACATATTGGCCATAGTATTGCAAAAATTGCAAAAAATCAATTAAATGCACGAAAACACCTAAGGATTGGCTCTGATACCACTGTTGGGATCCACATAACACGTAGCGGAAATAAATAACAACCCATACATGTATCTCCAGAGGCGTACTTCGTGCATTTCAATCGAAAAAAATCACAAAGTCTCAAAGGGAGTAAATAGATTACCTCTCGTAGCGTGCTTGAACGGAGATGTCGGTTCGATATTCTTCGATCTCAGCCTCCACAAGTGTTAGGCATCTAGTTCGGACGCACCACCAATTGACGAACGGGGAGACGACTAATAACTCCACAACAATTGTGCTAGCAATATGCGGAATCAATATTCCGAACTTAGTATATTTTGCTCACTCAAGATTATGAGAATATAGAGAGTGTTTGTGTTCTTCTCTCTAAGCTCTCAAAAATTTGCACACTCTACAAAATGTCTCTCCCTCAACCTCAAAACTCTTGCCATCCTTTTATAGCCAAAAATACCTTCCAATAAATTGTATTTAAAAATAGCACTAACAATTATAAATTCTATCTAAAAATAGCACTCACAAATAAATGACATTTAAAAATAGCACTAACAATAGCACTCACAATTTATAATACAAAAATGCTATTTAAAAATAGCACTAACAATAGCACTCACAATTTATAATACAAAAATGTTATTTAAAAATAGCACTAACAATTATAAATTCTATCTAATAATAGCACTCACAATTTATGATAAATAAATGCCATTTAAAAATAGCACTAACAATAGCACTCACAATTTATGATAAATAAATGTCATTTAAAAATAGCACTAACAATAATACTCACAATTTATAATACAAAAATGCTATTTAAAAATAGCACTAGCAATAGCACTCACAATACAAAAATGCTAAAAAAAAGGCACTAACAAAGGTGTTAAAAATAATAACCATTATTATTATTACAAGAGTTAAAGAGGTTACCAAACAGTACAAATATGCATAATATATAAATACATATGACGTATAAATACGTAGAGCATACATATACATCCGTGAAACCGGGGACTAATTGAAAGAAAAATGTGCAATTAAGCCCTTTTGGTAAAAATTGATTAATTTGGAGGGCAAATTGACCTAATTGCACTTTAAGGCTTTAGAATCCAATGTCATAGCTTATAAAAAGTGAGAATTGAAAACTAAAAGACTCGAAAATGATTTTTTTTTTTTTTTAGGCTCGGTTCGGGTTTATGTTTGTGAAGGAACATAGTGACCCGAGCTGAATTTTTTAGATTTAAAGTGACACACTTGAAGAGGAAATTAAAACAAAATTATTGAATATTTTTGGGTATTTTTCTGACCACGAATGGTATTTTTATGATTTTTTGGGTATTTTTATAATTAAATAAACTCGAAAAATATTAAAAATACCGAAAAATATTTTTTGTTCAAAATTGGTTCCTAAGGCTAAAACAAGGCTTCCAAAGTTGATTTTGTGATTTTATGACCTTTTTTGATATTTTTAATTAATTTTAAAGATTAAAAATCACAATAATAAATGGTAAAAAATCAGGTGTCAACAGTGCCACGCAATGCTTGCTTGGCACTTTAAGTGTCGAGAAAGCCCGCATTTTTTTAAAATTTTTTTCTTTTAATCATTTTTTAATTTATTTTTCTTGTTCTCTCTTAATCAATTTTTTATTATTCAATTTATTATACGTGAGCCGATTTTCTTGATCACCCAGTGCTTGGTCGCAGTGCCATCGGCGATTGCGCTAGCAAATAAGTCTACATAACGGCCTTCCACAACCCTGCATGTATTGTTAATTTGCATGAATATTATAGAACATGATATTATATACAAATTCATTGCCAATTCGACGCCGCAAAACTTAGCGACGAAAAATTACAATGTTCGTCGCTAATTTACCATGAATTTATTCGTCGTTGATTAGAAAATTAGCGACGAATTTTGTTCGTCGGAAAAGTTGTCATTATTTAGCAACGAACTTTAAGACGAACAATGTCGTGACAAATTAGCGACGAATTATGTTCATCACAAACGTTGTCCCCGTTTAGCGACGAACTTTACGATGAATACGGTGGTGGCAAATTAGCGATGAAAACCTTGGGAATGATACCTTTAGCAACGAATTTTGCTACAAATATTATTCAACGACGAAATGTGAATAATTATTTAGCGATGAATTTTGCAACGAATTTAGCATCGAATTTTGCAAAGAATATTGTTCAGCGATGACGTTTTGGCAACGAATTATGCGACGAGATTATCTCTTGAAGCTGCATCGAATTTTGCGATGAATTTCTTTTGATGCCAATTGGGGACGACAGGAGAAATGTCGTCGCTAATTTTGCGATGAAAAGGTTTTGTCGCTAATTAGCAACGAAATTCGCGACGACATCTTTTTTTGTCACAAATGTCATCGTGAAATTTACGACGAATTGTATTTATCGTCAATTAGTGACGAAATTACCAATAACCTGATTTTTCGTCGCAAAGATCGGCTCACGTATAACAATAGAATAAAAAATGGTTAAAAGAAAACAAGAAAAATATTTAAAAAAGCTGCTGCACCAGGACTTGCTCGGCACTTAGTAAAAATTTTAACTTATTTTGGTATTTTTTTTTTCCAAATCGGGGAAAAAAAAACGCCGTCAAACGGCTACAAGGATAAATAGTGCTCGAAAGTAATAAATAAAATAAAATAAAAAGGTAGAGACAGAAATTCGATTCTTCTGTATACTTTTCACGGGGCAAGTCGATTTTCAAATAGGGAATTCGGACCTTTTTCTCGGGAAAAGAGTACTAATAGTCATAAAATTGTCCAAAAAATCTAAAATCTATTACACTTTTATCAATTTAGTTTTAAAACTTTTTACCAATTAAGTTCTAAATATTTTCATATTTTATCAATTAAGTCCATCTGGTCAATTTTGACCTGTACTCGCGGACATGGACGCCAGTCATCCTGCATGATACAGTCGATGCAAACGCGGATAATTTCCAATAATCTTTTAACAATTTTGGCATCCACTACCTGATGGTTATGACAGTTTCACTTATTCACAGTTACGACAATGAACCCTAGTAAATCGCGTCCGAGATTATTAGCTCCATTACTTAGATTACCACTCTGCATTCAGTTCTTCACAAGTCGTGTCGATCATCGTTCTTTATCGGCTAGGTCAGGCCTTACAACCGGCGCTCACGTGCCTCCTTGCCGCTAAAAAAAAGCCTTCAACACTCAGCAAGTTTTATATTTCTTGCATTTCGCTCGTTCTTTTTCAGCCTAAGTCGGCAGTCAAAGACTCGAGCAATCCCTTGTGTCAACAGTAATAGGTTAATGTACCTCACAAAATTTTGTTTACGATGTTTACATAGTCTTTATATCCACGCTGCTTCTCTTTACCTATCAGTTTAAACTTTTGAGTTGAACATTTTAACATGATGCTAGAATCGAGTTTTGCCACAGTTTATTTTACCTGTTCAACCCCTCGTTTGTTGAATTTGCACACGTGGCTACTAATTCGGAATGCACGTGAGAGGTCGGGTTAAAGTACCCCCACATTACCTGTCTCAAGGTTAGGTTATCCGTTTTTACTAACATTACATTAGGCATCAGAAGTTACATATGTAATGATATTTTCCACCAAAGCATAAACAACGACTTACAAAACGGTACATCATGCGTTCTACATTGAATTGCTTTGCTCCTGAAACACGAGGTGCAATTTTGGTTTTAAAATTTGTCAACACCAAAATAGTCAATTATCAGCACCGAATGAGTCAATATGTATTAAATTTAGTTTTGTCGAGGCAATGGCCAAGATCCAATTTATAATATCATTAGCTTGTCTCTAACGCTCGATCATCTTTTTCTTTTTTTAATCCAGTTCTATCTTAATCTATTTTATTTTATAAGTCATATTTTGTACGCCATATACTATATATAGGTTGCGAAATCATGCTCTCTCGTTTAGGCATCCTCATTCCTAACTCTCGAGAAGGTGAGGAATCGAAATCAATGATCTTAAATTTTGACTGAATGTTTATCTCCTTGTCCTTCTATAATCTAGGGTTGAGATTGCTGGGGCAAACAACTTTTTTCTCCCCGCGACAAAGTGTGAAGAAAGTATTTTATGGCGTCGTAAAAAGACGAGCCGGTCATTTGAAGAGGGAAAAAAAATAAGGAGGAAGGAGGAGGTGAAGGAGAATGAAATCACTTCAACCTTTTGGAAAACTTTTTTTTTTACTTCTCTCAGTAATCGAGTTGCTCATTGATTCTCTTTCTCGACAAACCTTGGTAGGCCAGGCATTAACAAGTGGTTGCACAAATTGTTAATTGACATAACCTAGCGATTCATCCAATTTAGTACCATCTAAAACAAGTGGGAGGCTAATGGGTGTATCAAAACGTGGGCGACAATGGCAAAAAAAATATTTATTTATTACGTCGAGTGACGCACTGGATGCGTTCATCGATGGAATAAAACTTAAATTCTTCCGGCCATATAGAGCACGTGTTTCATAACCAACCCAATCTATTATTGTCATTTGTTTGTAAGTGCAAAAAAAAAAAAAAAAAAACCCTCGTCCATTCAAGTGGCATCGATTAAAAGCCCTCATTGGTCAGTGCACTCATTCCACTAGACTCCCCTCATTATCTAGAAATAGAAAACCAAACATCAATGGAGTCCCCAAGCTGGAGGTGTTTTCTGAACCTTCAAGACAGTGCAAGCATCTTCATCGTCTTCCTCGTCACCCTACTCTTCCTCGTCTTCGTCTTGTACCTCGCGAGGCCGAAACTATGGTGCAACTGCGAGATATGCCAAACCTACCTTTCTCTCGGGTGGTCGAAGAAGTACGCCAATCTTTGTGACTGGTACGCTCATCTCCTCAGGAGCTCGCCGACCAAGACGGTCCACATACACGTCCTCGGCAACACAATCACGGCCAACCCGGATAACGTCGAGTACATGCTCAAGACGAGGTTCCAGAACTACCCCAAGGGGAAGCCCTTCTCAACGATCTTGGGGGATTTCCTCGGCCGAGGGATTTTCAACGTCGATGGCGATCTCTGGAAGTTTCAGAAGAAGATGGCGAACCTAGAGCTCGATAAGTTTGCGGTACGATCTTACGCGTTCGAGATTGTTAAGTGCGAGATCGAGAACCGGCTCGTAGCTCTCTTGTCGTCCGTTGAGGGCCAGGAGGGCGGAGTCCTCGACTTGCAAGATGTGTTCAAAAGGTTTTCATTCGACTGCATATGTAGGTTCTCGTTCGGCCTGGACCCGAGATGCCTAGAGCTGTCCTTGCCCATGTCGGAATTCGCTCTTTCCTTCGACTTGGCATCGAAATTGTCTGCTGAACGAGCCATGGAGGCATCACCTTTAGTGTGGAAAATCAAAAGGGCGTTCAATTTAGGGAGCGAGAAGAGACTAAAGGAAGCAATTAACATTATCAACATTCTTGCCCTCGAAGTTATAAGGCAAAAGCGCAAGGTTGGATTCTCTAACCACAGAGATCTCCTATCCCGCTTCATGTGCAAAGTGAGCGACGAGACATACCTGAGGGACATCATCGTGAGCTTCCTTCTAGCTGGCCGCGACACAGTCGCGTCGGCCCTGACCAGCTTCTTTTGGCTGATGGCCAAGAACCCTCGGGTGCTATCGAAAATTCGTGCCGAGCTGGATCGTGTGATGGGCGATCAAGAGCTGGTGAGCTACGATCAAATCCGGGAACTCCCTTACTTGCAAGCTGCGATTTATGAGAGCATGAGGCTCTATCCACCCATACAATTCGATTCAAAATTTTGCGGGGAAGATGATATCTTGCCCGACGGGACATTTGTGAAGAGAGGCACGAGGGTTACCTACCACCCATATGCGATGGGTCGGATCGAGGATATATGGGGCCCGGATTGCTCGGAGTACAAGCCGGAGAGGTGGCTAAACAACGGCATCTTCTTCGCGGAGAACCCATACAAGTACCCGGTCTTCCAAGCTGGGCTTAGGGTTTGTCTGGGGAAAGAAATGGCTCTCTTGGAGCTGAAAAGCGTGGCGGTCTCGTTGCTCCGGAGATTCCAGATAGAGCTGGTGACCCCGGACCAAGTGATCCGATTCTCTCCAGGGCTCACCGCCACCATCGGCGGGGGTCTTTCAGTCGTTGTACAAGGAATCTGAAGCCCCCACAAGCAGACATCGCAGGTTTGTCCCGTTTGGGTTGCTAACTTCATCTTCCCTCAGGGAGAGGCCAATAGAGTACTGTTTTTGTCCAAATACCATGTGATATTTCCTCTTTTGTTTCATCTATGTGGTGCGCGTTTGTAGCCTCATGGTGCGAATCTGCTAAATACGGTGTGGGTGTTCCTTTTTTCCCCCCTTCCGACACACCAATTGGAATTTGATGGGTGTCATCCAAGAAAGAAAGGCGGAATTGGATGTCCATGGCCTTCAAGGACCCACCCTCCATCAAACCCAAATGAACAGAAACGTCAGGCAAGTGTTGGTGGTGCCTTGTGCGTTCTTTCTTGCGGGAAATGATGGGTAATTGACGTTCTTGATTGTTGTTGCTTTCCTTTTTAATTTTTAAGATTCTCGTTATGTAAAGTTCTCGTTCTTTGTTATTGTTGGGGAAGAAGAAAATGAATCCTTGTGGGAATCAAACGAGTGATCAAACATGTAATCATGCTTATTTCCGTGATGGAAACGATTTATTTTTGCTATATACTTTGGACATGTGAATATGTATTCCCTATGCTTTCTTGTGATTTTGATGATTGACGTCCTCTTGGTTATAAAGAAAATATCTGCGTCCATGGGATTATCATATGTATTGTAGAAGGAAGTGACTGGTGATGGCTTAGTGCCAGGGTCAAATGGAATGATCCAAACACAAGCTAATTGTGCGTGTGGGACATGTTCTTCGTAGTAATAACTCGACAACACGTGGGATCATTCGGACGTTGGTCCATGTCCAACCAATGCTGGCTTAATTATCATCCTCCGTTAGCTTCATTTGTGCGATCCAATCGACATTAGTAAGAGGTCAAGAGAACGGGTGAGGTTATCTATTTATCAATCGCACGAGGATGTAGGTTTCAAAAGTCTATTGGTGATAGTTATGATACTCATAAGGGATGATGATTTGTGTTTACGTGTTATCTTCGAGCTTTGCAATAGTGTCAAGTTTCGTTATAAAAAAAAAAAAAAACACGGTATATTTATGTAAGGCAATAAAAACTTATGTACGTTAGATACCACTTTCTGATTTGTCGGTGATCGTTTTAAAACTTGGCGATTCATATTAAAAGTTAGCAGCTCTTAAAAGTAACATACCCACCACCCAATATTTTTTGAAAGCCTACACCCTCATATGATTGGTAATTGGATAAATGGAGATGAAATGTCTAACTTATGAAGATGTAAAGCTGCCTCTTTATTCAGCCAATGACTTTTTTTTTTTTTTTTTGTGACCGAGGTTTCCCACGTGCAATGGACTATTCCTCGGGGTGGTGGGGGTATGAGCACCAATGCCACCAGTTAAGTCCCCCAAGACGCGGCCGGGGAGATTCGAACTTGGGACCTCATCAATTTAACTGTCTAAGACTTAGGAATCTCACTAACTTAGTCAATGCCTCATTGGCTTATTCAGCCAAAGACTTCAACTCTGTCAAAATGTATGTCAAAACAGTGGATTGTGCTTGGTCTTCTGGATTTCTAGCCATGATCAAATTAGATAAGATAGTTTATGAAATCTATGGATTTTTGTTAATTATGTCCATTATTTGATATGAACGTCATATTAGTGTAAATAAACCTAAAATTGCACAAATGAAAATGATAAAAATCTCTCTTGACACTCTTGCCTACTTCCTTTTTGTTACTTACCTTTTGTTATTTTCGCTTCTCTTTTTTAACGTCTTTTTTTATTTCTTTTTCCCCTTCCATCATTCTCTAATAAAATTTTGTTAAATAGTAAACTATACTAATATTCATAAAATGATAAATACTTAAAATATGTAATAAATATAAATTTATATAATTCAATGAATATATTATAGGAAAGAAGGAATTTGAATATATAAATAAAAATATGAATAAATAATGACGAAATCGTTGCTACGTTTTTTGTTATTTTGAATTTTTATTAGAAATAAAATACTATTCAGATTCTAATATTATCCCATTTTTTTAAATTTAAGAAACTTGTTATCCGAACAAAATAATTTTTATATTATGGATATCAAAAATCATATTCACCTTTATCCCACATCTCTCAATGAATTATTTTATCTTGGCTATATCCAGGTTATATCCTACTTTATCTTGTCTTGAACAGGACAAGCACCAAACATGAGATATGATAAATTTTATCATATCCTGAATTTTATACCGACTACTAAATGCAGCCTAGAAGTAAGGGTGGTAATTCGTGTGCATCTGTCGTGTTCATGTCTGCGGATATTTCTTGTCTCCATTATTCTGTGGTTTTATTAAATATTAAGTAAAAAAGTGTCAATTTGTGCTAGTTTCGATTTTAGTCATGCCGTATCTCGCGTTCTAAGTCGTATTCTCAAGTCGTGTCGGGAATTGTGGTTCGTAATCGGGGCCCTATCCTGCGAATCCACGTTTTCAGTTTTCCAAGATTAAGAACCCAATTAAGAAAAACAATTCTGGGCTTAGAAATCGAATCGGTCATACTTAGTTATTTCTATCAAAGCAAGAATTAGCGGATAAGGGTGCGTATGGTAACGCTCCAGAAACACTCTAGGAAAGTGTTTCTGTTCCAAATGTGTTCCCAGAACACTTTTGGAACAGAAAAGCGTATAGTTCAAAAATGTTCCAAAAGTGCTCTGCGAAACACTTTTGTACCGGGGAACATTTTTGAAGAAACAAAAAAAAAAACTTGCTTCTAGGTTTTGGAACACATTTGAAACCACCACACACCACCACCGACGCGGCCACCACCCGCCGGCCGCCGCCGGTCGTCGGCCGCCACCACCGGTCGCTGGCCGTGGAAAAAAGTATTTTTTTTTATTTACCATATGCGTTTCTGTTCCCAGAAATCGTAGCCGGGAACAGGAACATAAAAAAATGTTTCTATTCAAAAATTGTGCCCAGAAACAGAAATGTTATCATACGCACCCTAAATTCCACAAGGTGTGGAAAAACATAAAAAGGGCCAAAAAACAAAAAGTCAGACGCAAAACATGGGACATTGGAAACGATAAGGCAATAAAAATCGCGTTTGGTGTGGAGTCTATTTGCACGGATTCGTACAGAGACATGTCGAGATGGAATCTCTATGCCTCTTGAAACTCACCATGTACGATTTGTGCCATCCAACGTCCTAGGAACGACCTGTTTGTTGTACTATAACAATCAGTCCGGCGCTCGAATTGTCCTCGTTCAGGCGTGTTTCGCGTGGTCGAACGCATTCGTGCATAGTCTCATTCTTACCAAAGGTAAATTTCTCTCCGAGATCACGTTCATGAATTCAGATTCGGAACACCAAATTATCAAAGCTTGAATGCATACTTCGATCGAATTGAGGTCAATTCGATTGCTGCATTCTTTGAGTAGTTGTTCGGTGCTACTTGATGACGCAGAGTAGCGATAAATAGGAAATCAATTCCAAATGAAATCTGAAATTCAATTGATAGAAGTTTGAAGATTACAAGAGAGGATGTCCATATATATAGATAGAATCGCTAAAGATAATATTATTAAAATAATATCTAAGTTAATATAAGGGAATTCGAATCAAAAATAGCAAATAATTGAAATATTCGAAATTGCCTAAAACAGAAAACTATCTGAATAGTGATCAAACAACTCCGAAACACTAAAATCCATCGTATCTCACAGCAAAGTAGTGACTTTAAATCAGACGATCGTTTCGCTTCAACCGACCAATTTTGAGCGCGATCCGAGATCATTTGACTCAAGATCCGAAATTATCGGTAAAGTCACGTGGATTTCTAGCGATCCAATTTTTCAAGAAAATCACATGCCAGCGGTTCTACATCATTCCCCTCTTCTTTAGAAGAACTCGCCCTCGAGTTAGCTTCAGGATAAAGCGGAATGTCGGGAGAATGATACACGGATAAGTCCGCCACGTTGAATGTGGGAGAAATATTAAGATTGCCAGGAAGATCAACAACGTAGGTATTTTCGTTGATCTTCTTAATGATCCTGCAAGGACCGATCTTTCTATTCTTCAGCTTGTTATAAGTACCAACAGGAAATCGTTCCTTGCGTAGAAAGACCATGACCTCATCGCCAACTTCAAAAGTCTTGGAACGACGTCGCTTGTCAGCATGTTTTTTATACTTTGTATTGGACTCAGCAAGTTGGCGTGTAACATCAGCTTGAATCTCCACAATTTACCAGATCAAGTGTGTGCTGCGGTACACGACCATAAATAACTTCAAACGGGGATTTTTCCATACTGGAGCCAAATATCGATCTCACTGTTTTGGTGTGTCGCTACAAAGACAGCGAATGATGTCTGCCATTGTCCGATTAACCACTTCGGTCTGCCCATTAGTCTGAGAATAAAAAGAACTGCTATACTGCAGATTAGTGCCAAACAATTTCCACAGAGTCCTCCAGAAGTGACTGAGGAACTTAGTATCCCTATCAGAAGTAATGGTCGTCGGAACACCATGTAAACGAACAACTTTGCGAAAGAAAAGTCTAGCAACATGAGAAACATCCTATGTCTTCTTACAAGGTATAAAATGCGACATCTTCGTAAACCTATCCACTACCACAAAGACAGAATCCATACCTCGTTGTGTTCGCGGTAGTCCCAGAACAAAATCCATGGATATGTCCACCCAAGGTCCAGTTGGTATTAGCAACGGTGTATAGAGGCCAGTGTTCTGAGAATTCCCTTTTGCAACTTGACACACAGGACACTTCTACATGAATTGCCCAACATCCCTCTTCAATTGTGGCCAAAAATAGCGCTCGATTTATCACGCCCCAGATGTCCTCCAAGGCTTCCCCCATGTAACTCTCGAATTAGCTTCTCTCGAAGAGAACTTCGTGGAATGCACAGCCTATTGCCATAAAACAAGAATTTATCGCATAAAATCATATCACCAGCAGAACCAGCGGCTTGACACTTCGCCCAAGTGTCTCGAAAATCTTCATCTTCAGCATAAAGGTCGCATAAATATTCAAAACCCACTACTTCATTCTTCATAGTCACAAGTAATGCAGTTCGGCGGCTTAGAGCATCTGCCACCTTATTCAAATGACCTGTCTTATGTCGAAGCACAAAATTAAATTGCTCCAAAAAAGAAACCCAGCGCTCATGCATCTTATTTAGATGTTTCTGGCCCTTGATGTATTTGAGCGCTTGGTGATCAGTATTGAGTATAAACTCACGCTGATAGAGATAGGGCTGCCAATTCTTAACAGCTCGAACTACAGCATAAAATTCCTGCTCATAAGTAGACCATCAGCGCCTAGCTTCATTTAATTTCTCACTAAAATAGGCAACCGGCCTACCTTTTTGTGAAAGCACTGCGCCAACTCCTATTCCAGAAGCATCACAATCTAGCTCGAACAATTTATCAAAGTTTGGCAAAACAAGAACAAGAGCAATAGATAATTTATCCTTTATTAAGGCAAAACTCGCCTCCGCCTCGTCACTCCACTTAAATTGGCCCTTCTTTAAGCATTCTGTTATGGGTGCTAATATGGTACTGAAATTACGGATGAACCTGTGATAGAATGTCGCCAGCCCATGAAAACTCCATACTTCCCCAACAGTCTTGGGTGTAGGCCATTCTCGGATGGCAGCAACCTTCGCCTCATCAACTCGAAGACCATCTGCACTAACAATATATCCCAAAAACAGCAATTGACTTGTCATAAAACTGCATTTAGGTAAGTTGATATAAAGCTGATTTTCCTCCAAAACCTGCAAACATCCCGAAGATGTTCTACATGTTGTTCATCTGGGCTATAGACAAGTATGTCATCAAAATAAACCACCACAAACTTGCCCAAGAGACGTTTAAGGACTTGTGTCATCAAACGCATAAAAGTGCTAGGAGCATTGGTAAGTCTGAAGGGCATGACTAACCACTCATAAAGTCCTTCGCTGGTTTTGAATGCCGTCTTCCACTCATCCCCAGGTCTCATGCGAATCTGATGGTATCCACTCCGCAAATCGATCTTCGAAAAGATCTTTGATCTAGACAACCTGCCAAGCATATCATCTAAATGAGGAATGTGGAATTGATATCTCACAGTAATTTTGTTGATTGCTCGACTATCAACGTACATCAGCATGATGTCATCTTTCTTTGGCGTAAATAACGCAGGAACTGCACAAGGGCTCATGATCTCTCGCACAAACCCCTTCCGCAGAAGTTCTTCCACCTTTTCTGGTAATATCTTATTTTCCTTCGGTGTCATATGATAGTGAGGCAGATTTGGAAGGCTAGCACCCGGTAATTAGTCATGCCCTTCAGACTTACCAATGCTCCTAGCACTTTTATGCGTTTGATGACACAAGTCCTTAAACCTCTCTTGGGCAAGTTTGTGGTGGTTTATTTTGATGACATACTTGTCTATAGCCCAGATGAACAACATGTAGAACATCTTCGGGATGTTTTGCAGGTTTTGGAGGAAAATCAGCTTTATATCAACTTACCTAAATACAGTTTTATGACAAGTCAATTGCTGTTTTTGGGATATATTGTTAGTGCAGATGGTCTTCGAGTTGATGAGGCGAAGGTTGCTGCCATCCGAGAATGGCCTACACCCAAGACTGTTGGGGAAGTATGGAGTTTTCATGGGCTGGCGACATTCTATCACAGGTTCATCCGTAATTTCAAAGAGTGCGGAAAAGATTATTTCATTGCAAATCTTCCTTCCGCGGGGCCAACAATAGGCGTCTAACCATGCAATTAACATGTTCACCCTCTTCATCGACTATCTCTTCCTCGTCTCCCCAATCCTCTTCATAAAATTCATCATCAGGTTTGACCAAATTCGCCATCTTTCGTCGCGAACAGTCGCGAACAGTCACTCGAACGGTGCCCAGGCTCATTACATTTAAAGCATTTCCCTGGATAGGGCTTGGCATAGGGATTCGGGGCAACATCACAAGCCTTAGTCGCAGGGGACCCGGTAGGCTTGGGCGCATCAACATTACTTCATGAATCTCGATTTGCATTGTTAGATTGCTGGTTAGAGGACTCAGCGCCCTCTTGCGATTTTCCTCAACCGAATTGTCCTCGAGGAGTATAGTTCCCTGATCTGTTAGAATAATTGTTTCGCTCCAATTGTAACTCCACCTTCCTAGCCATCTCTTGTGCATCCTCAACAAAATACAAACGATGCAGAGAAACACGATCTTGAATATTCAAGCGAAGACCGTGGATATACCTAGCGGTTTGTTGTGAATCATATTCGACCAGATTATTGCGGGCCGAAAGTCTAAGGAACTCCTTCGTGTAAGCTTGAACAGTCCTATTCCCTTGTTTGCACGCCTGGAATTGCTGGAACAAAACTTGTTCAAAGCCAAGAGGCAGAAATCAATCTTTTAGCAACTCTTTCATGCGATTCCAAGTTCGGATAGGGGCTTTCCCTTGTCGGCGTCGGGAAGATTGTGTCTGTTCCCACCAGGCCGAAGCACCGCCCTTCAGTTTATACGCCACAAGCTTAACTTGACGATCCTCTTCAATCTCCATGGAATCAAATAATTTTTCGACCTCCCAAAGCTAATCCAGAAAATCTTCTATGTTTAAATTACCGTTGAAAGTAGGAAGATCGACCTTTAGTTGATACTGCTTGGGCTCTCGTCGATATCCTCCTTGTCGTCGGCCTCCACGAATAGGTTCATCCAGAATGTCCCTATACCGACGGTTCCCACAAACAGGGGCATCTAGGAATTTGTCTTCACCTTCTGCTTCAGAATCCTCGACATAGCCTTGCCGTCTTTGTCGAAGATTCGCCCTTTGCTCCACAGCTACTTCGGGATCATGAGCGACAGGAATTTGCTCAGCTAGAAGATCGCCAGGGTTAGGGTTAGGGTTGGCAGACAACCGTTGGATGGCGGCAAGTAATTCTTGCATCGTCCGTTGGTGGTCATGCAGAGTCCGTCGAGTTTCCTCAGCAAATTGCCGATTCTCCTCAATGAACTGGGTAAATTCCTCATGCGAAATAGGCTCATTGCCCTCAGCTGCGGAGGTTTGTCGATTCACGTTCTTTGTCATCGTTGCCAGGAGAAACCTCACACTGATACCAAATGACGCAGGGTAGCGATAAACAGGAAATCAATTCCAAAGGAAATCTGAAATTCAATTGATAGAAGTCTAAAGATTACAAGAGAGGACGTCCATATATATAGATAGGACTCCTAAAAGAGATAGAATCACTAAAGATAACATTATTAAAATAATATCTAAGCTAATCTAAGGGAATTCGAATCAAAGATAGCAAATAATTGAAATATTTGAAATTGCCTAAAACAGAAAACTGCCTGAAAAGTGATCTAAAAGACTCTGAAGCACTAAGATCCATCGTGTCTCACAACAAAGCGGTGACTTTGAATTAAACGGCCGTTTCGCTTCAACCAACCAATTTTGAGCGCGATCCGAGATCGTTTGACCCAAGAACCGAAATTACCGGTAAAGTCGCGCGAACTTCTGGCAATCCAATTTGTCAATAAAATCACATGCCAGCTATTCTAGATCACTTGATCATCACCAATGGAATAAAAATGAAGTTATATGTATACTAAGGTCATCCTATAATCGGTAAATCAAAAGAGATGGCACTTATAGAGTACTTATTACCCATTGTATTTTCAATCTGCCACATCGGCGATGCTGTAGACGGATCTTGATATACTTTGCGTTGGCCGAGCATAAATTCGATTAGGATTAGTTAGGAGGAGCCACGCTAAATATAAAAAAGCAACAATGTCCGACGAACCCTCTCATCGCTCGTTGTGAATATTGACTTTTTCCACCATGTCATGAAATATTAACGGAAACACTTAATTGATCGAATCAAATAAATCGGCAAATTCAAATTTTTTTTATAATAAAAAAAGTACGAAATCACCACTCTACTTTTCACAAGAGTACAACACAAAAAGTGAATGGTCTTTACTAGGGATGAGCACGGTTACAGGGTAGAACTGAGAACCGAAGAACCGAACATGTGGTTTTGGTTCGGTTCCAGGTTATAATAAACTAGGTTCTGGTTCCCGGTTCTCTGTGGAACCAAACCGGAACCGGATTTTTAAAAACCCTAATTTCCAATCCCGATGGTCTCCTTTTACTTTTACTTTCCAATCCCGACGGTCTCTTTCTATTTTTAGTTCTTCGGTTCTTTGCTTCTTCAACGCAATCAAATCTCTGCCCCTCCCCCTTCCATCCGTCTCGTCTTCCTCCTCCTTCAATCAATCCGATTCAGTTTCTTGCTTTGACCCCCTGGAATCCGGCCTCAGTCCCCCTTTTGTTTGTCATGTTTTTTATTGCTTTGAACTTGCCTTTTGCTGGTGTTCTTCCGGGGCATCTTCTGCTCTTGGGTATCCCAGCTGGAATCGACTTCTGGGTTCATCGACTTCGATTGACTTGGACAGCCCTAGTCTTTAGTGGGTTCACAGGTCTTTTTCTTTTCTTTTCTTTTTTTTGCTTGTGTTGCCCTTTTGTTTGTTTTTTTTTTTGCTTCGATTTCTGAAGCTATAGTCTGAAATATGGGAACCCTTTAGTTTATTTCCATCTTTCTTAGTTAAATTTGCGATTCTTATTAGTTATTTTCAGTATCTGATGTTTAGTTATATGCATCGTGTTCTATATTTGACTCCTATGTCGGCAGAGTTTACTTTTGTTGTTGAATGGTCTTGTGTATGTGGGTACTTGAGATAGGTTCATGGATTTTGCTAAATTCAGTGTAGTTTCCCTTGTGATTGTGATTAGTTTGTGATGCAGGCTGGAGTGATGATGCCGCCCACATCAAAGACGAGCTCACACAACCGAGGCAATCAGCCCGTATCCAAGCTCGACAAGACTTGTCGAAGTCGAGGAGACGCACGTCGAAGACCAAGAGTCTCATTCTAGGGTCCACACCGCAATAAAGCCTTTGTCATTTCCTACGCATTGGAAGTCTAAAAGACACCTTGGGATATTGATGAAGAAGTTATCTCGTTTCTAGTTCCTAGACACTTTAATGTTTATGGTTTCTAGGTTCTTTAATGTTCTTTAGTCTCTTCATTTTCTTTTCCTTAGCTGTAAAGGCTGTCCACTTTATGTATTCAGCGGACGATTTTCACGACTCGTCATTATACTTCACGCGGCTTCTCATGTCTAGAAGGGATTACTCATATTAATGTGGTTATCATCCCATGCTTAGTTACCAGATCCCTTTCGTACCTACCCATCCATTCATGTGACACCTTGTCCTCAGTCGCTCTCATCGCCAAGGCATCTATAGCAGGGAACCTCCCCACGAGTTCTCCATTACTACTCGTTAGTCCAGGAAACTTCAAGCTCCAGTAGTTCACATCAGTTTCAGTCGATTCATCACCTATTCCAATCCTCAAGGATTTCTCATAGGTTCCTCATGGATTTCCACTTCCCAGAAACTTCATGACCACACGATCCTGCATCATAACCTCAGAAACTCGAGCTTCTTACACTTAACGCATAGCGAGTGTTCTGTTTAAGGTCTGCAGGACAATTCTAAATTTTTTATTTGTACCTCTCGTAACTCCTCAAGTGAATCCAAGTATCAACTATGGGAACAAGAGTTAGTCTATTTATTTCCTTGACATACAATCAGGCCTTTATCTCTTTCTTATTATCAAATGCCCAACCACCTCTGTGGTTTTTTTTTTTTTTTGCATCATCCGCGTGAGAGTCTTACAATTTAGCTCTATGTTTCCTTAGATATCCCATTAAACCACACCATATCTCATTCGTTTTCATGTTCTTTCTTTGGACATACTAGTGTCTTAACCTCTTGACTCCATGACTATTCAATGTGACTTTTATCCCAATTCCATCCTTCCGACTACACGTCTACCTTATCCTGGAATTCGACATTGCCCTAAAGAAAACCTCTTGCAGAGTCACTCTATATGGATCTTCTAAGCTCTGCGTTTTCCTTTCTAGTTCAAATGCTCAATCTCAATCTTTCTCCTTCCACACTAGGGTTTCTTACCCCCAGGAAGGCAACTTTACACCTTTAATGTCATCCACTGGTTACCAATTCTATTACTTCTAGTAACGAGTTCTTTTCGGTTTTTCCCTTACTTTCCACTTTGGGTGGTCAGTTCAACCAACTTAGGTCCTTTGCTGATATAGTCCCAAGCAATTTCTCTTGACCACTTGTTACTCCACTTCGATTATACATCAAGACCACGCATAGCCAAAACTCTCAAGTCTATCCATTTTCCTTTCACTAACAACCATCTTATGGTTCAATCATCTCAAAGGGACCAATGCCTATCCTTTAAGAAACAATAACTTATAAATCCATTTCTAACGACCTCAATTCTATCTCAATCAATCTTTTAGATTAAGCCAGGTCCGAGAGACTATCATGTCCGTCTCCTTATTGCTTTCCAATCCTTGATAATGTCTTAAGACCAATAATAGGTAGGGTAACTCTCCTTCTTCAGGATACCCAGAAACCTCTAAGGTTCATCATCAGACCTTCAATCGGAAGACGAACAATTTCAGGGTCGCCTTTTCCATGGAACTCAGTCAGTTCTAACCTCAAAATCCTTTCATAGGTCATCCATTTGAAAATTTCTAGATTCACCATCCGCCATCTTCTTCATGGCTTCCTATACTCACTTTTGTAACGACAACTACAGTCGTCTCAGCGACGCAGTCAGCAGTGACAGTTTCTTCTTGAGTCTGCTTATCCATCGACTCTCATTTCTTTCTAAATTCTCATGACCCTTCAGTTCTTGGGCCTCTCGCAACTTGCAAACATAGGTCCGGCACTCCTTTAACGCATTCACTCTGTTAACCCACACTTGCTAGGTTCTCATGGTTTTTAAATCACCACAATCCCACCAGGGATTGAAGACCTATGTCATTACTCAGATCTGGTAACACTAGGCCGCTCGACAACACAGTAATCTCAATTGAGCAACCCTTCCTCCAGGAATCTCAAGCAATCCTCAACTGGTCGTCAATTGCTAGGAAGGCCTCAACCATGCGGCTTCAAGAAACATATCGAGGTACTAACTCAAAGGAACATAAGCTGTGCTCTAAATCCAGACACCTCTGTAACTTAGTAATGACTCAACAGACTACCTCAATTCCAGAGGGCACCAGTCAATACAGCATTCAGTGCCCAGCACACAATCTCGCCAAACAGGCTAAACATACACGTCAATTTCTTTTTCAAAAGACATCCCTGCCAAGTGCGAAGCTTTTAATCATGTCATTCATATGCGCCATTACAAATGCCATGCAACTCGTGCCTTACGACCACCTAAGGTCTTACTATCAAATCGCTCTAAAGTCCTTACTCCTTATCACTCCAAATCTCGATCAGATTGGATCGAGCTAACCTTGCTCTGATACCAACCAAACGGGGATGTCACGCTCCGAACCCAACGGGCACATGAACATCCATCAGCGGCCATTAAAATAGATAGTCACCCAGGATCTGACGGCCAAAATCTCATGGACTTAAATGAGACATGCATGTGAAAGTGAGAGAGCAAGAGAACAACCCTATACTTAATTACAAAAGAGGACTTCAGAACGATATAGCAAATACATTTAATCAAAATGTCAAGCGGCTTCGGTTTCACAAAGGTAGGGTCATACAAAATCACAGGCCTAAAGTACATCAAGTGCTTCTTTGGCTGTTCATCTTCGTCATCCACGGGACTTCGTCTTTAGGGACCTAAAAAATGTGATCCCACGACGGGGTGAGATAAAAATCTCAGTAAGCTAGACCTAACCCTAAACTAGATCGCTAGTACCTCCAGATACTTTTGAAAACAGATATTTTGGAGTAAAAAGGCTTTGGTATGGTAAAAGTCTAAAAATCTTGGCAAAACATGATGGTTCACAAAATAAGGCATAATTTTGACCAAAAGTGGCATTCTAATCTTTTACAAATGACTCGGCAGTCAGAAAATCATGATAAAAGCTCGGCTTCGTACTTCGGTAGGGTTTTCATCAAATAGACTCAGAGGAAAAATAATTCTTTGTTCCAAAACCATCCTTCGATTCCGTTTTTCTCATAGAACTTCACATTCAGTCAATGGTAACAAGTCGTTACCCGCCCGCGCCAAAGCGCCTTGGGCCTCAATCAAATTTTCTTATTCCAATCGTTTCTTACTAAGAAACCAGACAATTACAGAAAATCATTTCATCATTCCACTTTCAATCATGGTTTTCACTTTATTACGACGAGATGATTCGGTCGTCATAGTGACTCTCGCTCCCCAGCACCATCGAGATGATTCGGTCAACTATGAGATTCTCGTCATGGCCAATCGTGCGAGATGATTCGATCAAACATGTGACGCTCGATACCTCAACTCCTTCGAGGCCGTCGACATGAAGATTCTCGCGTCCGGACCCAGAGATGATTCGGTCAATACAGTGACTCTCGTTACTCCAGCACCACGAGATGATTCGGTTGACTGTAAGACTCTCTAGCCGCAGTGACCTCGTCAGGCCAAATGGGATCAAGTCCCTGAGCTCAATGTTTTTGGGATCAAACACCCAAACACGGGATCAAACACCCGACTGGATTGGCCTCAAGTTTTCTTACGAATTCCAGTCATTCATAGAAAGACAAACGGCATAAAGCCTTAATTCACATCACAAGATTTCACAATTCGCATTATCAAATTTCAAGCAAGGAGGTCTTTCTTGAAACAAGCGCAAACCATGTTCCCTCATAAACAAATCAACATAGCAAAAACATCGATCGACCTCACATTCAATTCAAGGGTTGTTAGTCATTTCAATTCGTCTCGTGCTTATTAATAAAATCAAACAAGATAAACACCAAGACATGAAGTCACGGCTCTACATTACCTGTCTTGAATTCTCGATTCTCAAGTTACCACAAACTTGATTTAACAACCCGTGTCACTAACACACTCAAATCAAGCCAAAATTACCACAAGACACACTCGAGGTCCAATTCTCATCCATGACCATATTAGAACCTTGCCAATTAACCTTGATTCCACCAATTTCAATCCAAGAGTTCAACAAGCATAAATCATCCAAACAATGGCAGGTTTGGTTTTAATGTCCCTAGCCTAAACCGGTTCATAAATCTTTGAATTCTCAAACAAGGACATCCCTTAGTAACCGAACTCCCTATTAAAGGTTTAGGAATAGCTTACCTAGCTATCCAAGCAAGCAAACCTCCTTAAGAATAGCAACAAGGTCACGGGTTAAGCTCGGACAGAACATGGCAGATTTAGATTCCTAGAAGTTTCACAAGATTCCAACCATCAAACTCCTTTAATTTGCTTCCAGTTCCAACCACAAGCTACCCTAGCATGTCAACCAATGTCCTAAGAGGCTGACCAAGGATTTTCAGCCAAGAAAACCGATCAAAGGGTTGCACGACATCCGCGAGTTCGGCTGAAGCTCAAGCGATCAGATTCTGTCTAAGTGAGAATCAATCCAAAGTTTAACTACTAAACTACTTCTAAATCACACCAAAATTGTCCACAAGCTAAATAACATTTAGGCCTAAGTTCTAGGATGGCTCACCGATAATTTCCAAGCCAAACGACGCTTCAACCAACCTCAAAGAGCCACGGCTCCAAACCAGGTCGGTGGCGGCAGTTTCTGTCCTCTTGAAGATCACAAGGATTCAACTATAAAAATCCATCAAAAATCCATCTAAACATCAAATACATGTTTCCAAATTTCCTAACTAGGTTCAAGGAGTGGCTTACTAAATATTGGAGCGAAGAGAGCTCGGAAATCCCACTTAGGAGCCCGCGGGGTCAAAACTGACTGATCCGACCTTTGCTCCTTCAAACAGTTCTACAGGACAAATGGCTGAGTGGATTTGGTATTATAATACCTTGTTGGAACGGCAAGAGGATATTCTTTCTAATGGTGGGTGGTTTACCTCCATCCGATGTCGGACGACAAAGTTATGGCCGAAACAGTGGTGAAAACGGGAAGAACAACGAGCTAAGCGAGGGAGAGAGTTTGGGAGTGAGCGAGTGTACTTCCTTGAGGGTTTCGGCCATAATGAAGAAGGAGAACGATATGGCTTCCTTAGCAAGCCAAATAAGAGAGAGAGAGAGAGAGAGAGAGAGAGAGAGAGAGAGAGAGAGAGAGAGAATGTGAGAGTGAGAGAGAGTGAGGTGATGGGTTTAGGTCCTTAATTAGCTACTTAGACTAGGCTTTTTAGGGTGATTTGACTTGGATTAATTGCTAGTCTTGTCCCTTGTCTTTTTCCCATAATATCTTGAGGGTAAATTGACCATCTTGGCCTCTAACTTTCATCCACTATAGGGAGGGAAGAAAGACTAAAATGCCATTATCCATCCTTAAAGGCTTGAGAAATCTTTAAGGGCAAAAAGGTACTTTCTCAACTTCAGTCAATTTCTCGATTTTCTAGTCTCATGAAGCGAATTCATAACCCTAATCACTCTCGATGAGGCGGCGTCCAAATATTTCAATGTTGGAATTTTTTAATATCCAAAACCCAATCTCCGAGGTCCAAATCATGACAAGTTTCTCATCGGCTGTAATTCCAGTTTATATCCGACTAACAGGCGGCTCTTGCAGGTATTACGCGTATCGACCTTAGGATTACTCTTGTCGTGGCGACTTTGGTTGTCATGTAATTGCGAGGGTTTATTGCTAGTTTCTGCGGTCTTGATCGTCGGAATCTGATTTAGGGAATTCTGGCAAATTACATATTGGTTAGGCGGAATCATCCGCGCCCCAACGTATAACGCTAGCAAAGCATCCCATGATCGCTTTCCTAGATCGATCTCTGCTGGCCCAAAACATCCCCTTAACAACCCTTATGGTCAATGCGCCACTTCATACTCGAGCTTCCTAGGTCCACGTACTTGACTCTGAGTTCGCCTTTCCCTTTTTTGGTCAGTTTAACTCAATAGTGGCCAGCTCCAAGCAAGATACAACTGGAACACGCCAATCGACATCTTCCATTCAATAGCCTCGAGAAGGGTCGGAATTCAGAATGTCACAACGGCCGTCCGATTCAGTTTTCTTTAAACACTCAAGCCGGCCCCATCGAGCTGGCGTGGCTGCCTACGTGGCAAGCCACGTCAACCCGTTGACCGAGACACCCCCACCGGAGAAGACGACCGGCGCTATGCCGGAACAGTCATTATTCCGGCGAAGTCGCTGGAATCTTCGTCGGAAAATGCGAACCGAGCTCAAAATTTCGTATTTTTCGCTTGTTTTTGCGCCATTCGACTCCTCAGACTCCCCACATTAACAAATCGGAATTTTATGGAAAAAACACACACCGGAACCCGGTGAACCGAGCCTCCACAGATTTGGTTCCGACGAGGTGTTTTCCGAAAGAAATTTTTTACGTTCCAAACTCGACTTCAGCCGTTCACAGAGAATCCAACCAAAGTTTATAAGCTTACCTCAGCTCGTTTAGAGCTGGATATCCACCGTGCTCCACCATGTGGACTCTCGGTCCGGACTGAGACCGGCGAGGATCAAACCACCATTTTCAGTGCGAATCAATGCAAAAGAAAGAGCAGGGAGTCCATAGAGTAGGTTCTAGATGAGGTTTAACATGGAACTCGCACAAGAAATGGTCGGGGAAGACACAACCGAGAGCTAATAATAAAATGAGTGGTTTAGCATTTCGTCGAACACATGGTGTGCATGCGAAAAATAAGCGTTTATGCTAGATCCATGGCAATTACGTGCAAAACCGAAGCAAGAAAACATTTAAACATCACCATAGGCATTGTAAAGGATGTCGTCATGCATTTGGTTTGGCTCGGTTTGGTCAAGAACCAAACCAAGCCGAACCCACAGTATGTTCGAGGAAAAAAAAGGGAAGAGATACCTGAGAGTTAATCGACCTTCTTCAGCGGAGTCGATGGCGAGGAAGGCTACGGCAACGATAGGTTGAATGTCCAGAAGGTCGTGGACGCTTGTTCAGACTTTGGTTTCCCTCCGGACTCACTCTCTCCTCTCCCTCTTTCTCGGGCTCGAGCTGCTCTGTTTCGCGAGCAGCTGAGCTCCAGCGACCTCTCCATCTCTCCTTCTCTGTCGTGCTCTATGTTCTCTCTTACTCTCTTGGTGTCTCTTTGTGTCTCAGTGTGTATGGGTGTGTCGAATCTCCGTCCCCTCCGTCATTTGTGGAATCCCCAGAATCCTTGAAAATGGCCAGCCTTCTCCCCCGGTCTCCCCCTCTCTCACGTTCCTCCACGTACTGTACCTCCTCGACGTCCTCCAACGGTCGTCCTTCGTTTGCCATCTCACTCCCCTCATCTCGTGTACTAGGCGACAAAGAATGGGTTCTCGCGAGAGGGGACAAGAAAAACGTGAGAGAATGCAGTCTAGAAACCTGTTGGTGAAGACCCGGATTCGCTAGGTCGGGTCGGGCCCTATCCGGCGGATCCGGTTATGAAATTTCAGTCCAATCGGGGCCCAATTCGTCTATTTTTTACAAAATTGATGTTGAAATTGGGTTTTTCAGAATGATTTACGTGTGAAATGGGTGTTTTCATGAATGAATAGCTTAGAATTGAATGAAAACCCCAAATTTTACGAAAGATCCGAAATTGACTTTTGCATAATCGGAAGCTCAATGACCGAATTGATCCAAATCAAGGCCACCAGTGGATTCGGAATGATGAAATCTATAGGGTAGGGATGTTTAATTTTCATGGGTGTCCCTAGGAAGGATTTAATTTTAAGATTCGCGAAACCGGAGACTAAATTGCAAAGAAATTTGTGCGATTAAGTCATTTTTGTCAAAATTGATCATATTGGAGGCCTAATTGACCCAATCGCACTTCAAGGCTCTAGATTCAAATGTCATAGCTTATTAGAAGTAGAAATTGAAAATTAAAATACTCAAAGAGAAATTTTTATGCTCGATTCGGATTTATGTTTGTGAAGGAACATAGTGACCCAAGTTGAATTTTCAAGATTTAATAAGACTACCTTGAAGAGGGAATTAAAATAAAATTATTGACTATTTTTATACATTTTTCTGACCACGAATGGTATTTATTCTGATTTTTTCATTATTTTTATATTTAAATAAATCCGAAAAAATATTAAAAATTACGAAAAATATCTTTTGTTCAAAATTGGTTGCCAAAGCTTCCAAAGTTTATTTTGCAATTTTATGACTTTTTTTGCTATTTTTAATTAATTTTAAAAATAAAATCAAAATAAAATATGATTAAAAATCAAGTGTCAACACCCGCGTACTAACGCATCAGGTTCCAAATTCAATTTTAACACTCGTGTCGACACGTCTCAAGTCTATCCCGCGTTCTGACGCATCAGGATATCAATCGATCTCGCGTTCTGACGCATCAAGGTTCAATTTGCCATTTCATCAAATCTAGGGCTTACTAGCCAATACATTTCTCAATGGCTCAATAGCCAATTCTTATGAATCAAGGGCTCACTAGCCGATTCATCTTTCAAGGGCTCAATAGCCAATTTTGCAAACCCACGTTCTGACACATCAGGTTTCAAATGTCATATCAAGGCTTGTGTCGACACGTATCAAGCTTACCTCGCGTTCTAACGCATCAGGGTACAATAGGCCCTTAGGCTCATGTCTCACTTTCATTAAACTTGACATCTCATGATATGATTCTCATCACATAAGGCTCACAAGCCAAACTCATCTTTCAAGCGACCTCATGATCGAGTACAATTCAATCAAGGGAATAAGCAATCTTTCATCAAGAGAATCATCATGGTCGAATTGCATAGAGCATGGCATAAACTTGCACATCACGGAAATTAATAAACTCATTCATGCCCTTGTCATTTCAAGCATATTATCACATAATTTCCATACAAGGGCCAAATGTCGCACGACCATGCAAACATCCATGTTAATCAAGCACACACATCATCAATTCAGTCAAGGAAAATCACAATTTCCCTCCAAGCAAGCATACATGGCTCAATTCACCACCATTTCATTCGGCCACTAGCAATTCAAACACAATGAATCCACCAATTCATCAATCCACCACTCAAACTCGTCCAGTAGTGTCCTAGCGTCCTAATAGAGGTTTAAGGGTTACTTACCAATCCAATAGAGAAAGAATTTCCAAAAAATGATGGCCACAAGGTCCGGTTGAGGCTTGACCAAAATAGGGCAGCTTGTGATCCTAAAGAAATCACACAATTCACCCATCAATCCTCTTCAAATTTCAATTCCCCAAGAACTGCCCTTTCTTAACCTCCACGACCAGGTTCATTCAAAATCAAACTAACATTTTTGTACTAAACTTTTGAGAAATTTAATTTCATAATCTTGTCCCTCGTGGTCTTATGGGCATATGGCAGAAAACGGGGCTCCATTTGGACACCAGACGACTTAGAACATGCCATTTTAAAAATGGTGCGCGCTAAAAATAATTTTGCACGACTCTCAATTTTCACCTCAAAACAGCCCTTCAAACACTTCCAGTTCAATCACAAATCATATATTAGTAACCTAACACCATAACGAAGGGTTAGAAGTCTTCTTGCCAGAAAACCAAGTAAGTGAAATTCAACAATTGGCAGCCACAAGTCACGGTTCATCTTGGCCGGGTGTGGGGCAGTTTGGTCCTAGGGATTTCCACAAAAAAACCAGCATCAAAATCCTTCTTAAACTTCATTCTAATCTACAAACACCTTGGCAATACCTCAATCTATGTCCCTAGGTGCCTTACCGTGAGTTCCAAGCAAGGCGACACCCCAAGGCCCTTCAAAGTGTCTTGGTTCCATCTTGACCGGAGGTGGACAGATTCTGTCCTTGAGAAACCATGGACATTCAGCCATCAAAACCCATCAATAATCCATCCTCAGACTCACAATCACAATTACACATGTCCTAACAAAGCTTGAGAGGTGGTCTTACCAAGATTGAAACCAAAACAAGCCCGGAATTCCAACTTGAAGCTCCTTGGGTCCGAATCTGACTGGTCAGCGACCTTTGCTCACTCAAATAGGTATACGGGACAAACTGTTCGGCCAAATTGAGCTTATAATATCTCTCTAGAACCACAAGACAATAAGCTTTCTAATGGAGGTAGAATCACCTCTATCCGATGTCGGACGATGAAGTTATGTCCGGAACAGTGAAGGCATTGGGACTGGGCAGCGAGCTGGTCGGGTGAGAGAGAAGGGAGAGGAAAAGAGAGAGAGATGAGGAAGAGGGTTTGGCCGACCAAAATGAGAGGAGAGAGAGTCTTCCACCAAATTCACTTGGTCAAAGCTCCTTGAATGGTAGTTGAAATAGAGCCTAATCAATGCTTAGTGGATAGACTTACTCTTGTGATGACACTTGTCCTTAATCAAAGAATATCTTGAAGCCAATTCAACTCTTATACCCCTCCAATTTCTGCCACTAAGGGGATCATCAAAAGACTAAAATGACATTCTTCATTTCTTAAGGCAAGGTTATCCTTCGAGGGGCAAAATGATAATTTCACACTTGCCGTGTGAAATTTCACTTTTTCGATATAAATTATCTTCGATGAGACGACGTCCAATTCCTTTCTAATGTTGGAATTCTTCATTGTCAGATATCAAATTTCGAGACCGCATTTCATGTCAATAGCCTCAGAGAGGGTCGAAATTTGGAATGTCACACCTACAATCTTTATAGAGAATGAAAGTGAGTTGATGATTGCTAGAGAAGAAATGATAAAGAAGATGGGTTTCAAGATGACAGTAAGTGGGTGGAGGAACAAGAACTCTGACATAGTTCTTGTAGAATTTGAAGACAAAACAGAACAGTGATCCCCCAAGACAAGAAAGGTCATGGCTAGCAAAGGAAGAATCATGGAAACCTCAGATGATGAGGATTTTTCAAAAGAAGCAGGTGATACTGAAGTATTAGATTTAGAAACCACAATTTCACTTCATTTTGCAGGTGGAGAAGATGCAGATGAAACAGCTGAAGAAGTTGTGAGCCAGTATGAGCACGATGACCCTTATGACAAAGAAGATAGCCTCTATGAGACTCAAGAAACAGATAGTGCTGAGTACGAAGTTGAGATTGCATAGGAAAAGTACTTCAAAATGTGGACTGCAGAATCCACAGAAAGAGAAGAGATGGAAAGAAGATATGATAAGACACTTGTCAATTTTTATGAGGAAGATAAGCTGTGAAATGCTCAGTTTGTTGCAGATGAACAGATGGAAAAAGCAGATGACACAAAAATTGGATTATCTGCACAAGTACCAGAACTCCCTGAAGAGAATTCAAACTTACCTAACGAATTGATCAGCACTCCAATGCAAATTGAATCTCTAGTTCAGGTTGAGACAGCTGAACTCGAAGTCTTAGAGTCAGAAGAAACAACTGCTCAGGAGGAGCAAGTTCTAAAAGACCGGACTGTTCAGACAGAACAAATGGATATTTGTGTAGGAAAAGAAACTGCTACAAGAGCAAAGGCTAATGGAAAGGAAGTTCTTGCTCAGGGGGAGCAACCTTTGGCATATTCTGATGTTATCATGGAAGAAATTGAAGTTTCTGAATTTGTCCTAAAGCACTCAGAAAATCAGCCTCAAACTGATGGGGAGACAAGGCTTCGAAAAGTGCTAGAATCTGCAAGACAAGGAAAATCATCAACTGCCAAAAAGATGAATCCAATTGAGACTACAAATACTTTTATTGCACAGCTCCTTGAAACAAAAGCATCTCAGTTTGGAGTTCAGAAGCAGGTGGAACAACTTCAACAACTCATAGTTCAGAGTATGGCCACAATGGAGAGAATGATTGAGCAGAAGATGACTAGCTTTGAAAAGAAGATAGATGATCAAATGCAAAGATTAGCACAGAAAGTAGATACACTCGAGAAATCTCTTGATCTCTACGGCAGGATGTTCTGTGCTGAGATAGCGAGTATGCAGACATACACCCTGATCCGCAATGAGAAGGTGGCCCAAGAATTCCCACACTCTCAAGCAGTCCTAGATCATGCACTATAGGTGGGAGCAGACTACCTCAAGGATTCCACAAAGGAGGCTGATAAAGAGCATGAAGATATTCCATCTTCTTCCAAATCGCCTCAAACTCCTTTTATTTAAAGTTTTTAAGCTCAACTGCTTTTTTTTCTTTTTCGAAAGACGGAGAGCAGCCTCCATTATATAACTATGAGTTGATATATTTATGTCATGAATTACATTCCCTGTTTATTGTTGATGACAAAAAGAGGGAGAGAATTCTCTATTTCTCTACTTCTCTTTATATTGCTATTTCTCTTTATATTATTTGCAGGATGCAACGAGTAAGACAGTCTGAAATTTTGAATCATGACTCTCTAGTGATATTCCTACACCTTCTATCTGTTAAAGATTCACAGGCTATACAATTATTTATACACTTGTTGTGAAATCTTTCTATACTTACATTCAAATTTCTCTTATTAAAATCAGTTTGATATTAAGAAAGTTTTGTCATCATAAAAAACGGGGAGATTTTTGTGGAAATCTTCTCTCTATTTTGATTCTGACAAAACTATCTATTCTAGTAAGAATCTATGTGATAGTTGTAATGTTTTATTGCGGAAGAATGTGTAAACAGAATTTGTATTGTTCTCTTTCTGGTATTAAGACTCGAGAAGGAGTAATCATATAGTTGCTTCTAAAGACATTCAGAAGGAGTGCTTCTAAAGACGATTAGATGGAGTGCTTCTGAAAACATTCAGATGGAGTTGCTTCTGAGGATCAGACAGAACATGGTTTCTCATTTGAATGTTTATTCGTCTAAAGAACTATATAAAGTGTCGGATGGACTTTATTGAAGCTTAATATTACCATTCTAAGCTATTTGTTCAAATTCAGAAAGTCTTCTACTGAAGATTGCCTCTAACACTAGTTAGATTCTGTGCTTATCAAGAGAACAGATTCTGAAGACCCACGAATGGCAAGTTTCCGATTAAGGCAAGTTCCTTTATGAAAGTTTGTGATATTTGATTGACAAGATATTCCTTCAATCAAATCAGGAGGAAATCTACGATTGGATATTACCTTCCAAAAATATATCTTGTGACTTATTTGAATCAACTCCACTTTTGAAAACTGAAGATTTGGTTGTATGGGCGGTTGACTTAGAAGGGTTCAGATTCTACTTCAATGGTTATCATATCTTCTCAGATACAGTCTCGTTCAATCACGATTGATGACGTCCAATCAAAGATTGAAAATAGATCCTTTGATGGATTATCCAACGGCTGGTTTGGAGGCAAATGAATATAAAAGAAAACCATGGTGATCTACGAGGGTGTTGAGAACCAAAAATTCCAAAGTGCAAGAGTTGTTCAGATTCATAAAATTATTCAAAGAGTTCTCAATTTCTTTCACTGTGAGGATTTGTAAGAGAGACTGAGTGCTCGTTATCACTTGTAATCTTCATCAAATCATTCTAGTGAAATCCAGCCGATCGGCTGTCATCGTGGGAGAGTGGACGTAGGCCTAACAGGCCGAACTACTATAAACTCAGCGTGCACCTTCTCTACTCTGAACTCTATCTCTATGTTTGGATTGTCTGCACGTTATTGTATTGTTCTTGTTCCTGATCGTGGATTGAAATTATTTTATTTTTGCAACTATTTTCAATTAGTTTCACAAGCATCTATTCACCCTGCTCTAGGTGTTATTGCTAGCACCAACACATAGTAGATAATTCAAACAAATCCACACATGGATGGCCTACCATTCTATCTCGGATCACGAACTTTAGCCCGTTGAAGGCGAATTTTGCGAACACTTTTTCAGGCAAAGGGACTAAACATTTATTTCTAGCTCGCTTGAACCTTGTGATGAACTGATCAACCATCTCATTGTACATCTACTTCATTGTTGATAGATTGGCCACTGACAAATTTAGCACAACTCGCTGAAACTGTCCATGAAATAATCGTTCCATTTGTTCCCATGTTAGGACTGAGTTTGGTGGTAACGCAGTATATCGAGTAAAAGCCGTTCTTGACAGAGACAGTGGAAACAATCTGAGCTTCCAATGGTCAGCATGAGTAGCATCTGCACATAATGCTAGGAAGCAGTTGACATGTTCATAGGTGGACTGATCGTCCTCACCAGTAAACAACGTGAATTCTGGTATTTTGAATCCCCTTGGATATGGGATTATATCCATCCAATCAGGGTAGGGCTTTCGATAAATATTAATTTCGTACCCTATCAGGGGATCATTATACTCTGCCAATTGTTCGATAACCGGCTGATTCTGATATGCTGATTGGTATGGCATCTGATATCCTGGATATATAAAAGGCTAAAACGCCGGTTGCACAGGCTGATATCCATGTGGTTGCAAAGCTTGGTTTGCCTGTTGATACCCTAGTTGAACGAACTGATGATAAACCGCAGGTTGAAAAAATGGATCATGCCCTCTAATTTGAAGGAACTAATCTTGCCCCTTCGCTGGCCATTGTACCCAAAGGGGAATTGGCATTACCCCCTGGTTTTCGACAGGCATGGGCATGGGCTGCTCGTTTACAAGTATAGTATTTGGCTAAGCAGTAGTCCCGTGCTGGGCAATAGGCGCATCTTGTCGAGAATGTTGGCCTGTGAACACACCTGGATTACTCGCCTGAGGATTGGGCTCATTGATTGGTAGTACCTCTCCCCGTTGTAGAATCATGATAGGTGTAGTCAATGGCATATTCTGGCCAACCAATCCTAGAGGCATCAATAATGAAGCACTAGTCGTTGGTATGAGAATACTCTCATTTTGAGGCTGTGGCAAGTTCGACGACGCTTGATACTGCCCTAACGCACACTCATGATAAGTATTGATGATTAACGGCCTAACAACATCAGTCATGCGCTGGACCACATGATCAGCAAACTCATGCTGGGCTTCCTCAATGGTACGTCTTATCGAGGATAACATTACTGGAGTCAATTCAGAATTTCTTCTTGTTTCTCCGACATGTTGTCGAGGAACCTCGCCACCTTCAACTTGAACCTGCTCTTGGACTCCTCGGACCGTTGAGGACTCTGCTCGAGGTATTTCTTTCATGATTTCGTCGCCTTCTGGGTTGTTGCGACTTCTTGTTCGTTGCATAGCACTCTCTCGAACTTAACACCAACAGTCCCACTGGGCGTGCCAAAAAAGATTGTTGTGCGTTAAAAATCCCTAGGTTGGGCTTTGTCGGGACTTCTGGGCTTAGCCCAAAGAAGATTGCAGCCCGCTGAGATGATCAATCGTGGGAAATCTTTTATCGAACGTCAGCAATTCATTAAGTAAGAAGGGTTCTGGGTCAGTTTTGGACAGAGAGTGTCAAATGCAGAATATATCTATAGATATGCTAATGACTGCGTGTCTATCGACAGCTTTGTACAAACTTTTCGACAGACCTCCAGGGTGATTCTTTGATGAAAACCTTGTCGAATGATTCGACGTAATAGTAATTTAGGACAGAACACCGGAATTGAATCGATGGTGCTGGACGGGTGGAATATATGACACAACACCAGAATTGAATCGATGGTACTAGACAGGATGGATGAACAGTACAACACGAGAACTGAATCAACGATACTGAACTGGGCGAGCAGACGCCGGAATTTAATCAACGACACTTAACTCTGGATATGAAACACACCGAAATTGAATCGACGACGGGGATATGAGAACTACTGCTAGATTAAAAGCTAAGTTGAAAAGATAAGACTTGTTTTTTTTGTGTTTGTTGTTGTTTGTTCCGGATACTCTCAAGTATTTATAAGCGTGCTCTTGATAACCCTTGAATGGTTGCTGCCTTGGGCTCTAAGCATGTTCTCTTCGATAGCCTTTTGTGGACGATTACTACCTTGGGCTCGAAGCACGTTCTCCTCGATGTTCTCTTGCGAATAAGGCTTATGGCAGTTTCCGTGCCTTTTCCTTTCCGTTCCTTTCGGAGTTGCCGCCAAATTCTGTAACTGCCTCGATCGTGCTTTCTTCTTCGCGCCTTTTCTCTTAGTCCTCAGAAGGGCGCTGCCAAAGTCACCTCACAAATGGCACCTTTGTGGTTGATCATCACCTGATTTCTGCAGCTAATCATACCTTTCTCACGTGTTCCTCACGCGGTCCTAGGGTTGTTAGAATATATTCTTTTTGAATATATTCAATTAGTGGGCTTTATTAATTGTCTCTGTAATTATTAATTGGTCTAATAAATGTAAGATATGTACAATTTCCTATTCTAGTCGGATGTGGGGCTGGATAGTATGGGCTGAGATAAACCTAATCTTTAATGAGGGGATAGGTTTCATTCTCTATAAATAGTGCTTAAGTCCCTCCTCTAAACCCTAATGTCCACATAACCTCACATATAGAAATCGTCAGAAATGACAGTGAGGGGCCGTCTCATTGAAGCCAGTGATCAAGGGGGTTCATAGAGGAGAAGCTCTTAAGCGTTGGATTCTCACAATTCCGCATCAAGAACGATGAATCCAAAACAAGGTGTGTTAATTCTTTAACTCTATGGAACATGGATTTGTGTATCTGTACGTGTGTATCTTGGGTTGCTGCATACAGATTAAATACGCAGCTTACATGTGGTATCAGACCTGCGCGTATTAGGTCACGAATCGCGTTCCCGGTGTATTTTCAAAATTTTATTTTTATCTAAATTCAAAGAAAATTATATATTGGCAAGGGCTCGACGAGATGAGCAAAACCATGTAAATATCGCCACCAGCAGCCTCCGGACGCGCCGCCACTCGCCGGTGGCTATCGGGCTCGTGGCGGCCACACGCCTCACGCGCTTCACGCGCTGACTCCGGGCCCCGCACGTGCGCGGCACGTGGGGGCTGACGTCAGCTGACGTCATCTCAGCCAGGCAGACCCGACCCGACCCATTGACCCGACCTGACCCGTTGATCCTACCCGGATGGTTGACCGTTGACTCGGACTGTCCGATCGGACCGGTCGTTGACCGGTTCAACCGGATCCGCTCGATCGGGTTTGCTAAAACGGTTTAAGGCAGCGGTCGGACCGGTTCGAAGACCGGCTGAGGCATTGAACACGTGCGCTGCACGTGGCAGTGCGTAAAGCTCACGCGCCGAGGCTTCAAGCGGCGCATAAGGGCGCGTGGGTACTCCAATGAGGACGTTCCAAGTACCGACGTGCTCGTATGCTCATGCTCTACAGGATGGTACATTTATTTTTCATGTTTGGTATTTTCATGGATGGAAATACATACGGAACGCCAAATACGAGGTATTTTGGGGTATTTTTGAAGTATTTTCTGGTATTTCTGTAAGGATTTGTGAAATACAGGTAAAGGCTTACATGAAAGTATCACGTGGAATTATGTGGAAATGATTTATCGATTACATGTTTATGGTTTGACATGTATTGCTGATAGTATCGATGTAAATTAGCAGTGTGTAATTTTGAGGATGATTGCCTCTAATTTCTGAAATTACATGCATACAGTAGATGTGAAATATAAAGTTGTATCCCAATTTCAGGTAAATTCAGTTGGGTTGTGACCGCCAAAGCGGCACACTTAGTTGAGTTTAATAAATATCAATTTACAAGTATTGGGATGTCTCATGTTCTAATGCGTAGTTATACTCCCAAAGGAGGTAGTTGCGTGTTTTTGCATAGAGGGTTACATGTACAGCATATGGTTGGGGATTGATTAGTCTAAGTTATGTCATACACCCAAAGGTGGCGATTAATGAAGATTGAAATAAGTTCTCATGGCCGCTGTAATGTGGGGAGTATACAATTGCATGTCGTGTTTTCTGTCCAAAGGTGATTATGTGATGATGTATGTATCTCTCAAGGTGAAATTTCACATCGTGCTGATTGAAAACATTGATTATTTTTGTTTTGTCACCATTTCTATGAATGGAAACTCTGTTAGAATTAAGACTTATTGAGAACTGAACGATGATTTTCTGTTTACGAAAAACTGGCAAATACTTGTATTACTCTTGTCAAGAATGACCCCCTAGTTCTCACTTTCATTAGTGAGAACTTTCAAGAGCATTATGTGCTTATTGGGTAAAGAGTGATCGGATTCGCTTATTTGATATGAAGCGGTCCATTAAAGAACACTTGAAAAGTTTTTTCTGCCTGTTAACTGCACTGCTAAGTAAGTAAAGGAAGCCTTTGAGGCTTTGAAATTATATCTCATTTATTATTAAGAGTGGTAAATATCTGCAATGACTCATCAACATCAGGTGTAATGGTTCTATTAAGATTAAATGTTACGTCTTAAAGTTGATGGAATTGTATTTTGAGCAGTTCTAAAATCATACTCATAAAGTATTATAGTAAACCACCGGTCATTCTGATGATTTGGATCCATGAAAACCATCCTTTGAAAAGGATGGTGATTGCTACTTCTTTTACAAGAAGAAAGATCACATAAAGAAAGACTACATTTAATACAAATACTTGGTTTTTTAAGTATGAGCGTAAAGTAATGATTCTTTGGTGTTGGTATGTGAATTCATTCTATCTTAGGCCTTATTTGGTTATGTGATGGCTAGATAGTGGTGCGACATATTGTGTTGCGTTTACCATATAGGAATTCATAAACTGAAAGGTACCAAATCAGGTTGAATCAAGCTCATTATGAAAACAACTATAAAGTTGACTTAAATTGATGGGAATGTCATTCTGGATTCTAGTTTTATTGTGACATTAAGAAACATATTTTATGTACCCTCCTTAAAGACGGAATTTATTTTTCGTATCAAGTTTGGACATGTGTAGTTACTCTTTTGAGATTTCAAATAAAACAATTACTATTTCTTTCAATTAAAATAAAGTTGGGTACTACTCTATGTCCAGTGGATTGTACTGATTATGTTTATCTCCCATTGAATTATATGTTGCTTATACAGCTGAAACGTTGTTTGCAAAAGGTCTCTGCCTAAGGAATAATCATGCACATTATGGAATAAATTTTTTGGTCACATCAATAAAGAAAGAGTGGAAAGATAGATAAAGGCAAGCATTCTGCTCACTCTTAAAAGTGACCTAGATATATGTGTTGATTGAAGTAGATGTAAGATAACTAAGATAAATGATGAAATTATAGTCAATAGTTATGACCTATTGAAGGTCATTTATATTGGTATAAGTGGATCATATATGGTAATATTGTGTAGAGTTTTTATCACATTTAAATGATGATTTTTCTCTATATATTTTCGTACTTGGTTAAAGAAAAGTTCAATTTTCGTGACAAGTTCAACATATTTTTTACTATAGTCGATAAATTTATTTAAAAAAAATGTGTCAGTTTTGATCAATGTGGTGAGTATCATGGTTGACATGGCAATGCTGGATAACTTAAAAAGTCATTTACCAAATACTTGAGAGGATTTTGGGTTGTGGTTTTGTGCCCGATATCCTCAATAGAAAGGTGTGGCCGAAAGGCAAAATCACACCATACGGATATGATGAAGAGTATGATCAATAATTCAATTTATATGTTTTTTCTGTCGGGTAAAACTTTGAAAATAACCCATTATGTTTCTATCAAAATATTTCATTGACTTCTTTTGAGTCATGGACTGGATGTTAATCTAGTTTGAACTATATTAAAGTTTGAGGTGTTCATGCAGAAATAAAGTTACATAATCCAACATTGGATAAGTTGGACTCCAGAACCACTCAGTTTTATTTCGTGCCTTACCCATATCATCTAAAGGGGTATTGATTTATCATCCCAAAGGAGGAACAAGAATTGTGGAATTACAGATAGCTAAATTGCTAGAGCTTGATATAGCCGAATAAGGGTAGTTGCTCACAGACTATTAAAGGCAATGGTGTGGTAGGGACCATTGTGTTGTTATTTCTGCCTATACAGATGATCATGGAGCATTCTAAGTTGCGGTTCGATTCTGTTGGGGTTCAGGTTCTTGTTATTAATACAATACCTGATGAAGTTTATCAAACCCTACAAGCGCAGAATAAAGGTTAAAGTAGCTCTACCTAAAAGATCTATCAGGTAGAGACGATCAATTGTATCAAGTCACATTGTATAGTCTATTCGGAAGAGCATGACTACAAAATCGACTATGTAAATGATCTAGTAATTTATACAGTTGCTATTTCTTGTTCTTAATTACAATTGTGATTGGGTGCATGGTAGACGAGATACAGACTATGAAACATATAGTGTTTGTAAGCTTATTAGTATGCCCAAGGTCACAAGTCCATCTGCTGCATTTGGGTTTGTAAAACTTAAAGGGATTTCAGATGAAAGTTTTTGTCTGCCTTATTATATCCAATTATATTTTGATCAGTGTTTTATTTGAAAAATTTAAAACAGATTAGTAGCCAAAGTTTTCACTCGTAAAGAATGAGTTGACTTAAAATAATTTTTATTCAGTCTCTCATAAAGAGTTTTTTCGGAGTGATTAAGGTATTAATAGCTCATTATTATAAGGAGCTTTAATATACAGATATTAAAACTTCTTTTTAATTGGATACTTCGAGGTAGTCTTTTTATGTAACCCGAAGGTTTGTAGCAGATGATTTAGATAAACTTGTGCATAAAGAATGAAGAATCTCACAAAGTTATCATGGAATAAAGTTTGATCATATTCATGGAGATTCTAGACTGAAAAGTCTATTTTATGGGATCAAGTAAGCTTTTAGACAATTGTGGCTTGAAGTTTCATAGTATTGTAGCTTTATCCTGTTTTGTCAAGAACAAAGTAAATTAGTATATATACTACAAGATCAGTGGGAGGAATTTATTTTCCTTGTATTCTATGCAAACGATATCTTGCTTGAAAGAAATTTTCTTGAATTATTGCATAAGATGAAGCAGATATTGTCGAAGCATTTTTTTTACGTGATTGATATTGATAAAGAGTGTTTTGTTCTAGGCATTGAGGTTCGTATGGATCATTCTTGTAATGTATTGGTTAAATCCAGGACACGTTCACTGGGTGATTACTAAGAAAGTTTTAAGGTACTTAAATAGGACAAAAGGCTATATGCATGACCTAAAGCTAGTAGGGAATTTGGATTCAGACTTTACTATCTGTCAATATGATATGAAGTTTACAACTACATATATTTATATGTCTAACGAAAAGTGCAGCATTATAGAAAAGCGTAAACAGAAATATGTATAATCCTCTATCAAGAAAGCGGAGTTTGTGGTATGCTTTTCAGCTACTATTCAGGTTATTTGGCTCCGGAATCTCATTAAAGAGTTGGCCGTATTTAATTTTATGAATAGACCCATACAATTATATTATGACTATAATTCTGCAGTATTGTTCATTAACAACAACAGAGTCCTAAGGGGTCTGAGCATCTAGTGGTCAAGTTTTTGACCATAAAGGTAACAGATGAAAGGGTGACACTACAGTAGAGCTTATTACACAGATGATAAGGCTGAGATTCACTAACTTAAGGTCTCTTCCCATACACATTTAGATGACATGTCGCAAATATAAAAGCATCGTGGGATACTGATATGATGTGTTAATTAATGGGTTGAGTAAGCATCATGAGATGCTATTGTTCAGTGGGAGCTGCATTCGATATTTGCTCTAATAAAGTTTACATCTGTGTTTGTTACATTTTGTAACATCTAGATATGTATCGACTCCATTGCATGCAATAAAGCTTTAATGATTAAGGGGAGTTAAATACATATATCAGTTGAAAATCTCAAGGCATCGTGTAAACCTTGAGTGATGGCTGGGGCATTTATTTTAGCCAAAAGGCATATGTCTTGTTACACGTAAAGCATAGTTAACTATAAAGGTGAGACATATGTTGGTTCGTTGGAACCCTAAAGATGTTCTCTCGTGACACATCCGGTTTTGTGACACATCCGATGAGAGAATGGTGACTGACAAGGAGGATAACATATAAGGTGTCTCTATTATTTGAGATGTTATCTGATTGTCATACTACCATATTAAATCCATATCAGTAGAGTTGAGAGCATTTGTGATCGTGGATGGCTCTGTGTCTTCTGATGCAGTTACTGGCATGGTTCGGTGCTTGAGGCTTTATGTGATCGGATTGACTATTGGGAATTATCTCTAGACCAATATAAAGATGTGTGTGCATATACAGTACAGTTACAATTAATTTCGCCCAAGTGGGAGAATGTTAGAATATATTCTTTTTGAATATATTCAATTAGTGGGCTTTATTAATTGTCTCTGTAATTATTAATTGGTCTAATAAATGTAAGATATATACAATTTCCTATTCTAGTCGGATGTGGGACTGGATAGTATGGGCTGAGATAAACCTAATCTTTGATGAGGGGATAGGTTTCATTCTCTATAAATAATGCTTAAGTCCCTCCTCTAAACCCTAATGTCCACATAACCTCACATATAGAAATCGTCAGAAACGACAGTGAGGGGCCGTCTCATTGAAGCCAGTGATCAAGAGGGTTCATAGAGGAGAAGCTCTTAAGCGTTGGATTCTCGCAATTCCGCATCAAGAACGATGAATCCAAAACAAGGTGTGTTAATTCTTTAACTCTATGGAACATGGATTTGTGTATCTGTACGTGTGTATCTTGGGTTGCTGCATACGGATTAAATACGCAGCTTACAAGGGTAACTTTTGATGTTAACATGAGGGTACCAATGGAGAAAGGAGAGTGATCTAGAAAGCAGAGCTTTTCATCCTCGGTCGATCAAGAGAAAAAGATTTGACATGTGTCTGGGTTAAACTGCAGTCCTGTGAGAGCTGCAAATTCATTCAATGCATCAACAAGGCACTAACAAGGCAAAGGATGGAATTTACTTCCCCATGAGCAAAGAGGAACAAATCGTTCCCAAAGCATAAGGGAGTAATTTTCTGCATTTTGCAGCCCCAATGGAACTTGAAGCAGGAAGAAGCAACTTTCGCACTGATAATTCTGTTAAGAATTTTCATAACTAGGACAAAAAGTTATAGAAAGACTAGATTATCTTGTCGTAGCCCATTAGGGTTATCAAAAGAGCCAACTTTTTCGCCATTTAAGTTAACTGAGACTGAGAACCTTGGTGTAGTGATGCATTGATTTATCAAATCAACCAAGAATGAAGGGTGTATTTGCAACTTTAAGAACCTTGAGCATTGCTTCTCATTTGGCTATGTCAAAAGCTTTCATGAGATCAATTTTTATTGCCACACGTTTACTGTTCATGGCACAGTAAAATATTCTCCGAAATATGTCGTCCCGAGATGAAAGCAGTTTTGAGGCTAGCAACCAAGGAGAGAAGAGAGCTTTATACTTTCTGCAAGTAGTTTCGATATGACCTTATATAGAACATTGCAGCACGAAATGGATCTGAAATCCTTGAGGCGACAGGATTAAGAATCGTCGGTACAAGAGAGATTAGTGCAAAGTTTATAGAATTTAATTTTCTTTTTGACGAGAAGAATTCCATGATATCAGCCTCAATGAGAATGACTATTCAATGTTCATTCTCGTCATCGAGCACTTTGAATTCTTTTCCATATGATAGTCTACTTCATTTTAAAAAATTGCATGACTTTATTTTGATTGATGCGTTTTCCCTTCTTTTAAACCAAAAATTAGCGTCATCATGTGACTCTCTTTTGCGAAATTATCGGTATACATATTATCCATGCATTCTTTTCTTAGTTGAGTGTGCGCATGACGTGACATCTCGAGGACATGGGCGGAATTATACTAGAGGGCTTTTTTTTCTCTTTTTTTTTTTAGAGGACTTTTTGAAATTATATGTTATTCACAAAGGAACATGGATGGAAGTCCTTACTATAATTTGGGGGTGTGGATCGTCTGCCGTCCTGCCATGTGAGAGAGAAATTCAAAATTTGACATTGGGGGACCTCTCCCCTCTCACATGGGTCATGGCAAAGGATCCAGATCCATAATTTGGTGAGGAGTGGGAAGGCGATTTTAGAGGAAAGCGATAAGTAAAATCGATTATTTAAACACGGAAACTGCCCATCCCTAAGGTTTGTACAACACGCAAACGGTTCTGGATCAAAACCACTTGGATACGCTGAAGCTTGGATTCAACAGACTCATGAATTTTGCGAGGTGTTCCGTAAGGTTTTAGTTAAGGGTTAATATTATGAAAAACCCCAATTTGATATGCATGTGATGAATTTATCTTAAATTATTTTTTTATCACAAAAAAAAAACCCAAACTAATACATCTGTCACAATTTTATCCCAGCCTATTTTTTAACCATCAAAAATCCCGAATTCATAATCATGTGACGAATTTACCTAAAAGTACAAAAATCTCAACTGGTACACATGTGACAAATTTCACCCTCCTTCAGTTTCTATTAAATTTTACTGTTAAATTACTGAATTGGATGATACGTGGTGGTTGATTGGTGTACCAGTTTAGGGTTTTTAACCTATATTATCAATTAAAGAATTTTCTTGATACCAACTCAATTTAAACGGAAGCTAACATAGGGCAAATTTGCCACGGCTGTACTAATTCGTGATTTTTTGTGTTCGAAAAATTAGTTTTGGGTAAATTCATCCGAGTGTACTAGATTTGAGTTTTTGGTGGTCAAGAATATAGTAGGTGTACCAGTTTGGGGTTTACTATGATAAAAATAATAATTTGAGGGTAAATTCGTTACATGTTTATTAGATTTAAGTTTTTGTGGTAAAAAAATAATTTAGAGTAAATATGTCATAGATATATCAATTTGGAGTTTTTCATGATATTCACTCTTTAGTAAATCTTATCTTAGCGATCCCTATAAAGAAAAGAGTCAATGGAGTCCTCTCCACTTTTTACTTTCTCATCACACTCTTGCGGTGCTTAAAACTAGGCGAAGGGATCGTTTGCCCTTCCCTTAAAAGGGCAGGCCATGACCTTTGAATTCGGATCATCTGTATTATGCATAGATGGCCTAGATTATTACTAAAAAAATAAAAAATAAAAACCCTAAAAAATTGCCCCCTAGAAATATGAGATTTGGGCCGTCCATTCAGATCGTAAGGGTAGGTGCATGCCCTTCTAAGAGAAGGGCAGACGATCCGGATCCACTAAACTAGGGCCGGCGATTAATATTTTTCTGTCATATACGGGCTAAAAACGGTTACACCGTGTCAGTTTTAGGACATTGGGGGGCTTTTATAGGGTGTTGAGATTCCATTTCTCAGTAGATTCAAACAGAGTTCAAGTTAGGGTGTTCGACACTCTCTTGAAAAAACTAAACTCATCAAAAGACGAGGCAATTCCCTCGTACTTGCGTGTGGAAGAACGCAAGTTCAAATTAAACAAACGATTGTCCCTCGTCCCGCAAGATGGGTCGAGGGAAATCGCTGTCTAGACTCGTCATGATAGAATGTAATAATAATTACATCCTAAATAAGAATGAGCTCTCAGGGCGGACCCATACGACACCTCTTGTACGATTTTCCAAGCATATGCTATGCATCCTCTGAATATCATGTAAGACTTTTCGGACACAAAAGAATTTCTTAGCTTATACGAATCCGTCCTTGTGTTGGCAATGAGATCCATGCTCTAGCACACCTAACAAGGATGCCGATCATCGCTTAAAATGATATGAATGATGTCTGTTTAGCACAAAACGAATGACTTGAATGACATTCTTTTTTTAAAAACGATCGATTGTATCGCTTAATTGATTGAATCGCTTAAAAAATAAAAACAAATTCAATTTAATTAATTATTTTAAACAACACAATCGATTACTTTTTTGAAAAATAAACTGAGCCATGATTATTTTTTCCCCGGTTCTGATTGATTACAAACCAATATGATTTGTTTCTCAACCCCATCTCTTTATCACTACAACAATAAAGAACGAGCCCATGTGACATCAAACATTTTCTTAGATCGTATCTCTGAAATGTCACATTCCATCGAAAGAAGAGGCTAAAGCCGACATGTCGGTCCAAACCCTGAGAGACCCCACGGCCGTCTGGTTAATTTATTCCTTTGGAAGGATATTCCTTTGCTTTGATATTTTGCGGGAGAAGATCTCCTTTGATCTGATTTTTGTTGAGAGATTTCTAGGTGTTCTCAAACGTAACACAAGGCCGTCTGGCTAATTTATTGTTTAATAACGATTATAGTTTTGTTTCAGAAGAAGAAGAAGAAAAATCAATATCACTCAAAATGATGTATACCTCTTGGGATCCGGATCGCCTAACCATTCCTCAGAAGGTTAGGCACCTAACATTGCAATCTGGGCCGTCCATTTTTTGACGGACGACCCAAATCTCCTTTTTTAGGGGGCAATTTTTTGAATTTTTTATATATATTTTTGTTAGTAATAGTCTAGGCCATCCACTCATAACACGAACGGCCTGGATTGCAAGGTTAGGGCCTAGCCTTCTAAGGAAATGTTAGACGATCACTTTCCTACATCTTGCTGTACTTAACATTCATTAACACCACAAGACATGATCACAATAACTATATGAGAATGCAACTTAATCTCCACACAAAATTTGCTTACAGGGTTTCGCATAAATTGTTTTTTTGGAAAACATATGTTCACACTTAGTTGAACTCTTATAGAGAAAATTGGGGAGAAGTGGAAAAAAAGTCATAACCTATTGCATTTGTGCCAATTCAGTCTTAAACCTTTGTATATTGTGCCAATTCATTCCCAAAACTTTTTATTGGTGTCAATTCAGTCATAAACCTATTGCATTTGTGTCAATTCACTTTATGTCAATTGAGTCAATCCGACCAATTTTAACATGAAATCGCTAACGTCGATACCGATTGTCTTATGTGGCGTGGCTGGCATTGAGGTGGATATTTTTATAAAAATATTTAACCATTTTTTTTATTTTATAAAAATATTTTTTTTAAAAAAAAATTCAATGAACAATCGACGTCTACGTTCAGCGATTTATGGCCAAAATTAGCCAAAAACTCAATTGGCATAAATGCAAAAGATTTAGAACTAAATTGGTATCAATATAAATGGTTTAGGACCGAATTGGCACCAATAAAAAATTTAGGAATGAATTGGCACCGAAAAAGTGTTGAAGATTAAATTGACACAAATGCAATAGATTTAAAACTTTTTTGACACTTTTTCTGAGAAAATTGTCATAAATCTTTTCATGTTTTGTCAATTGAGTCTATTCGACTAATTTTAGCTGAGAAATTGCCGACGTGGATGGTGGTCGTCTTATATGGCACGATCGGAGCTAACATGGATAATTTTTAATAATTTTTAACATTCTTCTTGTTTTTTGTATTTATTTTTTTAAAAAAAAAATAAACTATGGATGGTGAGATGGCCGCCAACCATAGAGGCCCAGCGACCCTCACCTAGTTTGGGCGAGAGCGTCGCAGCCCTCCCAAGCGAAATTAAATTGTATCTTTGGAAAATATATATTCAAACATGATTGAACTTTTATCAAACGCACATGTATTATTAATTTCTTGACATGACATTAACAAGGGGAGCTCCACAGTTATTGTATTCGTGTCAATTTAAGCAGTGAGAGTAAGAATAAATTTCGATGGTCGGATGATTTTCGAAGAGACTTACCGAATTTTATGCAAAACTTTTAAATTGAAGGTTGTGCCAAAACTATTTCCACAGCCAAAATGGCTGCGGACACAGCCTCCCCTGAAATGCAATGACAAAAATGCCCTTCACGGTCACAGACAAGACATCTGCCCATGACGCAATGCTCACCTCTTTACGACGATTTATGGTCGTCAACTGTTACGGTCCAAACTTTCTGAAATAATAATGGAATTAAATTGAACACAATGACAAGTAAATCAAATGATTCGAAAGCTCCAACAACCAAACGATAAAGTATTTGACCTAAAATTAGCTGAATTAGGATGAGACATTCTTCCTTCAGCAGGAACTATGGCCTTCAGTTTGTGCTCCAAACTTTTCGAAAGGCTAATTGAATCGACATGAATACAATTATAACTAAATTAGTTGATTTAGAAGCTCCAAAAATCATAAGAACAAGCATTCGTACGAAAAAAAAAAACTAAACTAAACTAATCTTTCTTATGATGGGAAGTTCTTCATTTAGAAGGACCTATGGCCTTGATTTTGAGCTCCAAACTTTCCGAACAGCTAATGTTAGGATTAGGCACACAAATATAACGAAGTAAATGATAAACGTGAGAAAGAGAAATTGTGACATAAGGTTTATCCCGATTCATCATTAAACTAGAGCTACATGACGCAAGGGATTTCAATGTAGTTAGCACATGCTATCTTTCTGTTACAACTCTCAATTACAATAGTATGAGATTATATATAACAATAACTATGCATGGACTCACGCTCAAACTGCTAATAGAATATGGGTTCAAAGTATTAGCAAGCCCTCTGGCATCCAAAGGGAGGGCGCTGCCCCCTTGAGACCCCGCGAGGGCGGCCACCCGAACCCCCATTGGACTACATTGACGGATTGATCAACAAGTTGAGTGTTAAGTCAATTGGCCTGAGATTTTTTTTGTATGATAAACGTCTAAAAAATATTATTTAGTGTGAGTTTATCGGGAAAGGTTGTGAAGCACCACGTGGAAGGGTGACAAAATTCGATGTCGCCACATCGACTAATGTGGCGAGCTGTATTTCCTTACATCCACTTACAAATCGACACATGAACATTTAAAAGAAACGAACATTCTGATTTTTGTCTCTCTTCCTCCTCAACTTGCGGCCACCTTGAGCTCGAAACCCCCCATCGTCGCCACCGCGTCCAGGCCGACCACTACTGGGTGTCCCAACCAGGCCACCCTCTCCGTCGACCTTGTGGTCTGCTCCTTCCTTCCCAAACATGACCTCGCCCGTTGTGGCCACAGAAAAGCCAGTCGTGGCCAAATTTGGAAATTTGCCAAAGCCAGAAAGGCATGGCTTCAGATCTGGAAGCTCGCTGGATCTTGAGGCACGACCAGTGTTCGGCCATGCCAAACCTAAAGGCACGACTCTAAAATTGGACTAGGGGCGTCGCCTACCAACTTGGAGATCAACGCCGCATTGAGCTTTGCCTCGGACGACGAGCTCAACGGCAGTGTTGGCTGACACACAAAATAGCAGCTTTGAAAGAGAGGGAAATTGTCCAAAAAGTTATAAATCTATTGTACGGCGGTCAATTCAGTCCTAAATCTTTCAATTGTGCCAATTTAGTCTTCTATATTTGGGCAATTTCCTAATTTAGTCTTAGACCTTTCAATCGTGTCAATTCATTCCTAAATATTTTGATAATTTGTCAATTTAGTTTTAAACCTTTTGATAATTTATAAATGTAGTCCTTTCACACAATTATCCAAATAATAAGTTTAAGACTAAATTGATAAAACTTCAAAAGGTTTTTGACTGAATTGATACAATTGAAATATATGTGGCTAAATTGGCAAAAATCAAAAGGTTTAGGAATAAATTGGCACAATTGAAAGATTTAGGACTTGTTGCGCGAAAATCTCCCTCAGTTAGGCCCAATGGGTTCTCTTGGGATTCGGCCCAGGAGATCGGAGCCCAAAAGGGTTGTAATCGCGGAAAATTCCTTTATCGAACGTTAGCAATTCGTTAAGAAAGAAAGGGTTCTGGGTAAACTATGGACAGAGAATGTCAAATGTAATATTTTATTGATAAAAACGTGCTTTTCGACAACTTTGTACAAGATTTCGACAGAGTTATAGGAGGCGAACTTCGATAAACTCGTCGAAATGCTTCAATGAAAATGACCGGAATTCAATCGACGATGATGAATCTTACTGAAGGACACAATGTCGAAATCTAATCTACGACATTTGACGGGTGGAAATATAGGACACAGTACCGGAATTTAATCAACGGGACTGGACGGATGGAAAGTGAACTAATACAGCACCGAAATTTAATCGACGGCACTGGACTGGGCGAGTAGTAGTCGGAATTTAATCGACGACACCTATCTCTAGATATGAAACACGTCGGAATTGAATCGACGACGGGAGTCTAAAAACTATGGCTAGGATTAAGCTAAATTGAAAGATAAAGACTTGTTGTGTTGTGTTTTTTTTTTTTAGGGGGGGGGGAGGGATTTGATGCTGGATATCCTTAGGTATTTATAGGCGTGCTCCGGTAACCGTCGAAGGGTCTTTTGCCTTGAGCTCCAAGATTTGCTTTGGTAACCGCTAGACAGCTGTCATCTTCAAGATTTCTCGCACCTTGTCCTTCGACGAGCCTTGGGGACGAAGTCTTTTCAAAGCTTACCGCGCCTTTCCTGTTTCTTTTGATGGGATTGCCGCCAATTTCTGTGACTACTCTTGATCGTGTCTTCTTTCGCGCGCCCTTTTTATCCGGTGTTTCGGGACAAAAATTCCCCCAAGGTCATCACTATAGCTGATCCTTGCCTGCGCTGTACACATCTTTCCGTAGCTGATTACTTCCTTTCCTTCGTGCGCCTCACGTGACCCCTAGGCTAATTTTGAGTGTCAACAAATGCCCGTATATCTTTTAAAATGACGCTCTGATTCTGCGTCTGCATCTCAATCAAGGGTTTCTTCTGATTTCCTTTCCCGAGAGCGTAATCATTCCACTTTTCTTTTGACGCATCAACTTTTTATTCTGTAGTGCCTCTTCAGATAGAAAGTCTTCAATCATCGTCTTCCCTGTCGTCTTAAGCCCTAAACTCTCTTTGGTTCTTTATTTCCACCTCTTTCCATGGCATCTTCATCGTCTTCTGCTGACTCAAAACAAATGATTGGTCGCTTCAACCAACTGAAGGATGAAAACAAAGATGATGGTTTCTTCGAACTTCTGAATCCGTCCAATGAGCATTTTGAGTTTATCCTAGGACCCGGTCTTCGTTCCCATTTGTTTGTTCCGCCATCCCTTCAAACCTGTTTCTCGCTGCACCGGAGCGAACGTCTTCCTATTCAGGCTTCTCCTATGCGGGACGTTTGGTCGCTTCTGTCCCAACGTTTTCACATCGTTCCATTGCGAGATGATTCGTTTCTGGCTTGGTTTTGCCTACTCAAATTTGACCCACAGACTACAGCTGTTTGGACGACGGCCCACATCAGGACAGCTCTTGAGGTTAGTTTGTTGTCCCATGACCTGAATAGGGGTTTACTCAGTTCTGTGGTCAATTTTTAGTCTTCGTCAACCAACTGCTTCTTTTTCCCATGGGGTCCCATGTCGGTCACCCTCCTAGATGTTTTCACTGTCGCTGGTCTGTCTTCTCATGGTTCATCTGCCATCAATTTAGAAGATTTAAAATATTGCTCCACAGGCCTCCCTGGCTTATGGAAAATTCCTTAATCTTCATCGTAAGACTTCTGGCAGTGTTTCCCTCACCGAGCGGTTAGCTTTTCTTTTGTACTGGTTGTCGAAATACTTTTTCTTCAACCCAGCTGTAAAGGTGTCTCAGGGCTACCTTGCCCTCGAATCCAGTCTTGCTAGAGGAAGTGACGTTGCTCTAGGTCCTTTAGCTTTAGCTGTTCTTTATAGGAGTATTTCTCATGTCTCTCGCTCAATGATGGCATATACTAAGGATGCTGTGTTTTTCGGCCATCTCTGGATCCTCCAGGCTTGGATAACATTGTATTTTCCTTTCTGTTTATAGATATTCCCCATCCTCAACAAGAAGGTGGACCCTCTGGTATTGGTATTAAGTTTCTCTTAGCTACTTCGTTAGAGGTTCCTCCTGATGTTCCTTCTTTCACTTTTTACTTTCAGCAAATTTTGTCAAACGGTTCTGATAAGGTCGACATGTTTCCATACCGTTCTGCCAAGCTTGACTTCCTTCTTGACCCGAAAACTCATGAGCCTTTTAGTTTTCGTGACTTCTTAATCTCTATTCTTTCCCCCCCAAGGATCTTCCTATTAGGTTGTCCCCCAAAGGCAGGTTCTATCCAGGGTTTGAACCTTTTTTCCCCTCAATACTATGCTCGGTAATTCGGTCTTCGGCAGGCTGTCCCCATGCCTACTCCTTATCTTATGGACTTTCCATCGATGGACAAGAAAGCCTACAGATTCGATGATGATAATTCCTTCACTTGCTGTACTCAGGTGACTGCTTTAATGCACCAGCGATTCTCCAAGAATATTCTGGAGATCTTCGGTTGGATCATGGGGTTACCGCAGAGTATACAACTTGGTGGCTATCCTTTAGTTTAGAGATTCCTTATGAAGAAGCCACATCTTCCATTCTTAACAAAGATAGGATTAAGTCGTTCGGTATGCATCTGAATCGTGTAGATCCTAAAGGCAAAAGGAAGGTCTCGCAAGACATCCTCGAGCATTCAATATTTCCAGCAGGTTTGGAAAAGCCTTTCCTTGTCTTAATTCGATTGTTAATACTTCGGGTACTTACTTGCTTATATTTGTCAAATGATGAGCTGGATGATGAAGATGACGAGCCTATTATTTCCCTTCATCGGAAGAAACGCCATGCACCTTCGATCACCCTCCTCGGCGTTGAAAAATCTCCTCAGGATCCTTCGACGGATATTGCTCTAACTGACAAAAAACCTGATGATAGCTTTCCTATCAGTGAACCGACGATTGCTATCAAGCCACCTGACCCGTTTCCTGCGGAATCTCAAGGCGGACCTTTGTTATCGCTTGCTCCTGGTCAGATAGATTCTTTTAATATTCCTCCGGCGGCAGAAGAACCACATGAAGAATTCCCATCTATGATCCTTTAGCCATCTGTGGCTGTTGGTCCTCTTCTTACTGAAGCCCTTCCAGATTTACCCGCAACTCAGGCGTCATGGGAAGATATTCAAGCTTACTTCTCGGAGCCCTTTACTTCTTCAACTCCTTTTGATGTGCACCAACATGGTGATTCTCCGTCGGTAACAGTTTTAAATCGACTGAAATTCAACTTGTCAACCTCCTCGGACCTCCTTTATGCTGGGATTTCTTCTTTTGTGGACAACCCGTCAATGGTTGAATATATCAGGTCGATGACAACAAAACTGACCAAGGAGGAGGAGTTTACAGCGTTACTTCCCTCAAGCGTATCTCAGCGCTTAAGGCATTTTTCATATCACTTTTCCACTGGCTTTTCCTACTATAAGGAATGCCAGAAGCGGATAAATGCCGTAACTAGCCTCGTTGATTACCCTTCCGATGCTGACGATCAAGCAGCAGAGCGACTACTATGTCAAGAGATGGAATCTCTTCAAGATGTCGCTAAGGAGATAGCTGAGCTGGATGAGAGGAAGCATATTCTTGAGCAGCAGAGACTAGCAATAGAGAAGGAAATAGAGGAAATACTTCTTCAGCGATCCGTCGTGTTGTCTCATCGTTCGCCAGTCGAAGATCGTCTGAAAACATCCATTACCGTTCTTGAGGCGAAGAGACAGGAAGGTCTTGCTAGGATGGCACAAGAAGCTGCATGTCAACGTCAAATCAGGAGTGATTCCATAGTGAGCAACAAGAGGTTTAAGTCTTTGGTGTATAAACTCTTTTTGGACGTCAAAAACTCCTTGTATCATCCAAATTCTTAATAATACCGCCCCTAGCATCTTCCTTTGGCGCCAAAAAAATGTCCACTATTTACCCACGTCTGTGCAATAATCTGATTCAGTTATCTTACTGACCTCTATATAAACGCGGTTTATGGTATGGCGTCTTGGGCTCGATTTGTCATGGCGAACCAAACCTTTGCCGGCGCCCGAATGGCTTTTCGCTTGCCATGCCTTGATGATCTTCTGAATTTTGAAGATAAAGGGGACGTCTCTCTTTCCTTTATGGATCTCCAACCTAGAAACGATCACATTGTCCTAGGTCCTCATCTTAAACGAATGCCTCCTCCTCCAATACTAGCAGAATGCTTTCCACGTCGTTGTTGACACCTAATTTTTAATTACATTTTGTGTCGATTTTATTTCTAAAATTAATTAAAAAAACCAAAAAAGTCATAAAATTGCAAAATCGACTTTGGAAGCCTTGGCCTAGCCTTAGGAACCAATTTTGAACAAAAATATTTTTCGTAATTTTTAATATTTTTCGGATTTATTTAATTATAAAAATACCAAAAAATCATAAAAATTTCATTCGTGGTCAGAAAAATGCACAAAAATAGTCAATCATTTTATTTTAATTCCCTCTTCAAGCTGGTTTTTATAAATCTCGAAAATTCGACTTGGGTCATTATGTTCCTTCACAAACATAAACCCGAATCGAGCATAAAAATTTCTCTTTGCGTCTTTTAATTTTCAATCTCCACTTTTAATAAGCTATGACATTTGAATCTAGAGCCTTCAAGTGCAATTGGGTCGATTCGGCCTCCAATTTGGTCAATTTTGACAAAGAGGGCTCAATTGCACAAATTCTTTGCAATTTAGTCCCCGGCTTTGCAATTCTTAAAATTAAATCATTCCAAGGGACACCCATGAAAATTAAACACCTCTACCTTATGGATTACACCAAGCTGAATCCACTAGTGGCCTTGATTTGGGTCAATTCGGTCATTTGGGCTTTCAATTATGCAAAAATAGATTTCGAATCTTCCGCGAAAATTGGGGTTTTCATTAAAATCCAAACCAAAAGTCCATGAAAACACCCATGTTACATGGAAATCATGCTGGGAAACCCAATTTTGACTTCAATTTCACGAGAAAGAGTCGAATTGGGGCCTGATTTGGTGAAATGATCAAAATCGGAACCACCGGATCGAACCCGACCCGACCTAGTGGATCCGAGTCTGCAACACAGGCATGCACCAGCACTCACGCGCGTTTCCCTTCTCTCTTTCGTTCACCTCTGCGCGACGTCGCCTTGGCAAAAAAGATCCAGAACGTTCCTCCAGTTTTGTCGCCTACTGCACAAGATGAGATGAGTGAGCTGGCAAAAAAAGGACAACGGTTGGGGGGACGCCGGGAGGAGGTACAGTACGTGGGGGAATCGCGTGGAAGAAAACAAAAAGGAGAGGAGGCGGTCGCGATTTTGCAAAAAGGGGGCGCGGCCATTCGAACGAAAAAGGATGTTTCCACACAGAGAGACAGAGGGAGACAAAAGGACACCGAGAGAGAGTGAGAGTGAACGGGAGATAGGAAACGGAGAGGGAGGACCATCGTCGGAGTTCCGGCGTTCAAAAAAACAGAGGGAGCCGAGTCCGAGTGGTGAGGGAGTTTCGAGCGAGTCCAACGCTCGAGCGAACCTCGTCGAGTTTCTAGACATCCGAACGCGTTATTCTTAGAACTATAGCCGTCGTCGACTCGCGAAACAGGTCAATTACCTCCTGGCCATTATCTCCCCTGTTTTTCTTCTTCGAACATTCTGTGGGTTCGGCTCGGTTTGGTTCTCGACCAAACCGAGCCGAACCGAATGCATGTCGTCGTCCCTTGCGGTGCTTCTAGTGATGTCTAAATGTCTTATTGCTTCCGTTTTGCATGTGACAACCATGGATCTAACCTAAATGCCTATATTTCGCATGACCACCATGTGTTCGACGAAATGCCGAATTAGTTATTTCATTATTAGCTCTCGATTGCGTCTTCCCCGACCATTTATCGTGCGACTCCCATGTTAAATCTTACCTAGATCCGATTCTAAGCACCGCTTGCTCTCTGTTTTGCATCAGTTTGCATTGAAAACGGCGGTTCGGTCTCTCGCCGTACTCGGTTCGGACCGAGAGTTCCACAGGAGATCACGGTGGTCGCCGGGCCCGAAATGGCCCCAGGTAAGTTCCTAAGCTTGGGTTAGATGCCCACTGAACGATCGAAACTGAGTTTTGAAGAAAAATATTTCTGCGAAAAAACTCCACCGAAGCCGGTTCTGTGGACGTTCGGTTCGCCGGTTCCCGGCGTGTTCTCGGCCATGATTTCGATATATGTTGATGGGGGTTACTTAAGGAATCTAATGGCGTAAAAACGAGTGAAAAATATGAAGATTTGGCCCCGGTTCGCGTTTTTTGGAGAAGATTCTGGCGACCTCACCGGAACAATAACTGTTCCGGTGAGGCGTCGGTCGTCTTCTCCGGCGAACCAGCTTGGTCAACGGGTCAAAGGGCTGACGTGGCATGCCACGTTGGCAGCCACGTCAGCTCGATGGGACCGCTTCCAATAAAAAAACAAAACCTGGATCAGACGGCTGTGGATTGGCCACGTGTCGCGATCCGGTGATTTTCATAATTAATAGAGGATTTTCAAAAATAAAAAAAAAAATTGAAATGGATCCGACGGTCTCGGATTCGCCATGTGTCGCGATCTCAACTTTTCAAAATTAATAAGGGTTTTTCGGAAAATGAAAAGAAATATAATCGGGCGGTCCAGATCGAGCCAGGTGTCACTCTCAGGTCCGTCCGATCGGGCCTTTTTCCAAAAAATTATTAAAATATGGATCAGACGCACCAGAGAGTGCCACATGGCAATGTTGAGACCGTCTGATGGGTTTTATTTTCAGAAATTCGGGTAAATCAGAAAATTGATAAAACAAAATAGAAAAACCCTTGAAAAAATAAAAACGGCGTCGTTTTTAGGCCGGTTTTCGACCCTTACGGTCGGACCGGGCGCCCGAGTGGCGCGGGCCGGGTCCAACCAGGTCCAAAAAAAAATACTTTTATTAAAAAAATAATAATAATAAATCATTGGAAAATTCAATAAAAAAAATATGAGAGAATCATGAAAAATTCGGAGAAATTTAGAAAATTGCAAAAAAAATTCCAGAAAATAGGAAATGGCCACAATCAACTGGCCATGACCTATTTTTGATTTTCTGAACTCCCGATCATTCCAAAATGACGATTTTGCCCTTTTGGCAAATCGTCTCCCAAAAAAATTCCAGAAAATAGGAAATGTCCACAAACAACTGGCGATGATCTATTTTTTGGTTTTCTGAACTCCCGATCATTCCAAAATGACGATTTTGCCCTTTTGGTAAATCGTTTCTTCCAAAAAAAAAATCTAAGAAATTCAGAAAATTCCAAAAAATTCCAGAAAATAGGAAATGTCCACAATCAACTGGCCATGACCTATTTTTAGGTTTTCTGAATTCCCAAACCTTCTAAAAATGATGATTTTTCCCTTCGAGCGAATCGTCCCCAAATTTTCCCAGTCTACCCCCGATCCTAAATCACACGCTCCCCAAGCCCTTAAGGCTATACTAGGAAGCCCTTGATTTGAATTGATGTGCTTTGACCTGGTTCATTTATGCACTTGATTTGCGCTTTCCTTATATTGATCGTGATTTGATAGGACTAGTCTTCCAATCTGTGAGAAACCCCTGAATCAGACTTACATCACCCAAAATTGCGCCTGCATGAAATCTTAGTTAGGAAAATCACTCGCGTTAGGTACCAAAAGGGCATTGGTAATGACACCAACGTAACCAAGTCCCCAAACTCAAAATCTCTGGTTCCGCAGAACTGATCGATCTCTCCTAATCGATTAGTGAGGTTTCCGATTCACCTTCCAAGAAGGACCGATGGCGACTCCAAATGCATGTACACATAGCACATGCCACCACGACCACACCAAGGTCGAACGCGATCGACTCTTATCGTCGAAAAAACCCGCGTAATTTCATTCCCGTCGCGATTTGGTATGGGCCTTGGAGGGCCCGCGTCGAGAAAGCCCGCGATCCACATTGCAGAGTGGGTAGGGGTCCGATTCGACAATCCATTAGCCCGACAAAAAAGAGAAAAAAAAATCGGGTCGCGACAGACTGGCGATTCCACTGGGGATCGAACCCAGAATCTCTGGTTTTTGGTTTCCAAGTGGACTTAGGTCGTAATTAAAACGTTGAGTGATTTTCTCTGACCCTGCAGGCACTCTTGAAAGTGAGGTAAGTCCGCTTACAATAGGTGTTACATGTTTTTGCAGATTGGAGTGATAAGGGGAGTAGTCTGTGATTAACATTGTTTATGCAGGTTGGGCGTATGAATGTATGATCGTGTGGATGTTTTATATTGAAGTGATGATTGTTAAATAAGATGCATGCTTATCGCTTTAGCACGACACCGAGGACACACACAACCGCGCCTAAAACCCTAGCCGCCCCTTTTAGGAAAACAATAGAAGGAATTGAAAATGCAATCTCTATGAGGAAAAACGTGGGGTAATCCACTTTCAATTCCGCTCACTTCGAACTATGGATCGGGTCCCAATGCAACGATTGTTGTGCAATGGAATCTACCCTTTCTAGAACTCGAGGTGGGAGCCTTTAAGCCTTAGGTACCCCACCCTTTAGGCGTCGAAAACTTCACAAGTCTACATGCGCATGATCTATGTGTTTGGCATGTCTTCTCCCCTCGAGCGGTTTGTAAGTTTCGTTCCTCTTCGAAATTTCAATTAAGTGCAATTTCTTTCAAAGGCAGATAGTGATTAACATAAATGCCTCTCGACAGGGTTTAGAGAATGAGTCCACCCGAGATCAAAATCGCACATTTTCCACAAGCGATAATCAACATGTGGGAGCGACTTCCATCCGTCCACAAGAGCTACGTGGAGAAGTACCTCACATCCTTGGTACATCTGGAGGCAAGAATCGCCATGGTTAAGGCATTATCACATTTCTGGAGTCCCGAATCCTCTTCCTTTGTAATAGGCCAAGGCGAGCTCACCCTGACTCTCGAGGAGTACGATGCCATGATAGGCCCCGTCGGAACCTTCGGTTTAGCCACCCCTCCAATCGATGTCAATTCAGTATCACTGCTTAGCCAATTTTTGAAAGTCAATTCCACTCTCATCAGAAAGATCCTCAAGGGAAACACCAACGCTATTCCTATAACATTCCTCGACGAACTCTTTTTAGGTTTGCCCGTAGAATCTGGAACGCAAATCCCTAGGTTCTTTATCCTAGCTTTCTTTGGACTCGTTATCTTTCCGTATACAAATAAGAGCATGACCCCTTCTATCATCCACATCGTACTCCAAGTGTGTAGTGGTAAGAAATTATCTCACTTAATCCTTGGTGAAACGTTCATCTCTCTTTCGAAATTCAAGAAGTCGGGTAAATGTACTTTTAGAGCGCCTATAGGTCTTCTTCAGGTCTGGTTGATATCTTACATTAGGGAATTCGCCACTGACATGCAAATTTCACAGATTAGCTCTTTTTCTCACCCCTTACTCCGTTTCTTTGAAAAGAATAAACTTTTTCCTTGTTGGGCATTCTCTAGGTGGCTCAACTATCTCAAGGCCCTTGTCCCCATTCGTATCCAATGGTATGCCAAATGGCTTGTATCTCCTAACCCTTGCCTAGCCGACGGGTTCGACAACGTCATTCCTTTGCTGGGATTGACAGGAATTACATCATACTACCCTCTTAGGGTGATCCGTCAGTTCTGCGCCATCCAGCAAATCCCTCCCCCTCTCGAATCCAATCCTCTCGCATTGGACTATCACAAAGAGGTTACTGAAGGACGAAATGCTCAATTGGATCAGATGGTCGCCGACATAGTTCACACTTGGCGTGACTATCGTATGATGCCCGTTACCATGGTGGACAGGTCCGAGCTCGAAGGGAATATGAAGGAGCATCATGCATCTGAGGCCTACATATGCCTCGCCTTACCAGCCCTACCTAAAGTGGTCGTTCCCACCTTGCCAGACAAGTTGACTCTTCAAGATGTCTTAACTGAGAAGGCTGCTCAAGAAAGAAATGAAGCACTCCGTCGAGTCGAGTCCTTAGCCCGCCAGAATAAGCGCATTCGTCTTGCGATTGTACCCATCGAGGATTAGATGCATATTCCTTTAAGCCCTTTTTAATTGTGTGAGCTTCTGAGTAGAGGTTCCTCATTAGGTTCCTCATTCTCCCAATCTCTTTAGAATGATGTATAAGAATCTATTTCGCTGATGTAACTTCTGAACCTTGTAGAATCTTAGGGAATATGCAAGAGGCATTTTGAGTAATCACTATCTGCTCCCCTTTAATTCTATAATTTTTTCTGAAGGAATCTTACTGAGGGCATTAACCGTCCATTTGTTTGAATAGAACGGATGTCACTCGCTGCGGTTTCGTCAAAGGAAAATATAAAATTAAAGAGGGTTTTTATAGTTTTTGCCCCGACTCCTTTTTGCCAAATGGTAATTCATCTTTCTACCTCGAAACAGGTGATTCTCAATCACGAGAACTAGAGCTCAGGCTCACCTACAGGCTCACATGGAGCAAGAGCAAGTTGGTTCGCGTCTGGAAAATCTGGAAATACAAATGGATCGAATGACTGAATTGATGACGGAGATGATGGCCGAAATGAGGGCTGCGCGGGTCACGACGAATGATAGGCCCGTTCCGCCCCTTGATCTCAACCAAGTTGCTAACGCTCAAACCCCCACTACTTTTGTCGTTGGCGGGGCTACCACTGGGGCAAATCCAACAGTTAATCCCGAAGTTCCACCGAGAGCATCCCCCGTTGTGATCGATCTGGAGGAGAGGCAAAGGGAGAAGCCCGTCAAAGTTGACGAATAGGTCAAAAGGATAGCTAAAATAGAGGAGTGTTTAACCAGTCAGGGATTTGAATTGTCCAAGTATGACAAGATCACACCCTTTGCGAAGATTGAGGTCCTGGGATTACAAGGAACCAGATTTTTCAAGAAAATATAACGGGACACGTTGTCCCAAAACTCACATCAAGTATTATTTGTATAAGATGTCTAAATACTCAAACCACATACCACTGCTGATTAACACTTTCCAAGAGAGCCTAGCCAGCGCCCCTCTGTCTTGGCACGTGGAGCTGGATATTCATAAATACGATGATTGGGATGAGTTCGCGGGGGAATTCTTGCGTCAATATAAGTTTAACACGATGACCGCTCCCACGAGGGAGGACCTACTTCGGACCGCCAAGGGGAGAAACGAAAGCGTTCGCTTGTACGCGCAAAGATGGAGAGTGTTGGCCACCCAAGTCAAACCCTCGATCCCCGAGGAGGAGTTAGTAGATATTTTTTTGAAGGCCTTACCTTACGATTACTTCGAGAAACTGAACACATCCGAGTGTCAGACCTTCGCGCACTTGATCAAAATAGCGGAGAGGCACGAATGGGCAATACGAGAAAGGCGTGCACCAGAAGTAGTCCCTAAGCGACAGTTTCCGATAAAGAAGGAACGCGAACTAAGTTCTGAAGTAGCCTTTGTCTCCAACCCTCTGAAGCCAAGAAAGTTCGAAGACTCGACCACGACCCAAGGAAACGCTTCTTGGGCAAATCAAAGGAATCCTGAGCTTAAGAGGAGGGAGCCTCCCTCATTTACACCGCTCCCAGTTTTAATGTCAAAATTACTCCCCAAACTTCTTGAGGCGAGATTATTCGCCAAGAAATCGCCAAGGGCGAGGCCACCTAGGTTCCCCGGATTCGATGAAAACAAAGCGTGTGTATACCACATGGGTGAGAAGGGGCATAACGTAGATAATTTTCGGGCCCTGCAGTACGACGTATAGGCTCTCATCGACAATAACTTGCTGGAGTTTGACGGGGCAAGTCCCAATGTTCGGCAGAATCCCCTACCTGAACACACCGTCAGCGCCGCATTCGACGTCCATTTGGGAGGTGATTTGGAGTTTCTGATTGATGTGCCCAGGATGGAGGCAGTGCTAGCTATGGCTTCGCAATATCCGGGACAGGACGAAGTCATAAAAGACCAAAAAAGGGCTTGTTTGACTAAACTGGCCGACATGGGTGTTATCGCCGAGATCGGCAGTCACCACTTCTCAGGATATTACGCAAGGATTAACCTGGATTCAAACCAATTCTCGCTGAAAGCTACAAGAGGGAAAATTTGGGATGTTCCTACAAGGTATTTATTGAACGTAGATGGCGTCGAAGAGGTGGAAGAGCTGGATGAATATGAACAAAACTTAGAGAAAGCCCGCCAGGGTGATAGGAGGTTTGTACGGGAAGCTCTCCAGAAAATGGAAATAATTGATAATTTGGGGCAAGACAGTGGAGGCTATAACTTCAAGGTGTCGTATGCTATTCCTCCTGGTTTCTTTGACAGCCCTAAAGAAGTGATTCCCGATGGGTGGGGAGGCATGGATGACCCCCAAGGATCGAAAAAAGCTAAACAAATCTATGAGGCAAGCCCCACGCAGACTCCGAGAACAGAAGGCGACCAGTGGATGCTAACACGACTAGTCGACCTGGAGGCCCGTATGGTCGGGCTAGTAGATATGTTGACTGATCTGACCAAACAAATGATGGACGATGGGCCTGAAAGGAACGACCTCTTGTTAATGGAGCATCGAAGAGTATTAGATGAACAGAATCACAGGATCGCCGATTTAGAGAACTGGTGTCGAGATCTGACTAACGGCCTGACCAAAGTAAAAGTCTCGATGGACCCTTCTCCCCCAAGGGTCAAGACTCCCTCAACAAGGTAAGTCGCTGATGTCGTTTTTCGTCAAAGATACAGCGGAAAGGGGTATCCGAGAAAGCATGTCTTATTCTACTTGAAGGCGGTTTTTGGCCTTTCCGAAGATGAAGAAGCGCTTATTCAGAACTTTGGACTCAGCTTGGATGGCCCAGCCCTGACCTGGTTTCGGACACTCGATCACCGCTAGTCAATCACTTGGGATGAGTTCATGGCCCTGTTTCTAGAGAGGTACGATATCGACCAAACGTTTATCTTCAGTCGTGAAGACCTAATTCGCACAAAAAAATGAGGAGGACCAAGACTTTAAATCCTATGCGCGTAAATGGAGGAGGCTTGCTGCGAAAGTACACCCCCCGTTAACAGAGGAGGAGCTGATAGAGTGCTTCACAAAGGCCATACCCCATGAGGCCGCCATATATGTATGCTCCTACAAATATCAATCTTTCGCTCACTTGGAAAGCGATTTAGAAAGGATAGAGTGGGCATGGCAGCAGGATCAAACTCGAGGCTCAAAGGTGGAGAGAACGGAAAATGCGGTCCAATTCTTGAGGAGAATGAACGAGGAGTTCCAACCCTCCAAATCTGAATCCACCTCTACGTGTCCACCCAGCCTAAGAGAGGGATACAATTCATAGGAGTTATATTTGAATGGGTCTATTTGCATGGTGGAAGGAATGACCCCGCTCGTAATCAACCTTGCTGAGTTTGACGTCGCGCGTGAGAAGGGTGGTGAAGTCAAGACTGAAGTGGTGGAGGAATCGGGCGAGTCCCACAAAAAGTCACAAAGGACAGACCTTTGGTGATCGCACTCCCCGCAGTAGAGGCTTATAACCCTAAAGCAGTACATTGGAATTACGGGACTGGCGATGTGGATGCTATCACTCGCTCTGGAAGGTGCTTAGTTCATAAAGATGATGTCGCGGAAAAGAGAGGAGTAACGAAAGAGGACGCTAGACAGGTCCTAGCTATCGTGAGAACTAGCGAGTTCGAGGTTGTGGAACAATTGAGAAAGATGCTCGGGCAGATTTCCCTTCTCGAGCTTTTCAAAACTTCTGAAAAACACCGGAATGCACTCCTAAAGGTGCTCAATGAAGCTCATGTTCCTGAAACGATCAACAAAGTCCAACTAGAAGACTTTGCCGGTTCAGTCCTATTAAAAGATCAAGTATCCTTCTCTGATGAAGACTTCGTGGCCGGAGGGCGTGGACACAACAGGGCGCTCTACATATCGACCACATGCCGCAGGAAGAGAATATCCCGAGTTTTAGTGGATAATGGGTCCGCTTTCAATATATGTCCATTGAGCACTCTTAGGAGTTTGGGGGTAAAAGAAGACTCAATCAGAACATCAAAGTCCACCATCCGAGCTTTCGATGGCGCCAAAAGCGAGGTTACAGGAGAAATTGAGCTATCGATCACCATTGGCCCTACTGAATTTTTTATTAGTTTCCAAGTCATAGATATCGCTTCGTCGTTCGAGCTATTGTTGGGGAGACCCTGGATTCACACGGCCGAGGCAGTCCCGTCCAGTTTACATCAGAAGATCAGGATGGTAGTAAATGATAAGCTGGTCACTATTCACTCTGAGACCGACCACCTGACAGCCCAGATAGACGCTATTCCCCAGATAGAACCCTCATCTGGAGAGGAATTAAGCTTCCACGCTATAGAGAGGATGTCCATTATGCATGTGCCGGCAGGTTCTATCAGAAGAGCTCCTGACCTCTCTGCACCGTCGATTATGGCCGGTGAAGTGTTGCTGAAGCATGAGTACATCCCTGGTGGCAGATTGGGAAAACACGCTCAAGGAATTTGTGAACCGATTAGCCTAGTAACCGTACGAAATCGCGGTGGTTTAGGCTATAAAGCGGAGCCAAGTCATCGATATCAGCTCGAGGGAGGCCACAATCAAAGTAGCATCGGCAATCGAAAGACACGTGTAGGCCAGAACGGCCAATATCTGGGGTCGAGCGCCTGGAAGGCAAAGGGGAAGGTATTCGAAAGTCCCCTAAGCCGCTTCTTCAATGAGACGTCCAAATGGCTGAATGACGAAGTAATCGACGTGGCGGCAGAAGAGCCAAACTTGGCCGACCTATTCCTAGAGGACTATGTCAACGTCATCATCGAATTGATCGACGGCGACATTCCCGCCCTTGAGTAAAGAGATTTCTATCTCTCTCCGATGCATCTACCACATACTAGATGCCTCGCGCTTTCAACCATCTATTTTCCTCTAACGCTATTAGTCAAAAAATAAAACAAAAAAACAAAAAAAAATCAATAATTATCAATAATAATAATAATAATAATAATAATAATAATAATAATAATGGGGACGTGTGGGATCCACAAATCGGTCGATGACGATCCAAATGAGAGAAAAGAAAAAGAGCAAAAAAGAGATGGGAAAATAAGAAAAGCCCTGAGACCTGATTTCCCACACGTCTCCTAGTTTTCAAATTTTTGATAAACAATGATGTCAAATGATATGAGGACTAGCTCTCATCCCATGTTCTCGAATTTAATTTTCTTTTTTCTAAGACGTCCTCCAAAGAAACTCGTCATGCGTAAGCTCTTTCTATTATATGTCAACTAACTATCTTCATGACATTTCAGGCATACCATTCCAAGCATGCATATCAGGTTGTTAAATGACTCGGATTCTCGAGAGGGGGCTACCCTCCAAATTGAAGGAGAAGACGAGGAGCAGAACCTGGGAGGGGTTAAGTGTAATTGGGATCGATACAAAGAATCCGAGCCACTTACAGCAGAAGGTACTGTCCCGAATAAATTTAGGAACCTCAGAAAATGTCAGGGAGGTGAAGATTGGTGAAAGTCTATCATCAACAAAACGCTTAGCCTAACTGAGCTCCTTAAGGAGTTCCAGGATATCTTTGCCTGGTCCTACGCTGATATGCCAGGACTAGACCCTAGCATTGTGGAGCATACGTTGCCGACCGATCCTACCATTCCACCCAAGAAGCAGAAACTTAGGCGAACGAAGCCTGAACTATCGAAGAAGATCGAGGAAGAAGTGATGAAACTCCTCAAAGTAGGATTTATCGAGGTGATTGCGTATCCAGAATGGATTGCTAACATTGTCCCCGTCATGAAAAAGGACGGGAGAGTTCGGGTGTGTGTGGACTATCGGGATTTAAACAGGGCTAGCCCCAAAGACGACTTCCCATTACCTCATATCGATGTCCTGGTCGATAGCACCGCCGGATTTGAGCGGTTCTCTTTTATGGATGGGTTCTCTGGCTACAATCAAATCCTCATGAGAGAGGAAGATAAAGCCAAGACATCATTCATCACGCCCTGGGGCACCTTCTGTTACAAAGTCATGCCGTTCGGCCTAAAAAATGCTGGGGCAACTTATCAGAGGGCAATGGTCACACTATTCCACGATATGATGCATAATGAGATAGAGGTGTACGTGGATGACATGATAGCGAAGTCCAGATATGGCGAGGATCATACCGCTGTGTTGAGAAAGCTGTTTGAACGTCTCAGGAAGTACAAGTTGAGACTAAACCCCGCCAAATGTGTGTTCGGGGCAAGATCAGGGAAGCTATTGGGATTCATGGTTAGTAGACGCGGCATCGAAGTTGACCCCATGAAAGTCCAAGCCATCCTTAAACTTGGACCCCTTTCCACAGTCAATGAGGTAAGAAGTCTTTTGGGCAGGTTGAATTACATCGCCCGCTTCATATCCCATCTTTCGGAGGCAGCCAAGCCTCTCTTTAAACTCCTGAAGAAGAATGCCAAGATCAAGTGGGATCCAGAATGTCAGCAAGCCTTCGATGAAATTAAGGCATACTTGGTTAATCCCCCGGTCTTGGTACCGCCATCTCATGGCGTTCCGCTGACTCTTTACCTCACAATTCATGAAGAGTCATTAGGAGCTCTACTCGCCCAGACAAACCCCGATGACGGAAAGGAGCGAGCCGTTTATTACCTGAGTAAGAAGTTCACCGCATCAGAGGCGAAATACCCGGCAGTTGAGAAAACCTGTGTCGCATTGGTTTGGGTGCTTCATAGGTTGAGGCAATACATCCTCCATCATATTATATTATTAATCTAGGAAAATGACCCGATCAAATACCTGTTGGAGAAGCCATCACTAGTAGGAAAATTAGCAAAATGGCAGGTACTTCTCTCGGAGTTTGATGTGAGGAGTTCGAATCAGAAGTCGGTGAAAGGACGAGCCATCGCCGACATGCTAGCTGAAAGTTCACAGGAGTATGACACCCCCAAAAGAAGAAGAAGCTGAAGACCATATTCTAACGCTCACGGATGAGAAGTGGACTATGTATTTTGACAGCGCTGTCAATTTAGCTGGGGCAAGTACTAGGGCAGCCTTGATATCCCCAGATGGTCAGCACTATCCTGTGGCTACAAAATTAATGTTCCCCTGCACCAATAACATGGTTGAATATGAGGCTTGTATCATTGGGTTACAATTGGCCATCAACATGGGAGTACGAAAGTTGCAAGTTTACGGGGACTCAATGTTAATCATCTAACAGACCCAAGGCGAGTCGAAAACGAATGACTTTAAACTTGTTCCATACCACAAATTCCTGGAGGAAGAAATTAAAGAATTCGAAATGATCGATTTCGAATACCTGCCGAGAACGCATAACCACTTCGCAGATGCCCTGGCTACCATGTCTTCTATGCTTCAGGTAACAAGCGGCATGGACATCGAGCCGTTGAGGATCGGCATTATTAAGGAACCGGCGCACTGCATGGTGATCGAAGACGGGCATGACGATCAACCCTGGTATCACGACATTAAGAGTTACTTGGCAAAAGGAGAATTCCTGCCAGGCAGTCAAATAGGAGATAGAAAGTACATAACGAAAATTGCTGGCAGGTTTTTCCTCAGTGGCCAAACCCTCTATAAGAGATCCTACGATTCGGTGCTCCTCAGGTGCGTGGATACCAAAGAAGCTAAATCACTCATGGGAGAAATCTATGAAGGGGAATGCGGCCCCCACATGAATGGCCATCTCCTCGCCAAGAAGATCAAGCGACTTGGTTATTATTGGATGACTCTGGAGTCGGACTGTAATCAACATGTGAGATCATGCCATCAGTGTCAGGTGTACGGAGATAGGATCAATGCACCCCCGAATGAGATGCACCAGATGTCTGAGGCTTGGCCATTTTCGATGTGGGGAATAGATATGATAGGGCCAATCAACCCTAATGCTTCGAACGAACATCGATTCATTCTCGTGTCAATCGATTACTTCACGAAATGGATAGAGGCCGCCTCGTACGTAAATGTTACCACGAAGAACGTGGCAAAGTTTATAAGGTGGGATATCATCTCGAGATATGGGACTCCTCAGGCAATTGTGACTGATAATGGCTCGAATCTGAACAACGAAACGGTGGATAATCTCCTGAATAGCTTCAACGTCTGGCATCTCAATTCGTCACCCTACCGGCCTCAAATGAATGAAGCAGTCGAGATAGCGAATAAGAATATCAAGAAGATTTTGGCTAAGACCGCAGAAAATTATCGTGATTGGCATGAAAGGCTCCCCGTACGCATTGATGGCATATCGGGCCTCGATTCGAACTTCTACTGGGGCAATGCCTTATTCTTTGGTATATGGTATGGAAGCAGTCTTACCAGTTGAAACAGAAATCCCGTCACTGAGGATTATTTCCCAAATCGAGCTCACAGAGGTGGATTGGGTCCAGCAGCGGTATGAGCAGTTGAATTTGATAGATGAGAAGAGATTTAAAGCGATTTGCCATGGCCAGGCATACCAAAAGCGAGTCGCTCAATCCTTCAACCGGAAAGTCCGGCCGAGGACATTCGAGGCCAATGATCTTGTCATCAGGAAGACACACCCAAACATGCAACATCCTGCGGGCAAATTCACCCCAAATTATGAAGGGCCGTATGTGGTTAAAAAGGTGCTACCTGGAGGAGCTGTAATTCTTGTAAACACAGAGGGAGTAGAATTGGGATACCCTGTAAACACTGACGCCCTCAAGAAGTATTATCCATGATTGAATCAGAAGCCCCAAGCGGCACCATTTCCTCAAAGAACCCGAGTCACTTGAAATTCTTGCATACCTCTCATGCATACATACATGCACATACGCATTTCTATGCAGGAAATTTCTAGGAGAGATGATCAGCCGGAGAGGCGGTCCCCCGATCGAGACGAGACACGTCAGAAGCTCACACGGAGGAGAATCGGTTGTAACCCGAACCCTTCCAAATTTGAGTGACCATTGATGTTATCATTTTCATTTTTACAGGCACTTCCACGATCGCCAAAGCTGGCGTCAGCCGAAGCAGAGTACCTCGTCAAAAAAAAAACAAAGACAAAAACAAAAAAAATCCTTTCATCCGCATTCACATTTAGAATCTTTTGGAATCATCTAACACGTGCATTGGAACATGCATCTTGTATCAAGGATCCTGATAAGGGGCGTTTTGGATAAAAAGAAATGAATTTTTCATAAGGGAATGTTTAAAACTGTCAAAAGGAGTGTCTCAGACGATGAGAGGCAGCCCATGCCCAAACACATCCCTACAAACACTTGAGTGATGAGTGAAGTAAGAATTAGAATAGGTGCCGTGTTCGCGGATGTAGGGATCATTCGCAGTGGTTACCTAGACTGAAAAGACGAAGGGCATTCTCTTCTCTATCCCAAACACCGCAGGTTATCCATCGCTAACCCATTTGAGCGGAGGCTTTGATTCCATAACCCTGTCAAGAACTACCCCACATTCGGGCCAATCGAAAGAAATACCAACGGCGGTATGAGGTAAATGGTTAGAAATCTTCTTGCTCGAACCAACATCAATCCTCGAGTGTTTCTTTACATTTAAACTCATACTGTGATTCAAGTACTTTAAGATGACGAAAAGCGGTCGCTTCTCTATCCTATACACCATCATCCTTTGCGCAGCCCCATTGAGCCTGCATATCAGTTTCATAAACCCCGTTGGTGATCATTGCCCATCCCAAGATGAAGACAGGGCCACCTCAAATCGGGAGGACTTAAAGGAACTAGGATTACAGAGAATTCCTAGATTCATCTTTCGAATGTCATAGGATTTAGTTTGCATGCTATGTCTAGCAATATCTATAAAAAAACAAAAAAATAAATAAAGTGCCTGGTAAAAGCAAGGCCAAGGCCCATTCAAATTCTTATGTATTTATAAATCATCCAAAGGATTCCAGAATATCCAAATGTTAACCCCCAGTGGAATTTGCTTGTAAAAGAAAATGCTCATGGGAATCAAGTCATGAAGTTATCCCCAGCCGGGGCGCATCTAAGTGACGACTACACCATCCTCGAGCAACGAGGGTGCTTTCTGAAGATCAATCCAAGGGTCAAGATCAGTGGTAAATCTGCAATGATCGCCTACATCAAACCCTTTTCATATATACTGAGCCAAAAATAGGCCTTTCTCAGTCCCCAATCCTCACCTACGTTGCAACCCTTGAAAGTCTTTTTCGATTAAAATACTTGAGTTAACGTAAAGTTTAAATGATTTTAAGCATCGCTCGAAGGGGTACGAGCAAGACTATTTTTCTCTCATTTTTGCAGGGTTCTCGACTTGTAAACCCGAAGCAGATGATGAAGATTTTCAGTTCATTGGCCTCGACTTGACCACGAGTCCCCTTTGAAAACCATTGACCGAACCCAACATTACGGTCCCTCAAAAGTCCCTTTCCGATCAATCAAATGGTATACACTGCAAATAGTTCCGAAACCTTGAGCATAGGTTCGAGAGAGAATTCGAGTGTTTTTAAAAATGAATGAGAAGAAACTCCCCGAAAAATAGTGAGGAGCCCTCTTTGATGAGCGTACTCCAATTGGCGTTTTAACCAAACCCTTTTGGCAATCTCATATCGTTTAATTCAAAACCCTCCCTAAAAGGAGCTTTGATCGTTACATTATGTTATAAGATGTTTTGGATGACCTCCTACATCATTAGTATACCCAAATGAAATTTGTGTCCAAATAAATTTTTTGGCAACAGGATTCCTATTGTCAGGGGAACCCCTTTCCAAAATCAGATAAAAATCCCATCCGACATTGCGAGCCGCAGTCATGGGAGAGTCTTTTTAAAGAAGAAAAATCCATCTGCTTGTCATGGAATCCTCTTTCAAAACCAGTAAAAATCTCTCTACTTGTCATGGAATCCTCTTTCAAAACAAGAAAAAATCCCTCTACTTGTCAAGGAAATCCCCTTTTAAAAAACAAGAAAATCCCCTCTGACCTCGCTAGTCAGCATCATGGGATCCCCTAAAGCAAATAGGTGCCTAGAAGCCAACGCAAGACGGCAGCCCAAAAAGCTCATTTGCTGTTTCGAAAGCACGGTAACTTTGATAAATCTTTCTGTAAGTGTTTACAGGACAGTAGTCGCGGAAAGGATTTTCGAAGCCCCTGGTATAGTGAATCTGAAACTACGAAGGGAGGAATAAAAACCTGGTATAGTGAGTCAGAAGCTACGAAAGTTTAAAAAAAAACGACTCCAAGAGCATAACAACGAACTTTCAGATCCCACAAGCACAGCATCGGACAGGTAAGCTCCAGGTAAATTTCTCCCTCTCCGGCCCACGTTCAAATGGTCGAAGCAAACCGGGGATTAATTTGGGATTTCATCAACGGGTTTCTCAAAGTCTGATGTCATGGCATTTTCCTTTCCCAATCAAGTCGATTAAGACTCAGGTGTCGTTTTGTCTTTGAGAGTAACCTCTGACGAGCTCACTCTCAAAGAGGGGCAGCTGTTGACACCTGATTTTTAATTACCTTTTGTGTCGATTTTATTTCTAAAATTAATTAAAAATAGAAAAAAAAAGTCATAAAATTACAAAATCGACTTTGGAAGCCTTGGCCTAGCCTTAGGAACCAATTTTGAACAAAAATATTTTTCGTAATTTTTAATATTTTTTCGAATTTATTTAATTATAAAAATACCAAAAAATCATAAAAATATCATTCGTGGTCAGAAAAATGTACAACAATAGTCAATCATTTTATTTTAATTCCCTCTTCAAGATGGCTTTTATAAATCTCGAAAATTCGACTTGGGTCATTATCTTCCTTCACAAACATAAACCCGAATCGAGCACAAAAATTTCTCTTTGAGTCTTTTAATTTTCAATCTCCACTTTTAATAAGCTATGACATTTGAATCTAGAGCCTTGAAATGCAATTGGGTCAATTCGGCCTCCAATTTGTTCAATTTTGACAAAGAGGGCTCAATTGCACAAATTCTTTGCAATTTAGTCCCCGGCTTTGCAATTCTTAAATTTAAATCATTCCAAGGGACACCCATGAAAATTAAACACCTCTACCCTATGGATTACACCATGCCGAATCCACTAGTGGCCTTGATTTGGGTCAATTCGGTCATTTGGGCTTTCAATTATGCAAAAATAGATTTCGGATCTTCCGCGAAAATTGAGGTTTTCATTAAAACCCAAACCAAAAGTCCATGAAAACACTCATGTTACATGGAAATCATGCTGGGAAACCCAATTTTGACTTCAATTTCACAAGAAAGAGTTGAATTGGGGCCTGATTTGATGAAATGGTCAAAATCGGAACCACCGGATCGGACCCGACCCGACCCAGTGGATCCGGGTCTGCAACACAGGCACGCACCAGCACTCATGCTCGTTTCCCTTCTCTCTTTCGCTCACCTCTGCCCGACGTCGCCATGGCAAAAAAGATCCAGAACGTTCCTCCGGTTTTGTCACCTACTGCACAAGATGAGGTGAGTGAGCTGGCAAAAAAAGGACAACGGTTGGGGGGACGCCGGGAGGAGGTACAGTACGTGGGGGAATCGAGTGGAAGAAAAAAAAAAGGAGATGAGGCGGTCGCGATTTTGCAAAAAGGGGGCGCGGCCATTCGAACGAAAAAGGATTTTTCACACAGAGAGACAAAGGGAGACAAAAGGACACCGAGAGAGAGCGAGAGTGAACGGGAGATAGGAAACGGAGAGGGAGGACCATCGTCGGAGTTCCGGCGTTCAAAAAAACAGAGGGAGCCGAGTCCGAGTGGTGAGGGAGTTTCGAGCGAGTCCAACGCTCGAGCGAACCTCGTCGAGTTTCTAGACATCCGAACGCGTTATTCCCAGAACTATAGCCGCCGTCGACTCGCGAAAAAGGTCGGTTACCCCCTAGCCATTATCTCCCTTGTTTTTCGTCTTCGAACATTCTGTGGGTTCAGCTCGGTTTGGTTCTCGACCAAACCGAGCCGAACCGAATGCATGTCGTCGTCCCTTGCGGTGCTTCTAGTGATGCCTGAATGTCTTATTGCTTCCATTTTGCATGTGACAACCATGGATCTAACCTAAATGCCTATATTTCGCATGACCACCATGTGTTCGACGAAATACCGAATTAGTTATTTCATTATTAGCTCTCGGTTCCCCGATCATTTATCGTGCAACCCCCATGTTAAATCTTACCTAGATCCAATTCTAAGCACCGCTTGCTCTCTGTTTTGCATCGGTTTGCATTGAAAACGGCGGTTCGGTCTCTCGCCGTACTCGGTTCGGACCGAGAGTTCCACGGGAGATCACAGTGGTCGCCAGGCCCGAAATGGCCCCAGGTAAGCTCCTAAGCTTGGGTTAGATGCCCTCTGAACGATCAAAACTGAGTTTTGAACAAAAAAATTTCTGCGAAAAAACTCCACCGGAGCCGGTTCTGTGGACGTTCGGTTCGCTGGTTCCCGGCGTGTTCTCGGCCATGATTTCGATATATGTTGATGGGGGTTACTTAAGGAATCTAATGGCGCAAAAACGAGTGAAAAATAGGAAGATTTGGCCCCGGTTCGCGTTTTCCGGCGAAGTTTCCAGCGACCTCACCGGAATAATAACTGTTCCAGCGAGGCGCCGGTCGTCTTCTCCGTCGAACCAGCATGGTCAACGAGTCAAAGGGCTGACGTGGCATGCCACATAGGAAGCCACGTCAGCTCGATGGGACCGCTTTCAATAAAAAAACAAAACAAAACCCGGATCAGACGGCTGTGGATTGGCCACGTGTCGCGATCCGGTGATTTTCATAATTAATAAAGGATTTTCAAAAAAAAAAATGAAATGGATCCGACGGTCTCGGATTCGCCATGTGTCGCGATCTCAGCTTTTCAAAATTAATAAGGGTTTTTCTGAAAATGAAAAGAAATATAATCGGGCGGTCCAGATCGAGCCAGGTGTCACTCTCAGGTCCGTCCGATCGGACCTTTTTCCAAAAAATTATTAAAATACGGATCGGACGCACCAGAGAGTGCCACATGGCAACGTTGAGACCGTTCGATGGGTTTTATTTTCAGAAATTCGGATAAATCAGAAAATTGATAAAAACAAAATAGAAAAACCCTTGAAAAAATAAAAACGGCGTCGTTTTTAGGCCAGTTTTCAACCCTTACGGTCGGGCCGGGCGACCGAGAGGCGCGGGCCGGGTCCGACCCGGTCCAAAAAAAATACTTTTATTTAAAAAAATAATAATAAATCCAAAATTGGAAAATTCAATAAAAAAATATGAGAGAATCATGAAAAATTCGGAGAAATTCAAAAAATTCCAAAAAAATTTCAGAAAATAGGAAATAGCCACAATCAACTGGCCATGACCTATTTTTGGTTTTCTGAACTCCCAATCATTCCAAAATGACGATTTTGCCCTTTTGGCAAATCGTCTCCCAAAAATCGAAGAAATTCAGAAAATTTCAAAAAAATTCCAGAAAATAGGAAATGGCCACAACCAACTGCCCATGACCTATTTTTGGTTTCTGAACTCCCGATCATTCCAAAATAATGATTTTGCCCTTTTGCCAAACCGTGTCCCAAAAAAATCGGAGAAATTCAGAAATTCCAAAAAAATTCCAGAAAATAGGAAATATCCACAAACAACTGGCCATAATCTATTTTTTGGTTTTCTAAACTCCTGATCATTCCAAAATGACGATTTTGCCCTTTTGGCAAATTGTCTCTTCCAAAAAAAATCGAAGAAATTCAGAAAATTTCAAAAAATTCCAGAAAATAGGAAATGTCCACAATCAACTGGTCATGACTTATTTTTAGGTTTTCTGAATTCCCAAACCTTCCAAAAATGAAGATTTTTCCCTTCGAGCGAATCGTCCCCAAATTTTCCCAGTCTAGCCCTGATCCTAAATCACACATTCCCCAAGCCCTTAAGGCTATACTAGGAAGCCCTTGATTTGAATTGATGTGCTTTGACCTGGTTCATTTATGCACTTGATTTGCGCTTTCCTTATATTGATCGTGATTTGATAGGACTAGTCTTCCAATCTGTGTGAAACCCCTGAATCAGACTTACCTCACCCAAAATTGCGTCTGCATGAAATCTTAGTTAGGAAAATCACTCGCGTTAGGTACCGAAAGAGCGTTGGTAATGACACCAACGTAACCAAGTCCCCGAACCCAAAATCTCTAGTTCCGCAGAACTTATCGATCTCTCCCAATCGATTAGTGAGGTTTTCGGTCCACCTTCCAAGAAGAACCGGGTGGCGACTCCAAATGCATGTACACATAGCACATGCCACCACGACCACACCAAGGTCGAACGCGATCGACTCTCATCGTCGAAAAAACCCGCATAATTTCATTCCCGTCGCTATTTGGTATGGGCCTGGGAGGACCCGCGTCGAGAAAGCCCGCGATCCACATTGCAAAGTGGGTGGGGTCCGATTCGACAATCCATTAGCCCGACAAAAAAGAGAAAAAAGATGGGGTCGCGACAGTCGTCGTGGAGAAACCTTACCTGTTGAACAATCGTTTATTTGTGCCTCTGATTGGCTAACCACCAACCATCGTTTTGCTTCTTATCCATCTTTCGACAGCCAATTCTTCTGTTGGTACCAACGGCTAAGAGGGTCTTTTTCTTCCGTGTGGGAAAAGGCCAGAATCGACAAGGCACTATCTTTCTGTCGTTTCTCCATTGATCCCTTGGAATATGGTTTGGTTGGAAGTGTATGTTGCATGTGGTCACCCTCATCGCATTGCTTTTTTCTCCCCCACCGGTCCTGTATCCATCACTCTTTTCGACATTTGGTTCTTGACTGATCTATCGCCTTTTATCGAGTGTGACACGTTGTGTCTGGGCAACCACTACCACTTCGATGAGCTCCATTATGTCGATTCTCCTTATGACGTGTTTATGAGCTACCATAGGAATTCTGTAGACAGTCCTTCGGTGAAAGAACACGTTGCCTTCCTCTTGTACTGGCTTTGTCGTTACGTCTTCTGTCTTCCGTCTCTGCGAGTGTCGTCATAATTTCTCGACATAGCCTGCGCGTTGGCATGTGGTGTAAATGTAGGGTTGGGTCGAATGTTCCTTGTCTCATTGTACCGTGGCCTAACGGATGCACAAAGTTCGTTGATAGGTAGTCATCTGACTTCTTTTTCTGGTCCCTTGTGGTTCCTGCATGGTTGGCTTCATATCTACTTTCCACCATTATTTCACGAAATGGGTCCTTCATCCATGGGAACGTCCATGAACGACTCTGGTCCTGAAGTTTTTTATCGCTCGCTTCAACAATCATTAAGCGGAACTGTCTCTTTTGATAACTTTCTCATCGAACTGCTGTCACTTGTCGAATTTGACTTCTTGAAGTTACCTGTCGAAGATGTTGTATATAGCTCCATCGGTGAAACTCCAGATGTGCGCTTGTTCTGGACGAGTGTTTTAACTCCGTCTGACATTGATCTAAACCTGTCGAATGGGGGTGAGTTCTCTTTTGGCCTTAAGATTTACAACCCACACTACTGCGCTCGCTAATTCGGGTTAACTCAAGGTATTCCGATGCCAATGATAACTTCGATGAATTACCCTTTCTCCCCTGGTCAATCGGAGGATTTCGATCAGGCTTGCTATATGGAGATTACTCATATTATTGGTAATCGATTTTCGTTCATCAACTTCCCTGGTCATCCGTGTAGCTTGGTGACTTTCGATAAGTGGTGGGCTGGCTATCAGTCTTCTCTTTTCCCACATGGTATTATTAATGACATAATCTCCAAGGTTTATCGTTTACCACCGGATTTGATGCTTCCCTTCAGGATGTCTATCCCTTTGACTGCGTCGAACGTTGCTGTCGAAATATCACCGGGTGATGGTACTTTCTGTGTTCTTAATCTTTGTCAATTGTGTTTGATCATATCCTTGTTGACTCTTTTCATAACGCAGATGACTAGCTGCAATCAGATGGTCGAACTGAAGGAAACTTTAGTAGCACACTTGTAGTTTCCACCAACCTCGTCTGTACCTCCAATGGCATTTCGAACATGATTAACAATCATTATCACCTTGTTTATGCCAAGTGGTCACGGCTCCATGATCTGTTGGAAGAAGGATATGTGGCTATCTGCAACAATATGGTCGTTGAGAATGAAGTCAAGTCCCTCCTTGCTTTCTTAGCGCACTTACCTAGTTCGATCCAAAGTCGCATACTCGGGCCTGCTATAAATGAGCTCTTCCTTACATTTAGCTCAGCTCTGAGATCTTTCAGAGCGAGGCAGGATGACCTGAAGGCGATTGCCAAACTAGAGGAAGATGCTTTCCTTGCTGATGAAAAACTCGTCCGTCAGCGCCAGATCTTGGACATGTTGAACAGTGATGTGCATACCCCCTTGTAAACTTTGTCTGTCCAATTAAAAGTTGTCAAAGAACAAGAGGCTGCTTGTGAATATCTGCGCCTCGAGCTGCAAAAGGCTAGTTATCAAAAGGAAGCCATCACTGATGCCAATTGTAATAGTGAGATGCAACTTCAAAATCTTGTTCTTAGTATCCAGCAGCACGTGCTGTGATTTGTCTCATGTAAATGCCTATTTTGGTCTTTTTCAAAGGACATTAATCTTTGGCGTCGTGTGTTCATGATGAGGATTCCCTTTTTCCTTCTAGCATTTAATGCCAGACATCGTTTCAGGCTATCCCTAGAATCCATATCGCCACGGCGTTTCAGTGGAAAAGACAGGTAATCAAAGTATTACTGTCCATATCGCTGCACATTTCAACTTACCCACGATATACTTGATTGCCTCGTAACTTGCTATTCATCCACTATCTCTACTTCGATTACTGAAAGGTTGTGGGCGAATACTCCGCATCGCGGGTAAAACTGTTCTTAGGGTTTTGTCTATAAATACCATCGCTCTTTGTTAAGTAGGTAACCATTTGAAAATCCTTTTTCTTTCATCATCATGAAGCCCACTTCTTCTTTTGCATCTTCCTCTGCATCGACTCATGAGTTTTCTTCCCTTTGGAAGGAAATCATTTCCCACTTAGGTTACACATACACACCCTGCTAGTGACGTGCCCCAAGGCCCTCGAAAAATTTCATGGTCTTCTGGGTCGTGCCTCTCCTGATCATCTTCCGGCTGGCCATTCCTTTAGAGAAGATTTTGACGAGTTATTCGCCACATTCTCCTATGGCGTGGAGAAGTTCAGGCAGAATCTAGCAGCCGTCTCTTGTCATGACCTCACCGACCACAAAATATGGTGCAAAACCGAGGAGGTCGAGAACGGTGAGGTTTTGTACAAGGAGCTCCGCGATGCTCGGGAGGCCGTCTCATCTTCTTTTACCAGCATCCTTCGAATTTGGGGGCTCATCTCTGACCGGCTAACGGCAAGTCACCGGCATTTATCGAAGCCGTTGAAAGATGTTGAGAGGGAGGAGTCCGAGCTGGGTGAAGCCTGTGAGGTTCGCTCCCTGGCATCTATTGAGGGTCACGTTGAAGTCTTGAGGGTAATTCTGAACATCCTTGATGACCACGTGCAGGCCCTCATAGAGCACCTCAAGAAGCTAGAGCAGGAACGGGACGAGTTGGAAGCTTCCTTGGACGAGCTAGCCAAGGCCAAATACTCTGCTGAGTAGGAGAACAGGAAGCTGGAGGCTCGTCTTCGCTGTTTTGTCGTATGCTTCAGGGAGCATCTCCGGCAGAAGTGAGGGTAGATCGGGTAGGGCTGGTGAGGAGGAGAAGCATGGAGAAGAGAGGAGAGAGAGTGGAAAGGAGAGAGAGAGAGAGAGAGAGAGAGAGAGAGAGAGAGAGAGAGAGAGAGAGAGTGTGTGTGTGTGTGTGTGTGTGTGTGTGTGTGTGTGTGTGGAAGGGAGAGTGAAGGAAGGAAAGAATGTACCCGTCTTTTTTCTCAATGAATCTTTTATTTTCGTCACTCCTTGCCCCTTGCTCTTCTGCATTTTCTTGCATCTCCCACATTGATGGATAAAAATTCTTTAAATATTTCCCGTTGATAGATCGTGGTAGCTCTCTGCCATCAATCTTCATTATCCGATATGCATTTCCTGGGAGTACATTGGTTATTAAGAAGGGTCCTTCCCATTTCGATGACCACTTGCCAAACTTCTCATTGTCGAGGCTTGTGGGAAGAATAGTTTTCCAAACCAGGTCTCTCATGCTGAAATGCTTGATCTTTACGTGCTTGTTGTAAGCTTTGGCAACCCTTCGTTTCTGAGCAATCAGTCTCTCAAGTGCCAAAGATTGATTTTCTCCCAACTCGTCGATGTTTGCGTACATTGTCTCATCGTATTGTTCCTTCAACATGTTTCCTTGGAGCTTCACCCTTAATGATTGTACAGTGATTTCAAGGGGAAGAACGGCCTCTTATCCATACGTTAACGTGTACGGACTAACGCCAGTACTTGACCTTTTTGAGGTTCGGTAGGCCCATAAAACTGTCAACAATAGTGAATTTCATTCCCTTGGGTTGTCTTCCAAATGTTTTGTTATCAAACTAATGACAGTCTTGTTCGAGGCTTCGGCCTGACCATTAGCCTGAGCATAATATGGCGTTGAATGGATCATTTTGATCCCTTTTGATCTAGTGAAATCCAATATTACTCTCCATGTGAATACTGTCCCTTGATCTGCAGTTATGGTCTTTGGGATTCCGAACTTGTGGACAATTCTCTCTTCGATGAATTCTTTGACCACCTTCTGTGTCACATTTTTGTAAGAAGCTGCTTCGACCCACTTGGTAAAATAATCGATGGCCACCAAAATAAAACTGTGCTTTTTCAACGAGGGCGGATAGATCCTCCCTATTACATCCATTGCCCATCCTTGAAAAGGCCATGGCTTGACTATGGGATTCATCAAGGCAGCAAGGACGTGCTGAACTGGCCCATGCCTTTGGCACGATTGACATCCTTTAGGCATATTCAATACAGTCCTTCGTGATTGTCGGCCAAAAATATCAATGTCGTTTCAGCAGCCATTTTGTCTTCAAACCGGCTTGGTGGGCTCCACAAATCCCTTCATGAACTTCCGTCATCGTGAGCATTACTTCTTCTTTCCCTAAGCATCTCAAGAGTAGCCCATCGACTGTCCTTCGATATAACTCACCATCTATCAGGAGGTACTTCAAGGCTTGTCTTTTGAAATCTTTGCTGCTGGGCCAGGGTTCTTTAAGTAACTTATAAAAGGGCTTCTCCAATCTTGTCGATTTGGTACCTGACTTGATCCGTCGGTTGGTTCCTATCGAACCATCGTCACCCGGGCTTCCAACGAAGGTAGAACTTCTCTTTGGGTAATAATGTGTTCTGCCAACTTTCTTGATATTCTATATCCGGATGCCATCTGGGCTAACTCGTTGGCCTCCAAATTTTCTGTCCTCTTTACATGGATCAAATCGTACTCTGCAAATTTCGACAAAAGGTTTTTCGCAATTGCGTAATGCGATATGATATTCTCACTTATGGTACTCACCCCTGAGCTGTTTTATCACCAATTGAGAATCACATTTGATCGTGATTGATTGCACTTTCATGTCAATCAAAACATTCATCCCTACTATTAAGGCTTCATATTCGACCTGATTATTCGAATAATTGAAATCAAGCCTGAACATGAGCTTCGTTCTTTGTTGGTAAGGAGATACGATCATGATTCCAGCCCCTGACGATTCTGATGTTACCGATCCATCGAAATAGAGTACCCAGGGCGAAATGCGAAGATAATTCTCATCATCTTCTATTTTAAAACCCATTGGATATTCAGTGATGAAATCGGATACGGCATGCCCTTTAATTGCTTTGAGCGGCACATATGTCAAATTAATTTCTGTCAGAGTAAATGCCCATTTTGCGATCCGGCCTCTTATGATTGGCCTGGATAACATGTATTTTATTACATCTATTTTTGAAATTACATGTACCATAGTCGGCAGCATATAATGACGTAATTTCGTACAGGCATGATGCAATGAGAGGCATAATTTTTCAATAGGGGTGTATCTTTTTTCTGCGTCATTGAGTATCATGCTCAGGTAGTACACTGCCTGTTCTTTTCCTTCATCATTCTCCTGTGCCAACATATTCTCAACCGTGGTCTCGGTCGCGGACAAGTATAACTTCAATGGCCTACCTGCTTTTGGTGGCATGAAGACCGGCGGCTTAGTTAGATACTTCTTCAAATGCTCAAAAGTCAGCTGGTGTTTTTCCTCCCAAACAAACTCTTGCTCGTTTTTTAACTTGAGCAAAGGGGAAAACACTTCAATCTTCCCTGACAAGTTAGCTATGAAACGTCGCAGGAAATTCAGCTTTTCAATCAACATTTGAAGTTATTTTTTGTTAGTGGGGGGCGGCAATTCTAGAACAGCTTTAGCTTTGTTTTTATCCACCTCAATTCCTCTTTGATGGACCAGAAATCGTAGGAAATTACCAGCCTTTATCCCAAAAGTGCATTTTAGCGAATTCATTTTCAACTTAAATTTGCGCATTCTAACAAAAGCTTGCTCGAGATGATTTAGATGACTTACTTGGTCAGTCTTGACTATTACGTCGTCAATGTAGACCTCCATGAATTCTCCAATCATATCATGGAAGATGAAATTCATCGCCCTTTGGTAGGTGGCTCCTGCATTCTTTAGTCCGAACGGCATGACGACCCATTCAAATGTTCCAATAGCTCCAGGGCATCTAAAAGCAGTCTTATGGACATCTTCCGTAACTATGAAAATCTGATTGTACCCAAAATGTCCATCCATCAGAGACATGACTTCATTATTGGCGGATGATTCGATCAGTATATCTGCCATAGGCATTTGATACTCATCATTTGGTGTGGCAGCATTCAGGTCGCCGAAGTCGATGCATACCCTTAGCTTGCCATTCTTTTTCTTGACTGGGATGATGTTTGACAGCCATTCAACGTACCTAGCTGTCCTTATGAACCCAGCTGAGAGGATTCGTTCAATTTCCTCTTTCACCTTAAGGATTACTTCAGGTGCGAACCTCCTCGATGGTTGCTGATTAGATCGAAATCCTCTTTTAATTGGTAGTCGGTGCTCAACTATGTTCCTTGCTAGACTTGGCATCTCATGGTAGCTCTATGCAAAGCAATCTTTATATTTTCTAAGCAAGTCTATAAATTGTGATTTACATGACTGATCGAGCAACTTACTTATGTAGGTCGGTTGCGGGGACGCTTCATCTCCAAGGTTTACTTCTTCTAATGGATCATGAGCTTGAATTACCTTGGCGTCTTCCTTAATTGGAGATTCTTCAAAGTCTGTAATCCCATCAACCATTTCGTCCGTTTGCTCGGCTTGCTCGGCCTTATAGGCCTTGTACCTCTCAACGAGGTTTTGTGATAATTGTTGATCTTCCATCAGCAAATTCTTCAAGCTGAACCGCCGGCTCCTTCCTATGGATCCACTCAGTGTTTCCCTTGTCGAAACGGCAGAAAGCAATATCTCTTGAGTCGGTCTCAAGAGGCTTTGAGATACGTAAACAATCATCTGATATGACCTGATCTCGCCCTGATATCCGAGTCCATGTGACGTAAGTCTGAAGATTGGCTTTCACATATTCTACCTTATTCCCATTCCAGAATGCCAACATCTGATGCAGTGTAGAAGGGACACAGTGGTTGCCATGTATTCAATCTCTTCCCATTAGAAGGTTATATGAACCGTCAGCATCCACTACACAAAAAGACGTCATTGATGTCTTGGATCCTACGGTAAGATTGGCGATATATATCCCTTTGACTTCAGTGATCTCTCTAGTAAAGTCTGATAATTGAATGTTCGACGGGATAATCTCATCATCGATTCTCCCAATCTTTTTAAAAAATCTGTATGGGATGAGATTCAGCGTTGATCCTCCATCCACCAAAACCTTCATGACTGGCCGTCCATTTATCTTGGCGTTAATGTTGAGCGATCTCAGATGATTGGAGACTTCCTCAATAGATTTTCTAAATTCCATAGTCTCTTCATTGTCGAAGCAAAACTGAGCACTCTCATTTTCTTGCGCTGTTATCTTGTTATCAAGGTGTTCCGGGTTCGACTCAAGTTGGAATTCATTGGGTAGTTTGACTTGGACCATGCAAGAACTTAATGGGGAGACTGACCTACTTATGCGAGTTCTGAACCGAGATTCTTGCTTCGATGGCTTCAATGGCTCGGGTTGTGCATGAGTCTGCTCCTGAATTGACTGCTATTCTTCTGTCTTACGTTTCCAAACCAGGTTCCTTGCTCTTCGGATCTTTGGGTGCTCCTTTATTGATTTTGGCTCGAATAAACTAGCTTGATGCTGCAACATGCGGCTCCTCCTTTTCCTCTATGCCCTTCTTTTCTTGGTACGGGTCATGACCTCTTCTTTCTTTTGGGCTTTTGCAACCTCATACCATGATTCATTTACCGGATTGGCCGGAATCCTCAAGGTTCGTTGGTAGTGTGGTCGAGCTGAAGTATAGCGGTCTCGATGTACCCTTTTGTCGATTCTATCCTTTCTTACATGAGGAAACGTTTCCTGGGTATAGGTTGGGGGAGGACCGTAGCTAACGCAATAATCAAACTTTCTGCTAGGTTCTCCTAACGTGCCAATAGTAGGGTCCCCTTCGTCGTACCTCTGTTTGAATGACTTATAGTCCTTTTTCTTGGGGACCATCTTCCTGCCCTGTGGTACTTCGCGGTTTGTTTGGTTGTTGTGGTCGTTCCACTAGTTTCGACCTGTACCTTTTAGTTTCCTCTTGCAATGCGGACAAAAGTTTGGCAATTTGTATCCTTTGTTTGATTGCTTCAGGGATGCCATTCCAGTCATCACAGGAAACGGATCAGTATCAATGTCCATAGGGGATTTACCTTTGTCATCAGCGAATCGGATCTTCCCTTGTCGAATTGCTTCTTGGATGTTCTTTTTGAGAACCAAACAATCCGACGTATTATGGCTCTATGAGTGGTGCCATTTGCAATATTTCTTACCGGTCAACTCTTCATTGGATGGTAACTGAGAACCAAACAATCCGACGTATTATGGATGACTCTTCAAGATGTCTTAACTGAGAAAGTTGCTCAAGAAAGAAATGAAGCACTCCGTCGAGTCGAGTCCTTAGCCCGCCAGAATAAGCGCCTTCGTCTTGCGATTGTACCCATCGAGGATTAGATGCATATTCCTTTAAGCCCTTTTTAATTGTGTGAGCTTCTGAGTAGAGGTTCCTCATTAGGTTCCTCATTCTCCCAATCTCTTTAGAATGATGTATAAGAATCTATTTCGCTGATGTAACTTCTGAACCTTGTAGAATCTTAGGGAATATGCAAGAGGCATTTTGAGTAATCACTATCTGCTCCCCTTTAATTCTATAATTTTTTCTGAAGGAATCTTACTGAGGGCATTAACCGTCCATTTGTTTGAATAGAACGGATGTCACTCGCTGCGGTTTCGTCAAAGGAAAATATAAAATTAAAGATGGTTTTTATAGTTTTTGCCCCGACTCCTTTTCGCCAAATGGTAATTCATCTTGCTACCTCGAAACAGGTGATTCTCAATCACGAGAACTAGAGCTCAGGCTCGCTTACAGGATCACATGGAGCAAGAGCAAGTTGGTTCGCGTCTGGAAAATCTGGAAATACAAATGGATCGAATGACTGAATTGATGACGGAGATGATGGCCGAAATGAGGGCTGCGCGGGTCACGACGAATCATAGGCCCGTTCCGCCCCTTGATCTCAACCAAGTTGCTAACCCTCAAACCCCCACTACTTCTGTCGTTGGCGGGGCTACCACTGGGGCAAATCCAACAGTTAATCCCGAAGTTTCACCGAGAGCATCCCCCGTTGTGATCGATCTGGAGGAGAGGCAAAGGGAGAAGCCCGTCAAAGTTGACGAATGGGTCAAAAGGATAGCTAAAATAGAGGAGTGTTTAACCAGTCAGGGATTTGAATTGTCCAAGTATGACAAGATCACACCCTTTGCGAAGATTGAGGTCCTGGGATTACAAGGAACCAGATTTTTCAAGAAAATATAACGGGACACGTTGTCCCAAAACTCACATCAAGTATTATTTGTATAAGATGGCTAAATACTCAAACCACATACCACTGCTGATTAACACTTTCCAAGAGAGCCTAGCCAGCGCCCCTCTGTCTTGGCACGTGGAGCTGGATATTCATAAATACGATGATTGGGATGAGTTCGCGGGGGAATTCTTGCGTCAATATAAGTTTAACACGATGACCGCTCCCACGAGGGAGGACCTGCTTCGGACCGCCAAGGGGAGAAACGAAAGCGTTCGCTTGTACGCGCAAAGATGGAGAGTGTTGGCCACCCAAGTCAAACCCTCGATCCCCGAGGAGGAGTTAGTAGATATTTTTTTGAAGGCCTTACCTTACGATTACTTCGAGAAACTGAACACATCCGAGTGTCAGACCTTCGCGCACTTGATCAAAATAGCGGAGAGGCACGAATGGGCAATACGAGAAAGGCGTGCACCAGAAGCAGTCCCTAAGCGACAGTTTCCGATAAAGAAGGAACGCGAACTAAGTTCTGAAGTAGCCTTTGTCTCCAACCCTCTGAAGCCAAGAAAGTTCGAAGACTCGACCACGACCCAAGGAAACGCTTCTTGGGCAAATCAAAGGAATCCTGAGCCTAAGAGGAGGGGGCCTCCCTCATTTACACCGCTCCCAGTTTTAATGTCAAAATTACTCCCCAAACTTCTTGAGGCGAGATTATTCGCCAAGAAATCGCCAAGGGCGAGGCCACCTAGGTTCCCCGGATTCGATGAAAACAAAGCGTGTGTATACCACATGGGTGAGAAGGGGCATAACGTAGATAATTGTCGGGCCCTGCAGTACGACGTATAGGCTCTCATCGACAATAACTTGCTGGAGTTTGACGGGGCAAGTCCCAATGTTCGGCAGAATCCCCTACCTGAACACACCGTCAGCGCCGCATTCGACGTCCATTTGGGAGGTGATTTGGAGTTTCTGATTGATGTGCCCAGGATGGAGGCAGTGCTAGCTATGGCTTCGCAATATCCGGGACAGGACGAAGTCATAAAAGACCAAAAAAGGGCTTGTTTGACTAAACTGGCCGACATGGGTGTTATCGCCGAGATCGGCAGTCACCACTTCTCAGGATATTACGCAAGGATTAACCTGGATTCAAACCAATTCTCGCTGAAAGCTACAAGAGGGAAAATTTGGGATGTTCCTACAAGGTATTTATTGAACGTAGATGGCGTCGAAGAGGTGGAAGAGCTGGATGAATATGAACAAAACTTAGAGAAAGCCCGCCAGGGTGATAGGAGGTTTGTACGGGAAGCTCTCCAGAAAATGGAAATAATTGATAATTTGGGGCAAGACAGTGGAGGCTATAACTTCAAGGTGTCGTATGCTATTCCTCCTGGTTTCTTTGACAGCCCTAAAGAAGTGATTCCCGATGGGTGGGGAGGCATGGATGACCCCCAAGGATCGAAAAAAGCTAAACAAATCTATGAGGCAAGCCCCACGCAGACTCCGAGAACAGAAGGCGACCAGTGGATGCTAACACGACTAGTCGACCTGGAGGCCCGTATGGTCGGGCTAGTAGATATGTTGACTGATCTGACCAAACAAATGATGGACGATGGGCCTGAAAGGAACGACCTCTTGTTAATGGAGCATCGAAGAGTATTAGATGAACAGAATCACAAGATCGCCGATTTAGAGAACTGGTGTCGAGATCTGACTAACGGCCTGACCAAAGTAAAAGTCTCGATGGACCCTTCTCCCCCAAGGGTCAAGACTCCCTCAACAAGGTAAGTCGCTGATGTCGTTTTTCGTCAAAGATACAGCGGAAAGGGGTGTCCGAGAAAGCATGTCTTATTCTACTTGAAGGCGGTTTTTGGCCTCTCCGAAGATGAAGAAGCGCTTATTCAGAACTTTGGACTCAGCTTGGATGGCCCAGCCCTGACCTGGTTTCGGACACTCGATCACCGCCAGTCAATCACTTGGGATGAGTTCATGGCCCTGTTTCTAGAGAGGTACGACATCGACCAAACGTTTATCTTCAGTCGTGAAGACCTAATTCGCACAAAAAAATGAGGAGGACGAAGACTTTAAATCCTATGCGCGTAAATGGAGGAGGCTTGCTGCGAAAGTACACCCCCCGTTAACAGAGGAGGAGCTGATAGAGTGCTTCACGAAGGCCATGCCCCATGAGGCCGCCATATATGTATGCTCCTACAAATATCAATCTTTCGCTCACTTGGCAAGCGATTTAGAAAGGATAGAGTGGGCATGGCAGCAGGATCAAACTCGAGGCTCAAAGGTGGAGAGAACGGAAAATGCGGTCCAATTCTTGAGGAGAATGAACGAGGAGTTCCAACCCTCCAAATCTGAATCCACCTCTACGTGTCCACCCAGCCTGAGAGAGGGATACAATTCATAGGAGTTATATTTGAATGGGTCTATTTGCATGGTGGAAGGAATGACCCCGCTCGTAATCAACCTTGCTGAGTTTGACGTCGCGCGTGAGAAGGGTGGTGAAGTCAAGACTGAAGTGGTGGAGGAATCGGGCGAGTCCCACAAAAATGAAGTCACAAAGGACAGACCTTTGGTGATCGCACTCCCCGCAGTAGAGGCTTATAACCCTAAAGCAGTACATTGGAATTACGGGACTGGCGATGTAGATGCTATCACTCGCTCTAGAAGGTGCTTAGTTCATAAAGATGATGTCGCGAAAAAGAGAGGAGTAACGAAAGAGGACGCTAGACAGGTCCTAGCTATCGTGAGAACTAGCGAGTTCGAGGTTGTGGAACAATTGAGAAAGATGCCCGCGCAGATTTCCCTTCTCGAGCTTTTCAAAACTTCTGAAAAACACCGGAATGCACTCCTAAAGGTGCTCAATGAAGCTCATGTTCCTGAAACGATCAACAAAGTCCAACTAGAAGACTTTGCCGGTTCAGTCCTATTAAAAGATCAAGTATCCTTCTCTGATGAAGACTTCGTGGCCGGAGGGCGTGGACACAACAGGGCGCTCTACATATCGACCACATGCCGCAGGAAGAGAATATCCCGAGTTTTAGTGGATAATGGGTCCGCTTTCAATATATGTCCATTGAGCACTCTTAGGAGTTTGGGGGTAAAAGAAGACTCAATCAGAACATCAAAGTCCACCATCCGAGCTTTCGATGGCGCCAAAAGCGAGGTTACAGGAGAAATTGAGCTATCGATCACCATTGGCCCTACTGAATTTTTTATTAGTTTCCAAGTCATAGATATCGCTTCGTCGTTCGAGCTATTGTTGGGGAGACCCTGGATTCACACGGCCGAGGCGGTCCCGTCTAGTTTACATCAGAAGATCAGGATGGTAGTAAATGATAAGCTGGTCACTATTCACTCTGAGACCGACCACCTGACAGCCCAGATAGACGCTATTCCCCAGATAGAACCCTCATCTGGAGAGGAATTAAGCTTCCACGCTATAGAGAGGATGTCCATTATGCATGTGCCGGCAGGTTCTGTCAGAAGAGCTCCTGACCTCTCTGCACCGTCGATTATGGCCGGTGAAGTGTTGCTGAAGCATGAGTACATCCCTGGTGGCAGATTGGGAAAACACGCTCAAGGAATTTGTGAACCGATTAGCCTAGTAACCGTACGAAATCGCGGTGGTTTAGGCTATAAAGCGGAGCCAAGTCATCGATATCAGCTCGAGGGAGGCCACAATCAAAGTAGCATCGGCAATCGAAAGACACGTGTAGGCCAGAGCGGCCAATATCTGGGGTCGAGCGCCTAGAAGGCAAAGGGGAAGGTATTCGAAAGTCCCCTAAGCCGCTTCTTCAATGAGACGTCCAAATGGCTGAATGACGAAGTAATCGACGTGGCGGCAGAAGAGCCAAACTTGGCCGACCTATTCCTAGAGGACTATGTCAACGTCATCATCGAATTGATCGACGGCGACATTCCCGCCCTTGAGTAAAGAGATTTCTATCTCTCTCCGATGCATCTACCACATACTAGATGCCTCGCGCTTTCAACCATCTATTTTCCTCTAACGCTATTAGTCAAAAAATAAAACAAAAAAACAAAAAAAAATCAATAATTATCAATAATAATAATAATAATAATAATAATAATAATAATAATAATAATAATAATAATAATAATAATAATAATGGGGACGTGTGGGATCCACAAATCGGTCGATGATGATCCAAATGAGAGAAAAGAAAAAGAGCAAAAAAGAGATGGGAAAATAAGAAAAGCCCTGAGACCTGATTTCCCACACGTCTCCTAGTTTTCAAATTTTTGATAAACAATGATGTCCAATGATATGAGGACTAGCTCTCATCCCATGTTCTCGAATTTAATTTTCTTTTTTCTAAGACGTCCTCCAAAGAAACTCGTCATGCGTAAGCTCTTTTTATTATATGTCAACTAACTATCTTCATGACATTTCAGGCATACCATTCCAAGCATGCATATCAGGTTGTTAAATGACTCGGGTTCTCGAGAGGGGGCTACCCTCCAAATTGAAGGAGAAGACGAGGAGCAGAACCTGGGAGGGGTTAAGTGTAATTGGGATCGATACAAAGAATCCGAGCCACTTACAGCAGAAGGTACTGTCCCGAATAAATTTAGGAACCTCAGAAAATGTCAGGGAGGTGAAGATTGGTGAAAGTCTATCATCAACAAAACGCTTAGCCTAACTGAGCTCCTTAAGGAGTTCCAGGATATCTTTGCCTGGTCCTACGCTGATATGCCAGGACTAGACCCTAGCATTGTGGAGCATACGTTGCCGACCGATCCTACCATTCCACCCAAGAAGCATAAACTTAGGCGAACGAAGCCTGAACTATCGAAGAAGATCGAGGAAGAAGTGATGAAACTCCTCAAAGTAGGATTTATCGAGGTGATTGCGTATCCAGAATGGATTGCTAACATTGTCCCCGTCATGAAAAAGGACGGGAGAGTTCGGGTGTGTGTGGACTATCGGGATTTAAACAGGGCTAGCCCCAAAGACGACTTCCCATTACCTCATATCGATGTCCTGGTCGATAGCACCGCCGGATTTGAGCGGTTCTCTTTTATGGATGGGTTCTTTGGCTACAATCAAATCCGCATGAGAGAGGAAGATAAAGCCAAGACATCATTCATCACGCCCTGGGGCACCTTCTGTTACAAAGTCATGCCGTTCGGCCTAAAAAATGCTGGGGCAACTTATCAGAGGGCAATGGTCACACTATTCCACGATATGATGCATAATGAGATAGAGGTGTACGTGGATGACATGATAGCGAAGTCCAGATATGGCGAGGATCATACCGCTGTGTTGAGAAAGCTGTTTGAACGTCTCAGGAAGTACAAGTTGAGACTAAACCCCGCCAAATGTGTGTTCGGGGCAAAATCAGGGAAGCTATTGGGATTCATGGTTAGTAGTCGCGGCATCGAAGTTGACCCCATGAAAGTCCAAGCCATCCTTAAACTTGGACCCCTTTCCACAGTCAATGAGGTAAGAAGTCTTTTGGGCAGGTTGAATTACATCGCCCGCTTCATATCCCATCTTTCGGAGGCAGCCAAGCCTCTCTTTAAACTCCTGAAGAAGAATGCCAAGATCAAGTGGGATCCGGAATGTCAGCAAGCATTCGATGAAATTAAGGCGTACTTGGTTAATCCCCCGGTCTTGGTACCGCCAACTCATGGCGTTCCGCTGACTCTTTACCTCACAATTCATGAAGAGTCATTAGGAGCTCTACTCGCCCAGACAAACCCCGATGACGGAAAGGAGCGAGCCGTTTATTACCTGAGTAAGAAGTTCACCGCATCAGAGGCGAAATACCCGGCAGTTGAGAAAACCTGTGTCGCATTGGTTTGGGTGCTTCATAGGTTGAGGCAATACACCCTCCATCATATTATATTATTAATCTAGGAAAATGACCCGATCAAATACCTGTTGGAGAAGCCATCACTAGTAGGGAAATTAGCAAAATGGCAGGTACTTCTCTCGGAGTTTGATGTGAGGAGTTCGAATCAGAAGTCGGTGAAAGGACGAGCCATCGCCGACATGCTAGCTGAAAGTTCACAGGAGTATGACACCCCCAAAAGAAGAAGAAGCTGAAGACCATCTTCTAACGCTCACGGATGAGAAGTGGACTATGTATTTTGACAGCGCTGTCAATTTAGCTGAGGCAAGTACTAGGGCAGCCTTGATATCCCCAGATGGTCAGCACTATCCTGTGGCTACAAAATTAATGTTCCCCTGCACCAATAACATGGTTGAATATGAGGCTTGTATCATTGGGTTACAATTGGCCATCAACATGGGAGTACGAAAGTTGCAAGTTTACGGGGACTCAATGTTAATCATCTAACAGACCCAAGGCGAGTCGAAAACGAATGACTTTAAACTTGTTCCATACCACAAATTCCTGGAGGAAGAAATTAAAGAATTCGAAATGATCGATTTCGAATACCTACCGAGAACGCAAAACCACTTCGCAGATGCCCTGGCTACCATGTCTTCTATGCTTCAGGTAACAAGCGGCATGGACATCGAGCCGTTGAGGATCGGCATTATTAAGGAACCGGCGCACTGCATGGTGATCGAAGACGGGCATGACGATCAACCCTGGTATCACGACATTAAGAGTTACTTGGCAAAAGGAGAATTCCTGCCAGGCAGTCAAATAGGAGATAGAAAGTACATAGAGATCCTACGATTCGGTGGCCAAACCCTCTATAAGAGATCCTACGATTCGGTGCTCCTCAGGTGCGTGGATACCAAAGAAGCTAAATCACTCATGGGAGAAATCCATGAAGGGGAATGCGGCCCCCACATGAATGGCCATCTCCTCGCCAAGAAGATCAAGCGACTTGGTTATTATTGGATGACTCTGGAGTCGGACTGTAATCAACATGTGAGATCATGCCATCAGTGTCAGGTGTACGGAGATAGGATCAATGCACCCCCGAATGAGCTGCACCAGATGTCTGAGGCTTGGCCATTTTCGATGTGGGGAATAGATATGATAGGGCCAATCAACCCTAATGCTTCGAACGAACATCGATTCATTCTCGTGTCAATCGATTACTTCACGAAATGGATAGAGGCCGCCTCGTACGTAAATGTTACCACGAAGAACGTGGCAAAGTTTATAAGGTGGGATATCATCTCGAGATATGGGACTCCTCAGGCAATTGTGACTGATAATGGCTCGAATCTGAACAACGAAACGGTGGATAATCTCCTGAATAGCTTCAACGTCCGGCATCTCAATTCGTCACCCTACCGGCCTCAAATGAATGAAGCAGTCGAGGTTGCGAATAAGAATATCAAGAAGATTTTGGCTAAGACCGTAGAAAATTATCGTGATTGGCATGAAAGGCTCCCCGTACGCATTGATGGCATATCGGGCCTCGATTCGAACTTCTACCGGGGCAATGCCTTATTCTTTGGTATATGGTATGGAAGCAGTCTTACCAGTTGAAACAGAAATCCCATCACTGAGGATTATTTCCCAAATCGAGCTCACAGAGGTGGATTGGGTCCAGCAGCGGTATGAGCAGTTGAATTTGATAGATGAGAAGAGATTTAAAGCGATTTGCCATGGCCAGGCATACCAAAAGCGAGTCGCTCAATCCTTCAACCGGAAAGTCCGGCCGAGGACATTCGAGGCCAATGATCTTGTCATCAGGAAGACACACCCAAACATGCAACATCCTGGGGGCAAATTCACCCCAAATTATGAAGGGCCGTATGTGGTTAAAAAGGTGCTACCTGGAGGAGCTGTAATTCTTGTAAACACAGATGGAGTAGAATTGGGATACCCTGTAAACACTGACGCCCTCAAGAAGTATTATCCATGATTGAATCAGAAGCCCCAAGCGGCACCATTTCCTCAAAGAACCCGAGTCACTTGAAATTCTTGCATACCTCTCATGCATACATACATGCACATACGCATTTCTATGCAGGAAATTTCTAGGAGAGATGATCAGCCGGAGAGGCGGTCCCCCGATCGAGACGAGACACGTCAGAAGCTCACACGGAGGAGAATCGGTTGTAACCCGAACCCTTCCAAATTTGAGTGACCATTGATGTTATCATTTTCATTTTTACAGGCACTTCCACGATCGCCAAAGCTGGCGTCAGCCGAAGCAGAGTACCTCGTCAAAAAAAAAAAACAAAGACAAAAACAAAAAAAATCCTTTCATCCGCATTTACATTTAGAATCTTTTGGAATCATCTAACACGTGCATTGGAACATGCATCTTGTATCAAGGATCCTGATAAGGGGCGTTTTGGATAAAAAGAAATGAATTTTTCATAAGGGAATGTTTAAAACTGTCAAAAGGAGTGTCTCAGACGATGAGAGGCAGCCCATGCCCAAACACATCCCTACAAACACTTGAGTGATGAGTGAAATAAGAATTAGAATAGGTGCCGTGTTCGCGGATGTAGGGATCATTCGCAGTGGTTACCTAGACTGAAAAGACGAAGGGCATTCTCTTCTCTATCCCAAACACCGCAGGTTATCCATCGCTAACCCATTTGAGCGGAGGCTTTGATTCCATAACCCTGTCAAGAACTACCCCATATTCGGGCCAATCGAAAGAAATTCCAACGGCGGTATGAGGTAAATGGTTAGAAATCTTCTTGCTCGAACCAACATCAATCCTCGAGTGTTTCTTTACATTTAAACTCATACTGTGATTCAAGTACTTTAAGATGACGAAAAGCGGTCGCTTCTCTATCCTATACACCATCATCCTTTGCGCAGCCCCATTGAGCCTGCATATCAGTTTCATAAACCCCGTTGGTGATCATTGCCCATCCCAAGATGAAGACAGGGCCACCTCAAATCGGGAGGACTTAAAGGAACTAGGATTACAGAGAATTCCTAGATTCATCTTTCGAATGTCATAGGATTTAGTTTGCATGCTATGTCTAGCAATATCTATAAAAAAAACAAAAAAATAAATAAAGTGCCTGGTAAAAGCAAGGCCAAGGCCCATTCAAATTCTTATGTATTTATAAATCATCCAAAGGATTCCAGAATATCCAAATGTTAACCCCTAGTGGAATTTGCTTGTAAAAGAAAATGCTCATGGGAATCAAGTCATGAAGTTATCCCCAGCCGGGGCGCATCTAAGTGACGACTACACCATCCTCGAGCAACGAGGGTGCTTTCTGAAGATCAATCCAAGGGTCAAGATCAGTGGTAAATCTGCAATGATCGCCTACATCAAACCCTTTTCATATATATTGAGCCAAAAATAGGCCTTTCTCAGTCCCCAATCCTCACCTACGTTGCAACCCTTGAAAGTCTTTTTCGATTAAAATACTTGAGTTAACGTAAAGTTTAAATGATTTTAAGCATCGCTCGAAGGGGTACGAGCAAGACTATTTTTCTCTCATTTTTGCAGGGTTCTCGACTTGTAAACCCGAAGCAGATGATGAAGATTTTCAGTTCATTGGCCTCGACTTGACCACGAGTCCCCTTTGAAAACCATTGACCGAACCCAACATTACGGTCCCTCAAAAGTCCCTTTCCGATCAATCAAATGGTATACACTGCGAATAGTTCCGAAACCTTGAGCATAGGTTCGAGAGAGAATTCGAGTGTTTTTAAAAATGAATGAGAAGAAACTCCCCGAAAAATAGTGAGGAGCCCTCTTTGATGAGCGTACTCCAATTGGCGTTTTAACCAAACCCTTTTGGCAATCTCATATCGTTTAATTCAAAACCCTCCCTAAAAGGAGCTTTGATCGTTACATTATGTTATAAGATGTTTTGGATGACCTCCTATATCATTAGTATACCCAAATGAAATTTGTGTCCAAATAAATTTTTTGGCAACAGGATTCCTATTGTCAGGGGAACCCCTTTCCAAAATCAGATAAAAATCCCATCCGACATTGCGAGCCGCAGTCATGGGAGAGTCTTTTTAAAGAAGAAAAATCCATCTGCTTGTCATGGAATCCTCTTTCAAAACCAGTAAAAATCTCTCTACTTGTCATGGAATCCTCTTTCAAAACAAGAAAAAATCCATCTACTTGTCAAGGAAATCCCCTTTTAAAAAACAAGAAAATCCCCTCTGACCCCGCTAGTCAGCATCATGGGATCCCCTAAAGCAAATAGGTGCCTAGAAGCCAACGCAAGACGGCAGCCCAAAAAGCTCATTTGCTGTTTCGAAAGCACGGTAACTTTGATGAATCTTTCTGTAAGTGTTTACAGGACAGTAGTCGCGGAAAGGATTTTCGAAGCCCCTGGTATAGTGAATCTGAAGCTACGAATGGAGGAATAAAAACCTGATATAGTGAGTCAGAAGCTACGAAAGTTTAAAAAAAAACGACTCCAAGAGCATAACAACGAACTTTCAGATCCCACAAGCACAGCATCGGACAGGTAAGCTCCAGGTAAATTTCTCCCTCTCCGGCCCACGTTCAAATGGTCGAAGCAAACCGGGGATTAATTTGGGATTTCATCAACGGGTTTCTCAAAGTCTGATGTCATGGCATTTTCCTTTCCCAATCAAGTCGATTAAGACTCAGGTGTCGTTTTGTCTTTGAGAGTAACCTCTGACGAGCTCACTCTCAAAGAGGGGCAGCTGTTGACACCTGATTTTTAATTACCTTTTGTGTCGATTTTATTTCTAAAATTAATTAAAAATAGAAAAAAAAAAGTCATAAAATTACAAAATCGACTTTGAAAGCCTTGGCCTAGCCTTAGGAACCAATTTTGAACAAAAATATTTTTCGTAATTTTTAATATTTTTTCGGATTTATTTAATTATAAAAATACCAAAAAATCATAAAAATATCATTCGTGGTCAGAAAAATGTACAACAATAGTCAATCATTTTATTTTAATTCCCTCTTCAAGATGGCTTTTATAAATCTCGAAAATTCGACTTGGGTCATTATGTTCCTTCACAAACATAAACCCGAATCGAGCACAAAAATTTCTCTTTGAGTCTTTTAATTTTCAATCTCCACTTTTAATAAGCTATGACATTTGAATCTAGAGCCTTGAAATGCAATTGGGTCAATTCGGCCTCCAATTTGTTCAATTTTGACAAAGAGGGCTCAATTGCACAAATTCTTTGCAATTTAGTCCCCGGCTTTGCAATTCTTAAATTTAAATCATTCCAAGGGACACCCATGAAAATTAAACACCTCTACCCTATGGATTACACCATGCCGAATCCACTAGTGGCCTTGATTTGGGTCAATTCGGTCATTTGGGCTTTCAATTATGCAAAAATAGATTTCGGATCTTCCGCGAAAATTGAGGTTTTCAATAAAACCCAAACCAAAAGTCCATGAAAACACTCATGTTACATGGAAATCATGCTGGGAAACCCAATTTTGACTTCAATTTCACAAGAAAGAGTTGAATTGGGGCCTGATTTGATGAAATGGTCAAAATCGGAACCACCGGATCGGACCCGACCCGACCCGACCCAGTGGATCCGGGTCTGCAACACAGGCACGCACCAGCACTCATGCTCGTTTCCCTTCTCTCTTTCGCTCACCTCCGCCCGACGTCGCCTTGGCAAAAAAGATCCAGAACGTTCCTCCGGTTTTGTCGCCTACTGCACAAGATGAGGTGAGTGAGCTGGCAAAAAAAGGACAACGGTTGGGGGGACGCCGGGAGGAGGTACAGTACGTGGGGGAATCGCGTGGAAGAAAAAAAAAAGGAGATGAGGCGGTCGCGATTTTGCAAAAAGGGGGCGTGGCCATTCGAACGAAAAAGGATTTTTCACACAGAGAGACAAAGGGAGACAAAAGGACACCGAGAGAGAGCGAGAGTGAACGGGAGATAGGAAACGGAGAGGGAGGACCATCGTCGGAGTTCCGGCGTTCAAAAAAACAGAGGGAGCCGAGTCCGAGTGGTGAGGGAGTTTCGAGCGAGTCCAACGCTCGAGCGAACCTCGTCGAGTTTCTAGACATCCGAACACGTTATTCCCAGAACTATAGCCGTCGTCGACTCGCGAAACAGGTCGGTTACCCCCTAGCCCTTATCTCCCCTGTTTTTCGTCTTCGAACATTCTGTGGGTTCAGCTCGGTTTGGTTCTCGACCAAACCGAGCCGAACCGAATGCATGTCGTCGTCCCTTGCGGTGCTTCTAGTGATGCCTGAATGTCTTATTGCTTCCGTTTTGCATGTGACAACCATGGATCTAACCTAAATGCCTATATTTCCCATGACCACCATGTGTTCAACGAAATGCCGAATTAGTTATTTCATTATTAGCTCTCGGTTCCCCGATCATTTATCGTGCAACCCCCATGTTAAATCTTACCTAGATCCAATTCTAAGCACCAATTGCTCTCTGTTTTGCATCGGTTTGCATTGAAAACGGCGGTTCGGTCTCTCGCCGTACTCGGTTCGGACCGAGAGTTCCACGGGAGATCACGGTGGTCGCCAGGCCCGAAATGGCCCCAGGTAAGCTCCTAAGCTTGGGTTAGATGCCCTCTGAACGATCAAAACTGAGTTTTGAACAAAAAAATTTCTGCGAAAAAACTCCACCGGAGCCGGTGTGGACGTTCGGTTCGCTGGTTCCCGGCGTGTTCTCGGCCATGATTTCGATATATGTTGATGGGGGTTACTTAAGGAATCTAATGGCGCAAAAACGAGTGAAAAATAGGAAGATTTGGCCCCGGTTCGCGTTTTCCGGCGAAGATTCCAGCGACCTCACCGGAATTATAACTGTTCCAGCGAGGCGCCGGTCGTCTTCTCCGTCGAACCAGCATGGTCAACGAGTCAAAGGGCTGACGTGGCATGCCACATAGGAAGCCACGTCAGCTCGGTGGGACCGCTTTCAATAAAAAAAAAAACAAAACAAAACCCGGATTAGACGGCTGTGGATTGGCCACGTGTCGCGATCCGGTGATTTTCATAATTAATAAAGGATTTTCAAAAAAAAATGAAATGGATCCGACGGTCTCGAATTCGCCATGTGTCGCGATCTCAGCTTTTCAAAATTAATAAGGGTTTTTCTGAAAATGAAAAGAAATATAATCGGGCGGTCCAGATCGAGCCAGGTGTCACTCTCAGGTCCGTCCGATCGGACCTTTTTCCAAAAAATTATTAAAATACGGATCGGACGCACCAGAGAGTGCCACATGGCAATGTTGAGACCGTCCGATGGGTTTTATTTTCAGAAATTCGGATAAATCAGAAAATTGATAAAAACAAAATAGAAAAACCCTTGAAAAAATAAAACCGGCGTCGTTTTTAGGCCAGTTTTCAACCCTTACGGTCGGGCCGGGCGACCGAGAGGCGCGGGCCGGGTCCGACCCGGTCCAAAAAAACACTTTTATTTAAAAAAAATAATAATAAATCCAAAATTGGAAAATTCAATAAAAAAATATGAGAGAATCATGAAAAATTCGGAGAAATTCAAAAAATTCCAAAAAAATTTCAGAAAATAGGAAATGGCCACAATCAACTGGCCATGACCTATTTTTGGTTTTCTGAACTCCCAATCATTCCAAAATGACGATTTTGACCCTTTGGCAAATCGTCTCCCAAAAATCGAAGAAATTCAGAAAATTTCAAAAAAAATCCAGAAAATAGGAAATGGCCACAACCAACTGCCCATGACCTATTTTTGGTTTCTGAACTCCCGATCATTCCAAAATGATGATTTTGCCCTTTTGGCAAACCGTCTCCCAAAAAAATCGGAGAAATTCAGAAATTCCAAAAAAATTTCAGAAAATAGGAAATATCCACAAACAACTGGCCATGATCTATTTTTTAGTTTTCTAAACTCCTGATCATTCCAAAATGATGATTTTGCCCTTTTGGTAAATTGTCTCTTCCAAAAAAAATCGAAGAAATTCAGAAAATTTCAAAAAATTCCAGAAAATAGGAAATGTCCACAATCAACTGGCCATGACTTATTTTTAGGTTTTCTGAATTCCCAAACCTTCCAAAAATGACGATTTTTCCCTTCGAGCGAATCGTCCCCAAATTTTCCCAGTCTAGCCCTGATCCTAAATCACACGTTCCCCAAGCCCTTAAGGCTATACTAGGAAGCCCTTGATTTGAATTGATGTGCTTTGACCTGGTTCATTTATGCACTTGATTTGCGCTTTCCTTATATTGATCGTGATTTGATAGAACTAGTCTTCCAATCTGTGTGAAACCCCTGAATCAGACTTACCTCACCCAAAATTGCGTCTGCATGAAATCTTAGTTAGGAAAATCACTCGCGTTAGGTACCGAAAGAGCGTTGGTAATGACACCAACGTAACCAAGTCCCCGAACCCAAAATCTCTAGTTCTGCAGAACTTATCGATCTCTCCCAATCGATTAGTGAGGTTTTCGATCCACCTTCCAAGAAGAACCGGTGGCGACTCCAAATGCATGTACACATAGCACATGCCACCACGACCACACCAAGGTCGAACGCGATCGACTCTCATCGTCGAAAAAACCCGCGTAATTTCATTCCCGTCGCGATTTGGTATGGGCCTGGGAGGGCCCGCGTCGAGAAAGCCCGCGATCCACATTGCAAAGTGGGTGGGGTCCGATTCGACAATCCATTAGCCCGACAAAAAAGAGAAAAAAGATGGGGTCGCGACAGTCGTCGTGGAGAAACCTTACCTGTTGAACAATCGTTTATTTGTGCCTCTGATTGGCTAACCACCAACCATCGTTTTGCTTCTTATCCATCTTTCGACAGCCAATTCTTCTGTTGGTACCAACGGCTAAGAGGGTCTTTTTCTTCCGTGTGGGAAAAGGCCAGAATCGACAAGGCACTATCTTTTTGTCGTTTCTCCATTGATCCCTTGGAATATGGTTTGGTTGGAAGTGTATGTTGCATGTGGTCACCCTCATCGCATTGCTTTTTTCTCCCCCACCGGTCCTGTATCCATCACTCTTTTCGACATTTGGTTCTTGACTAATCTATCGCCTTTTATCGAGTGTGACACGTTGTGTCTGGGCAACCACTACCACTTCGATGAGCTCCATTATGTCGATTCTCCTTATGACGTGTTTATGAGCTACCATAGGAATTCTGTAGACAGTCCTTCGGTGAAAGAACACGTTGCCTTCCTCTTGTACTGGCTTTGTCGTTACGTCTTCTGTCTTCCGTCTCTGCGAGTGTCGTCATAATTTCTCGACATAGCCTGCGCGTTGGCATGTGGTGTAAATGTAGGGTTGGGTCGAATGTTCCTTGTCTCATTGTACCGTGGCCTAACGGATGCACAAAGTTCGTTGATAGGTAGTCATCTGACTTCTTTTTCTGGTCCCTTGTGGTTCCTGCATGGTTGGCTTCATATCTACTTTCCACCATTATTTCACGAAATGGGTCCTTCATCCATGGGAACGTCCATGAACGACTCTGGTCCTGAAGTTTTTTATCGCTCGCTTCAACAATCATTAAGCGGAACTGTCTCTTTTGATAACTTTCTCATCGAACTGCTGTCACTTGTCGAATTTGACTTCTTGAAGTTACCTGTCGAAGATGTTGTATATAGCTCCATCGGTGAAACTCCAGATGTGCGCTTGTTCTGGACGAGTGTTTTAACTCCGTCTGACATTGATCTAAACCTGTCGAATGGGGGTGAGTTCTCTTTTGGCCTTGAGATTTACAACCCACACTACTGCGCTCGCTAATTCGGGTTAACTCAAGGTATTCCGATGCCAATGATAACTTCGATGAATTACCCTTTCTCCCCTGGTCAATCGGAGGATTTCGATCAGGCTTGCTATATGGAGATTACTCATATTATTGGTAATCGATTTTCGTTCATCAACTTCCCTGGTCATCCGTGTAGCTTGGTGACTTTCGATAAGTGGTGGGCTGGCTATCAGTCTTCTCTTTTCCCACATGGTATTATTAATGACATAATCTCCAAGGTTTATCGTTTACCACCGGATTTGATGCTTCCCTTCAGGATGTCTATCCCTTTGACTGCGTCGAACGTTGCTGTCGAAATATCACCGGGTGACGGTACTTTCTGTGTTCTTAATCTTTGTCAATTGTGTTTGATCATATCCTTGTTGACTCTTTTCATAACGCAGATGACTAGCTGCAATCAGATGGTCGAACTGAAGGAAACTTTAGTAGCACACTTGTAGTTTCCACCAACCTCGTATGTACCTCCAATGGCATTTCGAACATGATTAACAATCATTATACCTTGTTTATGCCAAGTGGTCACGGCTCCATGATCTGTTGGAAGAAGGATATGTGGCTATCTGCAACAATATGGTCGTTGAGAATGAAGTCAAGTCCCTCCTTGCTTTCTTAGCGCACTTACCTAGTTCGATCCAAAGTCGCATACTCGGGCCTGCTATAAATGAGCTCTTCCTTACATTTAGCTCAGCTCTGAGATCTTTCAGAGCGAGGCAGGATGACCTGAAGGCGATTGCCAAACTAGAGGAAGATGCTTTCCTTGCTGATGAAAAACTCGTCCGTCAGCGCCAGATCTTGGACATGTTGAACAGTGATGTGCATACCCCCTTGTAAACTTTGTCTGTCCAATTAAAAGTTGTCAAAGAACAAGAGGCTGCTTGTGAATATCTGCGCCTCGAGCTGCAAAAGGCTAGTTATCAAAAGGAAGCCATCACTGATGCCAATTGTAATAGTGAGATGCAACTTCAAAATCTTGTTCTTAGTATCCAGCAGCACGTGCTGTGATTTGTCTCATGTAAATGCCTATTTTGGTCTTTTTCAAAGGACATTAATCTTTGGCGTCGTGTGTTCATGATGAGGATTCCCTTTTTCCTTCTAGCATTTAATGCCAGACATCGTTTCAGGCTATCCCTAGAATCCATATCGCCACGGCGTTTCAGTGGAAAAGACAGGTAATCAAAGTATTACTGTCCATATCGCTGCACATTTCCACTTACCCACGATATACTTGATTGCCTCGTAACTTGCTATTCATCCACTATCTCTACTTCGATTACTGAAAGGTTGTGGGCGAATACTCCGCATCGCGGGTAAAACTGTTCTTAGGGTTTTGTCTATAAATACCATCGCTCTTTGTTAAGTAGGTCACCATTTGAAAATCCTTTTTCTTTCATCATCATGAAGCCCACTTCTTCTTTTGCATCTTCCTCTGCATCGACTCATGAGTTTTCTTCCCTTTGGAAGGAAATCATTTCCCACTTAGGTTACACATACACACCCTGCTAGTGACGTGCCCCAAGGCCCTCGAAAAATTTCATGGTCTTCTGGGTCGTGCCTCTCCTGATCATCTTCCGGCTGGCCATTCCTTTAGAGAAGATTTTGACGAGTTATTCGCCACATTCTCCTATGGCGTGGAGAAGTTCAGGCAGAATCTAGCAGCCGTCTCTTGTCATGACCTCACCGACCACAAAATATGGTGCAAAACCGAGGAGGTCGAGAACGGTGAGGTTTTGTACAAGGAGCTCCGCGATGCTCGGGAGGCCGTCTCATCTTCTTTTACCAACATCCTTCGAATTTGGGGGCTCATCTCTGACCGGCTAACGGCAAGTCACCGGCATTTATCGAAGCCGTTGAAAGATGTTGAGAGGGAGGAGTCCGAGCTGGGTGAAGCCTGTGAGGTTCGCTCCCTGGCATCTATTGAGGGTCACGTTGAAGTCTTGAGGGTAATTCTGAACACCCTTGATGACCACGTGCAGGCCCTCATAGAGCACCTCAAGAAGCTAGAGCAGGAACGGGACGAGTTGGAAGCTTCCTTGGACGAGCTAGCCAAGGCCAAATACTCTGCTGAGTAGGAGAACAGGAAGCTGGAGGCTCGTCTTCGCTGTTTTGTCGTATGCTTCAGGGAGCATCTCCGGCAGAAGTGAGGGTAGATCGGGTAGGGCTGGTGAGGAGGAGAAGCATGGAGAAGAGAGGAGAGAGAGTGGAAAGGAGAGAGAGAGAGAGAGAGTGTGTGTGTGTGTGTGTGTGTGTGTGTGTGCGTGCGTGCGTGCGTGCGTGTGTGCGTGCGTGTGTGTGTGTGTGTGTGTGTGTGTGTGTGTGTGTGTGTGAAAGGGAGAGTGAAGGAAGGAAAGAATGTACCCGTCTTTTTTCTCAATGAATCTTTTATTTTCGTCACTCCTTGCCCCTTGCTCTTCTGCATTTTCTTGCATCTCCCACATTGATGGATAAAACTTCTTTAAATATTTCCCGTTGATAGATCGTGGTAGCTCTATGCCATCAATCTTCATTATCCGATATGCATTTCCTGGGAGTACATTGGTTATTAAGAAGGGTCCTTCCCATTTCGATGACCACTTGCCAAACTTCTCATTGTCGAGGCTTGTGGGAAGAATAGTTTTCCAAACCAGGTCTCTCATGCTGAAATGCTTGATCTTTACGTGCTTGTTGTAAGCTTTGGCAACCCTTCGTTTCTGAGCAATCAGTCTCTCAAGTGCCAAAGATTTATTTTCTCCCAACTCATCGATGTTTGCGTACATTGTCTCATCGTATTGTTCCTTCGACATGTTTCCTTGGAGCTTCACCCTTAATGACTGTACAGTGATTTCAAGGGGAAGAACGGCCTCTTATCCATACGTTAACGTGTACAGACTAACGCCAGTACTTGACCTTTTTGAGGTTCGGTAGGCCCATAAAACTGTCAACAATAGTGAATTTCATTCCCTTGGGTTGTCTTCCAAATGTTTTGTTATCAAACTAATGACAGTCTTGTTCGAGGCTTCGGCCTGACCATTAGCCTGAGCATAATATGGCGTTGAATGGATCATTTTGATCCCTTTTGATCTAGTGAAATCCAATAATTCTCTCCATGTGAAGACTGTCCCTTGATCTGCAGTTATGGTCTTTGGGATTCCGAACTTGTGGACAATTCTCTCTTCGATGAATTCTTTGACCACCTTCTGTGTCACATTTTTGTAAGAAGCTGCTTCGACCCACTTGGTAAAATAATCGGTGGCCACCAAAATAAAACTGTGCTTTTTCAACGAGGGCGGATAGACCCTCCCTATTACATCCATTGCCCGTCCTCGAAAAGGCCATGGCTTGACTATGGGATTCATCAAGGCAGCAAGGACGTGCTGAACTGGCCCATGTCTTTGGCACGATTGACATCCTTTAGGCATATTCAATACAGTCCTTCGTGATTGTCGGCCAAAAATATCAATGTCGCCTCAGCAGCCATTTTGTCTTCAAACCGGCTTGGTGGGCTCCACAAATCCCTTCATGAACTTCCGTCATCGTGAGCATTACTTCTTCTTTCCCTAAGCATCTCAAGAGTAGCCCATCGACTGTCCTTCGATATAACTCACCATCTATCAGGAGGTACTTCAAGGCTTGTCTTTTGAAATCTTTGCTGCTGGGCCAGGGTTCTTTAAGTAACTTATAAAAGGGCTTCTCCAATCTTGTCGATTTGGTACCTGACTTGATCCGTCGATTGGTTCCTATCGAACCATTGTCACCCGGGCTTCCAACGAAGGTAGAACTTCTCTTTGGGTAATAATGTGTTCTGCCAACTTTCTTGATATTCTATATCCGGATGCCATCTGGGCTAACTCGTTGGCCTCCAAATTTTCTGTCCTCTTTACATGGATCAAATCGTACTCTGCAAATTTCGACAAAAGGTTTTTCGCAATTGCGTAATGCGATATGATATTCTCACTTATGGTACTCACCCCTGAGCTGTTTTATCACCAATTGAGAATCACATTTGATCGTGATTGATTGCACTTTCATGTCAATCAAAACATTCATCCCTACTATTAAGGCTTCATATTCGACCTGATTATTCGAATAATTGAAATCAAGCCTGAACATGAGCTTCGTTCTTTGTTGGTAAGGAGATACGATCATGATTCCAGCCCCTGACGATTCTGATGTTACCGATCCATCGAAATAGAGTACCCAGGGCGAAATGCCATGATAATTCTCATCATCTTCTATTTTAAAACCCATTGGATATTCAGTGATGAAATCGGATACGGCTTGCCCTTTAATTGCTTTGAGCGGCACATATGTCAAATTAATTTCTGTCAGAGTAAATGCCCATCTTGCGATCCGGCCTCTTATGATTGGCCTGGATAACATGTATTTTATTACATCTATTTTTGAAATTACATGTACCATAGTCGGCAGCATATAATGACGTAATTTCGTACAGGCATGATGCAATGAGAGGCATAATTTTTCAATAGGGGTGTATCTTTTTTCTGCGTCATTGAGTATCATGCTCAGGTAGTACACTGCCTGTTCTTTTCCTTCATCATTCTCCTGTGCCAACATATTCTCAACCGTGGTCTCGGTCGCGGACAAGTATAACTTCAATGGCCTACCTGCTTTTGGTGGCATCAAGACCGGCGGCTTAGTTAGATACTTCTTCAAATGCTCAAAAGTCAGCTGGTGTTTTTCCTCCCAAACAAACTCTTGCTCGTTTTTTAACTTGAGCAAAGGGGAAAACACTTCAATCTTCCCTGACAAGTTAGCTATGAAACGTCGCAGGAAATTCAGCTTTTCAATCAACATTTGAAGTTATTTTTTGTTAGTGGGGGGCGGCAATTCTAGAACAGCTTTAGCTTTGTTTTTATCCACCTCAATTCCTCTTTGATGGACCAGAAATCGTAGGAAATTACCAGCCTTTATCCCAAAAGTGCATTTTAGCGAATTCATTTTCAACTTAAATTTGCGCATTCTAACAAAAGCTTGCTCGAGATGATTTAGATGACTTACTTGGTCGGTCTTGACTATTACGTCGTCAATGTAGACCTCCATGAATTCTCCAATCATATCATGGAAGATGAAATTCATCGCCCTTTGGTAGGTGGCTCCTGCATTCTTTAGTCCGAACGGCATGACGACTCATTCAAATGTTCCAATAGCTCCAGGGCATCTAAAAGCCGTCTTGTGGACATCTTCCGTAACTATGAAAATATGATTGTACCCGAAATGTCCATCCATCAGAGACATGACTTCATTATTGGCGGATGATTCGATCAGTATATCTGCCATAGGCATTTGATACTCATCATTTGGTGTGGCAGCATTCAGGTCGCCGAAGTCGATGCATACCCTTAGCTTGCCATTCTATTTCTTGACTGGGATGATGTTTGACAGCCATTCAACGTACCTAGCTGTCCTTATGAACCCAGCTGAGAGGATTCATTCAATTTCCCCTTTCACCTTAAGGATTACTTCAGGTGCGAACCTCCTCGATGGTTGCTGATTAGATCGAAATCCTCTTTTAATTGGTAGTCGGTGCTCGACTATGTTCCTTGCTAGACTTGGCATCTCATGGTAGCTCTATGCAAAGCAATCTTTATATTTTCTAAGCAAGTCTATAAATTGTGATTTACATGACTGATCGAGCAACTTACTTATGTAGGTCGGTTGCGGGGACGCTTCATCTCCAAGGTTTACTTCTTCTAATGGATCATGAGCTTGAATTACCTTGGCGTCTTCCTTAATTGGAGATTCTTCAAAGTCTGTAATCCCATCAACCATTTCGTCCGTTTGCTCGGCTTGCTCGGCCTTATAGGCCTTGTACCTCTCAACGAGGTTTTGTGATAATTGTTGATCTTCCATCAGCAAATTCTTCAAGCTGAACCGCCGGCTCCTTCCTATGGATCCACTCAGTGTTTCCCTTGTCGAAACGGCAGAAAGCAATATCTCTTAAGTCGGTCTCAAGAGGCTTTGAGATACGTAAACAATCATCTGATATGACCTGATCTCGCCCTGATATCCGAGTCCATGTGACGTAAGTCTGAAGATTGGCTTTCACATATTCTACCTTATTCCCATTCCAGAATGCCAACATCTGATGCAGTGTAGAGGGGACACAGTGGTTGCCATGTATTCAATCTCTTCCCATTAGAAGGTTATATGAACCGTCAGCATCCACTACACAAAAAGACGTCATTGATGTCTTGGATCCTACGGTAAGATTGGCGATATATATCCCTTTGACTTCAGTGATCTCTCCAGTAAAGTCTGATAATTGAATGTTCGACGGGATAATCTCATCATCGATTCTCCCAATCTTTTTAAAAAATCTGTATGGGATGAGATTCAGCGTTGATCCTCCATCCACCAAAACCTTCATGACTGGCCGACCATTTATCTTGGCGTTAATGTTGAGCGATCTCAGGTGATTGGAGACTTCCTCAATAGATTTTCTGAATTCCATAGTCTCTTCATTGTCGAAGCAAAACTGAGCACTCTCATTTTCTTGCGCTGTTATCTTGTTATCAAGGTGTTCCGGGTTCGACTCAAGTCGGAATTCATTGGGTAGTTTGACTTGGACCATGCAAGAACTTAATGGGGAGACTGACCTACTTATGCGAGTTCTGAACCGAGATTCTTGCTTCGATGGCTTCAAGGGCTCGGGTTGTGCATGAGTCTGCTCCTGAATTGACTGATGTTCTTCTGTCTTACGTTTCCAAACCAGGTTCCTTGCTCTTCGGATCTTTGGGTGCTCCTTTATTGATTTTGGCTCGAATAAACTAGCTTGATGCTGCAACATGCGGCTCCTCCTTTTCCTCTATGCCCTTCTTTTCTTGGTACGGGTCATGACCTCTTCTTTATTTTGGGCTTTTGCAACCTCATACCATGATTCATTTACCGGATTGGCCGGAATCCTCAAGGTTCGTTGGTAGTGTGGTCGAGCTGAAGTATAGCGGTCTCGATGTACCCTTTTGTCGATTCTATCCTTTCTTACATGAGGAAACGTTTCCTGGGTATAGGTTGGGGGAGGACCGTAGCTAACGCAATAATCAAACTTTCTGCTAGGTTCTCCTAACGTGCCAATAGTAGGGTCCCCTTCGTCGTACCTCTGTTTGAATGACTTATAGTCCTTTTTCTTGGGGACCATCTTCCTGCCCTGTGGTACTTCGCGGTTTGTTTGGTTGTTGTGGTCGTTCCACTAGTTTCGACTTGTACCTTTTAGTTTCCTCTTGCAATGCGGACAAAAGTTTGGCAATTTGTATCCTTTGTTTAATTGCTTTAGGGATGCCATTCCAGTCATCACAGGAAACGGATCAGTATCAATGTCCATAGGGGATTTACCTTTGTCATCAGCGAATCGGATCTTCCCTTGTCGAATTGCTTCTTGGATGTTCTTTTTTAGAACCAAACAATCCGACGTATTATGGCTCTATGAGTGGTGCCATTTGCAATATTTCTTACCGGTCAACTCTTCCTTGGATGGTATATGTTTTCCTTCTGTTAGCCTGATTTGACCATCGGCCAACAATATGTCGAAGATTTCTTCGGCCCAATTCGCATCGAACGAATAATACACTGCCTCTTTGGCTTTAGCCATAATGGTTGACTTTTCTTTCATCTTCGTCGGCTTTAGTGCCTGACATGTGTATGGCTTGTCTATGATTATTTGAGCTACCGCAACTTCGACTGGATTTGCCTGTTCCTCGTCAAAATCATGAGTTTCGACAAAACTTGTTTCCCCTCTCCGGACGTGCCTTTGGTCTTTTTCCTTAAGTAGGCTCTCATGCTTGACCGCCATAGTAGACAGTTCGAACAAATCTGCACACGGATGCCCTACCATCCTATCTTGTATCTCAAATTTCAACCCGTTAAAGGCAAATTTCGCGAATGTTTTCTCAGGTAGGGGAACCAGACATTTGTTCCTAGCTCGTTTGAATCTGGTGATGAACTAGTCTACGGTCTCATTGTACATCTGCTTCATTGTTGACAAATCAGCTACGGACAAGTTTGGCACAGCTCATTGAAACTGCCCATGAAAGAGGCACTCCATTTGTTCCCACGATAGCACCGAATTCGGTGGTAAAGCAGTGTACCATGTTAAAGTTATTCTGGATAAGGATAGTGAAAATAATCTTAGCTTCCAATGATCAGCCTGGGTAGCATCTCCGCAGAGTGCTAAGAAGCGGTTGACATGTTCATAGGTGGATGGGTCATCTTCATCGGTGAACAACGTGAATTCTGGTATCTTGAATGCCCTTAGATATGAGATCGTATCCATCCAATCAGGATATGATTTTCGATAAACGTTGACCATGTACCCTGCTACGGGATCATTATACCCAGCTATTTGCTCAACAACTGGTTGATTTTGATATATTGGTTGGTATGGCATCTGATATCCGAGATGCGGTAGGACTTGGTATGCTGGCTGCATGGCAGGTTGAAGAGCTTGTGGTGCAAGATGATTTTCTTGTGGCTGGAACATCGGATTCACCTGTTGATATCCTGGGTGTATGATCTGCTGAGGAACTGCTGGCGGGATAGGCTCCTCCTGCCCCCTGGGAATTGGTCCTGTCCTCTAGGCTGAGGGAATTGGTCCTGTCCTCTGGGCTGCCACTGCCCCCTAGGGGAGGCTGGCAATGCTTCGTGATTTTCGTCGATCGCAGGTGCAGGTTGCTCGTTCACAGGTATAGTGTTTGCCTGCGTAACAGTTCCATACTAGGCCGCAGGTACGTTTTGTCGAAAATGATGGCCTGGGAATATACCTGGGTCATTTGCTTGAGGGTTGGGCTCATTTATTGGTAGAGTTTCTCCCCGTGGCAAAATTCTGACAGGTGCAACTGGCGGCGCGTTCTGACCAGCGAGTCCCGTGTTTGCTGTTGATAAAGGCGCACTCGCAGCAGAGATATGAAGATTTCCCCGTTGCGGCTGTGAGATGCTTAGGGACGCTCCATGTTCTCCTGACATGCATTCATGGTATGTATTAATGATTAATGGTCTAACGACTTCAGTCATGTGTTGAACCATGTGATCTGCCAACTCGTTCTGGGCTTCTTCGATCGTACGCCTTATTAAGGACAGCATGACTGGCGTCACTTCAGGGTTTCGTCTTGGTTCTTCAACAGGTCGTCATTGAACTTCGCCCTCTTCAACTTGGTGCGGATCTTGGACTCATCGAACTATTGAAGACTCTGCTCGTGGTACTTCCTCCATGAGTTCGTCACCGTCTAGATTGCTACGACCTCTTGTACGCAGCATAGCACTCTCTCAAACTTAACACCAGCGTCCCACCGGGTGTGCCAAAAAGGATTGTTGCGCGAAAATCTCCCTCGGTTAGGCCCAATGGGTTCTCTTGGGATTCGGCCCAGGAGATCGGAGCCCAAAAGGGTTGTAATCGCGAAAAATTTCTTTATTGAATGTTAGCAGTTCGTTAAGAAAGAAAGGGTTCCGGGTAAGCAATGGACAGAGAATGTCAAATGCAATGTTTTATTGATAAAAACATGCCTTTCAACAACTTTTTACAAGATTTCGACAAAGCTATAGGAGGCGAACTTCGATGGACTCGTCGAAATGCTTTGATGAAAATGACCAGAATTCAATCGACGATGCTGAATCTTACTGTAGGACACAATGTCGGAATCTAATCTGGAAATATAGGACACAGTACCAGAATTTAATCGACGGGACTGGACGGATGGAAAGTGAACCAATACAGCACCGGAATTTAATCGACGGCATTGGACTGAACGAGTAGTAGTCGAAATTTAATCGACGACACCTATCTCTAGATATGAAACACGTCAAAATTGAATCGACGACGGGAGTCTAAAAACTATGGCTAGGATTAAGCTATATTGAAAGATAAAGACTTGTTGTGATGTGTTGTGTTGTGTTGTGTTTTGGGGTGGGGGGGGATTTGACGCTGGATATCCTTAGGTATTTATAGGCGTGCTCCGGTAACCATCGAAGGGTCTTTTGCCTTGAGCTCCAAGATTTGCTTTGGTAACCGCTGGACAGCTGTCATCTTCAAGATTTCTCGCACGTTGTCCTTCGATGGAATTTAATCGACAGGACTAGACGGATGGAAAGTGAACCAATACAGCATCGGAATTTAATCGACGGATCTGGACTGGGCGAGTAGTAGTCGAAATTTAATCGATGACACCTATCTCTTGATATGAAACACGTTGGAATTGAATCGACGACGGGAGTCTAAAAATAGTTAGGATTAAGCTAAATTGAAAGATAAAGACTTGTTGTGTTGTGTTTTGGGGGGAGGGGGGGATTTGATGCTGGATATCCTTAGGTATTTATAGGCGTGCTCCGATAACCGTCGAAGGGTCTTTTGCCTTGAGCTCCAAGATTTGCTTTGGTAACCGCTAGACAGCTGTCATTTTTAAGATTTCTCGCACGTTGTCCTTCGACGAGCCTTGGGGACGAAGTCTTTTCAAAGCTTACCGCGCCTTTCCTGTTTCTTTTGATGGGATTGCCGCCAATTTCTGTGACTACTTCTAATCGTGTCTTCTTTCGCGCGCCCTTTTTATCCGGTGTTTCGGGACAAAAATTCCCTCAAGGTCATCACTATAGATGATCTTTGCCTGCGCTGTACAACCTTTCCGTAACTGATTACTTCATTTCCTTCGTGCGCCTCACGTGACCCCTAGGGTAATTTTGAGTGTCAACAGGACTGTATTGGCCACCGTACAATAGGTTTAGGGTGAATGATACATGGTTGTGCAAAAAATGATTTGTTATATGAAAAGCGATTTGTTAGCCAAGAGAAATTTCATCGGTTTGATCTGAGCCTGTTCAAAACCAAAAAAAAAAAAAGATTTGTTATAAAAGAAATATTTGAAAACGTATCGTCTCTTGATTGTCCAATTTCAAGATTAACATGTACATTGTAAATAATTAGCACGTAATTATTGCTAAAAATTTGTACATTTCACTTCACCCAAAGAAAGAATATTTACAACCCCAAACCTTTACAGAAAACACTAATTTCGAATTGAGGTGAGTTACCATGCCTATAGTACCAATGTGCTACATTGGGGGACCTTCTTGCCCCCACTTTAAACATCAAAATTAGCTGCTTTTGGCACTTTTCTGGCCATTCTTTCTTATTCAACCCCAACACCACCTCATTTTCCACCTCATTTGATTTTTACTTATTAGATTAGAACTCATTATGGTTATTGGAAAAATTGTCCAAAAAGCCCTAAGCCTATTGCATTTTTTATAATTCAGTTATAAACTTTTTAATTTTGCCAATTGAGTCTTAAATTTTTCACGCATTGCCAGTTAAGTCCGTCTAGCCAATTTTAATCAAAAATCACTGATGTGGACGTTGGCCATCCTATATGGCACGACAATACTAACGTGAGTATTTTTTTAATTTTTTTAATTTTAATTTTTTTTTCTTTTTTTCTTTTTCACTTCTTTTCTTTCTTCTTCTTTTTTTTTTGGAAGTGGCCGACGAGGGTTGTCAAACCCTGGCTAGACAACAAAACCCTCACCCCGCTAACAAGGGGCCATGATGCCCTTGCCCAGATCTAGGCAAGGCTGCCTCAGTCGTCGCTGGCAAGGCAGCCTTGCCTAGATCTGGGCAAGGGCATCATGGCCCCTGCCTAAGGCCGATGAGGGTCACCAGGCACTGTCCAGCTAGTGGGCGAGGGATCTTCGGGCCAGCGGCCACTTCCAGAAAAAAAAAAATAAAATAAAATAAAATATTTAAGATATTATTACAAATTATCCACATCAACGTGGACCGTGCCACATAGGACAGCTGTGTTCACGTCAATAATTTTCGGTCAAAATTAACCAAAGTAACTTAATTGACAAATCGCGAAATTATTTAGGACTCAATTGACAAAATTAATATGTTAGAGCTGAATTGGCACAAGTGCAATAGATGTAAGAATTTTTGGACAATTTTCCCTATGGTTATATTAGGATTCCTAAGGAAAATTCACTTATTCTCTTTATAATTTTGATAATTAATATATTTGGAATTCAAGATTATTTTGGGCTGTCGAAGGCCAAACCGGGCTTCTCATGCTAAAGTCAGAAGAAGCGGATCGTCTTGAGAAAATTTTGAAGCAGGACTGAAAAACCGATCTAGCTTACGAGTACGTGTGAATATATATTTTCAAAAAGTACAATTTACTTTCTAGATTTTCCCTTTTGAAAGGGTTTGATTGGAAAATTATATATCAAATGTTTGAGAACTGGCTTAGAAAACGGGCGTAAATTCAGGACCGAAACAAGAACTTTACCAAGAAAACATGAGTGACGGTCGTCCCTTTTGACATTTCCAAACGAAGAGAAGAAGAACACTTAAAAACGATCTCCGAATCATCTCCGGAATGCTATGCCCAATGATCGTTCAGTTCGGACAGATTCCCACGTAGTTCTACAGAAGCGAAACAACGTAAGACGATGCAATGCATGCCCAGAGGCAGAGGCTTCAGTAGCTACGAATTCTCGACCACGCAGCTGATGAAAAACTCTGAGGGATCACCATTAATCTCCACGTCAACTTGGATCAAAACCAATTGGCGTTTTTCTTGTGAAGGTGATCTCCTATATGATCGCTCAGCTGCACGCTCGAGAATGAATCTAGTAATTTCAGCAACGATCCAAATTTCGTGCCTCTTAACTCTCTTGTCTCGGGCAGAAATTTTCTGTGTGGCTGTAAGCGTTGGAGAGTGAACATTTTGACCCTCCAGGGCGTGGTTTTTCGCCCTCTCCGAGCCCGCGTCTTTCTGTATATAAGATGGTGTGACTTGTCTTCTCTTCTTACTCGAGCGAATAGGGAAAACTTTGCGCCATTTTCACGAGCTTAAAGAGTTAAAGCGAAGATGTCGGCTATGCTAGTGGTGTTCTTGTTCGAGATCTGTCTTTTTGCCACTGTCGTCCAAGGATCGCACGACGATGAGAGGAAGGTAGGTTTTGATGGCTGGTCCATTATGGTCATGAAAATCGACTCAGAAATGTACGAAGTCTTGTTTAGTGCAATCTACCATTCGGGTTAGGGCGTTTGGTCAAAGCCAATCGCCCATAGAAACTCGATGCCATCGCCCCCGACATGTACATCGAACTATCATAAGTATGGCCAAAGCAGTTAGCATTACCTCCGTCTGCGTGAATTAGGCGAGCGACGTATTTACAATAGATCAGGCCGGCGGAACAATAAATATGTAATTGTAGGCCCCCAGGAAGCAATGCCTGTGTCCAGAAAAGATTTATGGTCAATTGAATCAATGCCGTAGGCAAATCTAAACAAGAATTCATATAAAACTTTGTTATATGCAGCTTCGGTATGATTTTCATCTCTCAGCATTCGACTTTTTTCGTCGGTGAACTGTTAGAAAATTCCCATCTGATTCATGATTTTGTTTCTTACCTGTCAAAGCGCAGCCATACATTGTATACATGGGAGAAGTGCCAGAGGCCAAAACCAGCATCGAGGACGAACACCACAACCTGCTCACGGCGGCAATCGGAGAGTAATGATTCTTCTCGTAGCGATTACAATGTTATGATCGAGTCATCGCCGATCTTACCTGGTGTGACTTAATATTGTTTTCCAGTGAGGCAATAGCAAGACAAGCCAAGATCTACAGTTATGGTAAGAGCTTTAATGGGTTTGTGGCCAGGCTCTTGCCACAGGAAGCTAGGAAACTATCAGGTACACAAAGGAAAACAAAAACAAAAAATGCATCGTGGGGATTGCAGTCTTCTGGATTCCTCAATCTGTTCAATCCATCTGCAGGTGAAGACCCGGTCGTGTCGGTGTTTGCCAACACGAAACGGAAGCTTCACACGACTCGATCTTGGGACTTCCTAGGAATGCCAGAGACCTCACGGAGCAGAAACTCCCAGGTTGAGAGTAACATCATCGTAGGCGTTCTAGATACTGGTAAGGACACAGTTGTATCAGAGGGGCACTTAACAAATACTATGGCAAGGATGTCAGTTTTTCTTCTGTACTTCAATCTTTTGTTAACGTTTCTAAGGATTTGAATTGATGCAGGCATCTATATGAACGCCCCAAGTTTTGATGACAAGGGCTTTGGACCTGCCCCTGCCAAATGGAAAGGCAAATGTATGAAGGGTGGTAACTTCACTGGCTGCAACAAGTAGCTAATCTCTCTCTCTCTCTCTCTCTCTCTCTCTCTCCCTCCTGGAGATCAATGTTCCGGGGCTCGAATTTGTCCCTGCAGTTTGGTTTTTCCTAGGTTTCTCACATCCGGTTCCGTTGTGACTTGAACAGCAAGGTGATCGGCGCCAAGTACTTCAACCTGGACGATGCCGCAACCGAACCGTTGACCCCTGCTGATGATGACGGCCACGGGACCCACACCTCGTCCACCGCGGCCGGCGTAGCTGTGAAAGGAGCTAGCTTTTACGGCATAGCCAAGGGGACCGCAAGGGGAGGCGTGCCGTCGGCCCGCATCGCTGTGTACAAAGTGTGCTGGGGAACTGGCTGCTCTGACATGGATCTCTTGGCCGGTTTCGATGAGGCGATAGCAGACGGCGTGGATCTGGTCTCGGTGTCGATAGGCGGGCCCTCCAGGGAATTCTTCAGCGACCCGATCGCAATTGGCTCGTTCCACGCCATGAAGCGGGGGATTTTGACGTCTTGCTCGGGAGGGAATGACGGACCTTTGGATTACACCGTTGAAAATGTCGCGCCGTGGGTTATGACGGTTGCCGCAAGCAGCATCGACAGACAATTTCGGACAGAATTTAAGTTAGGCAATGGCGAATCTTATGATGTACACTCTCTCTCACACTCTCTCTCTCTCTCTAACATTCATAACTATATTTCCCGGTGTATGACAGGGACTTTCAATCAATACTTTCTTGCCGAAGAAGCAGATGTACCCTTTAATAAGCGGAACACTTGCGGCCGATGCTGGCCACCAGAGCTATATGAATGCAAGGTAGGAATCAAATAACTTTAGTACGAGAAAAATGAAGACGATTTCTTGTTTTAGTTGTGATCCGGGCACATTCAAACATCTCGACGCAGTCCTCTCTATCCAATTGTTCCGTCACCGGCCAGTATTTTGTCGCTGACATTCATTCTTTCGACAGCGCTTGTGATTATGGGAGTCTAAGCGAGGACAAGGTGAAGGGAAGAGTTGTGTACTGTGAGGGGTACTCTGGCCAGGAAGACACAATCAAACAGCTGGGCGGGGTTGGAATTGTCGCTTCCGGTGACAGCTCGGCGGACGCCGACGTCGCCTTCGTCATGGCTATGCCTGGAACTACAGTTAGCAGCAAGGACGGTGAAAAGATAGACCGCTACATCAACTCTACCAAGTAGGTTTTTACCTGTTCTGATTAGGTTGTCCTACTGCATTTCCCCCGCACACGCACTCGGGTCATTCCTAGATATAAGTCGAGGAACGTTCATGAAGATGTGGAAACTAGCAATTTCGCAACGTCGGATTCAGTTTTTTTCCGCATTTGGTAAGTCTGAACTCATATTCTTCCGGATTATGTCAACCAGAAATCCTCGAGCTGTCATATCCAGGACAAGAACCGCGAAGATGAAAGCCCCGTTCATCGCAGCTTTCTCTTCCAGAGGACCCCAACTAATCACGCTTAACATTCTTAAGGTAGAAAAACTCTCTCTCTCTCTCTCTCTCTCTCTCTCTCTCTCTCTCTCTCTCTCTCTCTCATGTCAACGACATCTGTGCATATGCACAGCCTGACCTTGCAGCGCCCGGAATCGACATACTAGCTGCCTATTCAAAACTCCCACCTGTGACGGAGGATCCGCTAGACAGGCGACATGCCACATTTAACATACTATCGGGAACGTCCATGGCCTGTCCTCACGCCGTAGCGGCAGCAGCCTATGTGAAGAGCTTTCACCCAAATTGGTCACCGGCCGCAATCAAGTCTGCTCTAATGACTACCGGTGAGTCTGCCTCAAGGACCTTGAGGACAACTTCAACCAAATAATTACTTTCAACAGGACTAAAGGGTTAATCTCGCCCTCTTGGATATTAGTCTCAGATGTTCAAAGAAAAGGCATTTTTGAGAAAAAATTTCATAAGGAACGAGGCTTTCCCTCCTTTATGTGTCCCAAGGCTTGTCTAACTAATCAGCTCCTCCTTTCAGCCATGCCTATGAAGATCAAGGACCAATTCGCTGAGCTAAGTTCAGGGTCCGGCCAAATCAATCCAGTGAAGGCTGTGAATCCCGGCCTCGTGTACGATATCACAATGAGATCGTACATCAGCTTCTTATGCAAGGAAGGATACAATGGCACGACCATCGCCTTGCTCACCGGCGGCAAGAAGAAATTCAGTTGCTCAAGCTTCAAGCCGGCACATGGCACCGACGGCCTAAACTACCCTTCCATGCATCTCCAAATCACGGATACAAGCGCTAGTATCTCCGCCATCTTTCTCCGAACAGTGACAAACGTTGGGTCCATCAAAACGGTGTATAAGGCCAGAGTGACTGCTCCAGAGGGTGTCTCCATCCAGGTCATCCCAGACACTTTGGAGTTTGACAAGTTGCATGAGCAGCGGTCATTCAAGGTCGTGATCGAGGGTGGCCGGGTAAAGAAGGGAACACACATCATGTCAGGGTCGCTTGAATGGAGCGACTCAAGACATCGTGTTAAGAGTCCAATCTTAGTTTTCACCACAGACCAACCAATTATAGGACAGAGTAGATAAAAATCTTGTCATACGATCTGGCTATGTTGTCTCAACCACAAGGCTAGTCTTGTTCTGGAGCTAGAATTCAATAGAGGCTTCGTTTTCTTCTCTTTAATTTCCAGATTAATGAATGGTTGACGCAGCACTGCGTCGGGGAGGAAAAGAGGATCCCTTTCTCTTGATCCACTTCTTTTCCTAATCCAGAGCTTAAAAGGAACAACCGCAGATCAGAACAACAAAGATGCCAAATGGAACTGTTTTATTAGGATAGTCACATTTGTTGTCCAATAAAGCAAAGCCTTTACTACAGTCACAGATAAAGACCCTGAATGCTCCCAAGTAAATTGGTCTCCAATGGAGATCAAATACCAAACGTGCCGAGAGATATTTTCGGCCCGACAATACTCTAGAAGAAAATAGCGGGTATGCGCATCAAAGCTAAAATGATTTCAGGATGGAAAACATGTCATCTCACTTTGATCACATGATACTCAGTCTCGGGTTATATATAGGCCACCTCACCATCAGATACGAACGTTGGAGCACTTAAAACTTCACGAAACTCATCATAGTGGATGAGCTGTGATTACCAGACAATTGAACATACAGAGGATAATGCTCTGCGCACTTTGGAGAGGATAGGAGTAGTAGGGACAGATATTTCCATCCACAATAACCTTCCGATACCGCATGATGGGTAATGATTATTCTGATTCAGGGAGAGGCTCCACAGCCATTGCCGAATCATGCAGAGGGACAAAGGCCCGAGGGGGAGAGAATGGCAATATCTCGATAGGCGGAAGGAGTAGGCGGACATCTAGGAGAAAGGTTAACAAACTCCAGTGCCTGCTGCCTTAGCTCTAATGGGTAGTCGGCAACACATCCAATTCTAGGACCAGCACCTGTTGACCATTTGTGTGAGAGCTGATGCCCTAGTTGATACGATCTCGCCGCACTCTTGGAATTTATTCTTTGCAAGATTGCCTTCTTGGGTACCTCGGCTCTAGGGCTCTGTAGACCACCAGACAAGGTCCTCTTGTAAATGCTACTCTCTTGAGAGGTGGTGGCTTCTGTTAACCCAATAGATACGCTCTCCGTCTCTTCTTTTGGAATTTCAGGTGGGGAAAGTTCTGAGGTTTCTGAAGTTTCAACTGAACTTCTCCTTACACTTGGTTTGATATATTCATACGTTTCAGAATCTTCACTGGCCTTACGTATCTGGAAGGAGACATACAACAAACCATCAGAGAGAGTTACAGCACCTGGGAATACTAGGTGTTAAATATAAAACAGGGAAAGAACAGGAAAATAGAATGCCTTCCATGGGCATTAAGTGTGCAAAGACCAGCCAATTCTGAATTGGGCAGAACATCAACATCACCTTTATCCCAAACTAGTTGGGGTTGGCGGTCGATGAACCAAAAATACATAAAATAAAAGCAAGACCGATTTAGGGAAAAGAATGAATTGGCAGAACATGATATTAAAATCACGAAACAGTCCATGACTTCCTCTGGATGCTTCAACTCTCTGAAAGAGTTGAATTCTGTCGATTTCTAAATTGTCCAATACAAAATCGACAAAACTGCTTCGCATTTAGACAGAGACAAATTTTCAGTTGAACAAGGAGAACCGCTACCTCGACTTCACCCAGGTTGACTCCATTTTCCTTCAGAAAGGATAAGAAGCTGTCAAGTCTATCTTCGGTTGGTCGGTAGTGTCCACTATAAGCAGAGATGGACTAGAAAAACAAAACAAGCCAGACTGCCAGTGTCAGTCACCATAAAAAGCAATACAGATGTCATGCAAGCTTTAGCAGTCACTATGTTGATGATGAGACTGCACTAAAAGCTAAAGCTTGAAAAGCTGATACTTATTAACAATGAATGAAACCAATGTTCCATACCGACCTGTCTTGACTTGCCCAGAGTCAGTTCACACCAACAAATTACTCCAGACTAGCCAAGACTGACATTTAGTAAGATCATTAATGCTTTCCCAGTACACCAAAGACAGCATGAGAAACTTTCTGATAGAAAAATATTAAGTCCCTAACTGACGATTCCTTTAAGAATAAACATGTGTCCAATTGTTGATTCACCTTTTGTTTTGACATCCAACAGAAGAAAATAGCAGATTGCACTAAAGGGTAAAGGTAAACAGGAGGTGATTCTTCTATTGGGAATGTTGGAGAAGAAGCTGAATGCAGGATCATTTGAGGTGAAACGACATGATGGCTGAAAGAACTATTTGTAGGTCTTGCGTTAGCGTGATTTCGATGTGAAGCTTGGTTGTTATAGAGGATGAGATAGGTGTTCTGAACAAGCTTCTCAGGCAGCTTTGGACAACAAAGTTCAACATTGCCAACATTATCAACAGAATACTGGTATATTGCATTGTAGTTTTACTTGGGTCTCGATGACCTTCACCTTGTTGCATATCTCAGTAAATGGAACAAGAAGAAACCATTTCGAGACATCAAAGCAGAAAGGGTATTCATAACAAGAGCCACCATAAGGCATGACATATCATTTTCAATCTCTTTCTTTACAGGGCTTCGCAACCAACTCATAAGAACGAACAACATCTATATGTAATCAAACTGGAATAACAAAAAAAAATTATAAGATTTAACAGGAAGGAGACAAACACACATCTAAGACTTGGAAGGTAAAAGGGAGATCGTAACTGAAACTCAAACTAGAAAAATGTATATCTTAATTTTAGAAGTACGTTGAAAACACAACAAAAGGTGCAATGTACCTTAAGCACTCCATGCTCTGCTACTAACCTTCCAGCCGCTATAGTGGCTCCTCCAGCCAGAAAGCTAGAATGATGAAATACTCCTTTCTTTTTCTAAACAATTTAGAGGATCAGCTTCGCACGACACATCAGCAATCATAATAAAAGTAAGAAGTTTTCATCTATAAAGGAATATCAACTTACCTCGCCAGCGTATAACTTTTTTGAAGTACTCATCACAAATATCCATTTAGCATCTTCTGAACCTTTCTTTGTATGCAGGAATTCTCCAGATTGTTTATGGATGATCTTCCCCTTGATGACAATATACTCATAGTTTTCTCTCTCTTGCTGATTTCAGTGAGGAAAAGAAGGAAAGGGAGAAAGCAAGCGAGCGTTAGTCATAGTTGAAGAGACAAACAAAATACATTACTCAATTGCAAAACCAGCCAATCAATAGAAGAAAAATGACTACTTAATAGAGATACACACAGGTCCAAGGTACTTAATGCACTGCTGTCGGAGTTTTGACCTTGGACACTCTTTAAGATCAAGCTCTTTGCCATCTCCTATATCCAACCTGCAAAGAAGAAAGAATAAATAGAATCAGAACATGGCCATTCTAGTTCGCCTATGTTGGGAAGTTAAGGAAACTGAGAGAAATGGAAAATTCGGTCGAAATTCTTGAAAATTTTGTGAGAAGGTTATGCAGGGGAAAGTTTAAAATGTTTTTGTGTTCCACCCACTTTCATTCTTCACCCCACTCCCAAAAGCACAAAGCAGAAACAAACCACAGCATATTGCCCTATCATTAATACAATCAATTTCTGTTACCATTACAATCCTTATATTTTCTTTGGGAATGAAGATGGAGCATCAGTGAACCAGCCCTAATATCACAAGAGCCCATATTAAGCTCGCATGATCATATGGCTGAGATGTGGACTTCATACAAGAAAAATTTCTCAAAAAGACCCATTCAGTGACTGAGCAGCTCTTCATATCACCTTTGAACAGTTCTTTTCTCCAGGCCTTGCACCACCTTCACTAGGAATTACTCAAGAAACATAGCATCATCGAAGCATGTTGGTCTCTCATATAAGTCCAAGCCTAATATACTCCAGACTAGTAACTCTAGTCACCATGTTAATTCAATCAACGCTATAACATAACGACTTCAGACTTGCTTTATTGTAAATCAAATAAGAATGCCTTGTCATGACCAAAAGTCCAAAAGCAAATAACAAGATATATGTTCATTGTTCACATATTTTGATGAGAGATAGAGAAACTGTCATCCAGCCCAGGGGCAGAGGTTCAGCAGGATCAAATTCAGATAATATCTCAGAAAATCAAGATCTGTTTGCAGTAAACTCCGAGTAAAACCAAGCTGGAAGCTTCTGCCATCAAGAAAATTGCTTCTGCATATTTATAAGGATCTCCAATTCTTAGCCTGATCAACTTTTCAATTACCAGTAAAAGAATGGTTGTCCTGATTCTGCTTTGCACCATTCTTCATAGTACAGGTGCAGGCTATGCCCATAGCGATGCCGGGGATCAATCTACAATCCAGGAGATGATAAGTGCATATTCAATATCAAGATATAAACTATATCTCAATCTTCAAGTTGCCAGGCCACTTTTAAGTGATGTTAATTCAAACAAGAAACTGAGAAGGCAGTTAAATTACAGCTTCAATCCAATGCTGAAAAGCCAATTTTTGTGCTTTAGCGTCTTTGGACAAACCCTTTCCCACCTGTCCAAGAAAGTCCAAAACTCTGTCAACGCGGAGCCGTCTTTTTCCTCGAGTTCGAGCGAAAATCAGCAACAGAAAAAAATTCAGCGTCAAATAAACAGTACACCGTACATGGGATTTCGCGGCTAAGACATAAAAATCCAAGTTAATTATTCAGTACATCGACGATGAAAATTATTAACCTTGGAAGCATTTAGGCCGACACGAGTCCACCTCGAAGCAGCACTTTCCGGGAAATTGAAAAAAGAAATGGTACTGCGATTCAATCTCACGTAATCTAGTGCTTGCCACCTGCAAAAATTATGACAACCCTTGGTTCATGAAGGTTTGAGACAAAGAAGAAGGAAAAGTGAGCAAATAGCACAAACTTTCAGTGCGCCTACCACAGCTCCTCGGCCACGACGGCGGAGTCCGCCAACCTACGCCGCGTGCGGTAGCTCCGATACACCTTCTGCAGCTTCACCGCAGCACTCGATTCAGGTGGCGCGCTCCCCGGCGAACGGAGCACGTTCGATCCCGCCTCAGCTCCCGACTCCTGACCACCGACCACCGCCACCGTCGACTCTCCTCCCACAGCCACCGGGGAGCCGTCCGAACCGCCGCCGGCCGAAAGGCCAGCGTGCGGCCCGAGAATCAACTCGCGGAAGCGGCAGGAGCGGTCGTCGCCGTCGTCGTCACGAGTGCCGGAAGCAGAGCAGCACGGCATTTCGCGTTCGACGAACAGGTCGCCGTCCGTCCCGGCATTGTCCGGCGATGCGCTGGCGATGGAGACGTCCGTCGTGGAACCTCCGGAGGCCGGAGAGTCCGGAGAGTCGAGCTCGGGCGAGGAGGGAACGATGCCCGCGGGGAGAGAGCGAGGGAAGACGAGCTTCTCCCGAAATTCGAAGTCCGATGGGGATCGAAGGGCATCGAACTCCATGGGCAACCACGAAACACGGAGAATGAGGTGGAAGAAACCCTAGAGAATCGTGGCCGGAGCACGGCGAAAGCAGGATCGAGCTAGAGAGAGAGAGAGAGTGAGCGACAACGAGAGAGAGAGAGAGATTTAAATAGGAGAAGATGGGCACTGATACAAGTGGTGGTCACTGCCTGACTGGTGAGGCGAATACTTTCCCGGGAAACTGAACGGTCAACGGGAAATTTTTTAGTGAGAGTAAATCAGAGTTTGGGCGAGAGAAAAAGAGATAGCGAGGGGACCAGAGAGTCGCACTCAGTGGGAATTATTTTTTTTTTTTTGGTCAAATACAGGATTAGCGTTGTCCAAAACATCGGCCTAAACCGGATCGGATTGTCCCAGAACCGATGGTTCATAAAGAAATCGTTTCAGTTCCCGAGTTACAACGTGGGCATCGGTTCGATTTTCTATTTCAAATATGAAATCGCCCACTCATCCATCTGGATCAGATCGGTAATTTATTTAACATATATTTGTATTTTATATTTTTTTTAAAGAATAAGAAATCCTAAATCCACGATTTGAAATTCATTCATCTTGTCTGAAACTCTCACTTTCATCTCCATCTCTACTCTCGTCTCAAACTCTCAGTGTCTAACCTCAATCTCTTCGTCTTCGGCTTCGTCTCTCGACTCGCCATCTCAACTCCCATCATCACCTCTCTCTCTCTCTCTCTCTCTCTCTCTCTCTCTCCCTCTCTCTCTCTGTCTCTCGGTCGCTTCCATTTGCTATATGTTCGAATCCCTAATCTTCAATTTACTCACCAAATCCCTAATTTTCAATTTTCATTTGGTTGGTGAAGCTTGATGGGACCGGTTCCATGAACCCATCTAAGAACCTGACCGAACCGCAGATCTGGTTCCTGAGTGGGTCCATGAAATCAACGGGTAGTTCTTAGTTTCAATTTTTCAAAATCAGTTCTTTGTAGGCGATTCCCGATTCTAGGGTAGGAATCTCACTCCCGGACCATGCTCATAGTTATCTAGGCGTCGCCTAGGCGACAAGGCGACCTCGGATGCCCAAGGCGTCCGGTCGCCTTGCGGGTTCTCCTCAAGGCGGGCGCCTTGGTTGTCTAGGCGTCGCCTTGTGGACGCCTTGGGCGCCTTGGATGCCTAGGCGATGCCTTGGACGCTTCGGGCTCGGGTTAGCCAGATCTGGGTCGGATGGTGTCCGACGGTCGCGTGGCTGCTGGTCGAGGCTCCGGGGTGGCGTCGGGGCTGTGGTCGACGGCGAAGGAAGCGCAAAGCTGGCATCAGGTCTTTGAGCTCTCATATATGGGGTCGCGACTACGGGACAGAGGCTCGGGTGGTGGCTGGGTTTGTCTTCGGGCCTGAGGCTCTGAGCACGGCTGCGCGGGCAAGCTAGGACCTCGGTGGCGGCGGCTCCGAATCGCGACCTCAACTGGGCAGTGGTGGAGGAGGCCTCGGCGGCTGAGACATAGCGTAGATGGAAGGGGTTTTGCGGTCTGGGTCTCAACCGGCGTTGGATTTGAGGTGCACGGAGACGGAGGGGCTTGGATCAGCAAGAAGAAGTCGATGAAGAAGATGAAGACTGGAGACTGGAGAGGAAAAAGAAGAAAGTGAACAGGAGGGAGAGAGAGAGAGAGAGAGAGAGAGAGAGAGAGAGGAGAAAGTGGGGTGTACGTGTGTGTGTGTGGTGGGGGCCAAGGGGGTGTGGGTTTCCAAAGTAAAAAAAAAAAATTTGAAGTGATGTTTGAGACATGTCTTTAAATTTTAATTAGTAGAGTATGTTAGACTATTGTGAAATTATTGAACTTGTAGTTACTTAATCTCAATTATCTATTCCATTTTATGATTATTATATATCTTAAATATATATGATAATTGTTTATTTTTAATAATCTTTCATACATATATTTACTATGTTGAATCATGAATGTAAATTTTGAAGTGCAAATGTAAAATATAATATATATATATATATATATATATATATTTAAAAATTTAACTATATTGTCGCCTTATCGCCTTGCGGACAACTAGGCGGGCGCCTAATCGCCTAGGCGTTTTAAAGGCATCTGCTCGCCTTGTCGCCTTAACAACTATGCTCATCCCTAAGTGGGACTATCGTCTGCTTGCATGCGAAATTTTGGGAAATTAACACAACTAGTTCCTGAATTTTGGTCCAATATGTAATGTCGCTCCAGAATATTTACTTTATTCAATATGATTACGGAAATTTAGTCTAAAGTGTAACTTTGGTCCGATATGCAAGATTGTTCCTAAATTTTTAATCCTTCGATGTGATTTTGAACTTTGATATGATGTCCAACGTCGTTCATGAATTTTTAATCATTTCAATATGGTCTTTGAATTGTGGTCCATTTTGTAATATCGTCTCTCAACTTTCAGATTATTCGACATGATCCATGAAATGTCAATAGATGTCCTATGTAATTCTTGAATTATATGAAATTGTAGGGCGAAAACTTCCCTGCGCGAGAAAATGGAGTTCCAAAGGAAAAGAAAAAAAAAAGGAAAATGCGAAACGGTGAAAGAAGGAGGAGGAGGAGGCCGACGGGTGGGGATTTCCTGCATGTATGTCACGTGACATACACTCATCCCCACCCTCCATTTGAATTTCCCTCCTCTATGGAGGGTGGGGATGCTATGGATCCCCTGATATTATGTCAGGGGATCCGGATCCCCGACGCCGACCATGGTGAATCACGTGTGGTCCACTTTTGACTCTCAATTATTGAATTCGGTTTTGTCTATGGTGTTCTATCCACACCACTAATAACCCGATTGAGTGCGCACCCAAAGCCCCGCCATGATTTTTGTGTAAAAGTAGAAGTTTAGAAATGCTGAATTTTGATTTTATTATAATAAAAAATGTTAGAGATTTGAGGTTAAATAAAGCATATGTCTTTCTTTAAATTTTGCTAAGTAAATAGCAAGAATAACTAATATCGACTGTAATCACCCGTTCCAAAGTCAAAGTCGTAGCTAAATGTCAAAGTGTGATCAAGGGTTGCTTTTGAACTTTAGGCTGGACCACATTGAATTTTCTTCGATCCAATCAAGTAAAACCCGCCAATCAGAAGCTGCGATCGGAGAATTCTTCTTCCAGTCAAAAAATGAAGGTAAAACACTGCTCATTCATATCATCAATTTTCAACTCTTAATGGGTTGATCAAACACGTGCTTAGACTTTGGTCCAATGATTTCAATATCACTCAGTTTACACAATACATTATCTTACTCGACACGTGCGCAAAGCGTTGCCTTTAAAGTTTAAACGAGTTATCGTAATAAAAACAAGTCAACACGTCTGTGCATACCAATCCCTTTTTAACGCGCTTACGATGAACAAAGACACGCTTAGTTTAGCTATAAAGGTCGAATTGCTATTCGTGCTGACCCGATACGAATAAATGTGATTACACACAGGTGTAAACGCCTTCATACACGTTCATTCATAAGAATTCAAACGTCCAACATGTGAAAAAGTGTCGTGTCATGTAACTTACTTAGTGAACGTGGTTGTATTCTGACTTTTAAAGTAATAAAGTGATTAACGAATGTGTCGCATTCGGATTAGGTTTATATTAATCCTAAACGATAATGACACGAGGAGACGAAGTACGAGACCTACCTAAGTTATGAAAGATCCCACCTGTTTAAAGAAGGCAAAAAGAAAAGGAAGGCCCCCTTCTTTATCAAATGTCCGAAAATATCAGCTCTAGCTCTTATGCAGGACAACTCAAAGTGCTCTTTATCTCTCGTTGTCTCTCTCTCTCTCTCTCTCACGGAGTCACGGTCACGTTCTATTATTTTCATTGGAGATTATGCTTTCATCGACACTGAAAAATAACAAACACAAGATATTGAATGGACAGCAGGATCGCCATGTCCTGAGATTCAGTAAGTTGAGAGTAAGACACTGAACGGACGGCAAAGCCACTGTGTCCCGAGATTTGGTAAGTTAAGAGCAAGGTACTGAACGGATGATAAAGCCACTGTATCTCGAGACTCGGTAAGTTGAGAGCAAGGTACCGAACGGATAGCAGGGCTACTGGGCCTCGAGATTCGATATCCTGCAATCTACTGCTTACCTTAGGAATATTATAAATTGTAGAAACTTGACACTCAATCATTCAATTCATAATCCGCACTCGATCCATTTATGTTCGATCTTTCCATACATACCCATCTATCCAATCACCTTTCGCCTTAATTCCCCTTGACACTTGAGCCGCAAGACCCCTCTTAATAAAAAAACGAAGAACGAATTTCGGTGAAAGATATTCCCGTCACAAAATAATCGAACAGCTTGATTAGGAAATTTGCACTTTGCAAATCATTTGGTTAATTGTGGAAATTATCTAATTACTTCTTGTGTCTACATGTGACAACATTTTCTCGAACTCGTCTTGAAGACTGTAAATGCGCCAAGAGATGCGAGCATAGAAATTCGATATCCCCTTCATCCTCATTAGGGATGACAAAAAATAACTGACTTGACCGGACCCGCCCAAACTTGACCCAACCGATTCGATCTGATTTTCGGTTCCACAAAATTAGAACCGGTAGTTGTTAGTCTGATTTCTGATTTTAGGGGTGGAACTGCCTCCTCGGACCTAATCAACTATTTATTTTTTTTAATTTTAAAATGTTATTTCTTAAAAATATTTAAAGAAATCATTTGAACTCTTAATTGTAAAGGATACTTCTACACATTTAAAATGTGCATATGTGATCCAAAGTTATCCGTGCTCATCAGCAACTAAGGCGTCTCTGTTCCTGGAAGCATTATTTTTAACAGAAACATTTTTTTGTGTTTATGTTCCCGACTACGATTTTTGCTAACAAAAACGTGTTTGGTAAGTGTATATATATATATATATATTTGTCCGTCGCCGACGACCGACAACGGCGGCAATAGATGGTGGTTCAAAAAGTGTTCCAAAATCCAAAAGCTTGAGTTTTTTTTTTATTCAAAAGTGTTCTCAGACACAAAAGTGTTTCGCGGAACACTTTTGGAACAAAAGCAATTTCCCTGAAGAGTTTCCATATAGGCCCTAAAATGACGATAATTAAATTAGCATCACCGTATACATCAACTTTTATCAATTTAATTTCAACACGTTGAACTCAGGACGATTACGGTCGCAGAAAAGCATCCTATGTGTTTTCCGTACCTCGTAAAAGATTAACCATCCAACTACTATTTCTACATATCAACCCGAAATATATCCTAAACGGTATTTAGCTTTATGACTTAATTATCATCATCGAATACAAGAATTTCAGGAGGTCACGATATCTCCCCTAAAGCTAATTCCGGCGGCGCTTACTTCCAAGCGGTCTCTGTTGCCGGCATTCTCTATCACCTTAAGTTTGAAAGGTATGTCAAATATAAGTGGAGACAACACAGATTACGAAAATCATTTGGAAACAATTGAAATACTCCTGTTCTTGTATGTCGTACGATAATGAGGAGTCTCTAGTATGGGCCAAAAAAGACAAAATCAAGATGCTTGCTTCCTGCCCCAACCACCGGAGCCTTATCATAAATATATAAGTTGGAATCCTACTGGTACCTTCACCTGTCCCACACTCACATTTAGTGCGTTTGATAACGCGACAATATTTCTGCTTTTGCAATGAAAATTTATTTGATAATGATGGGCGCCGGTGGCGGTGGGCAACAACGGCAGACGATGGTCGCGGCGATGGGCAACGGTTGGCCAGAGGCGGCAATGGCGGAAGCGTGGTTGGGAGCGAGAGACACTGAAAATAAAAGGAAGTCGAAGTGAGAGAGATATTGATGCTGAGAGGTTTCCACTTCTGAAACATAAAGCAACTTTTCTTAACTTTCGAAATTGGCTCGAAAACAACTTCGAAAGTATAAATTTGTTTCGGAAGTAGAAATGTAATGTTGCGTAACCAAGCGAATTTCTGTGTTAGAAGTGTTGGGCTTTGTTAAATATGTCTTGAATTTTATGTACTCGGCCTGGTTAATTACCCGACCCGACATATTTTGTGCGACCCAAAATTGGAGAGAAAATTGAGATTTGGTTCGTGACGCGGAGAATTGGGCCGATAGGCCCAACTCAGAGCAAATGAACAAATCTCCATAGCGGTGTGACAGATCGTAATGGGGGTTCGGGGGCAACGGCCCCGAGAAAATTTTTTTGGGCCCTATTTACTAATGCGGCTAGGGTTTATTTTGCTGTACGGCGATTTTTTCGTCATCTGAGAGATTTGTGAGCTGTGAGCTTTGTTCAGTCGCTGAGAACGACTTTTGTAATCTGCACTCTCCTTGATTATAGTGGAATCTCGTTTTGCCTCGCCCGTGGACGTAGATCACCTTGATCGAACCACGTAAATCCTTGTTGTTCTGTGTTTGTTTTCCGCGTTTCGTCACAACAGGCTTTTTATTTAAAGCCCAGTCCAGCCCATGCCGTTGTTTTGTTAATTATAAACCTAGGGCGGCAGCAGCAGCAACATATACACAGAAGACACACGCACGAGAGAGAAAAAAGAGAGCAAAAACGCAGAAAACAGGAGGGGCGCAGCAGCAGTTTTTCTGGGCGTCCAGTTGAGATCAAATCGACGATCGGAGGTCTTTCCGTCGTCCGGTTGGGCTGAAATTTTGACAGCATCTTCAAGACTCGTTGTTCTTGATTCTGTACGGTTGGATTGTGATTTGGAGGTATTTACTGTAGCTGTTCGTGGGTATTTCGGGACTGCATATTTTGGGGGTGATTTTCATCCGGTTCTCTCGTTTATGGTGTTGTTGTTGCTTGATCTTCACTTATAACTTTGGGATTTTATTTTCGTTGTATTCAGCGAGTTGTGTACCCAAACGATTAATATATAGTGAAGATTCGGGTGGACTCCGTGAGCAGTCTCGTGATTTTTATCCTTCGCATTGAAGGGGTTTTCCACGTAAAAAATTATGGTGTTATTTTTCTTTCAATTCGCATATTTCCATTGGTTGTGCTCGAATCGGTTTCTCACAGGTTTAGTCAAAGGGGGAAAATTATATCCGCTGCCTGTTTTTCCCAACATAGTGGTATCAGAGCATTGTTTTTGACTGAACGATGGAATCGAACGTGAGCAGAATGGTTAGTTTGAATGGAAAGAATTATCATGTATGGAGAGGGAAGATGGAAGATCCACTATATGTGAAACGGTGGCATTTACCAGTGTTTGCTGATACTAAACCTGATAATATGAGCGATGCCGATTGGAATCTTGAGAACAAAATTGTATGTGGATTTATTCGACAATTTGTCGATGATAATGTTTTGAATCACATCAGCAAAGAATCACATGCTAGGACATTGTGGAATAAGCTGGAGTCATTATATGCACGGAAGACTGGCAACAACAAAATATGTTTGATTAAACAATTTATGGAGTTGCGTTATAGAGATGACCAATCTATATCATATCACTTGAATGAGTTTCAGCGAGTGATAGATCAACTTTCTGCCATGAATATTAAATTTGATGATGAAGTGCAGGGACTTTGGTTGCTATGTATCTTGCCGGAATCTTGGGAGACTTTTCGTATGTCTTTAATTAATGCTGCACCTGATGGTATTGTTACCATGGATTTTGCAAAAAGTGGTGTTCTGAATGAAGAGATGAGAAGAAAAACACATGGTTCTTCCTCTCATTCAGAAGCTCTAGTTGTTGAAAACAGGGGCAGAAGTCAGAGTAGAGGTCCGAAAGGTAGATACAAGAGCCGAAGCAAGTCAAGATCATGGAAGAAGACTATTGAGTGTCATCACTGTGGTAAGATGGGTCATATGAAGAAAAATTGCTTCCAGCTGAAAAATGAGATTAGGAATGAGAAGAAAAATGGCAATGAAAATAACGAGAGAAGAAATAATGGTAGTGATGATCGGGTGGCAACTGCTACTGATGAACTTGTTATTGTTTGCTATAATGATAATGTTAATTTTGCATGTGATGATTCAAACTGGGTTATTGATAGTGGAGCTTCTCTTCATATTACATCTAGGAAAGAGTTCTTTACATCCTACAAGTCAGAAAATTTTGGTACCTTAAGGATGGGTAATGACGGTTTGGCTGCTGTTGTTGGCATAGAAGATGTGTGCTTGGAGACTAATACCGGAGCAAAACTAATTTTGAAAGATGTTAGACATGTTCCTGATATTCGTCTGAATCTGATTTCAACTGGAAAGCTTGATGATGCAGGATTCTGCGGTACTTTTGATAATGGTCAGTGGAAACTCACCAGAGACTCATTAATTGTGGCTAGAGGTATGAAACAATCTTCCTTATATTTATTTCAGGCTAAGATTTCCAAAGACATGTGTAATGTTGTGGAAGATGAGAATGCAACTGCATTATGGCACAAGAGGCTTAGTCACATTAGTGAGAAAGGAATTGGCTTATTAGCCAAAAAGGGTTTACTCTCTGGAGTAAAGAGTGCAAGATTTGAGAAGTGTGCACATTGTTTAGCAGGGAAACAACGAAGAGTTTCTTTCAAGAGTCATCCGCCTTCGAGAAAATCAGAGTTGCTAGAACTAGTGCATTCAGATGTTTGTGGTCCAATTAAACCACTAACACTTGGTGGCGCAACATACTTTGTGACCTTCATTGATGACCATTCAAGAAAATTATGGGTTTATTTCTTGAAGACGAAGGATCAAGTGATAGATACATTCAAGCAGTTTCAAGTTTCAGTTGAAAGACAGATTGGTAAGAAGTTGAAATACATTCGTTCAGATAACGGTGGTGAATACATCGGGCCATTTTGATGAATATTGCAGGCAATAGGGAATTCGACATCAGAAGACACCTCCTAAAACGCCTGAGTTAAATGGCGTAGCGAAAAGAATGAACAGAACACTGATTGAGAGAGTCAGATGTTTGGTTTCAGATGCAAAATTGCCAAAATATTTTTGGGGAGAGGCTTTGAGTACGGTGGTACATGTTCTTAATATTTCTCCCATTGTTGCTTTAGCTGGTGATGTTCCAGACAGAGTTTGGTTTGGAAAGGAAATTTCATATGATCATCTAAAAGTGTTTAGCTGTAAAGTTTTTGTTCATGTTCCAAAGGATGAGAGGTCCAAGTTAGATGTCAAGACAAAAGAGTGCATCTTTTTTGGTTATGGTTCTGATGAATTTGGCTACAGGCTTTATGATCCAGTTGCAAAGAAAATTATCAGAAGTCGAGATGTAGTATTCGTTGAGAATGAAACCATTTGTGATATTGAGGAGTTAAAGAAGACATATTCCCGTGATTCTGATATGTTAGTTGATACTAGCTCAATCTCACCTTTTGAGTTGCAGGAACAGTTGCATGATCAAGTTGAAGACGGTGTTCAAGATCAGACTATAGATCAGCAGGTTCAGGGTCAGACTCAGAATAATCAACCGGTTGAAGATCAGGCTCAAGATGATCAGCATCATTCAAATGACATTGATGCTTAAGAGATTGCACCATTAGCTCCACCAACTACTGCTTTGAGGAGGTCTGCCAGAGACCGCACCTCATCTACTAGATATTCCTCTAATGAGCATGTTTTGTTGATAGATGCAAGTGAACCTGCAACTTTTGAAGAAGCAGTAGAAGATAATAACATGAAGGAATAGTTTGATGCAATGCATGATGAGATGAAGTCATTACATGACAATCACACTTTTGAGTTGGTGGCATTACCTAAGGGTAAAAGAGCTTTGAAGAACCGATGGGTTTATAGATTGAAGCAAGATGAGATGACTTCACGTCCTCGATATAAAGCCAGATTGGTTGTTAAAGGCTTCAATCAGAAAAAGGGAATTGACTATGATGAGATATTCTCACCAGTTGTAAAAATGTCTTCAATTCGAGTTGTTTTGAGTTTAGCAGCTAGCCTTGATCTCGAGGTTGAGCAGATGGACGTGAAGACCGCTTTCCTTCACGGTGACTTGGAGGAAGACATATACATGGAGCAGCCTGAAGGTTTTCAGGTAAAAGGTAAAGAGAATTATGTTTGCAAACTGAAGAAAAGCTTGCATGGCTTAAAGCAGGCGCCGAGGTAATGGTATAGAAAATTTGAGTCTTTTATGGGGGAGCAATCATATAAGAAGACTACTTCTGATCATTGTGTATTTGTGTAGAAATCCTCTGAATGTGATTTTATTATCTTATTGCTCTATGTTGATGACATGTTGATTATTGGTCAGAATGCTTCTAGGATTGACAGGTTAAAGCAAGATTTGAGCAAGTCATTTTCAATGAAAGACTTGGGGCCGGCTAAGCAGATTCTTGGTATGAGGATCACTCGCGACAGACAGGCGAAGAGATTATGGTTATCTCAAGAGAAGTACATAGATAAAGTACTTCAAAGGTTCAAAATGGACAAAGCTAAAGTTGTAAGTACACCTCTTGCTACGCACTTTAAGCTTAGTCATAAACAATGTCCGTCAACTGAGAAAGATCTGAAAGAGATGGAAAAAGTTCCTAATACTTCTGCAGTGGGTAGTCTGATGTATGCAATGGTTTGCACAAGACCAAATATAGCTCATGCAGTTGGAGTGGTTAGCCGTTTTATGTCAAATCCAGGTAGAGAGCACTGGAATGCATTGAAGTGGAAAATGATATATCTCCGAGGCACTTCTAGTTTGAGACTTTCATTTGGGAGTGATAAGCCAATTCTTGTTGGATATACTGATTCTGACATGGCAGGTGATATTGACACAAGGAAATCTACTTCGGGTTATCTGATTACTTTCTTAGGGGGAGCTGTGGCTTGGCAGTCAAGGTTACAAAAATGTGTTGCCTTGTCGACGACAGAGGCAGAGTTCATCGCAGCAACTAAAGCATGTAAGGAATTGCTTTGGATGAAAGAGTTCACGCAGGAACTTGGTTTCAGTCAAGAGATGTATGTTTTACTTTGTGATAATCAAAGTGCTATACATCTTGCAAAGAATTCCACTTTTCATGTCAGGTCAAAGCATATTGATGTGAGGTATCACTGGATACGAGAAACTTTGGAATCCAAAGGGTTAGAACTTGAGAAAGTACACACAGAAGATAATACTTCAGATATGATGACGAAAGCTCTCACTAGAGAGAAGTATGAATTTTGTCGGCGTCAGGCCGGCATGAATTTATGATGAATTCTTTTGTGTCGGGATCTCCCTTAATGGGCTGGAGGGGGAGATTTGTTGGGCTTTTTATTTAAAGCCCAGTCCAGCCCATGCCTTTGTTTTGTTAATTATAAACCTAGGGCAGCAGCAGCAACATATACACAGAAGACACACGCACAAGAGAGAAAAAAGAGAGCAGAAACCGAGAGCAAAAACGCAGAAAACAGGAGGGGCGCAGCAGCAGTTTTTTTGGGCATCTAGTTGAGATCAAATCGACGATCGGAGGTCTTCCCGTGGTCCGATTGGGCTGAAATTTTGACAGCATCTTCAAGACTCGTTGTTCTTGATTCTGTACAGTTGGATCGTGATTTGGAGGTATTTACTGTAGTTGTTCGTGGGTATTTCGGGACTGCATATTTTGGGGGTGATTTTCATCTGGTTCTCTCGTTTACGGTGTTGTTGTTGCTTGATCTTCACTTATAGCTTTGGAATTTTATTATTGTTGTATTCAGCGAGTTGTGTACCCAAACGATTAATATATATTGAAGATTCGGGTGGACTCCGTGAGCAGTCTCGTGATTTTTATCCTTCGCATTGAAGGGGTTTTCCACGTAAAAAATTCTGGTGTTGTTTTTCTTTCAATTTGCATATTTCCATTGGTTGTGCTCGAATCGGTTTCTCACAGGTTTAGTCAAAGGGGGAAAATTATATCTGCTGTCTATTTTTTCCAATAAGAAGTTGTATTATCAAATGGATATCTACTCCAAAAAAGCACTTACGAAGGAGCGGACATTCATTTTCAAACTTCATGCAACAGGAAGAGTAACGAGTGACGTGTTCTAATTTTGCTTGATTCCTCGTATTTCGTGGTAATTTCATGCTTGCCAGGAGACGAGTGCTTCGAGAGAGATTTCCTGACAAACGCGAAATCACGAAGAAGTTGCAATGACAGAAAGACAACTCACGAGACTAGATCCCAAGGTCTCTCCCGCGGTAACAATTAACAATGCACGTCCTCGTAGACCGACCATGATGGTGGCATATTAGGTAAATGAGACTGCGTTGACTTCTGTTGCAGACAAATGAAACAAAAAGCGCTGAAGAAATCGAACAAGAGGTTGGCAAGCCGACATGAATTCTCCTCTACAAAATTGTGGTTACCTAACTTGTTTTTGTTAACGTCTAATTAATACAATAATACTCAGCTGTCCAACCATCCGACCTCTCGTCTCTTTTCTTTTTTTCTTTTTTCACGATTATATCTTTAGGTTTTCGAAGGTCGAAATCATCCAATCCGAATAAGTAGCACTTGGTAGCCCACTCTACCTTTGTTTCGCCGAAATTTCTCTAGTGACAGAAAAATCTTTCACCAAAAGTCATTTTTCAATTTTTTAGGCTCTGTTCGTTTCGTGAAGAATAATTTTTAGGAAAATATTTTTACGTTCGGTTCATAGAATATAAATGAGTCAAGGAAAACACCTTCAAAAAAAAAAAAGAGGAAATCATTTTCCCCCATCTTCCTTTCCTCCATTTCTTCAAATTCCTTTTCTTTCTAAAAGATGAGTCGTGGTATTTATACTGATTGTCTCACAATTCCTCCTCGAGCGGCTTCCAACGGTTGTGTCCATCTTCTTTCATCTCCGGAAATCTTTGCGCCCATATTCTCATAATGTCATGTGATCTTCTTCCCAAGCAGTTGTTCCCTTAACAACGCACGTCAATTGTCCCGCGCTCGCAACTGATCTGCTCTTCAATGGCTTCAAGCTTGTAGCAGCAACTTGACGTGTTCATCTCTCCTCTAGTATCTCAATATATAGCTTATCGGCTCTTACTTACCAATCTGTGCCCCTATCGATTAACTATTCGTATGTCGACAACAAATTGGTGACCGTTATTATGCATCGGAGGCGATATCAATTTTGATCGCGAATGACTGGTTGCGTGCCTATCGATATTTATCGTTTGATCGCGCGCCGACGATCCAATTACTTTCTGGTGCAAACAAGTAGCGATGGAGTGGGCAACTAAAACCCTCAAATCAAGGGTAGATTAAAAATCGCTTGGCGCAGAGTCTTCTTTACATATGCCGGTGGATGCTCTCGCTTTCCAAACGAAGGCTATCATGGACATATCCTCTTTGAAACATAAGGTTGACCCTTTGATTTAAACCATGATTAGCTTTCTCGTCGCCGTCCATGGTCAAATCAAGCGGCCTACGCCAATGGAGATGATTCCCTTTAAAGTGAGCACCGGTCTTATCATTAATTCATCATCATCTGGCTTTGTCCTCGAGCGCTTCGCTGAAAAGCCTAGCCACCTTTTGGGCGATGATATTAGTACAGATGATGAGATAAAAGGGCATGATGCTTATATTATACAGTTGCATGAGATTCCACGAGAGGTTATTCTAATATTAGTTGCAAAGGCGGATCTGCTCCTCCGAGGAGACAACTTAGGGCAACTAGAGAGTTCTTTATAGGGGGAAAGAAAGGTATAATGAAATGAATTATTGAAACAATGTAAGATAATATTATCAATAAAAGTTGCTAGAAATCTATTTAAAAAAGACGGGAAGTAAAAATAATTGTTTGAAGCATGCAAGCATTGCTTTTAAGGATAATTATTCTGCCACTCGGAATACGAAACTCGGTGCGTAAGACTTATAGCAGCTATCCCTGCAAAATACAACAAATCTTCTTCTATACTTCACACTGAACATTACAAGGAACAAAAACAACATTATAATTATATATATATATATATATATATATAAAACTTAGCGAAGAATAGAAAAGAAGGACAGCCAAATTCTTTTTTGTAATTTTGAGACGGCCATTTTGAATTGTGGGTTGTAATTTTATAAGTAAACAAAATAGCCGTTAAGAATCAATTGGTAATTAATTAATGACTGGTATTTTGCCGTTACAAGAATAATCTCGAGTTTAAGAAGAAATAAATCAAACGTTACAAAATCGTTATCCATTTGAAGACCATTAGAAAACCGTTATGTGACCGTTAGAAACCAGCCGTTGAGAATAATGATGGTTAATCATAGTGGTTGTAATTGCTATCAAATAAACCATTTTAAAGATATTTCCAAAATGCTGAAATATCTAGCATAAATAACCATGAACTTTGACTCAATGTGCAATGTGATTTATGAACTTTAATTTGTTGAATGTGGTCTCTGAGCTTTATTTCAATGTGCAATGTCAATCCTGAACTTTTAACTTGTTCGATGTGGCGTATAAATTTTTTGCTTATGTTCAATTTAATCCTCACATTGAACAACTTAAAAGTTCGGGAATACATTACACATTGAGCCAAAGTTCGAAAATTATTTGTATAATTTTCTCCGATACGGTGCCTCCACATGTTTATTCCGAGTACCACATCGAGCCACGATCCGAGTAGCCTCGCGACGAGCCTTCGCCATTGTGATCCGGAGCTCGATCGATGGAAACCGGTTTCCGCATCCCGGACATCGTTCGCCTTTGTGCCGAATACTGTGCTGTTAGGTCCAGACATCTTTGCCTTTGGTACACCAAACGACCGAGAATGGACTGGATCAATCATAATTCCATAATGCTGAGACGTTTGGCTAAAATTTCACAATAAGTCGTGCAAATGGACAAATGATGTTTAGTTACGACGTTGATGGATGGAATTTAAGCAATAGAGAAACGAAGCTTCCAGCTGTTTTCATTCTTTGGGCTTTTTAACCCAAATGCACTATATGTGTATTAGTGTCACCAGGCATGACCGGAACGAGTCAAAGCCTGCACGTTTTTCATACCCAACCCTAATACCACGGAAACTTCCCGATGGTTGCCTAGTCCACTGGGGTCAAACTTAAGCTCAAAATCGAGAGGCAACCCAATACGTCTTCCTCCTCTTCTTCTTCTTCTTCTTTTTTGTCTCTCTCTCTCTCTCCCCTCCACCAATAGTAGTTTCTTTTTTTAGCATTTGACTGGCTGCTGACTTAAAAAAATAAAAAATAAATAAAAAAAATAAAAAGTAGACTTTATCATCTTAGTGGGTTTGCGAGCGGGGGCTCGCCGGCGACCCCCTATCCTTGTCCCCCACCCTCACCGGTCATTGCCGGCGATGGTGGGGCGGCGACAGTAAGTGTTGTGTAAGCTCTCGCTTCTGCACTTCTATTTTTTTATTTTTTTTAATCTGACGTTGATTTTTTTTATTGATTTTTACCTTTTTTTTATTGAAGATTGGATCCTCCGACGAGTCATGTAGATGCCAAGTATGATTTTCGATGATGTTCACCTGAGTTGGCACTGAAATATCCATTTTTCAAAAAAAAAAATTGACACTTAAATGATCCTAAAAATATATATTGACACCAAAGTAAGCGCCGCATATAAATATTGGTACTCCATGTGTTTTTTTTTTCCATTCTATATGGCCCTTTTGAATAGCCGACATTGCATTCAAAAGTCTCCCTAGCCCCCATTCTGATCCATTCGACGTGCTCCGCTGAATAGAAAGCCATCTTTCCCCTTCCCCTCTGGTCTTTTAGATAAGGTTAATATCATGAAAACTCCAAACTGGTAGACATGTGACAAATTTACCCCAAATTATTTTTTTGATCACGATAAATCTTAAACTGGTACAGTTGTGACAAATTTACCCCAGACTATTTTTTTGACCATCAAAAATCCTAAACTGGTACATTTGTGACAGATTTACTCTAATTTTTTTTACCATGAAAAACCCCAAACTAGTATACCTATGTCAAATTTACCCTCCGTTAAATTGGATTAATACCACGAAAAATTTCAAACTGATACTCATATGACAAACATAGGGGTAAAAATCTAAACCGGTGCGCCCGTCAATTGCCACGTGTCCTATAGCTTAGCACTGTAATGGTTAGATTTGACGAAAACTAACGGATGATAAATTTATCACAGATGTACCAGATTGGGGTAAAATTGTCACAAGTAAACCAGTTTGGGGGTTTTTGTGGTTAAAAAAAAAATAGGTTTTGATAAATTTGTCACAAGTGTACCAGTTTGAAGTTTTTTGTGGTATTAACCCTTTAGATAATGATGTGTAATTGCTGTCCAATTTCTTTCGGCTTTTCCAAATTTAGATTCTTTAGAAATGTAATTCTCAATATTATCAGAATAATCTCTAACATTTTGCCCACTCTTATTTTTTTAAAAAAACTGATATATCATATATAAGCAAAATCGAAATTGAGTTGCATGCAACCAACAACTTATTTAAATTGGGTCTTGTCAAACGGCCGCCTCTCTAAGTATACTTAACAAGGAAATGTTTTGACTTTCGTTGTATCTGATTGCACATAACACGAGAGAGCCGATGCATCGGAAAATAGAATCTTTCCTTAAATGAGTGCTTATAAGTGTCGTCGGAAAATAAAATCTCGTGAGTTTAGCAAAACCTATAGGTAAAAGAAATAATCCAAAAAAGCAACTTAAAACGTATTGCCTATACTGAATATGATTACGAAAGTATCATGCAGTAAATCCTTTTAATTTAAAACTTAAAAAAAATGGTAAATTTTCCCATTACTTATCAAGGGAATAAGACATCACGCTACTGAGTGAGTGAGAACCTCCAGCTCAACAAGCGACATTGGACCTTCGGCCCATGAAGTAATTTCGTTTTCGCAAGTAGGCCCAAGAAGGCCCAAATTCATATTCAGGAGCAAGGAAGGCCGCGACGCCGTTTATAAAGACCCATCCTTTTACGTGAAGGGATCATCTGCCCTTTCCTCAGAAGGGCAGGCTCTGCCCTTGGAATACGAGCCGTCCGTGTTATGAATGGACGGCTCAAATTATTACTAAAAAAATAAAAAACACAAAAAGTTACCCCCTAAAATAGGAGATCTGGGCCGTCCGTCTAAAAACGGATGGCATGGATCCCAAGGGCAGGCGCATGCCCTTCTAAGAGAAGGGCAGACGATCCGGATTCTCCTTTTACCCCACCCACGGGTCAAACAACTGTGAAGGGATCGTCTGCCCTTTCCTCAGAAGGGCAGGCCTTGCCCTTGGAATCTAGACCGTCTGTGTTATGAATGAACGATCCAGATTATTACTAAAAATAAAAAATAAAAGACCTAAAAAGTTGCCCCCTAAAAATAGGAGATCTGGGCCATCCGTCTAAAAACGGACGGCCCGGATCCCAAGCGCAGACAATCCGGATCTCAAACAACTTGCGTTGCGTCCCACGAATAAGTCTCCGAGAGATCGAGACAAGGACGCTGCATATATCTCTTCACGCGTTTGTGTTGGCGATTGTGTCTGCGTCATGCATTTCTCTAACGACCCCGATTTGACAAGAGAGGGGAGTGGTCGTCGGGGCATGAGGGCTTGGACAAAGAGCGGTTTTTGACATATTTCTAAGATGGCAGAGTGGGCAAGAATGAACTAAACTGTGTACCGAACAAGAGAGAAAGTTTGTTAGGAAAGTACATCTTTTTGGACGTAAGGGCGATGTTTACTTCGAACTTCAAAGGTGATTGTGCTTGTAGTTCGTCTTTGCACCTGTAGATTAAACTTGACCGCATTGAGCTAGATCGGTCCCCGTAACCATTGGCCTTTTCCTCACCGGACTCGCCACGGAGCAACGTTTGCACTGATCCACGAGGCGAACCAAACCAATGAACGTAATGGAGCTCATGTTGGACCAGGGGCTAGGGTACTTCAATTCCTAGTCGAGCATCGAGATTCAATCTCGGAAAAGTTGGCGGATGAGTTTTCTGAACTCTACACCAAGTAATGGGCCGCACTGGACGAGATTTTCAGGCCCGATCGTCCGATTATTATCGGTTTCTGCTCTTTTAAAACGTCGACTGCCGTTCGGATTTCATCAGAGCTTTTTCTTCTTCCCTGACCACATTTTGTTTCTTTGAGTTCATCAGGACCGATCCCGATCCCGATCCCGATCTCAATCTGTTCATGTCAAACGTGGATGGACAGTGTTGCGATGCTGATGCTAAACGCGCCGTTCTTTCGGCCGTGACCCGGCCATGTGGAAAATGACGGTCCTCTCTGAAAAGCAGATACTTCCAAGTGTGGCCTAATGTTGTTGGACGGAGCAGGCAGAGGAATCTGTGGATCCCGAGTAGAGATTTGGGCAATCTAGCGTTGGGAAGACCGACACGGTTCGCGCGCATGCACTGGAATTGTTGAAGTTATTGTCTCACGTCGCCTGACAACTGTAGTCGCCTAAGTTCGGATAAACAGAATTAAGATTAAACGACTAATCTGAATCTAAACGCATAATGAGAAATCCAAATGTACATTAATGATCCGAGCCCAACGAATTCACGTTGTGTCCTTAAGACAATTTTGTCCCCTCAACCGGTACCCAATGTGTTGGACAATTGTCTTCCAGGATAGAACGGATCGACCTTTCCTCTAAAGTGGTACTTGTTCAGAAAAAACCTTCGAATGCAACTCTCGAAGAACACTCAGCACAAATGATGAGTAATGATGTATGAATGAGGGGAAAAATCGACAGCCACAATGCGATGGTCAGGGTTTGTATTTATAGACAGAAATGTGAAGAGTCGCAAACCAGAATAGATCTGAAGAATCATGAACTGAAACACTTTAATCGAACAATCATATTTGTTCGCTCTTTTTCGGACAAATATATGCGTTCGAACAAACATGTTCGTTCAAACCGATATGTTTCGAACACTCATGTTCGTTTGCTATTTTCTCGGTTTTAAAAATAATAAAATCAAACCGACGGAAAAAATATAAAAAAAAAAATGGAACACGCCAGGTCGAGGCCCAGGCCGACGCGTGTGGGCTGACCCAACTTTGTGGACGTCTTCTCCCGTTCACAAAAGTGAGGTGCTCCTTGGAGCCTAAATCCATTTGTGAGGTTCTAATATTTAAACTTATATTCTATCTCTCTTCTACCCAATGTGGGATTCCTCCATTCACACTCCTCTTTCACCTACTATGGGATTGGGACACCAAAAACCCAACAACAACGAGTCTTATATGCTATTTGTATTCATGCGGCCTTCCTTCATATATCAGCTTAAGTTTTTGGGTTGAACTTTCTATCGTAATATCAGAGCTAGTGTTGTCCGCGAATGTGCGTCCAATCCCCCATTACTTAGTCAAAATTCCACGTGCAGCAAGTAATCTGACTTGCACGTGAGATGGGCATTGAAGTTGTTGTCTCAATTCGCCTCACAACGAGTCTTATATACTTTTTATATTTGCATGGTTTCCCTCCAACTATCAGCTTAAACTCTTGGATTGGACTTTCTAACAGGAATCACGGGCAGTGTCGGGACTCGCGGCCATAGTACTTTCCTCATTCATGCTAAAGAGAATATCAAAACGCGATATGTAGTACCCGACAGAGAAAGAAGTCACAAAACCACTTCTTTTTTCGGTAACTCGGGGTCGCGTCTGGCTTTTCGAGCGCCCATCTAGTCTCCACCGGACCGTGGCGATCCGGTGGGGACGGGGAATTCGTCGTGGAGGATGCAAAGAGAAGAATCCAAGAAGAGGGATGGAAGGTAGGAGCGTGAGGTGTGTCGGGCGTGTAGAGATGTGGATGGGCCCGAGGGGCGTAAGCAAATTCGGCGGGCGTCGAAGCGTCCAACCAAAGTACAGGGGCCATAGGCGAGGGGACACATTTCAAAATGAGCGGTTCCCATCCTTACCGATCAATTGTCGATGAGGATGAGTTCGATACTCGAATGAGCCTTGGGAAAGAATTGGAAGCTCGCAATAGCGTTTTAGCTTTTGATTGACGAGAGAAGAGGAGTGACCGGTCGGCGCCGCCGCGCGTCTATCTCGTTCGTGCGTCGACATCGTTACCGAGTGCCCCGAGAGCATTTATTAACGAGATCCATTATATCGAGGTCGGTGCCTCCTTTCAACAATCCAGTTAATGTCTTGAGCTATGCAAACTAAGCCGTGAGCAAATCACGGTAAAGTCGAGGCTATTTTTACATGGTCCAGGCGGAAAAAAAAACGCGTCTCGATGAAAAAAAAAATGATAGATGCAGAAAGAAAGGGTACGAACGAGAGATGAGCGCTGGAAACTCCGGGCCGTTAACATAAGAGCTTCTAACCAGTTGTCGGGATGTTCGGTTTGAGCTAGAATCGGCTCATTTTATTTGTTCATTTGTTTTTTTGGATAAATGCATTAGAAGTCTTAAAACTCGTAAGGAGAGTGTAACTTAGTCCTAAAACTCTTTAAAAAAATGCAATCAAGCCTTAAAATTTGTCACGGAGATGCAATTGAGCCCTCAAACTTTCAAAAAGTGCAATCAAGTCCTAAAACTTATCAAATTAGTCCAATCAAGTCATTCCATCGAATGCATGTTCTAAAAGTTTTAGGATTCAAGTGCATTTTCGTCACAAGTTTTAGGGTATGATTGCACTTTTTAAGGGTTTTAGGGCTCATTTCAATACTCGTGACATGTTTTAGGACTTAACTGCACTTTCGTGGCAAGTTTCATGACTTTTAGTACACTTATTCGTTGTTTTTTTGGGTCCATGTAGCTCGTAATCCACTTCATTCAGCCTTTGGTGATCATGAGTGATAACATCGCTACTACTAAAAGAGAGGACTAGACGAAAACGACCGTTTATCATACGACAACCAATTTAACTCTAAACTTTTTGACGATCTGTCAATTTAATCATAAACCTTTCAATTGTATCAATTTAGTCATAAAACTTTTGAAATGTTGACAATATAGTCACTATGGCTTTTTTTTCTGTCCCATCTTTAACTCTCTTCTTTCTGATTTTTACTTTGTCTCTTTGTAGAGTGCGGAAGTCAAACCCTACGCCTTTGATACTGGCGCCTTCACCCTCCCCCAAAAAATCCCTTTAGCAATAGGGCCACATGCCTATTGACATGACCGTGATGATTAAGTTCTAAAGATTTACTCATTTTCAACAAAGAAATGAAAGGAAAAGATAAAAACACAATTCTATAAACAATCAAAGTTTGGTCTCCCATAGAGACCTTAATGTAAAACTGAAAGTTTGGTCACGTCCGATATTGAGGAACGGAACTCATCAAACTTCATAGTAACGATTTACCATCAATCGAAAAAATAAAATTACTACATATGAAAATAATTACTCACTAATAAGGCAATTAAGTTTGTGAATTCTGATGATGCATTTATTTCGTGAAAATTGAATGATTTAGAATATATTTTTCTAAAAAGTAATTGCTTTTATCTTTTACAAAAAAAATGAGCGGAAAATATTTTCATCGCTCACGAGGACATTTCGACATAAGTTGTTGTTGATAGTAAAAGTATTTCTTATCGACTAATTATCGCTCACAAAGATATTTTCCAAATCATTCAAAAAATTTCGCGAAATAAATGGAGCGATGATTGGAACATGTTAAAGACGTAGTACCACGTATGAAGAACAGTCACTAAACTTACAAGTGCTTGCAGGAAAATCATATTGGTCGAGGACAGTTGCAAAGCATTAGGCATCCTCAATTACCAATAGTATCAGCATTTTCACGTTGCTTGATTGTCGGTCCATAAAGGTAAATTACTGATATCACCTCTACGGGGACCCTAGAAGGATCTAACGAGGGGAGGTGGGGTCGGGAGGTGAGAAATTGATTGTGGATGAAGTTCCACTTCTTTTGATGCTTTGAAGCCACGAAACAATCTTTCTGTGTGTCACGCCACTACTTCCAAGGAGAAAACGGGAAACACGTATATTCTAGTTTTCAAGGTATGCAGATAGGTTTCAGATTCTAAAAATTGAGGAATAGCTCCGACAGGCAGGCTCTAGGTTCCTGAAGCAAGCCTTGGTATCTTTCTCGTCCCATGTCTTTGTGCTTTTCTCGTTCCGTGTCTTCGTACGATCCAGCGATATTCCATGACTTTCGATGGCGAGTGCGTAATCTGGAACCGTTAGTATGAGATTCCGTTTCCGACGATATCCATGACTGAGACATTTACTCTGTTAATGTTTAATATTATTCATGTGCTTAAATATGAGTTATGGTCAGTAGAACATGTGATTGGATAGACTCCAAGGCATATATGCAGGACAGGTTTCAGGTTTCAAAAAATTGAAAGACAGGAGTTTACAAAAAGTTTTAAAAGATAGCACCTTCCAACCTTCGTCTGGTAGCTCTAGTGACGGCTTGCGGTCTCCAATGCTTCCGGCGAGATCCAGACGAGTTCCTTGTATGTTCCAATGCCCCCAGAGTGCTTTGAAAGATCCTCGTGATGGTATGGGTCTTCGCCGTCACTCGCTGTTGCTCCTTTTGCTTCATAGAGATTGTTCAATCCATGCGCCCGCCACCTTCACCGAGTTACGAACTGCTATCTAAGTCGTCATTGTCAATTCGCAATGCAGAGTGGAAGTACTCAGGACAAGGGGTGTCGACGGGCCAGATCGAGCCGACCCGAAACTAAACAGTACCAACCTCGGCCCAGCCTGACCCTACCTGGCTAGAATTACATATGCCCCAACTTTCGAGCCACATAGGTAACTCTGATATTAGACATGAGTATAATCTACCTTGATTGACAAGATTAGAATACGAGATTCTAAGTTAAAGTCTGGTTTATCAATCACCGCTCGGAATTGAAATCACATAAACGTCACTCTAACTCACTATGATTTTCATACTTTGTCCGACAGGCATCACCCTGCCTAATGTGATTCACGTCGAATAATGTCGGAGTTACCTATGTGGCTTGCCATAGCAAGTAAAGAAGCAGCAAAAGGCCAAAAGAGGGTGATAAATGCTCACTCCAAAATGAAGCTATTTTCGATTGGTTTGATTCCAGCAAAAACATTTTATTTCCTTAAAAACTGGCCTCCGTATTAAACCCGTGAATGAAATCGTCGCTACGATAAAACATTGCACGATGATGAGCGCGTTTATCCCTCATATCATTCGTGTGCGATAGCTGCTGGTACGTTTTTCTCCACCTACATACGACATTTCGCAAGGAGTATTGCGATGTACGAAGGTCGCTAGACATTTCCGTTGCCCACATGCTGTCCTGCCAAAGGACACACGTACGGCTGGCTTTAAACTAGATTAAAGCCCTTACCATTGCAAAACCAAGGCTAGAGCCATAATCCTCGGAGTCGTCGATAGTCCGAATTACATATGGCGTTAGGGTTTGGTCTGATTGATTGAGAGAGAGATTTGGGAAAATATTTTAGGAAAATAATACATTTTTATTTTTAAATAACGAAAAATAATTATTTTTATTCATTTTTATGTTCCAATCAAATATCGAAAAATATAGGAAAATGGCTTCTTGAAAAATATTTTCTATATTTTTCGCTAAACAAACTCAATCATTTTTTAAAAAAATTAAACTGTTCGATGAAAATCTAATTTAATATTTAATTATTCTATCATTTTTAATCGGCAGAAGAACACTAGAAATGTCAATATTTGTGTACGACGCTCACTTTGGTGCCAATATTTTTTTTGGATCACTTTAGTACTATTTTTTTTAAATGATTATTTGAGTGCCATGTTCGACGTGGCTTGCCGGAAATCATATGCGGCGCACACGTGGCTTGCCGGAGATCCTAGTCAACAATAACAAAAAGCAAAATAAAAATAAAAAATTCCACCTAACCTAAAAACTAAAAGAAAAATAGTTAAACAGAAGAAAAAAAAAAGGAGGGAATCCCTCTGTTGAGCAGTGCCGCCGCCGCCGCCCTACCCCTCGCCGGCAAGGCCAGCGAGGGGATCCCAGGGGGTCGCCGGGGTCAGGCGACCCCCGCTGCGGCCTCACCAGGGTCCGCAAGGGCCGGCCGCGGTCGGGCTCGCAGATCTGGGCGAGGCGGGGGTCGCCCGACCCTATTGAGGTGGCGACAGGCTCAAGGGCTGACGGTGGCTTAGTGGTGGGGGGGTGCAGCGACGACGATGGTTGGAGTGTGGTGGAACCGAGAAGGGGAGAGAGAGAGTCGGAATCGGGGCTTGAGGTCGCGGGTCTTCCCAGCCGTGCGGAATGACGATGGTTGAGAGGAGCGGTGTGAGGTCGATGGCTCGAGGGCTGACGATGGCTGGGGGGTCGCGACGACGAGGATGGTTGAAGTGTGGTGGAGCCTGGTTCGAGTGGCGACGAACTGGGCTGAGGCGTCGGGTGTGAGCAGAGGGATGAGGGTCGTGGGTCGGGTAGTGTTGACACCTGATTTTTTTTTACCATTTATTATTGTGATTTTTATTCTTTAAAATTAATTAAAAATATCAAAAAAGGTCATAAAATCACAAAATCAACTTTGGAAGCCTTGGTTTAACCTTAGGAACCAATTTTGAACAAAAAATATTTTTCAGTATTTTTAATATTTTTCGAGTTTATTTAATTATAAAAATACCCAAAAAATCAGAAAAATACCATTCGTGGTCAGAAAAATACCCAAAAATATTCGATAATTTTGTTTTAATTTTCTCTTCAAGTGTGTCACTTTAAATCTCAAAAATTCGGCTCGGGTCACTATGTTCCTTCACAAACATAAACCCGAACCGAGCCTAAAAAAAAAATCATTTTCGAGTCTTTTAGTTTTCAATTCTCACTTTTTATAAGCTATGACATTGGATTCTAAAGTCTTAAAGTGCAATTAGGTCAATTTGCCCTCCAATTTAATCAATTTTTACCAAAAGGGCTTAATTGCACATTTTTCTTTCAATTAGTCCCCGGTTTCACGGATGTATACGTATGCTCTACGTATTTATACATCATACGTATTTATACGTTATGCATATTTGTATTGTTTGGTAACCTCTTTAACTCTTGTAATAATAATAATGGTTATTATTTTTAACACCTTTGTTAGTGCCTTTTTTAGCATTTTTGTATTGTGAGTGCTATTTTTAAATAGCATTTTTTGTATTATAAATTGTGAGTGCTATTGTTAGTGCTATTTTTAAATGACATTTATTTATCATAAATTGTGAGTGCTATTGTTAGTGCTATTTTTAAATGGCATTTATTTATCATAAATTGTGAGTGCTATTATTAGATAGAATTTATAATTGTTAGTGCTATTTTTAAATAGAATTTTTGTATTATAAATTGTGAGTGCTATTGTTAGTGCTATTTTTAAATAGCATTTTTGTATTATAAATTGTGAGTGCTATTGTTAGTGCTATTTTTAAATGTCATTTATTTGTGAGTGCTATTATTAGATAGAATTTATAATTGTTAGTGCAATTTTTAAATAGAATTTTTGTATTATAAATTGTGAGTGCTATTGTTAGTGCTATTTTTAAATAGCATTTTTGTATTATAAATTGTGAGTGCTATTGTTAGTGCTATTTTTAAATGTCATTTATTTGTGAGTGCTATTTTTAGATAGAATTTATAATTGTTAGTGCTATTTTTAAATACAATTTATTGGAAGGTATTTTTGGCTATAAAAGGATGGCAAGAGTTTTGAGGTTGAAGGAGAGAGACATTTTGTAGAGTGTGCAAATTTTTGAGAGCTTAGAGAGAAGAACACAAACACTCTCTATATTCTCATAATCTTGAGCGAGCAAAATATACTAAGTTCGGAATATTGATTCCGCATATTGCTAGCACAATTGTTGTGGAGTTATTAGTCGTCTCCCCGTTCGTCAATTGGTGGTGCGTCCGAACTAGATGCCTAACACTTGTGGAGGCTGAGATCGAAGAACATCGAACCGACACCTCCGTTCAAGCACGCTACGAGAGGTAATCTATTTACTCCCTTTGAGACTTTGTGATTTTTTTCGATTGAAATGCACGAAGTACGCCTCTGGAGATACATGTGTGGGTTGTTATTTATTTCCGCTACGTGTTACGTGGATCCCAACAGTGGTATCAGAGCCAATCCTTAGGTGTTTTCGTGCATTTAATTGATTTTTTGCAATTTTTGCAATACTATGGCCAATATGTATTAACGAATTGTTCGTCTTACATGGCTAATGGAGATTGATTATTTTATATGATAAATTAATCAACGTAGCAAAAATTGAGACTAAATCAATTTTGAATCGAAAATTTATGGCTATCTTATTTTACGTAAAAATTCTGAATATGATTCAACGTAGAATTTTTATTGTGCCTTCCTAAGTTTTAAATTGTGAATTTATTACTTACGTGAAAGGGTGGTGATCATGGAAAAATCCCTAATCAATGTGATTGATGTATATATGAATGTATGATGATTATTTATATATTTGGGGTTGTAATTATTAAATGGAGGCTGCGTACTCCTTTTATTTTTCATGTAATCTTTATTTTTAGCATAGTCAATTGTTGATGTAAATGCTACGAGGATTACGTGGAGGAGCCTTTTAAGTCGGCGAGCTCTTTGGGGCCCAATTCTTGAAGAGTTCAAGAAACCAAGAAGAAGCGAAGAGCGGCTCTCCGTTATTAAAATATTAAAATGATTATATGTGGTCTCATTGGCTCGAGACCCATTAAATCATAATTCCATGATCACCACGTAGGATAGATATTTATGTGATTGACATCTATTTATTTATTATGATTACGTGAGCATGTTAAACTGGTTAATGTGCAAAGTCAGACTTACCTCACCCAAAATTGTGCCTGCATGAAATCCTAGTTAGGAAAATCACTCGCATTAGGTACCGAAAGGGCGTTGGTAACGACACCAGCGTAACCAAGTCCCCGAACCCAAAATCTCTGGTTCCGCAGAATTGATCGATCTCTCCCAATCGGTCAATAAGGTTTCCGGTCTACCCTCCAAGAAAGACCGGTGGCGACTCCAAATGCATGCACAAGTTGCACATGCCACCACGACCACACTAAGGTCGAAAGCGATCGACTGTTATCGTCGAATCCCTTTGAAAAAATACTCCCGCCGCGATTTGGTATGGGCCTGGGAGGGCCCGCGCCGATCCAAGACCCGCGATCGGTAATCCATTAGCCGCGTCCGCTTTCGGACGGGTCGCGACAGCTGGCGACTCCGCTGGGGACTTGTTCTAGAAACTATGGTTCTAGACCTCAAGTGGACTTAGGCCATAATAAAAATTGAGTGATTTTTCTAACCCTACAGGCGCTCTTGAAGGTGAGGTAAGTCCGCTCACGATAGGTGTTATATGTTTTTGCAGATTGGAGTAATAAGGGGTGTAGTCTGTGATTAACTTTATTTTACGCAGGTGTGGCGTAGGAATGTATGTTGTGTGGATGATTTGAAGTGCTGATTGATAAATTGTTGTGCATGACTTGCTTTGTGATGATCACGACACATGGACACACACAACCGCGCCTAAAACCCCAGGCGCCGCCTTTAGGAACACAATAGAAGGAATTGAAAATGGAATCTCCGTGAGGAAAAACACGGGGTAATCCACTTCTCAATTCCGCTCGCTTCGAACTATGGATTGAGTCCCAATGCAACGATAGTTGTGCAATGGAATCGGCTCTTTCTAGAACTCGAGGTGGGAACCTTAACCTTAGGTGCCAAACCCTCTGATTTTTAGAAGTTCACCATCACTTGTCTCATGCGCATGTCTTTGGGCGGTTGGTACACCTAAAATCGCACATAAGTCGACGAGTTGGGTTGGTAAGACTCTCTATCCCTCAAAACTATTACAGTTCATATAAATATAGGCATTTCATTCATTGCATTCTGGTGATTAGATTAAATGCCATTTCAAGGATAGATGCATGTGTTTTTCCCAAACGTCCTTGATAGAAGACGAGGAGGATGATATCCCATGGCGAACACCGAGTGAGCAACAAAGGAGCCTACTATGGACATTATTGAGATATCGTCCAATGAAGATGACGAGTTGGGGCAAGTGATCCGGAAGTCACAGATCGAACTTGGGGCATCCTTAAACGTTAGGATCACATTCCTTGGTTTCATTTTCCATTACTAATCCTCTTGTATAGGGTTTATTTTTATCGAGGCTTTCTCTATCTCACCCCTTAGAGTGATTGTATTAGGGATCTATTGGTGTATACATTCAGATGGAACTCGGTTGTATTTCTTTTGACGGGTCATGGGAATGTGATAGTGGCATTTTCTCTAATCATCCGAATACTCCCAAGTCAAGTTTATAATTCCTTTAGAGGAAACTAAAGTTGAAAATCTTACACGACCTTTTTGGTCGTACAGGGTAATCCAACCCCAATTTCGCTAGAAGGAATTATACACTTGAATTGGTCCATGCATGTCATACGTCACTAAGTAATCCACGATAATTGATCAAGAGTATTGACGTTATTTCGAATTTAATGACGAGATAGATGTCCAAATTGCTCTCGTTCTTAACAAAACGGCCTTGATTTGGATGCCGTATCTTCAATTAAATTTAAAAACACGTCGTTATGCCTTGCATTTTTGACTAATTCGCTCTTCTGAATATTGGTCAAAAGCAATTATCGTGAATTACATTCCTTTCAATAGTATGCTTTCTTTCGAGGAATATTGATAAAAACTTTTCGCACAAGATTAAAACCCTTGTAAAAGTTCTTGTCATTATTAATTACGAGCAAGCATAAGATTGAAAGGGGTCTATGCTTTCTTTTTCAGATTATTCCTTTTGACTCGGTCTTTTCATTTGCAGGTGAAAAACAAGTAGCATAAAGAAATCTTTTCTTGGATAAGTCTGAGGCTATTCTTTCATCTGACCATGAGTGAGTTAGAAAATCAGAACACATCTACTCGACTTATTATGGATCGGCTCATCCAAGTCTAAGATGTCCGGATGCTCGAAGAAATGGATCATATAAAAGCTAAAACAAACACAGGGGCTTTCATTCATTCTTGCCCAAACCAGATCATACAATTCATTGGGGTGGAAAAGTAAAGCAGAAGTGAGCCCTAATCAACGACACAAAGGAGCCCAGCTGGCCCTCCAGGTTATGGATGCTTTGTTTATACGCACCACTCCGCGTATCATGGTCCGCAAGCCTGAGGTGGAGGCGTTTGCGTTCATCATTGACTGCAACAACCTGAGTCTCGTGATCTTTGGCGACTGCTTCCAAGTCCCGAACAAGTCCATTCTCGCGAGTTATATCCTCGTTTATGCCGTTGAGCCTTTCTTCCAGCCACTCGCTCCGATTCCTTAGCAGGGCATTACGTCGATCGCGCTCATAGGTAGCCAGAGATAGAGCTAAGTCCTCCACCAGATTCCTCCTCTCGCGTAGCAATGTCGAAACCCGCTCTTTGGCGAACTCAACAGCCTTTTTGTGACTATCGGCCAGGTAGTCAGCCAACGCTAGGCGGTCGGACTGATCCTCATAACGGGCTCGCAAGACACGAGCCACGGTAACTCCCCGATGAGCAGCGCGGTAGACCTCCAAGGAGTTCGTAAAGAGCGTTGGAAAAATATTGTATTCCCTCCCCAACGCGGTACCCTCGAGGGAGGTGATGTCCAGGTCCCCGAACATGACTCTGATCTCATCCTCGGTTTCGGGATGATCGGCTATGTGAGCGTAGCCTCGACCCAAGAGGTTATAGAACTCTTTCCATCGAGTCAAAGCTTCGGCTGAGAAAGTGTGAACTTGGGAAGAAGCCATTTTCGACGGAGATGTGTGTAGTGGAGCGATTAGAGGATGGAAGCAAATTATATGAGAGCGTTAATCTCCCAAACACCAACTCCGCATTTTATAGCGTCTCGAGAGTGGAGAAAAGTTGCAGCAATAATGCTTGTGGAGCCGGGTTAATTAATGTAAAGCGAGGGCTGCTCCTCCCGTGAATCATCAGACATGTCCTGATCCGCAATTTCAGGCCTGACAAATTCGGTCTCGCCATTATTAAAGCTGGGAGGGAGGCGAGCGCAACTATCGAAGAAGCCGCGAAAGGATTGTGTTGTTCCATCACGCATGAAGCTGGGCGGCGAGTGAACAGGTCTGCCACTTAAAAAGAGAAGACAGTGCTGAACAGGCATGACTATTGAGGAAAAGTGAAAGGCGAGCGCAACTATCGAAGAAGCCGCGAAAGGATTGTGTTGTTCCATTACGCATGAAGCTGGGCGGCGAGTGAACAGCTCTGCCACTTAAAAAGAGAAGACAGTGCTGAACAGGCATGACTATTGAGGAAAAGTGAAAGGCGAGCGCAACTATCGAAGAAGCCGCGAAAGGATTGTGTTGTTCCATCACGCATAAAGCTGGGCGGCGAGTGAACAGCTCTGCCACTTAAAAAGAGAAGACAGTGCTGAACAGGCATGACTATCGAGGAAAAGTGAAAGGCGAGCGCTACTATCGAAGAAGCCGCGGGAGGATTTGGTTACCCCTTCGTGTCGGAAAGCTGAGCAGGAGGTAAACAGTTCCGTCGTTTCAAAAACAGAACGCTGAACAGACCTAGCTTTCGAGGAAAAGGAGGCAACAAATCGAAAGAGCGAGTATACAAAAGAGAACAGAGAACCCCGAGTGACGAGTTCGTTGAAAGACCTCAAATTCTCTAGAATCAGATTCGACATCGAAGCCATGGAACTCAACATCGCCGGTGACGAACATCAAGATCGCAGTGGTGACGACGGCAGTGGCCACGACGCTCAACCCCGGAAAAGAAAAAGTCGCCAGCGCTACGCTCGGAAAGAAATCCAGGAGCTTGAAGCTTTCTTCGATGAATGCCCTTGCCCAAACGAGGAACAAAAGATTGAATTGGGCCAGAAGCTGGGAATGAATCCTATGAGAATCCATTTTTGGTTTCAGAATAGACGTTTCAGACTAGGTGTCCAACACAGGCGTAAGGAGATCACGGCCCTAAAAGAGCAGAACCAAAACCTTCAAATGGAAAACATGTGGTATGAGAAAATTCTCAGTACTATTACCTGCCCTGACTGCGGTGGCCCTACCACCCTCAGTAAATTGTTCCCCAGTAAGCCTTCTACGAAGATGGAAGGTGCTCATTTATCCCCCTGCTCCCTTGAGCCATCTCCGGTACAATCAGATCCTGCTAATGGCGCGCATGAGCAGATCGATCCTACAGAAATTATACCAGTGTCTTCGGAGGAAGAAGATACGTGTCGTTATGATCGGAGTCACCTCATCGAAGCCCATGAATCTCCTCCACAACAGCTTCCGGTAAGATCAGATACGGTTCAAGAGGAGTTAGAGGTTAGTCGGCAGGCTATCTACGCCACTCTGGACGACGAGAAGAAGAAATTCACTTGGCCCCCGGAGCTTCATCTCAAGTTCTTGGACGCAGTTCGACAGATAGGACTCGACTTCATAGGTCCGACAAGCATACTTAGGGTCATGAACGTACCGGGACTTACCAAGCAATTAGTCGCGAATCACCTTGGTTGCTACAGAAGGGCGTTAGGACAGCGTTATGCAGAACTGAATCCGAGCAATAGACTCGGCTGCGAACCCAGCACCCTTATGACAAATGAGGCCCGGTCGAATCTGGACGACTATTGGGGATTTGATCAGGATATCCTCGCGAGTCATTTCAATATTCCTCAAGAACACGCATCACAAGTGCAACGAGTAAGCACTCCTCCGTCCGAGCAGCAGCTAGTCAGTGTTCATCCTGTCGCAGATCAGCCCACCACGCCCAGTGCTCAAGGGTTTGCCCAATCAGAGCATATGGCTTCAGATGATCTAATGGGAGAAAGCTTGGAGCACTCTTATTTCCCTAATCCCCAAGTGGGAGATGCTTGTGGTAGTCAATCGATCAAATCTCCTCTTATAATCCCAGACAAAGATGGAGGTTCCAGTTCGAAGAACCCGTCGGGCGATGCAGCTCAACCTACACATCAATCGTTCGAGGGGTCGGGTGATTTCTTCGATGAAGGACTTGATACCTGGTTCGATCAGTTGGAAGCTATTAAAGGTTGGCAACCATGATCTGCACTTGGTAATGGCACACCTAAGCTGAGGCCAGACTGGTTAGTCATTGGACATGCCCCAAGAAAGAAGGGGATGTACGCGAGAAGGATGTATCTCCTATTGTAAAGTTCTCATCGGTGCATGCGTTTGTTTCTTCAATAGCTAGAGTTGATTCTGCATAATGTTTTTCGCAAACGTCATCTCGTGTGTATACGGTAATTCCTTGTTATTAAGTTCAAGGTAAAATCAGCCCCGACGCGTGAAGGCAGAATTGATAGCATGAGTTACTAGCAGAATGTGATCGAGCTCGAAAGTGAAAGATTACTAGCGGCCCCAAACGCAATGACCGCAAAATCAGGGGCAATCTTTAAGTTTCGAGCAACTACAAATCTATTTCTCACGAGGCATTCAGGTCAATCAAATATAAAGCGTCGGGCTGTGAGAATGATGCGTAGTCAATCTGTTGACACAGGCGAAAAAGGAGTCGCGTAGATCCGAAAGCAAAAACCTTTCTTGGCTAGTCAACAATGCAGAATGAAAGAGCATATATAAACAAACTCGCATTTATTTCATTCAGCAGGAAAGTTTACAAGTGGATCACTGAGGGGGAGCAGTAAACCCAAAATGAGTTCTGACAAGCATCACAAAAAAGCTTAACTGACTCTCCATGCTATCCATGCCTTGCTTACAACCCACACTCCGGGAATCGAGGTCTACAAGCTTGAAGAAAAGGAGACGACATTTCTCCTTAAGTTCGTTCACCTTGGTGTCATAGTACTCGAACTCAAGCTCTAAGTCATGAGCCAGCACCCTCCCGCGAGCTATATCCATGCTCAGGTCTTCAAGCCTTTCCTCCAACCAGGCACACTGGAACCTCAGCACGAAGTTGTGCTGGTCTTGCTCAAAGGCGGTGTCAAAAAGAGCCAGACGCTCCACCAAGTTGTCCCTCTCACGGACCAGCATCGAAACCTGGGCGTGGGCGTATTCAACAGCCCTTTTATGGTTATCGGCCGTCAGCATGGCCAACATCAGGGACTCAGTTCGGTCCTGATAACGGGCTCGCACGATACCAGCCAAAGTGACCTCCCGGCTAGCAACTTCGTAAGCCTGCATGAAATTGTTAAAGAGAGTTGGGAAGATCACAAACTCCCTTTGCAGTTTCGTACCTTCAATACACGCAGTATCCAGGGCCGGAATCAGAGTACGAACTTCAACCTCAGCTTCAGGATGATTGTTTATGTAGCCATAACCCCTACCCAAGAGGTGGTAAAATCTCTCCCATTGGGTCGAAGCTTCAGGTAAGGCAACAGGCATAGAGGAGGAATCCATATGCGATGGAATGACGGAGAAGAGAGTGAGAATGTGAAGAGTGTTTGAGAGGCTGAGTCTGATAAGGCTAAAGTGTTAATCTTCTTGACATCAATCTATCACCTTATAAATGCTCGAGTACAGGGAGAAGTGGTAATAATATTTTATGTGCAGTAGAGCCAAGCGGGTTTCGTTAATGCATCCCCGATGAGTCACGAATCCACCACCGTCCTGTGATCTCGGGTTTTACGAAACATAATGGCGCCGAAAGGTGGGCAGGCTTGTTACTCTAGAGACTGGGCCAGGGGGACAAGCGTAGTGCTCGACAAAGCGAAATCAACGCAAGAGATCTTCAGGCTCCGTTCACGTAGAAAAGAGCAAAAAAGGACAAAGTGGGAATTACGAAGCCTTGAGAAAAACGCTCGTCAAGTAGCCATCACAAAAGGACGAAGTGGGAATCTCGAAACATTGAGAAGAGCGCTCGTCGGGTAGCCATCACCTTTGATCGAAGAACGGTGATCCGGCTCCTTTAACCTCTCAGAATTTGCAGAGAAAGTGAAGATCCAAGGAGGAACAAAGAAAGCTGAGTTAACGGAAAATCAAACAGTGATATCCCGGTCAAAATGTTCAAGGGATTCTGTCATTTACTGGAAGCGCCAGACTTGGAGGTCTCCGAGCTTGAGCTGCTGGAAGAGTTTGAAGATCTCAGGACCGAACCTGACACGAGGGCCATGGAGACCGATCCTTCTAATGATGAAACCCGCGGCTTGGTTAACGAGAACAGTACCCGCGACGGTTATCAGCGTCAGAAAGGGGAATATCTCAAACGCAACACTTCAGGTCAAGTCCATAAACTCGAATTGTTTTTCAGGGAATACCCCTATCCGGACATGGAACAGAAAATCAAAATGGGCCAGGAGATAGGGTGGGAGCCTCGGAAGGTCAAGTGCTGGTTTGAAAACAAACGAACCCGGCTGAAGCAGCAACGCGATCGGCACGAGTTAGCGGTTGTAAGGGAGGAAAATGAAAAGCTTCGTATAAAAAACACTCAGTACAAAAAAGCTCTAAGCATCGCTATTTGCCTGGAGTGCGGTAACCATGTTCCCACGGACGGAGTATTCACTGAAGAGCCAGATCTGGGGGTTTATAATGCTCATTTGTTGCAATGCCCTTCGCAACATCTTTCGGAACAGGCGGGTACCGCCGAGGATCTACAAGAGGAAACTAGTGCTATAAGGTCAAAGTCGACGCCCATTGTGGAAGGGAACATGCGTCATGACAAGTCGGGTCCGCTCGATGATGAACTCACCATCATGACCAGCCGATCTGAGACCACTAAATCCCCTCCAGAGCAACCTCCAACACGACCAGATTCCGAGAAGAGTAACCGCCAAGTTGCTGACACCACTTCGGCTAGCAAGAAAATAAGATTTCGTTGGACCCCGGAGTTTCATAGCAAATTTGTTGATGCAGTTCAACAGTTGGGGATCAGTTTTGCTTGCCCATTGCGCATACTCGAAATCATGAACGTGCCGGGACTGACTAAAAATATGGTCAAGAATCACCTTTGGCGCTACAAGAAACTACTGAGAGATGGACGAGCGTCGCTAAACCAAGATAGAGGCGGTTCAACACGACCAGATTCCACGAAGAGTAGCCGCCGAGTTGCCAACCCTACTTCGGCTAGCAAGAAAACAAGGTTTTATTGGACCTCGGAGCTTCATAGCAAATTTGTTGATGCAGTTCAACAGTTAGGGATCAGTTTGGCTCGCCCATCGCGCATACTCAAGATCATGAACATGCCGGAATTGGATAGAAATAAAGTCAGGAACCACCTTTGGTGCTACAAAAGACTACTGAGAGATGGACGAGTGGCGCTAGACCAAGAGAGAGGCAGTTCAAGTTTAAACGATGAGCATGGCTGTGATCGCAATCCTCATGAAGCAGGAAGCATCCAATCACCTCTTAACACCGATGGGACTGACAATTACACGGTCGATTGTTCAGGCATCAATCAGAGTACTCCCATGGGTTATCCCAGTACTCCTCAGGAGTATGTACCGCAATTTCAGCAAATCGGGACTCCCCAGTCTGAGCACCGACTGGCCGTTAATACTAGTCCTACAGCGGATCTAACACTGGCAGGAGATGCACATACAATCTTGCGAGACGATTACGGAGATTCCGGCTCGAAGAATCAGGTGGTCCATGACGAAAATGGCAAAAAGATTCCTTCTCCAGTAGTCGACAATACTCAACCTGAGTGTCAGTCGCTCGATGGTTCAGACGATCTCCTTGAAAACATCTATTCTTGGTTCGATCGGCTGAATTCCCCCCTGAGTTACCCTGGTACTCCCCAAGAGTATGTACAACAATTTCAGCAGGTATGGACTCCCCAATTTGAGCACCAACCGATCGTTAGTGTTATTCCTACGGCGAATCCAACATCGGGTACAAACCTACTGGACAACGATGAAAATACCAACTCGAGAAGTGAGGTTGTTCATGACGAAAGTAGTGTGAGGAACCCATCGCCAACGGTTGAGGATGCCCGACTTGGGCGTCAATGGCTTGAAATTTCAAGCGAGTCCCTCAGTGAGCAACTCGGCGTGTGGATCACGCATAAACCGAGAAACCAGGTTGTTCATGCCGAAAATGGGAGAAGTCCGTCACCAGCAATTAAGGATGCTCAACTTGGACGACTCGAGCGGTCGGACGATCTCCTGAATGAGCAACTCAGCCTATGGGTCAAGCATTTTGGAACAAGTGCATCTTCGCAGTCGTGACCGGTACCGGCGACCGGACATCTGGTTCGAAGCTCGTGTGCTAAATCATTAGAAGGCTCAGGAGAGTGAGAGGTGAATACATCGAATGAATGTGTTACGGATTTCGTTGTAAAGTTCCCGCGGGAACATTGTAATTAACGCTGAAAACTAACCGCTCTGAGTGTCAACATTACCCTTTGAACGTCTTCGAGCCAAGGGCCATGGATTAATCACTTAATCCGTGGAGCAAATTCCATGAACGATGACTATCACCCGCGGAGCATAATGGGATCTACCCCCATTCAGCACGAAATACGTTTGGTCACGAAGCCTCCCATTTGGTAAAACGATGTATCGTTCCTAAACGATCTTCAACCGAATACCAAAGTAATGTCTCATTTCTTTCCCTTCTCAGGTGTTAAACGTGGATAAATCACCCAAGGAGCCATCTGTTCAAATAACAAAACAGACGTTGCCCAACCGGGGGCAGCTGAACCATTGATATTGCAAATATTCCAAGCATGGATAAGCGGATTTGATAGACGTGGTTCATATCAATACGCGACGTCAGAACGGGATGAGAACCAAGAGTAAAGTTGTATTGTCCCAATTTGTCTTCAATTTGGGAATATGAGTTAACACTTGCTATTTATCCTTGATAGAGACTCACCATCAAGGAGGACAAATTTTGACAACCTGTGTGCACTCGCAGGGGCACACGACCGAGGGTAAGATGTATCGTTCTAATTTTTTGAAAAATTCATGAACGAACAATAACATGTTTCTTCCGCATTTTCAGGGATCTCCAGCCGCGGGGGACAGGTAAGTATCCCTTTCCCCAATCCATTGAAAATGTTGAATAAAAAAATAGAGAAGAAAAGAAAAGCTTTTAGAATCCGATGTCTAGAAAAGACATAGGATTCTAACTTCATTGGCATTCATGTTTTGAAACATGAGGTTATCTGAACATGCATTGGGCATCATAAAATCCCATTGACGGGTAAAATTTTTGGAGAAAACGAAAGAGATTTTTCCAATCAAAAGTTGTTCAAAACTTTCAAAAGGACGTTTTCTCAAAAGACGAGAGGCAAAGCCTAGTCCAAACACGTCCTATACACACTTAAGAGAGAAATGGAGCGGATAAGACAGCAGAATATGGACCTACGGAAGTAGGGACCATTCGCAGCGATTACATGGGTTGGGACGACGGAGGCATTCGTTTCATATCCCCCAAACACTACAGGTGACCGTTGATAACCCCTTTGAACGGCGGTTTTCATTCTTAACCCTGTCAAGAACCACCCCACATCGGGGCAAAATGGAGGTGAGTCCAGCAGCATCAGGAGAAAATGGTTAGAAATTTTCTTGCTCGGACTAACATTAATCTTTGTGTGTGTTTATATGGTAATCCAAGTGCCATAGGATGATGAGAAGCATTCATTTCTCTATCCCACACACCGAATCCTTTGCATAGCCAAGTTGAGCCTGCAGAATCATTTCATAAACCCGTTGGTGATCATTGCACATTCCAAGACGGATGCAGCATCACTTCAGAAACGAAGAAGTTCAAGACTTAGGGTTTGCAAAAGAATTCCTAAGTTAATGTTTAACCTTGTTAGACCTTTGATCATAGGTCTAACGCGATCCTATGAAGATGAGAAAAAGTGGGATTTCAAAAATGAATGAGAAAAATCCACGGCATCGAGAAAAAGCAAAGTGCCTGGTAAAAGCAAGGCCGATGCTCATGAAAGCTGTTTGCTTGATCCCCAGTGAAACTTGGATGAAAAAAAAAAAATTCTTAAAGGAGTCAAATAAAAAAGCTGCTCCCCAAATGCTGCCAAGCACAGAACAAAGACATGGAGAGAGTCGGTCTCTGAATGCAACAAGGGACGCTCTCTAAAGAGCTGGTGCACACCTCAAAATCGGTTGTACACCTCAAAAACTAAAGATGCAGAAAGGAAAAGACAGGAGGTAAATCAGCAATGATCACCAATGTCAAACTCGTCATGAATTCTGGGCCAAAAACAAGCCTTTTTCGGTCCCCAATCCTACCAACATCATAACCCTGAAACAGTCTTCTCTGACTAAGACACTTGGGTTAACATACAGCTCAGCTCGAAGAAGTACGAGCAAGACTATTTCTTTCTCATTTTGCAGGGTTCTTGACTTGTAAACCCGGAGCAGATGGTGAAAACTTTCATTCAATGACATTGACTCAAAAGTGAGTCCCCCTTGAAGACCAATATCCAAGCCCAACATTACGGTCCCGTGGAAGACCTCCCGACCGATCAAAATGTATGCGCTGCGAATGAGCCTAAAACCTAGGCACGGGTTAGTAGGGAATCGAGTGTATCCCCTATAAAAAAACACGATCGCAAAACAGGTGAGAAGACCTCATTGTCGAGAAATATTCCAATTGATGTTTTGAACAAACTCTTTTTGGAATTTTCAAACTGTTGATCCAGATTTTCCGTGCAAGGGATTTGTGATCACATTTGCATGTTGCAAGAATGCTTTGGATAACCCCCAGCATCAAAATGCACATTTCATGATTAAAACTTAAATCATACGGTTTTGTCAAAATGGACAGCCGTGGTCTTCCCAAAGATTACTAACGTTTTCTTGGTGAAGAAAAATCTTTCAGGCTCAAACTTATGCAGGATACTTGGAGAACCCAACTCCCAGAATGTCGCCTCAACAGACTCAAGTGAAGTTTTGTCAAAATAAAATCTTTCACTGCTTCAAAAAACTGAATTCCCGACAAACTTCGGGGTCTCAAAAAAAGGGGAAGAAAAATCCTTTTAAAAGAAAAAGTCCTATCAGACGTGGAGAACCCTCGTCCCAGGACCCATTTTCAAAATATCAAACAGTCTCATCGGACGTGGAGAACCCTCGTCATGAGACCCCTTTTCAAACATGGTAGATACCGCCTGAAGGGTCAACACAAGGTAGAAACCGCCTGAAGGGTCAACTCATGGTAGAAACCGCCTGAAGGGTCAACTCATGGTAGATACCGCCTGAAGGGTCAAATCAAAGGTAGATACCGCCTGAATGGTCAAAATCAAAGGTAGATACCGCTTGAAGGGTCAACACAAGGTAGATACCGCCTGAAGGGTCAACACATGGTAGGTACCGCCTGAAGGGTCAACACAAGGTAGAAACCGCCTGAAGGGTCAAATCAAAGGTAGAAACCGCCTGAAGGGTCAACTCAAGGTAGAAACCGCCTGAAGGGTCAAACCACGGTAGAAACCGCCTGAAGGATCAGCCTAATGGTCCGATCCACCATACGGATCAAAACCTTGACAAATTCCAGACACGGAAAGAGTCGTTTCCCTAGGTAAACCTTACAGTAGGTGAACCATTTCTGGTTCGATCCACCATACGGATCAAAATTCTTGGCAAATCCCAAAGCGTGGGATGCGCCCTCCTTAGGTTCTTACAAGTTAGGAATCCCATCATGGTATGACCTACCATACAGGTCAGAGCTTAATCTCCCTGGGATATTCTGAATGACGAGTCCTAGGCATCTTCTTGAAAGTCGTCGCAACCGGCAGCATCCGACAGGTGAGCTTCAGGTAAGCCTCTCTCACTTCGGCCCATGTTCAAATTGTTAGAGCAAACCGGAGATTGATTTGAGCTTTTATCAATAGGCTTAAGGATCCGATGTCATAACATTTCTTCTCTTATTTTCCCAGTTGAGTCGGTTAGGAATCAGGTGCCACCTTATCTTTGAGAGAAACCTCTAACGAGATTCCTTTCAAAGAGGGGCAGCTGTTGACACCTGATTTTTTTTTACCATTTATTATTGTGATTTTTATTCTTTAAAATTAATTAAAAATATCAAAAAAGGTCATAAAATCACAAAATCAACTTTGGAAGCCTTGGTTTAACCTTAGGAACCAATTTTGAACAAAAAATATTTTTCAGTATTTTTAATATTTTTCGAGTTTATTTAATTATAAAAATACCCAAAAAATCAGAAAAATACCATTCGTGGTCAGAAAAATACCCAAAAATATTCGATAATTTTGTTTTAATTTTCTCTTCAAGTGTGTCACTTTAAATCTCAAAAATTCGGCTCGGGTCACTATGTTCCTTCACAAACATAAACCCGAACCGAGCCTAAAAAAAAAATCATTTTCGAGTCTTTTAGTTTTCAATTCTCACTTTTTATAAGCTATGACATTGGATTCTAAAGTCTTAAAGTGCAATTAGGTCAATTTGCCCTCCAATTTAATCAATTTTTACCAAAAGGGCTTAATTGCACATTTTTCTTTCAATTAGTCCCCGGTTTCACGGATGTATACGTATGCTCTACGTATTTATACATCATACGTATTTATACGTTATGCATATTTGTATTGTTTGGTAACCTCTTTAACTCTTGTAATAATAATAATGGTTATTATTTTTAACACCTTTGTTAGTGCCTTTTTTAGCATTTTTGTATTGTGAGTGCTATTTTTAAATAGCATTTTTTGTATTATAAATTGTGAGTGCTATTGTTAGTGCTATTTTTAAATGACATTTATTTATCATAAATTGTGAGTGCTATTGTTAGTGCTATTTTTAAATGGCATTTATTTATCATAAATTGTGAGTGCTATTATTAGATAGAATTTATAATTGTTAGTGCTATTTTTAAATAGAATTTTTGTATTATAAATTGTGAGTGCTATTGTTAGTGCTATTTTTAAATAGCATTTTTGTATTATAAATTGTGAGTGCTATTGTTAGTGCTATTTTTAAATGTCATTTATTTGTGAGTGCTATTATTAGATAGAATTTATAATTGTTAGTGCAATTTTTAAATAGAATTTTTGTATTATAAATTGTGAGTGCTATTGTTAGTGCTATTTTTAAATAGCATTTTTGTATTATAAATTGTGAGTGCTATTGTTAGTGCTATTTTTAAATGTCATTTATTTGTGAGTGCTATTTTTAGATAGAATTTATAATTGTTAGTGCTATTTTTAAATACAATTTATTGGAAGGTATTTTTGGCTATAAAAGGATGGCAAGAGTTTTGAGGTTGAAGGAGAGAGACATTTTGTAGAGTGTGCAAATTTTTGAGAGCTTAGAGAGAAGAACACAAACACTCTCTATATTCTCATAATCTTGAGCGAGCAAAATATACTAAGTTCGGAATATTGATTCCGCATATTGCTAGCACAATTGTTGTGGAGTTATTAGTCGTCTCCCCGTTCGTCAATTGGTGGTGCGTCCGAACTAGATGCCTAACACTTGTGGAGGCTGAGATCGAAGAACATCGAACCGACACCTCCGTTCAAGCACGCTACGAGAGGTAATCTATTTACTCCCTTTGAGACTTTGTGATTTTTTTCGATTGAAATGCACGAAGTACGCCTCTGGAGATACATGTGTGGGTTGTTATTTATTTCCGCTACGTGTTACGTGGATCCCAACAGTGGTATCAGAGCCAATCCTTAGGTGTTTTCGTGCATTTAATTGATTTTTTGCAATTTTTGCAATACTATGGCCAATATGTATTAACGAATTGTTCGTCTTACATGGCTAATGGAGATTGATTATTTTATATGATAAATTAATCAACGTAGCAAAAATTGAGACTAAATCAATTTTGAATCGAAAATTTATGGCTATCTTATTTTACGTAAAAATTCTGAATATGATTCAACGTAGAATTTTTATTGTGCCTTCCTAAGTTTTAAATTGTGAATTTATTACTTACGTGAAAGGGTGGTGATCATGGAAAAATCCCTAATCAATGTGATTGATGTATATATGAATGTATGATGATTATTTATATATTTGGGGTTGTAATTATTAAATGGAGGCTGCGTACTCCTTTTATTTTTCATGTAATCTTTATTTTTAGCATAGTCAATTGTTGATGTAAATGCTACGAGGATTACGTGGAGGAGCCTTTTAAGTCGGCGAGCTCTTTGGGGCCCAATTCTTGAAGAGTTCAAGAAACCAAGAAGAAGCGAAGAGCGGCTCTCCGTTATTAAAATATTAAAATGATTATATGTGGTCTCATTGGCTCGAGACCCATTAAATCATAATTCCATGATCACCACGTAGGATAGATATTTATGTGATTGACATCTATTTATTTATTATGATTACGTGAGCATGTTAAACTGGTTAATGTGCAAAGTCAGACTTACCTCACCCAAAATTGTGCCTGCATGAAATCCTAGTTAGGAAAATCACTCGCATTAGGTACCGAAAGGGCGTTGGTAACGACACCAGCGTAACCAAGTCCCCGAACCCAAAATCTCTGGTTCCGCAGAATTGATCGATCTCTCCCAATCGGTCAATAAGGTTTCCGGTCTACCCTCCAAGAAAGACCGGTGGCGACTCCAAATGCATGCACAAGTTGCACATGCCACCACGACCACACTAAGGTCGAAAGCGATCGACTGTTATCGTCGAATCCCTTTGAAAAAATACTCCCGCCGCGATTTGGTATGGGCCTGGGAGGGCCCGCGCCGATCCAAGACCCGCGATCGGTAATCCATTAGCCGCGTCCGCTTTCGGACGGGTCGCGACAGGTAGGATGGTCTCGGGACAGGGCTTGGCCGCGCGATGGTCGACCGGAGCGACGGTGACTTGACGGCGTGACCCCTCCCATCTGCTGCCGCTCTTTCTTCTTCTTTCTTCTTCATCTCCTTCTTCTTCGTTTGTTCTTTGCTGGCCAAAACCCACCCCCGGCGTTGCCCTGCACTACCACCACCTGCATCACATCCAGCCGCTGGACGATTCCGGCCCCTCCATCAACGACGAGGCTCGACCACGCCCAGATCTGGGCGTGGTCAAGCCTCGCTGTGGGATCTGCGAGACCTCGGCCAGCCAAGGCCAGGCTTCACCGAACCCTGGCGAGGCCCCGACGGGGGTTGCCGGGGCACGACGACCGCCCGTGCATCCCCCACCACCCATCGCCGGCTAGCGATAGGGGCGACGCTGAGGGTTGCCGCTCAACTGCAAGTTGAGCGGCAATTGTAAGGCTGTAGGTTTTTTTTTTTTTTGGTTACTTATAATTAAAAAAAAGGAAATTTTTTATTTTAAAAGTGCATGTGATTACCACGTGATACGCCATGTAGACAGACTTTTTTAAAAAAAATCTACATAATATTAAGAAATTAATAAATAAAAATGCCACGTGTATTGTTTTGTCGAAATTAACACCTAAGTGATCGTTTTTTGTCGGATTTGGCAATTAAGTGATTGCCGTGTCTTCGATTTGGCACGTAAGTGATCCGAAAAAAAATATTGATACTAAAGTGAGTGTCGTGCATAAATATTAGCACTTTTGCTATTTTTCTGTCATTTTTAATCGCTCCAATATGTACTCGACGACTCATGAAAAACCATAACGTTGGTTAGGTAAAGGCAATACAAAGACGGCTTTTGCAAAATGACTGGCGAAATGACGTGAAATGACTCAACTTCAATTAATTTTCCTTCTTTGTACGAGAATTCTCGCACTACTTAGCAGTTAGCATCATCATCCATCATGAAAAATATCTCAATCACGTACATCACATGCCAGTATGCCACCACCGACGTTTCCCCAGGTCAGGCACGTGGCAAAACCTCAATAATTGAAGCGGCTTCCCACAATTCAAAACCGACGTATCAACGTCCCATCCAAAGCTCAGGTCAATGGACCCGAATCCTCTGCCTTATTTTTTTTATTAAGGCATGGGATCACCACCCCATATTAAGGGTGAGGGTGAGTAAGTCACATGCTTTTAAGGCAGGTGATCCCCAAGTCAATCCCCACGACCCGTATCCGTATCCGTATCCGTCGTTGTCGTCGAGTCGGTCCAAAAACCATACTAATAAAAAAGAAGGTTGGCCAAAAAAAGAAAAATAAAAAATAAAAAGCAACCGAGGAATGGTCTCACGACTCCCTAATCCCACGTCGGCACGTCCCACAACTAGAACCGCTTTCATCTGGCCCCCCCGGGGCAATTTATAATTTTATGTTTTGGCCCCCTACTTTTGGGCATATGAATTTGTCGAATCCTCCTTTTGTTGGGGTCCTCCCTGATTATTTATTTATTTATTTATAAGGGCTTCCCTTTTCGGGGTTTTTTTTTTTAAACGAAGTCAAATTTGAGCTACGTGATCGCCGGCCCATCAATCCGGGGGGGGGGGGCCAAAAAAAAAAAAAAGAAGGGTGAAAGGATAGAAGGTTGGGTTGCGTCCTTGATGGTTGCCCACGATGGCCACGTTCTCTATTATGATAACGTGAAGGCCAAAAAGCAAAGGGGAAAAATTCCGAAACGCACCCTCAAATTAGACCCATTTTCTTGAAGGATACTCCGGAATGATATTCATCTCGAACGGCGACCTACGGATTGGACCGCCCCCCTCCTCCTTCATTGCCGGCGATAAAAAAAAAAAAAAGGACCTCCAAGCACCGATGTAATGGCGGCCGGGTTCTTGTTTGATACCGTTAATGGGGGCGATTTTGGTGCTTTTGATCGGAGACCGGCAAGGCGAGGGGGGGGGGGGGGCAATTTGGGACAAGCCGGTCCAATCCAATCAAGAGGTCGGTTGAGATGAACGCCGCTCCCGGGCTCTTCTGAGAGAATGCGTCGTGTCTGAAGTGCATTTCGGACATTTCATAAAAATCCACATTTTTTTTTTATGCAGGGAACTTTTCTTTTCCATTTTTTTTTTTGGGGTTTGTGGGGGGGCCCATAGTCACGGAAATAAACGGTAGTTACAGCGCAAATGCAATTTCTGATAACACAATTAACATTCAATGATGTAGTTGGGTTTGGTAAATCCATCATGACGGCAGCAGACGTTTTGTCTCCTTCTCAATTCTGACTTTTTCGTACAAACTTCAAGCGAGGTCCAATGTGGTTTCCTTAATAAATCAACGCATTTTCATGACAATTTCGGGCTGGATGGAAAGCCCTCCTTTTATTATTGATTTTTTGCTAATTCCATTCTTCCATCAGTAAAAGGGTATGTTCACCTCGTTTTTTTTTTTTAAAATCCTTCGCAGAAGTGTTGTCAATCTCCAAAAGATGAATCTATATCCAATTCACAAGCTATCTCGTCTGTAAACATTTTTACGACCAATCTGGTTTTCGATTTAGGAATTGATCTGGCATCGCGCGCAGCTTATTCGTTGCCAATTCTCGCTGAACTTATTTAGGTGTCCGCCATAATCGAGGTATTTGGAACTAGGATAGATCGAGTGGGTTTAGGTGTATCCACTCTCGATCCCTTTTTCGAAGGGAAAAATGTCCAAGACGTCATATCCTTTTCAATTTGACCGACTTGGCTCCGTTTGTTTATCAAAAATTAACTTCCAGGAAAATATTTTCCGAATTTTTTCGGGGTTTGGCTCGTGAAAAATAAGCCAGTCAAAGAAAATATTTTCTGCTGATGAAAAAAAAAACACCTTCAAAAGTGGCAAAGTGTTTTCCTTTCCCATCATCTTTGGTACTCAACTCCTTTACATTCATTTTAGTTTGTTAATTTTTTTAGTTTTAATTGTATTTTATTTTTTCCTTTTCTTTGTTCGTTTTCCTTTTCTTTATATGCCGGTTGTTAATCACAGTTTCTCTCTCAAGGCCGATGAGCTCAGGCCGAGCCTCGCTGGATCTGGCGAGGCCAGCCTCGGGGTAGCCCAAGGTCGGCAAGGCGAGCCTCGACCTGAGTTCACGGGCCTAGGGCGAGGCCAATTTGTGGCTGGCCTCTTACAAGAAAAAAAGATAAAAGATCAAAAAAAAATTAAAAATGGGAATAAAAAAAATATTGAAAGGAGTGCAAGGAGGAAAATCAAATCCGATTTTCCATACCAAAAGATAGAAAACAGTTTTCAAGTATATCTTTCAAAAAATGAGACATTATTCGTGAAACAAATGGAGCTAATTATAAACATCCTTCCATCCAATTTTGAGCGGGAATCATAAACGTGAATTTTTCTTTTTTCCCCTCATTTTCTTCTTTTATTTCTTTTTCTCTTTTCCTTTATCAAATATGGCAATGGCCAGCAAGGGGTCGCCGGGCAACCAGAAGTTCAATGGAAAAAAAAGAGAAAATAAATAAATAAAACCCAATAATTTAAGAAAAATGAAAAAAAAAATTACAACCAATGCTGACTAGGTATCTACAAAAGTAATTTCCGACCAAAATTGGTCAGGAGAACTATATTGGCAAATTGACAAAATGTTAAGATCTAAATTGGCAAAATTTAAAAAAAGCGAAGAGTTAATCAGCTGCCGTATATTAGACTTAGGATTTTCTGGACAATTATCCATCTTTCAAAACATAGTAAGATGAATACTTTCGACTCGATTATCTTCACGTCAAACCTTCTTTTAGGTGAGAATAAATATCCCTTCCGCATGGACGGAAAAAAAAACCGATTAGCCTGCAATTTTCTTTTATTTTGTATTTAATAAGTTAAGTTGTTACGTAGGCAAAAGTCTTACCTACTATTAGTTGATCTAATGTGGTGCCTACCCCCCATATTTGCCAAAAATTTTATTGATTATCCTATGCTATTTCCTCGAAATCCAATCCTTCTGGCCATTAGTTCAAAATATGATAATTAGCCACGACTCTCAGTTAGGTTGGCCGTGACAGTTACTCTATAGCTAAATAGTATTAAATTAAGTCTAATATCCTAAAAATCCTTTTAACTTTAATTTCAATCTTTAAGCTAGAACATATGAAAGGATAACATTGTACATTTTCGATAAAAAGATCTAAATCGGACCTGCCCTAAAAATTTCGGAGACCATGTTGAGCAAAAAAAAAAATAAATTCAAAAGCGATGTCGTACACCAAGACAGAGTACATGGGCCATATCGAATAAATTTAAAAATTCAAGGATCATATCGCACGTTTGGAACAAAGTCCGCGTAATTATACTCGCGGTTAATGGTTATCATTCCAAGTTGTTACCTAACGGCGTCAATTTTAAAACGGGAGGGGAGGAAGAAAACGAACTAGCTAAGGTTGGACAGGTTAGCCGAGCGTTGTCGCTAGCGTGTGCCTAATTTTGGACACGCTTAAATAATTAAGCAATAATGACGGGATTTGACCGAAATTATGATGACCCCTCACCATCCATCAGTCAAGAGCAGGCGATTCCTGACGGTAACAGCTAAAAAAAAAAAAAGATGCTTCTCCAATTTACCATCCATCAGTCATTTCAAAATTACAGTCAGAATATTTTTTTAATATATATATATTTTAAAAGATTCATCTCGAGATCCAAAAATGACTTTTTATCATCAAATAAAAATACAAAGTCGATCGCAGACAACCCGAGGCAAATTAAGAATTCTAAAAAGAAAAATGCTATTTTAACCTTGAAAAATGAAAATTTCTCTTATGGTAAAAAAACGCCTTGAAAAATAATTCAAGGAGGACCGAAAATTTTTCCTATATGAATTTATGCTTCCGTTTTTTTCTTCTTCTTTTTTTCCCTCTTTTCCCAAACGATTGTTCTCATAGAGAATTTCGCGAATCAAATTCAAAGCCGAGGCCACTCCGAATAAAAAAAAAAATGAAAATGAGCTCGTGCACCGCGATTTGGACGTCACCGTCACGGGACACGCTGAAACAGTACTCATCATGGAATTGATCAACAACATTGCTAAAGCTCGTGGGAGGTAATCCGTGTTCGGAGGGGAATTAATGCGCAAGTAATTAGCTGTAATTTGTCGGATCATTCTATTTAGTTTATGAAAAAATTGAAAAAAGAAAAAAAAGGGGGGGGGGGGGGGGAGTTGTTTGACGGTCGCTCTCAGTCTAATCGTGTCCCGCAACTTCCGAAATTATTCAAAGTCGACCCGGGGAAAAAAGAAGGAAAAAAAAAACGAAAAAGAGAGAAAAGAAAAGCGGAAAGCGTGAATGGTTTTTGAAAGTTTTGCTCCCTATCTCCCTGTCTTTTGTTTATTTATCGTTTCTTTCATTTTCAGACAAGTGTTATTTTCATTGTCTTTGTCTCTCCCCGAATCTCCGCCAATTTTTTTTTTTTTAAATGTTTCGCTCTTCTGATCTTTCTCGCAGACACGGTGGGCCCCGCCATCTTCAAAATAATCAGAGCCCCCTCCCAGTTATGGCAGAAGAAAAAAGGAGAGAGACGCACACCCAAAACTCTCTCTCTCTCTCTCTCTCTCTCTCTCTCTCTCATTTCTTCTTCTTCTTCTTCTTCTTCGCAAACCCCTGTCGTCCTCCGCCTAGGGTTTTCGGGCTCCTGCATCTCGCTCGCTCGCTCGCTTCCTTCTCTCCTCGGCTTCCGGCAATGCGGCTCTCCGTCGCTGACTCCCTCCGGCGCGGCATCGATCGGATCTCGGCGCTCCCGGTGTGCTCGAGCGCGTGCGTTCTCTGACTGGGGGCTCGTCGCTGGACTCGCGGTACAGCTCTTGCAAGTCCGGTTTCGCCTTTCCTCGCTGATTTGTTTTTGTTTCAGCTCCTTCTTCTTCTTCTTGTTTTTTTTTTCCCTTCTGGTCTGTCGTCGTTGAGCTGATCCTGCTACATGCAGTCAGTGTTAGAAATCTGCGACTCGATTGCTTTCGCCTTCCATTTCTCCTTCATTTTCCTCTGTTTTTCTTTTTTCCTTTTTTTAGTAGTTGCGTTTGGGTGTCTCCCAAGGCTTGATCTTTGACTCGGTATCAGTGAGTTGCGCCTTGCTGGTCTTTGCTTCTCTCGGCGTCGCAGATTAGTATTATTATTATTTATCTTTTTTGGTGGAATTTCCGGCTTCACCTTTTAAGCTGGATATGACAGCTCTCTTCTGCTTCTGATGCAGTAGAACGTACGGTTAAGTTCTATGTGGTAAAGCACGAATCTTTCCTTATGGGATGCGTAGTTTGACAACCGAACAACGAATTGGGGGCTCGTTACCATATTGCTTGCAAATCGAACTACTCAAATGTCAGATTTGTGAAATTTGAAGTGATAAAAGTACGCATGGGCTCCATAATTCTTGATTCCCCTTTTGCTTTGATTAAGAAGTTATAGGTTGGGCGATTAATTTTTATTTTTTATTTTTGCCTACTTTTGTTATTCAATGTTGGTTGTCTCACAATAATGGGGATTATGTGTTGCAGGGGTTTGAAATCTTGAAGAGGAAACGGAAGGCTGTAAAACCTTCTGACGTTTCTTCTGTGAAAACCTCTGCATTTCAAGGGAACTTCATCGGAAAGACTTCCCAAGTTGTCCGTGAATGACCTCCTTGTTCTACTGAGAGGATTCAGCTCCATAGAGTATCCTTTGAGATGGGTTCGCTTTCCAGGACTTGCGAAATTTCTGAGGTAATGGATGAGCCGACTTCTGTTCAGCATTCTAGAGGAACTTCTGGATTTAGTGTGGATGATAAAAATGGGAAACTGGCCGTGCTCGAACTAGGATCCAGGGATTCTCTAGAAGATGAAATTAATCAGCTCTTCGAATCATTTAATCTTAGAAGTTCCTCACGGTGTATGAGTCCTGCAAACCCGCTAGGCTCAAGTCCTCTTAGAAAGAATGCTTCGAAAAAACCTATCACCGTAGGAGTGCCTCGGTCACCTGGATTTGGTCATTCTGAGCCTGTCTCAATAAAGCAAGCTTTGAGAGATGTTTGTTTGTCAAAGGCATCAGAAATGGCAGCCATGAAACGATTGTCAAAGCCTCCATCAACTTCAGGAGTCTCTGAGGCTGGAAGGATTAAGACATTATACAATACCAAAATTGTCGAAGTCAGTGACTCGGGATCTTCCTCTCAGGGAAGGAAGGGAAGCATGGTGGAAATATCTTTGGTGCCCGAAGAGGGCAGCTCAAACTATTCTGGAAAGGTGTCTCAGCAAGTTTGGGTGCCCGAAATGTCATATCGCAATGCTCAATCTTCACTCCAACATGTGGTTGGGGTAATTCCTCATGGCATTGGCAGCATGGAGCCTATACTAATTACAACCGAGGTAGTTTCCGGAACAAAGAGAATTGAAAATCGATCTCGAATTGCTGAATCCATGGATACATATAGTCATTCGACATCATCTTCTTTCACAAGCTCTTTAAAGAATGTATCCAGGGATGTTCAACTGCCCACGTTAAAATCGTCCAATCAGACACCTCATTCCCCTCAATTAAAAGCTCCAACATTGCCTAGTGGTACTGCTAATATTCTAATGCAAAGGGATGCTGTCAGTAGGTCAAACAAGGTTGGAACTGAAGTATTGGAGGTGGAGACGTCCCATGAGGAGGAGTGCACGCAGGAATCAACATCTTCTCAAAATTCTAATGCTCCAGGGGGTCGAAATTTTGAGCTACAGGATGATGTTGCCATCTCAGCCAAAGAAGGTAACAAAGCTTCACCATCAAAACCAGGCCGTAAAGGAAGAGTTCAAATTTCGCCTTCATCATCTGGTTCAGTTAATGGAAAGAGAGTTGGCAGATTGGCTAGGAGCACACCTCGCGCTGGCAAACCTGTCATAAGAAGTAAAAGTATTGCCAAAAGGAAGTCTAAGTTGGGTAGTTCTGCTGTTGGCAACACCGAAACACAGGCCGAAACCAACAAACGCACAGTTCCCAGTACAGATCACCTGATTTGTCAGCGATGTCAGTGTTCTTTGGTGGGTTCAAATAATGAATCTAATCAAACTCATGCGTCAGCCAAGGGCCCCAATTCAAGATCTGGAGCAAGTATAACAAACATTGCACCGAGTGTGAGCAGGCCAGAATTCATTCCTAGCATTCCCAACGGCAGCAAAACAGATGTGGTAAAAGAAAAAAAGAACATGAGGCTGAGAGATAAGGGCGAGTTTTCTCAAAGTTCGAAAAGCAGCATTGGTGACTTAAGTAGTAGTACCACAAGCACGAGTGATGAGAGCAATCTCAGCAGGTCTAGTTGCAGCAACAGGCCTCACATGTCAAAGGATGTCAGATGGGAAGCCATCCGTCATGTACGGAGACAACATGGAGCCTTGGGGTTGAAGCATTTCAATCTTTTAAAGAAGCTTGGTTGTGGAGACATTGGCACTGTTTATCTGGCAGAATTAATTGGTACGAATTGCTTGTTCGCCCTAAAGGTGATGGATAATGAGTTTCTGGCAAGAAGGAAAAAAATGCCTCGGGCTCAAACGGAGAGAGAAATATTGAGAATCCTGGATCACCCATTTCTTCCAACTTTGTACACTCAATTCACATCAGATAATTTATCGTGTCTAGTTATGGAGTATTGCCCAGGTGGAGATTTGCATGTCCTTAGGCAAAAACAGCCAGGAAGGCATTTTCTTGAACCAGCAGCTAGGTAGGTGTCTCTTGAGCGGTTATTCATCACATCATTGATGATTACTCTTAGCAATTTACTGTACTTGAATTATTTTCCCTACTCTGTCTACAGATAGCACAAATCGTAAATTTTACATTTATTCTAATGTTGACGACATGCATGAGATTTACTGACTTCAAGTTGTGAATGATCTTCTGTTTCTTTGACTAGATATAAATATGTTGCTAGTTCTATTTACATTTACAATGGTCTGTCTAGATGACTACCGCCTTCCTTTCAATTGAGTCATATCCTAACTAGGATGTACCTGTCTTAATTTTCTTATTAATATACATTGTGGCGGCCGGTGTCTCGATCTTGATCTTCATCTGTGAATTCAACTTGCTACCACTGATTTGATGCCTAATGGTCAATTCCTGACTTATATTTTCAGTAATTGGTTTTCCCACCCGCATATATAGCTCCAGACTCCTTATTGAGATTTGTATTCCTGTTTTATGCCATGTCACTTTTAGAGGGGTTTAATATGGACAAGGCTCGCCTATCTGTCTGTGGTGGCTGCATCATTAGTTACCATTTCTTTCCCCCTTGAATTGATTTTGTGAGGTAACGTTGTCCATCCATTTGATAAGAGATAGCATTGGATAGGATGCATACCCCACATCAGTCTTATATTTTGTTTAGCTATTGAACATGTGTTTCCGTCGTTTCTGGGATTCGCAGGTTCTACGTCGCTGAAGTCCTTCTAGCCTTGGAGTATCTGCACATGCTTGGAATTGTGTACCGTGACTTGAAACCAGAGAATATTCTTGTCCGTGAGGATGGTCATATTATGCTTACAGATTTTGACTTGTCCCTTAGGTGCACTGTCAGTCCAACTCTCCTTAAATCATCCTCCATTGCTGAACCTGCTAAGGTTTCTGGTCCATGTACAGAATCGAGTTGCATTGAGCCTTTCTGTGTGGAACCAGCTTGTCGAGTTCCTTGCTTTAGCCCAAGGATCTCACCTGCTACGGCTAAGACACGGAGGGCAAAAGCTGATATTGGAAGCCATATTATATCATTGCCACTGCTCGTGGCAGAGCCTACGGACGCAAGATCCAATTCTTTTGTCGGGACCCACGAGTACTTGGCCCCGGAAATCATCAAAGGGGAGGGTCATGGAGCTGCAGTGGATTGGTGGACGTTTGGAATTTTTCTCTACGAGCTTCTTTATGGTAAAACACCCTTTAAAGGTCTGGGGAATGAAGAAACCCTAGCAAACGTGGTTTTACAGAGCCTCAAGTTCCCGGAAAGCCCATTTGTGAGCTTCCAAGCTCAAGACCTCATGAAAGGATTGTTGGTAAAGGAGCCTGAGAATCGGTTGGGATCAGAGAAGGGGGCTGCTGAAATTAAGCAGCATCCCTTTTTCCAGGGCTTGAATTGGGCTCTAATACGTTGCGCTGTTCCACCAGAATTACCCGAGTCATTTGAATATGGAGTTAAAGATATGGGGGCTCAGGAGATGAGGAGCAAGTACCTAGATTGTAAAGCGACGGCAGAGCATTTGGAGTTCGAGTTGTTTTAGCAGTGAAAACTCTGGTCTGGGTTAGGCAGAGCATTCAAACTCCCTTTGAGCTTCCTAAAAGCTCGAGCTTTCTTCAGCTCTTGTAACTAATGTGTAGCTCACGATGTAAACTCTCGCCGCAGGTGTGGGGATGATATAAGCTTTAAAGCATGGAATCACAAGGAGAGTTTAGTCGATAATTGCTCTTGTTCCTCTGGTGTGATATTTCGGGAAGCAGCTCTCCTCCCTGCTCGGTGGGGTGTTTCTGCGTTTACAGTTTGCTCGTCGTATGGCTTTTTACCCCCTGGACTCCATCTATTGGCTTTCCATCCAAGGTTTTGGTCATTTAGAAAATGCAGAGACAAGCAGAGTTCAACAAATGACGGAAGGGAAAGTTCAAAATAGGCACAAACACATGCTGGCTGCCTTTGGACCTACTCCATCTTGTTCAAGCCAAGATAGCTAAGTGGACATTGCTGGAGCTCCACAGACCATTCTTCTTGCTGTCATCCTCTTCTCGCCAATTGCCGATCAATAGTTGCACTGGTTGGTTTCTCCACAAGCATGCATAACTTCATACCAAGTCATTATCACTGTCCAAGCACAGTTCAACCCTTGGGCTCATAGCTCGTGGTTTGGCTTGCCCACTCTTTCTTGTAAATCCACAAATCCTGAAGCTATCATCTTCTCCGATCAAGCCCTACAGCTCCGGGGGTTTTTATGGAGTGTCCAGATCGCAGTACCTTTCGCTTTTTTTTTTTCCTGCTAATGACATTACTCTTGGGGGATACTCCGATCGCATTGCTACAGTTATGAAGCAGTAGAGGAAATTGTGCAGCTTAATTAACTTTTTCCAGTGCAAAGTCTAGGCAGTTTGGATTGCCATTTCTGGATCGAGACTTGCACCATTCATATGCAAAGTAATTTTTTTTTGTCAAAATTCATATGTCAAAAATCTTCCCTTCCCTAAGCTAGGATGCATTGCTCAAAATTCAAATCTAAAAAATTGTAAGCGTTAGGGAATAGTCGATGGATCGAATCACCTAGAGATCAAATGGTTTACTGGAGTCTGGAACCAAAAAATCTAGGTTTGGTAATTCGGTTAGTCGATGGATCGAATCCTTTTCTGTGGTACATATGGTCTTCTCATGTGGATTTTTTTGTTTGCAAAGAATGACATATATTTAGGCTTGTATCACGAAAAATTTCAATTGATATATACATGATAAATTTATCCCTTAATCGTAAAAATTCCAAACTGTTATGACAAATTTACCCCACCATCACATCACGCGAACGAGGCTTGGCATCCATTCTTTTCTGAGTTCCCAGAATGACCACCACCGGGACGACGACAAAGCCGACTGGACGTTGTTCTCACATCGGATCATCAAAGAAATCGTCAATGACTCGCTTTCCAATTCCAGTTCTCCTCCTCCTCCTCCTCTGTCCTCCTCACAACAGCGAACCCAACCATCCATCCGCGGCTCCTTGGATGACTTTAGATCCCCGGTGTTGCCACCTCATCCCCATCCCCACCCCCACCACCTTGGCCCCCTCCCTTACCTGATGATAAGAAGCCTACTTTTTTTCGATTCTCGACTCAAACATCTCGATTCCCTTCTTTGGGCATTGTCTTCATCTAGGCAGTTGCCCTCGCCCAATGCCGACGAGGACAACCTTGTTGGAGGATGGCAATGGCCGAGGAAGTAGAGAGGGAAAAAAAAGAAAAAAAGGGAAAGAGAGAAAAAAAAAAGAAAAAAAATGTGAAAAAGGAGAAACGAATATACCCTTCGCCCGGGCCATTCTTTGAGATAATTTTTGAAGCCCTTATTTAAAATAAAATTTATTTTAAATCTTTATTTAAAAAAAAAAAGACATTTCAGACTCTTGTATAGAATTTTTGGTGCGGAAGCTAGGAATCGGGACTTGAGATTGCGAATCAATTTCGCATTCACGACAGTTTTTCTAAAACGTCGGAAAAATGAAAATGCAATTCCGCACGTGCGCGAGTGGCCGCTGTTTTCTAATCCCACGGCCGACATGAAGAGTTACGAAGGAGAAACTCAACTTCAACGCGCTTCGGCCTACCTCTGCCTCTCGCTTCAGTAAAGCAGTTTATCTTCTCTCTCTCCTCACACTTTGCCCCTCGCCGGCTGCAAATCTCTCTCTTAACGAGGTACCTCTCTCTCTCTCTCTCTCTCTCTCTCTCTCTCTCTCTTTCTCTCTCTTCCTCGCGGCTGGTGTATCTGGCTCGCCGACGAGCTTTTGCGGGAAAGTTTTCTTCTCGATTTGCTCTTTAGATGATGTCCCGATCTGCTCGTTCACGCATCCTCCGGTCGCATAGTTAACGTCCCAATTTTTTTCCCCTCAACTTGGGGTAGAATTCGCGCTCCTGCGGCTATCACTAGGGTTTTTTTTTTCTCTCTCCTTTTTGTTCTATGTGGTTTAGGGCTTGTATGCGGCCCCACGGAAAATTAGGTTATGTAACTTCGATTCGTCGCATCGCTCGATTTCCTAAGTCGCGATTGTCCGTGCAGAGAGAGGCAATTGTTTACGATTCGGCTCTTTATGGACAGATGATGTCTTGACGTGCTAATGCTGCTGATGTGTTGATTCTGTGTCGAGAGTGTTCCATATTCTGTCTCTGTTGGTTGTTTGTCTTTGGTGCGATGTTGTCTCCTCAGAGTCCTTTAGCAGCATCTTTCGGAGGATCGCTTTGGCCCATGTGGTAGTGGAAATTGGGTTAAACCGTCAATGATGAAGAATTCTCTGCTGTTCCTTTCGCTGGGCTCCATGTATTCTCATGTATCCCTTGCAATTTACTTTAGCCATTAAATTCACCGATATTTCTAGTTTAATAGCAAAACCAATATTTGTTTTCAATAGTTGATGGAATCATGATATTAGTAAAGGACAATCCCTATGGAGAATGTGGTCAGAAATCCATTATAGAGTCCGACCATACCGACCGAATTTATTATCTTCATGCCCGTCTATGTTACAGATGTGTTTTTCCAGTTCAAAGGTTGCAAGGCGCAAATGGTGAACAGTTTCGATAGCTATCATCAACATAACTCCATTTTTTTTTTCCTGGATGATATGCGTTTAGACTGCAGCTTTCACAGTCTAATTTCTGTGCCATCCCTTTACCTACTTGGTGCATGCTAGTATCTTTTTTTGTTGCTTCGTCCATAAAAATATGTATGCCATGTTGCTTACACTATGAATGGATAATAAATTCTACTAGAGCAGGATTACAATGGAAATTACTGTAAACACATCCACTTTACCTGTCTTGCTCATTCTTCGTGCTGCAATCATTGTCACTGCGGTTTTCTGAAATGCTTTAGTACGAATGGTTTCACAAAATCTTCCCCAGAAGACAATTCACTTCAGTGTTTCGAAAATAGGGATGTTAAAGAACAGTTTTGAGGAAATTGTTAGTTAGCAAGACAACACTTCTTCTGCTGTGTCATTGCATTAACATCTCTCTCTCTCTCTCTCTCGTGCCACACCTGCACAGACACATATGATCATTCACAGTGCCCAAATATGAGATTCAAAATGTTGGGATTGCTTTGAACTTGATAATTTTTTATTGTGATGTTGCTTCCATGATCTTTTCATTTAGTACAGGGTGGAAAGAATGTGGAATGAGTTCAGTTTTTCCTACATAAGGACTGATATGTGGAGATTCCTGGGAACTTTGTGTTAGTCAATCTAGAGGTTGAAGTTGAGAGGATGAATCCACTGATCTTTTACTTTTGCATTTGATGCAGGTATCACTATGCCCAAAGTGAAGACCAACCGTGTCAAATACCCAGAAGGATGGGAACTGATAGAACCTACACTTCGTGAATTACAAGCAAAGATGAGAGAAGGTTTGTTCTTTATTTCTCTTGGTCTCCTTTATATTACTCATAAGAGAAAGTTGGTAATTTTAAGTCATGACAGAGAATGTTGATATTTCTTTTGCAACTTGAGTTATTTGATGTTGTGGTCTTCACTTCTTCTCTCTTCGACGGTAGTTTTGTATGGTTTCTTGTGAAGCTGATATGTTATGCTGATTTATGTGTCATGGCAGCTGAAAATGACCCTCATGATGGAAAGAGAAAATGTGAGGCTCTGTGGCCTATTTTCAAGATTGCTCATCAAAAAAGCCGATACATATACGATCTGTATTATCGGAGGAAAGAAATCTCAAAAGAACTGTATGAGTTCTGCTTGGACCAAGGTTACGCAGATAAAAACCTGATTGCTAAATGGAAGAAGGTTGGTCTTGCTTCATCCCATGCTGATGCGGCTGGTGTTTTCTGCTCATGATTGTTTGGTTTGAAGTGTGTAGTCATTTGTTGAACGTTCTCTTTTGTCAAGTCTTTTGTTGCATGCATTTGGTGATTGTTAAGGACCTGATTTTATATGTTTAGAAACTGACGACAGATTAGTCTTATGTATCTGCAAATGATAGATTACTAATCATAGGCGATGAGTTTGTGATGTGCCTTGGGATAATATGATTGGGAAAACAGTGTCATGAAAGAAAGAGGTGAGCGGGAGATAGAGGGAAATTTCGGCTAAATACCAGAATAATCTTTCTTTCCTGTCTTGCTCTGTATGGCATTTGCTTATTTGGAAATGCGTCAACTGTCTTCCATCGTGAAGGAAGCATTCTGGATTTAAGCATTGTCCCATCTTAGATTGTTTTTTAACAGAAAAATATGGCATCCTCTTCTCTTTCGCCTGGAGTTTCTGTAATTGAGTGTTTCTGCATGGCGGGCAATATTCTCACGTCAATCACTCAATTTTCTGTGTATATCTCTTAATTTCATATCCTTTATTTGCTGTGCAGCCTGGTTATGAGCGACTCTGCTGCTTAAGGTGCATCCAGCCTCGGGACCACAATTTCGCTACCACATGCGTGTGTCGAGTGCCCAAGCATTTGAGGGAGGAGAAGGTGATAGAGTGCGGCCATTGCGGTTGCAGGGGTTGCGCCAGTGGAGATTGATTACTCACCTCTAATGTGCACAATATATATCTAATTTGTTTCTGCATGCTCTTGGGGGACAGGCTAGGAGTCATTAGGCTTTCCAGCGTTTCATGTTTTTCTGCGGGAAGCGCTCTGGTGTGGAGTGTTGTTGTTGTATGCTTAGCATTTGACTGGGAAGACTGATCGATGGAGGTAAACTTTGTCCTGCTCATCTAGTCCCTCCTTTCAATTCGCAGAATATCAATTCTTCTAGGAAGTGCTTCTTATAAGAAAACGATGAAAGCTACAATATTGTAATCTTGCTCGCGATGGGTTCACTTTGTTCATTTCTTCCGGTTAAGAAGCGCAATTAATTCGTGGCGAAGGGCATAACTTGGGAATTCAGCCGAGACTATGGGCTTACATCTTCCTTCATCTTTTGGTCGAAATCTTTACAGATTAAATGTAGATGATGTTTATGTTCATACGCCACTAATCCAGAAATTGATTGGAAAGTTTCCTTCACCCCTTTGGGTTCTTCAGCCAAGCATGAGGGATTAGTTGATTAAAGATAAACACATGGCCTCCTTCCTAGTTTGGTCGGCTTGTGTTGATTCCTTAGCATTGGGCCAGAAGCCTGTTTCGCAAGTGCTTTTATGCTACAAGCGGGGGGGGAAAATCACTTGTTTTGCTGGCGCTAACATTTGTTGGTTGGGACCTCTCGGGACACGTGATTGATTCGATCGGATCGGGTCTCTGTAGTTTTGCGGTCCTCTTTTTGCCCGTGCCAAGACCCCTTAGAGGGTTCCTGAAGAAAACCGCGTTCATCCGGACTAAGAACCCATGCCCCCGTGAATCGGCAGCCGAGGCTGCGATCCTAGTCCCTTGCCTTCAATTTTCGTTCCTCGACGACAGGAGAAAGAACATCCCCAAATTCCCTTAAGCAGTGGCGCGACAACTCAAAAGGGTATATTACTCGTAAGGGAAGGCTTTTGAAGTCCAAAATGAAGTCCACGGGACAGGAAAACTACCATAAGAAGAAAGTCCTGAATCGGAGACGAAACTGATTCGGTTGGAAAGGAGAAATCAGCTCTGGAAACACCCTTTCGTTCTCCGTCATGTGGAGAACAGAAGGGAGTGCGAAGAAGACGAGAAAGTACCGAGGAAAGTTCCTCGCCCCACGGCCAAAAGCACCCAAAGCTCAGACCGAAAGATACCACATTCCCACGACTTGACTCATGCTCTGAGTCAGCACTCCACTAAAACTGCAATTTGAGTATTTTCTCTCCTTTTCTCTTTTTTCCTATTGAAGCTTCATTATGTCGAATCAATCGTTGACTGCTACAGGACAGATATAATTACAAAGGCATTCACTTTTCTTCGCCCGAACCCGATCACAACGTGAATAATGGGAGGTTCAAGTTCCAACTTGGCAAACCTCTTTTTCCTTTCTTTCCGAGCAACTTCCTTGGCCTAGTTTCCAACTTGGTCATTAACGCAACCCCCCCGCAGTCTCTACAGATGAGTTCCTATAAATTAAGCGATGAATCTTGGATTACAACCTATTACAATCACAACAGTGTAACGGGAAAATTGTCCAGGAAGTTGTGAACCTATTGTACTTTGATCAGTTCAGTTTTAAACCTTTCAATTTTGTCATTTGAGCTCTAAACCTTTTGACACTTTGCCAAATTAGCCGGAAATCGCTGATGCAGATGCTAGATGCCTTACGTGGCACGGCTCTTGCTGACTTGGACAATTTTATAATTTTTTTCAAAATTTGTGAGTTTCTTTTTTTCTTCTCCTTTTATTTTTCTATTTTTTTATTTCCCTTTTTTTTTGCCTAGCTCAATGAGGGCTTTGCGGTTCTCGATCGTGGTCTGCGAGGATGGGCGTTAAAAAAGAAAAAATAAAAAATAAAAAAGGAAAAAGGAAATAAAAAATTAATTTTTGTAAAAAAATTATCCACGTCAGTGTCAGCTCTCCTACGAGGCACTATCGGCATCCAAGTCAGTGATTTTTTGTTAAAATTGGCCGGATAGACTCAATTGGCAAAGTGTCAAAAGGTTTATGATCAAATTTGCATAATGAAAAGCTTATGATTGAATTGGCCAAAGTGCAATAGATTTATGACTTTTTGAATAATTTTCTCACCAAGCAACTCAACTACTCTCGGTAACTCTCAGGCTTCAATTACACCTGATAATCTCAAGTTATATAGCCCCCACAATTTCTTGCAAGATAAATATTTCGATCTCTCCAACGAGTACACGATTGCTACCACAATAATTTATCGGGTTGAACACAAACTTTATGGGTGTAATTCATTGAAAAATTCTCCACTTCACACGAAACTGAAAGCTTCGACCACGGTGCACCTGCAGCACATCGAAAAATGTCGGCAGCCAGAGAAGTCATTCTTATAAGGGTTAATACCATGAAAAACTTCAAATTGGTACACTCGTGATAAATTTACCATAATTTATTTTTTTTTACCGCGAAAAACTCCAAACTGGTACGGCAGTGACAAATTTATCCCAAACTATTTTTTTTTACCATCAAAGACCCTAAACTGGTACACCTATGACAGATTCACCCTAAATTAATTTTTTTTACTACGAAAAATCTCAAATTGGTATACGTGTGACAAATTTACTTTCATTAAATTGTGTTAATACCGTGAAAAATTTCAAATTGAGACGCATATGACAAATAGAAAGGTAAAAATCCCAAGCTGGTATACCCGTATATTGCCACATGTCATAAAATTAACACTTTAACGGCTAGATTTAATGAAAACTAACGGAGGGTAAATTTGTCACAAATGTACCAATTTGGGGTAAAATTGTCACGAGTGCACTAGTTTATGGTTTTTTGTAGTTAAAAAAATAATTTATGATAAATTTGTCACAGATGTATCAGTTTGGGATTGTCCGTGGTATTAACCCTTCTTATAATCAACCCCAAGAAAAGAAAGTCTTGTGGCTGACAAAAAAGTGCACTCCTACTCCAACTAGGAAAAATATTTGCTTTTACCTTCCGACATGGGAATCCCAAAATTGTCAATTTCGTGTGATCATGGCTTCCTCACGTTTATGATTCGGATCGAATTTTATTGTATAGGCTCAAATCCGAGACACAACTATATATATATATATATACTTTTCCTAACTTTATAGACCCTCAAATATGTGTGTTTCTTGCCTTGGGAAATGTCAATGAGAAAGCAAAGAAGACCAAGAATCACTCCGTACGGGCAAACCCTTATAAGTTTGTGTCGAGCAAAGCCTCATTAAATCTTATGAGAAGGGGGGAAAAAACTGAATTTTCACATGGCGACCGAGCGGTGTTTCGGATTAACTTTCTCGAAATTGTTGGGAAGACGAGGGTTTGAAATTAGCATAGGCTTTGAGTTTTTTCGCCGGTGCTGAATAAAATAATGAGCAGTTGGGTAAAAGTGCTAGCTGCCAAATTCGTGAATATGCTATTCCCTGTTAATCTTAGCTGTTTTTTCAAAGATGGATGGCCGCATCTAATTTTTTTTTTTTATATATATTCTAGATGTGAATACTTTAGCCAAAATGCGAAATCAAAAACGTTTTTTTTGGGATTTATATAATAATAAAGAAAAAAAAATCGCAGACAAAGGTGGGTCCCTACCCACCATCCACACTTGGCAGTGGAAATGATTCCGAAATGGAGTCGATCTCTGGCGGACCTTTATCTCGAATCAACCAAATTGCGAACATAAACTTGATTAATTAACAGAAACATTAATTAATTATCGCCTCGTGGGTGGTGGACCAGATTTTCAAACAGGGGTCAACTTAATCAGGTAATTAAATTTCCTCCTCTCTCTCAACCAAACTCCACTCAGTTCGGGGGCAACCCCATTAAATAAGCTCGTTCCTGTCTGTATGTGACGACAGGAATAATTATATGAAAAGTCATAAACATGTTGTACGATAGTTAATTCAGTCATAAACCGTTCGATTGTGCTCAATTTAGTCTTAGACAATTTTGACATTTTGCCATTTTAGTTACGAACCTTTCAATTGTGTCAATTAAGTCCCGTGTCTTCTGAAGTTTTGTCAATTTAGTCTTAAATCTTTTGAAATTTTGTCTATTTAGTCTTAATCATATATTGACAGAAAGGACTACATTGAAAAATTGTCAAAAGATTTAGAACTAAATCGGCAAAAAATTTTGGACTAAATTAGCAAAACTTCAAAAGGTTTATGACTAAATTGACACATTTGAAAGGTTTATGACTGAACTGGCATATCGTCAAAAGGCCCAAGAATATATTGGCACAATTGAAAGGTTTAAGACTGAATTGGCCGCTGCACAATAAGTTTAGGACTTTTTTGGACGATCATCTCATTTGCTGCGCGACAGGCTAAGTCCATTGAAATATTCGGGCCCGCAACTTCCTCTCTAGATCATGGATCGATGATTCGATGGCATTCTTTTCTCTCACTAAGATCCGAATTTTTGTATTTTTGGAGTGATGAGATTCGAAATTCAAATCTTATGGAATTGAGCCTAATACCCAAAGAAACCTCTAACTTTAGCATTTGTGACAATTATATCTAAAACTTTTTTTATCTCATAAACTTTTATTTTTGTCCCAATTATACCCAAAACTTTTACTTTTGTCCCAATTTTACCTGCCTAGTAGCAAAAAACCCCTCAACTTTTAATTTTGTTCCAATTCTACCCAAAACTTTTACTTTTGTCCCAATTTTATAGGCCTAGTATAAAAAAAATTAAATTTTATTTTTATCCCAATTCTACCACCATTAGCCTTTTATTCATAATCACCATTAGTTAATCGTACGTGACTCGAATTTTCTTGCCTAATTTACCAATGAATTTTCGAAATTTAGGAACGGTAGGTTTTAGAAACGACGAGATTTTAAAAAGTTCGTCAGAATATCTCTATGTCTAGCCATTTTTTGGACTGTTGAGTGCCGAAAAGAATACGAAATGTGTCATCTTTAGTGACTATATATCTCTCAGCAATATTTAGGGGTAGCAAAAAACAGAAGAAAATTTTAAAAAAAAATTATGTCAGTTTTGTCGAGATGTAATTCATTAATGTCGTGAAACAAAAGTAAAAAATTTGGGTAGAATTAGGACAAAAGTAAAAGTTGAGGGCTGGTAAAATTGAGACAAAAATAAAATTTGAGGGTTTTTTTGGTACTATGACGATAAAATTGAACCAAAAGTAAAAATTTTGGATAAAATTGAGATAAAAGTAAAAATTGAGGGTTTTTTTGGTACTGGATCGGTAAAATTGAGACAAAAGTAAAATTTTTGGGTAGAATTGAGACAAAAGTAAAAGTTGAGGATTTTTTATGAGACAAAAAAAGTTTTGGATATAATTGACACAAATACTAAAGTTGGAAGTTTTTTTTTTTTTTTGGGTGTTTATCCTATGGAATTGTGTGGATGGTTAGAATTTTGGAGAGAGAACGTTTGTTAGGTCGCTCTCGTAAATAAAGTCAAAACGTGGATCGTGCTCGTCCCTTCCTTTGTCCCTTTGCTTGGTACCTACGTCACGAAACAGTCCCGACCGGGCCCCTACCAGAGCATCAACGATGGTTGAAATTGAAATCTGAAAGCGGGATTCGCGTTTGGTGGTGTTTCGAAGATCGCTCCTCCCACAATTCCCTTTTTTTTTTGTTTTCCTTATTTTTCTCAAAGCGTTAGCTGTCCATTTGCTTCTAGAAAGAACCAAAAAAAGAGAACACGCAAGAAGAACGTGATTCCAGAAAACAGCATCGGACAGACCTGCCTTTCGATGCACTTGCCGAAGTGGAGTCCCCATGATATTTGGTTGCACCGCATCCGCTTAGGACGAGCCTATGAGCTTGGCATCCCTACTCTGATATCATTTGTCACAGCCGAAAGCTCTCTAGCCTAATATGAGCTCTTGTGGTGCCTGATGAGCGGAAACACCAGGCCAACCTTCCCTTAATAAATCGTCTCCAAGATCAGTGCGACGAATTGCTGTCATCCTAATCATCCCTATCACTATCATATTAGCTCGGGCGTCCAGTTCCTTAAGCAAGACATATAAAATCACCTTCAAGAAAGTGGCATTAGCTCCCTACCAATTTGAGTAATGGAGGTCAACCCCTGCCTTTAAAGATCTAACATCGGGCCGAGTGCTATTGAGCCCTAGATCTCGTGCTCGTACTTGATCTCAACCAGTTCTGTTGAAAATATGTCTCGAGTTTGAGCCCGAAGCGAAATTGTGAATATTCCAAATCGAATGTTTCTGGACGACATCCGTGGATTTTTTTTTTTTTGGATATAAAACCTGAGTGCAAGAGAAGACCACTATGTGTTTGATGAAAGTCTTATCGGACATGTACGAGAAGCCCTCTGCGATCAATAAGGTCTATTTGATGCGGCGTCTGTTTAATTTGAAGATGAGCGAACGTGCGTTAGTTACTAATCATATCAATGAATTCAATGTGATCGTTAGTCAATTAAATTCAATTGATATCGACTTTGAAGATGAGGTATGTGCTTTGATTCTTTTATCCTCATTGCTTGATAGTTGGAATACTATTGTTACTGCTATTAGTAATTCTTTTGGGTTAACAAGTTTGACGTTTGATGAGATTCGAGATTTAATTCTAAGTGAGGACATCCGTAAAAGAGAATCTGACGAATTTATATCTGCTGCTTTAGTAGATGAAAATAGAGAAAAAACTAGTACTCGTGTTAGCAGAATTAGTATGAACATGAATAGACGCAGTCAGTCTAGGACTAGTAGTACTGTCTGTTGGAACTGTGGCAAGAAAGGACATCTTAAAAGGGATTGCCTTAAGCTGAAAAACGGCAAGGGAATTAAATTTGAATCTATAGATGATGTTGCAGCTGTAGCTAAGAGTAATTCGGATAATGCTGATGTTATCTTGTCTGTCACTGATGATTCATCGTTTGACGGATGGATTATGGATTCTGGTTGTTCGTTTCATGCTACACCAAACAAGAACTGGTTTACTATTTATCAATGCATGGATTGTAGTTTCTTGTGGCCCGCACAAGAGGGATCGCTACAGTCTCTTGAGCACTTAATCTTCAGATGAGGATTGCCGTAATTCTTTTCAAGAGAAAGATTGCAGTTGGGGAACAACGCTGAGTGCGTTGTTATAGGTGTTGGCGATGTTAGAATCAGAATGCATGACGATATTGTGAGGACATTGACTGGAGTTAGGCATATTCCAGAGTTGAAGAAAAATCCGATTTCCTTGAGTGCCCTAGATTCAGCTAGGTGTCAATATTCTTCAGAATGTGAAAATTTGAAGGTTGTTCGAGATGCCTTGGTGATAATGAAATGAATCAAACATAATGGCATGTATGAGCTTCAAGTTGAGACAGTGATAGAATTCACTGCGGAGACGTCGAATGCATCTGTTCGAGAGTCAGAATTGTGGCATATGCGTTTGGAGCACATTAGCGAGAGAAGCCTGAAGGTTCCAAGTGAAAAGAATTTTTTATGTGGTTGTATTGCTGACAGACTAAATATATGCAGGTGCTGTGATTTAGATCAACAGCGGAAAGTGCAGTTTAGTGCTGTCATAGAAACTACTGAAATTGTAGAATTACTTCAGTTGGATTTTTGCAGGTTGTCGCGGTTTCTTTCGAGGAAGAGTGCTAGATTTATGCTCACAGTTGTCGATGACTACTCGATGAAGACCTGGGTGTTTGTGCTTAGGCACAAGTATGATGCTATTGTCAGGATCATGCAGTTGAGAGTTTTGATAGAAAAGGAGACTGGTAAGATGATCAAGCAGGTGCGGACTGACAAAAGCATGGAGTTTTGTTCGAAGCTATTAAATGAATTCTACATGAAGGAAGGCATAGTGAGACACCGCACTAGTACTAATGAACCACATGTTGCAGAGTTGATGAGCAAAACATTACTAGAGACGGTCCATAAAATGCTCTCTAGTGCTGGTATGGCTAGAAGGTTTCTAGCGAATGCGCTTAGTATAGCGAGCTACCTGATGAATAGATCCCCATCGACTGCGATTGGATGTCGGACTCTCGAAAAAGTGTGGTTAGGTAACATTGCTGATTATTCTGATATTAGAATAGTTGGTTGCCCATGTTATATTCGAGTTAGTGATGGTAAGCTCGATGGAAGGGCAATAAAGTGCATGTTCCTAGGCTATGCATAAGGTGAACTTGGTTATCAATTGTGGTGTCCGAAATTAAATACACCTATTATTAGCAGAGAAGTTACATTTGACGAGTCTTAGTGCTTCAGGCTAGGAGTGATTATAGCAGTGTTAATACAGATCTAGACGGTGTTCAGCTTGAGGTGGAGTTGCAACCAGAAACTCCTGAGGTAGCGAGTACTAACGAAGTAATCGACACAGATGATGCTTGTAGCGAGGTAGAGCCTATAGAGCCAACGATTGCTATAACTGCTGAAATTGACAAGGTATGTGTTCAATCTCCTGACAGATATAGATGCAACGGTGGTTTTGCTTTATTTGTGGTTAAGGAGATTGTGTCAGAAAATCCTTGTGGAGCAATTAAATGTGCATGTTTAGTTGGTGTTCTGATGAGGTCATCGGTTATTGCGAAATTCAAGCGCGACTTGGACTTTGACGATTTTTGTGGTGGTTGAGCTCATTTGGGCTATGGGAAAGTAGTAGCAGTGAAGTTCGGATACTAGAGAAGCGATTGTGACATGGCTCCAACGTTAAGCCAAGGTGGAGATTGTTGAAAATATGTCTCCAGTTCGAGCCTGAAGCTAAATTGTGAATATTCCGAATCGAATATTTGTGGACGACATCCGTGGAAATTCTTTTTTTGGATATAAAATCTGCGTGCAAGATTTGTAGGGTATGTCATGGAGATATATTCCATGGAAGATTTCATGCATTGTTTGATTGTGAAAAAGGAAAGGAAATTATATCTTCTATTGGGTAATCTCCTTATTGAAGTCGGCAAAAAAAAAAAGAAAAAGAAAAAAAAAGTGATAAGTCCAATCTTGGACCGTTGATGAATCCACGTAGAGGTCAACTTTGAGGATGACTCTGCAATAGAATTGATACTGGTACATATATGCATAATATAAGTCAGGGGACGTAGACTAGCACGGATTCTTGAAGCACTGATTTTGTGTAAGTGCTTGGTATGCCGAATCTGTGCGAAGTCTTGAAGTGCCATTTTATCAAGCGAGTGCTTAGCATTAGGTCTTCGTTTTGTTCGCGGAATTACGTCAAGAATTCAAGTGTCAAAGCAGATTAAATCTTGATGTTAGATTTGTGTTTTAATTCCTTTGCGAGATTGAGAGATTATTTCGTTAAGAATTGAGAGCTAAACGATGTGTACGTTCTTGAATGTAATTGGGGCTTGGGAAACACTGAGAGTGTTTGAGTGGCTCGAGAGTGGTTTGTAATCTCCGTGTATCGCTTGTTCTATAGTGAAATTCGTCCCTGCTCTCCCTGTGGATGTAGGTCTTTGCGACCGAACCACATACATCTGGTGTTAGATTTATTTTACTTGTTTTTTCTATTTTATCGTTCGATCGCTTGTTCCGCGCAACAAGTTTTAATGCATTGATATGTCTCCTCCGGACGATGGCAGTGACATGGTATGGAGAGATTGGAAAGCCATGCACGCAGCTGAGGCCAAACGCCAAAGAGGGAGAAAGAGGTGCTTGCAGTTGTACTTGGGAGAGGGGCTTGTGGCGCTTGGAATAAATTTGGACATGAAGACTAAAGATGTCAAATGGGTGGGTTAGGTCGGGTTTGAGTCTGGTCGAATATGGTCTGACTCATATTGACCCAGTTAACCCGTTTTGATCCATTTTCATGCTGTACAAATCTAGTGCCCATACCCGATTGACTTATATTGTTAGAATACTTCAATATTAAAATTCATTTTAGAGAAAATTGTTTCTTATACATTTTCAAAATATATATGTTTCTAAACTTTTTTATAATTTTCTTAGCTAATCAATTTATGACCTATTTAAAACCCATTATATTTTTTAAATAACTCATTTATGATCCACTTTTAAAATTTAAAGAATTTATTTATGACCCACCACCATGAAATATGGGTTTTAGACCTATTTTGCCACCTCTTTTAACGACTGCAAGATTGGAGCGACATTGGCAATGCTGGAGTAAGGGAAGGCGGCTCGGTTGGATTTGGGCAAAGGCATTATGGGGAGGGAAATGGGTACTCTACTTTATCTTGACATTTATAGAATAATGAAAGGGATATCACAAATCATATCTTACACTTATTGAAAGGTTATATCCTAAACCGAATGAAAACAATCACATAGAAAATAGAAAAACATGACATATGAATTTACTTAGGTTCACTATAATGACCCTATTTGGTTCAGCATTTGAAATGAGCATTGGGGCTCTAAAGTCCCTTTTTCAAATGGAAATGGTGTTTGGCTACTTTTTCGACTCACTTTTGGAAGATGCACTTGCATCTCAAATGCTCTACAAAGGCCTTTAGCCCAAAATACCTCTAGAGGTACCTTGAAAAGTTACATTTGCGAAATGCAACTAATTTCTTTCTTTTAACTTTGTACCACCGTCCGCCGCTGCCGCCGACAATCGTCTACCAATGCCGACCACCGCCGCCGCCCGTCGTAGCCACCGCCGATGACCGCCGCCACCACCGACCACTGCTGCCAACCACCACCATTGGGCCCCCGCCGACCGCCGCTGCCATCAACCGTTACCGCCCACCGCCTCCCCAACCACCACCGCCACTGCAGACCAATGCCGACTGCCGCCACATTTTTTTCTTTCAAAAAGTGAAAATACTTTACAAAGTATAGAAACAACATTTACATCAAATTTATTTTTCAATGTGTTTTTAAATTTCGCTTTACCAAATACTACTTGCACTTTGAAAAAGGCCTTTAGCTTAAAGACATTTGCATTTTCTCAAAATCACTTGGCCAAATGCTGACAGGCCTGATATTTAGGTTTACAACCACAATTACAGCATACAATAATCTCTCATACGAGTACCATATATAAGACTTAAAATGGGCTCAAAACTCAAGCCTATCCGAAACCCTTTGATCTCACAGCTAATGAACCATCTTAAAACACAAGCCTAAAACCCGATGTTATGTTGGGTAGCTGCTCCCGAGCCTTGGCACGGTCAAGGGCGAGCGGGCCTCCCGACATTCTGTGCGTAGGGGTCACATGTTATCGGTTTATACTTCGATTTCCTAAATTCACGTGGACGTGCCTGGTATGAGAAATAATGATCATCGAAGTATTCGTCAATTTCAATACTTATTCTATTCGATTTTATCATATCCAAATAAAAATGTCTAGATGATCAAACGTCTATGGAATGGTGCCCTTCCGATCTAAAATGATGTACTCCATTCGGTGAGGATTTCCACGCATCGAAAAGACCTGAAACGAAACTACTAGTTCTATATATGAAGAGTACCCGCCTAATGAAGTTCTAGATGAAGATGAGCTCATTGAAGTCTAGATGAAGTAATGATGTCAGAACCTTTGAACTAATGGTCGTTTTTCAGATTTTCCATGAATCCTTGTCAGAGGATTATTGGCAAACGTCAACTCAAGTGTCGTGCCATGTTATTCTGAGCCGGACATGTTATCGGATAAAGATCCGCCAAAACGAATGGTAAAGACACATAGTCATCGGGAAACGTGTGAATGGCACTAGTCCGTCTCGGCACATCGCGTGTACGTTATCGAGTTGACAAAAAACGAAAAGTGGGATTCGCAGGAAGAAACTGACCATGACCTGCCAATAGCAAAAAAAGAGTGTTCAAGGATGTCCGTGTCCCCATTTTTATAACATCAAACAATAATTTCTGCCTGGATATTATAGGCGTTGCTTAATATGGTAACACACACTACTATCATTTTTATTCCCCTTGGCTATGGTTATTAATTAATGACTAGCGTGAGGAATATAATTCCCCCGATTCGTTCGGCCGTGATCGATGGCCTATCGGCCATTGTGCCGGCGTGAGGGGGAGCCACGCGATGCATGATGGGTGCTTTTAATGATTCACCTTAATACTTGGCTGATGAAGAATCACACCTTCTTTCATTCATCAAAATACCCCTTTCTGCGGCCAATAATATCAAGCCACATGTCCTATCTATAAATTTAGAAGCCACTTGTATTAATCTCATTGGATCATATGCCCCTGCAATCATTACTTTGACTCAAAAGACAATTAATGTCTCTAACTATGGTTGTTTTGTCCCTCATCTTTTTATTTGCCGAAGGGGGAGAAGCTCTCTTTGAATAGGCAGTGAGGTCCCCACTGCACTCAATAGCTCTGTTTACTTTCTCCACTCTTTAGCTTTCAATTCTGTGAATAAGAAAGGAAGGTCACACGCTTGCGTATTAAATTATTCCTTTTCATCTTTCAATTTCGGACGATGTATATTTTGATGTGATTCCAATAACTTTCTACCAACGTTTTTTTCTCTTTGAAATAAAACATTTGTTGCCTTTCGCTTTGTCATTTTGAAGGGAAGTAAAGCTTTGAATTGCATTCAAATCTTTTCGAAGTAAGTGAAAGCTCTAAGAGCTACGTTAGAATAATCTATTTAGTACTCTTGATTTGGTTGAGCGATGGTTGCTATTCTTAGTTGTAGGGGTGTCAGCAAAAAACCGAAAAACCGAACCGAACCGTTAACCGAACCGAACCAAACCGAAAATTTCATGCATTTCGGTTCGGTACGGTTTTCGGTTCAGATAGTGAAAAAAAAACCACTCTCTCTCTTTTTCGGTTCGGGATACTATCGATTCGGTTCGGTTAACCGAAATGAAAAAAAAAACCCATCTTCATTTTAAGCTTACGCGTAACAGGATGTCCGGTTCTCCTAGGATTGGATATCTCCGGCTTTTATTCCACGCGGTTAGTAGGCCCCCGCACGCCAAACAACGCGTTCCTTCGAAGTTGGACGTCAACGTTCCAACCTTCTTCTTCTTCGGTGTCTCCTTCCTCTCATCTTCCTCAACTTCCTTCTCTGTCCCTGCAACTTCCCCTGCCCCCATACAAACACTACCATGATGCTACTCACTGCGCTCTTGTTGTCCCTCGTCTTCCTCGCTTCCCTCGCCAACATCCTCCTCCGCGTGCCCCCGAAGAAGCTCCCCGTCCTGCTCAGGGCCCTCTTCCCCCAGCCCCCGATCCCGTCTTCCGCTTCATCCGCCACGGCCCAAGAGCCACAGCAGCAGAAGAAGAAGAAAGGAGCTGTGTTCCTCACCTCTTATTCTCAGACACCAACCTCAATCCGAAGAGAACAAAAACTTTCCTTTCTTTTTTCCTTCGCCCTCTCTCTCTCTCTCTCTCTCTCTCTCTCTCTCTCTCTCTATGGACTGCTCGTCATCAGTATCACCAACGCAATCCCCAAAATTTGATCTTGATCGTCGTCGGAGCAATAATCATCATCCCCGACATCGTTGATAATGTCACAGCCGCCGCAACCCATCACCAAAAGCAGCCGCCGCCGCCACCGCCACCACCACCTTCCGTTCCTCTGCCACCAACCCAGCGCCACCCTCCCCGAACTCCTTTTCACTGCCTTCTCGTTCCTCTTCCTCTTTTCCCACCCTCCTCTTCTTCCTCTTCCTCCTCCTCCTCCACCACTGCCACCGCTAAGGCCAAAGCCCTAAAGATCCCGGTTTTGTCTTGCCACTTAAACCTCCGGAGGTTACTTGGAATCCCCACCATGTCGCGCTCCGGCCCTAAGATCCGCCACCGCTTCGCCACCCCGCAGTCCCTCTCCGACTGGCTCGAGCTGCGGCTCCCCTCCGACTCCTTCGCCTCCTGGGGCGTCAAGCCCGGCACCAAGAACATCCACAATCTCTGGCTTGAGATATCCGAGGGCGAGACCTCGCTCGCCGATTCCGTCCCTCCGATCCGCACCGTCAATGTCGTCTCGGTCCGTGTTGTCGGGGCCAACGGCTGGGTTCTCGTCGAGTCGCGCCAGGAATTGTTCGACGTCAGCAAAAAACCGAAAAACCGAACTGTACCGAACCGAAAATTCGGTTCATTCGGTTCGGTATGAACTCGGTTCAGGACGCTATTCGGTTCGGTTGGTGCATTCACTATAATTTTTCGGTTCGGTTCGGTTATTTAAAAAAACCGAACCGAACCGTCCCGTTGACACCCCTACTTAGTTGCACTTGATGATAAACGTGAAATTAGTGGATCAAGTTTAGAAATCAAAGTAAGTGCACCGAGTGGTTAGGTTGTGATTCGTGTTTCTTAGGAAAAGTTGGATGTTGGACTATTTTCTAACGAGAATCGGTGTTATGTTTGAAGAAAGAGTTTCCGAATGCATATGTGGATGTCAACGCTATTGATGATCAACCTTGAAAGTTATCGAACATCAATATTACAGTGTAATAATATTGTAAAAATAATAAAAAAAAAGAGAGAAAATTTGCCGAATGAAACGAAACTACCGATTTTTTGTGATGTATATATATAAAGTTACCAATCGCACGTATTTAGCTACAGTTTTTATGTGCTCGTTTTTGGGTCGCCGAAGCACCGCATTGTCTAGAGTACTTGTGCATAAACACTAGTTTGAGAAAAGGCATTAGAAAATTTTCACCAGCATATCTTCGCATGCTAAATATGTAAAAAATAAAATTAAATTAAAAGTGTCCTGTCGGTCCTTGATGGTGGCGACGATGCCACGGAGTGGCAATGTCTTGTGTGTCGAAATGCCCCGAGGAGTGTTTTGAGATGCCGCAGAGTAGCGATGCCCTGTGTGTCGGGATGCCCCCGTGGGCGAATGTTGCGTGTTGCCGCGGAGTTGTGATACCCCGTGTGTCGGGATGTTCCGAGAAATTCGGGATAGAAGATGAAGTAATAGATATGATGCATGCTCACGTTTATACATTTAATGGCATTAATAAAGCATTAGGTGATACTGGTGCATTGTGATATAAGATGACATTAGCCTGCATCGTATGCGCGATATTAGGACACGTCCTTATTGAAGAAAATCATGCGTATGATCACGCACTCATGTATTACTTTGAATATTTATGATTGTGAGCGCTAGGGTGAACGGTAAGTACCTTAAACTTAGAGACTTCATTTATTGGGCTTTGGCTCATTCCTTTATTTATAGATATGTAGGATGGCCTTACCGTCGTCGCCATTATTTGGAGCCCCAACGCATATAGAGTATGCATATGAAGATGTGGTGGTGCCCCATCTAGATTTTATATATGTTAAATGTACTACTACCGTGTGGGTTGACGTGGAACTTGCCGAGTGAGTTCCTTATCGTTATGTAGCTTGGTATACCATGTCTGAGAATGTTTGGGTGGGACCTTATAGATGTTTCGACGGTCCTCCTGGATATGTTGCCGATGAGCCCTCAATTGGATAGGTGATTAACCCATAGATATAGTTTGATGATGTACATGCAGATTTTTGGATCGATGGGATTGTAATACACGGAGATAGGTGATCTGAACCCGCTTCGCATGACTGTGTTCTTTTGTGTGGTACGATGTTGCTAGCTATGTTTTAATATAAAAATCATATTATGTACATTTGGTAAACTAGTGGTACAAATAAATGATGCATACGTATTTAGTAACTTGTGCATTGATGTGTCGGGGATGATCATGTGCATTACGAAAAAAGAATTACACTTATGCATGCTAATAAATATTAAAAGAGATTGAAAAAGAATTACACGTGTAGCAAGTGACGTTCTGGGGTGTCATAATGTGAGACATAGCAGGAGCCACCCATAGCAGAGTGTAGAGGTTTTGTTATATCAATTGTCGCGACCTGATTTTCCCTTTTCCAAAGGTCCAACAGATTTAGAGGTATTGCCATCAGTCCATGACGCTAGAGCCGTCAATATGGGTCAATGACCCATATTTTCATACAAATGGATTATATATGGGTTCTAAGTTTTTAAGGGCTTAATAAAAATGTGTCTAAAATAGTTAAGTTGAATCAGATGGGTCATAAATGGATCACACACTTAAACCCATTTTCGACCCATATTGGACATATTTTCGACCCATAAGAGCAGCCTCACGAATTGCACATGGGCCAGGGGCCTTAAAAGGCTTCGTTATTTTTTATTTTTTTAATTTTTAATTTTTAATTTTTATAAATTAATGAAAGAAATCAAAAATAAAATATAAAAAATATATATAAAAAAAACTATTGGCGACCGATCGCTGCCCATCGCCGGTCGCCGCCACCTACCGATCGCCAGAGGAGAAATAAAACAAAAATTATTTTTAATAGAAAACTATTTTTGAATAAAATATTTTAAAAAAATTATTTGATTAAAATTATTTAAAAAATAATTTTTTTGAAAAAGTCAGAATTTTTTTTTAAAAAAAAAGGAAAAAATTTCACTTGATTAAGAAATATGAAAAAATATAAAAAAAAAATCACTTGATTTTTATTGCATGAAAGTATTTTGGTAATATTATTTTTATTTTATTTAATATTTTTATTATTTAATTTTCTTTTTTTATTTGATGTGAAGTTTTTATCTGGTAACATATGCATGTGAAAAGCTTAAAATAGGTTAAATGAGTTATATAGGTTTTCTTAAAATATTAGTATGATTCGATAATATGGGTCGGGTTGGATATAAGTCGGCTGCAAGTTGGGTCGGGTATGAGTCATTGAATATGAGTCAAAACGGGTTAAACAATTCAATATGGATCAGACTATATTCGCCTGACCCATTTATTTGACACTTCTACATGACGCTCACTCTTCCAAGTCCTATCTCACGTGACATTGAATTTTGTTTTCATGATTAACAATTTAAATCATGACTAAGAGTTGCCACTAACAACTTGGGGTCGGCTAAAAACCCATCGAGATATGAAAGTATCACCTCGATTCCTTTGCAACTAGAGCATCTAGGCTTGGGGACTTGTCTAAGCTAATTATCTATTCAACGCCCTTTCAATACCTACCTAGTCGATATTTTCTAAGGTGACCACATATTTTACTTATCATTCAAAGCCTACAGTGTCTAACATTTGCTATATGATCATGCATAATGTTTTTCTATTATTTTTTGAGCAATTACCAGCTTAATCTCGTTTTTTTTTCGGAAACCAGCTTAATCCTTAACCTAACACCAGGAAAGCAATTAACAAGCAATTTTATTGAAATGTAGTAATATAAATTAACATTCAAGGTATGGATAGTAGCTAACTACTTATTGAAAGGTAGACGTGCAAGCCAATCAATATTAGGTACGATTCCCAAATATCAAACCCGAGACATGATCGAGTGTACATAAATAAGATCGAACAAGACATCGGTCGATCGCCATCGCCAACGAGAGCCTAAAAATGCTAATTAGGCTAAAAAGACATTAAAAATCAATTTCCATCTTTCCAATTTTCTCTTTTATTTTTTTATTTTTAAAACATTTTTTGATTTTCTATTTTGTTATTTTAAATAAAAACAAAACGACGCGGTTTCTGGCCTTCTACACTGAACCAAAATGACATCGCATCAGGGGGGCCCAAAAGGATGCCACATCACAGCAGTTGTGAGCAATAAACGCTATGTGGATTATTAGCCGTAATTAGGGGCTGAGAAAGTCATTAAATATTTGAGCAACTCGAGTGCAGTTGTAATCTACGTTGCATGCTTGAACTATAGTGATTCTATGCTGCTCTATCGTGGATGTCATCAATCGAATCGTTATTATCTTATTGCTTGTTTCCATAGATGTACAAAAATAATTTATCGTCGATAATGAAAATATTCTTGATTGATTATTTCAAGTGATATAAGTTATCTTTTTTATGAAAATATTTTTTAAATTATTTATTTTTCGCCAAATAAATGAATCTCATATTGGAGTAATGTGAATATGGCCGATACCAAGTGACACGCCGCAAAGAAAAAAAAATAGACGATGGAATTTTTTTTTTTTTTTTTGTCTTTAGGTGGTCACAAATATCTTAGGCCAAAAATGACGTGACTCCTTGGTACAGCCCCTACCATAAATGTAGGAGATCATGATTTTTTTGGCCAAAGGGGGAAGATCTAATGACCATGGGGGCAATGATTTCTGTGAAGGGATCGTCTACCCTTTCCTCAGAAGGGTAGGCCTTGCCCTGAGAATCTGGACCGTCCATATTATGAATGGACGACCCAGATTATTACTAAAAAAATAAAAAAAATAAAAAAACCCAAAAAATTATCCCTAAAAATAAGAGATCTGAACCGTTCGTCTAAAAACGGAAGGTCCGGATCCCAAAAGCAGGCATCTGTCCTTCTAAGGAAAGGACAGACGATCCGGATCTATGATTTACTACATTTATGGTAGGAAATAAATGGGGATTTCCGGCCGCGCCGTAATTCCTGGTGGCCGTGAGCTTCTAGAAGGGTACGAAGTACAGCTGGGATTGCGATCCCCTGCAACTTAACGTAGGGCTCCACCCAACCAATCATTTTCCAACGGTTAAAAGCATCTTAATCGCAATCAACCACGAAGATTAACCGTCATTGGCTTCTCAAGGGGTTGCAATACTCAAATGATTTCTCGAAAAAACAAAAGTTGCGAATACATCTTCAAAAAAATAAAAATAAAAATAAAAATTACGAGACTAGTGGTGCAAAACTCAAATTATCTTATGGTTCCAATGGTGAAATTAACCCCCAAAAAAAAAAGTTGTATTGAGTAAACGAACTTACTCCTCCTAATTTTTTTTTTTGGAGTACTTGTTCTCTCCTCCGTCCTCCACAAATTAAGCAGAATCAACATAACAACCGAAAATGCTGTTGACTTAATTCATCGTGGAGAACTTCCGTGGCGTTACTTATCGCGTCTCGTCTCGATTCGTGTCATTTTCATAATATGGACCATACTTGTTATTAATATTGCAAAACAAGAAAATCTATCCATTCAAGCAAAAAGTCACTTGGGACTTTGAGTGCATCCGACATGATCGGCAAACACGCATTAAAGCAACTTTATCATATTCCCCCTCCCCCCAATATCCTCGGATTAATGCCACTAATCCGCATCATGGGCTTACTTTTTAACAACCTAAACGACGAGCGCCAAATTTTTTTTTTTCCTTCTTTTTCTTGGTCTTGAATGAGAAAAGGGACAAAATCCAAGTGTTGTAATTTTCTATAAAAACTCAGATCCAATTTAAGGGGAATTAAGGGCGCGTATGGTAACATCTATCAATCAGAAATCAACTTCTGACCAGAAGTTGATTTCTCTACTTCTCCTCAAAAGCAGAAGTTGATTTTTCTACTTCTGCTTCAGATTGACTTCTGATCAGAGAATTTCGCTTGGTAACGATTAAAAATTTCTACTTTTGAAATATTATTAACAAAATCTTCAGTGTCGGCGTCTGGTGGCGGGTGTGGCCGCGGCTGTGATTGGCTGCGGCGTGTGTGGTCGAAAAAGAGATTCTAGAGCTCAAAGTTGGCCAAAAACCCAATCAAAAGCTGAAAATCCTATCAGAAGTCAATATTTTACTAAACAAATTTATACTTCGACGGAATTTTTAACAAAAAGATTTCTCTGGGTAGAGAAATGGAGAAGGAGAAGTATTATCATGAACTCTCTAAGAGACCCAATTCGATAATCGATTTGTAAAATGGAATCCTTTCTAATAGTTTTCCCATTCGAGAAACAAGGACATCACACGTTGTTAATTACCGACCGCCATCATCCACAAGTAACACAATTGAAAAATCGAAACGGACAAGACGCACGGTTTCCGATCTGCCCGGACTCGTTGTTTATTGAGAGCAAAGAGCAATCATCCCGTGAAGCTTCCCGGTTCAAAATTCGCCCGATGCCCACCGGGCCACCATCACCACCTCGCTCAGCTCCAAGAATTTGACCTGATGCTCCATGATTTTTGACCCCCCCCCCCCCCCCCCAAAAAAAAAGCGTGCGGATATTTCTCTCTCCACGACTGCACCCATTTATACTTTATCTTCCCCCTCACTCCTTCACTTCCTCAACCACCGTCTCTCCCTCGTCAGCAGATTTTCCTCCCCTGACAAGCTCTGCGCATGATGATCTGAGTTCCTTCTCATTGCGAACCGCGTCTGTTTTGCTCGAAAAGGGTCTTCCCAGAAAGCATGAATTTACTCGCTTGAGAGGAGTTCGCATTGTTGTCGACACTCTCCGATCAAGATTCGATGCTCTGCGGAGCTTTCTGGATACGTAATACAGCGAGGAAGAGAGATGGGCTTGGAGTGGTATGGACACTTCGTTCAGAGAAGGATCAGCGAAAGCTGTCGAGCTTCAATAAACATATAGTTTTTACTGAAACAGAGATAAAAGAAAGAAAGATCCGTCACCCACAGCACAAGCAAAGTTGATTTTTTTGTGCATCTTCTTCATTCACTTGGCCATTTGTCCGTTGATCAGTTAGGCGGCTTCGGCGATTGCTGGTTTTGGGTCGGTGAGTTTTTCGTGATCCGGCAATGGCGTCGGCGCTGGCCGGCGATGATCTGGCTAGATCCACAAGCAGCCGCCGTAGTTGGGCCTCGGGGAGCCACCGGAGCTGGGCCTCAACGAGCTTCCGGGAGGTGTGGAACGCACCGCCTGACGTGTTCACGCGGAGCGGGAGACAGGATGATGAGGAGGAGCTCCGGTGGGCCGCCATCGAGCGGCTGCCGACGTATGACCGCCTCCGAAAAGGCATGTTGAGGCAAGTACTCGACACTGGGAGGGTGGTCCAGCATGAAGTGGACGTGACCAACCTCGGAATGCAGGACAAGAAGCAGCTGATGGAGAGCATACTTAAGGTTGCGGAAGATGACAACGAGAGGTTCTTGAGGAGATTGAGAGACAGGACTGATAGGTTGGCTAATTGTTTTTTTTTTTTGGTTCATCACACATGAAATTTACTTGGTGTTGTTCTTTTCGTGTGTTTCGGGATTTGATTGTGGGATGACAGTTCACTTTTTATTGCAGGGTCGGGATCGAAATTCCGAAGATCGAAGTCCGGTACGAGCATATATCTGTGGAAGGAGATGTGTATGTTGGAAGCAGAGCCCTCCCTACCCTTCTCAATGCCACTCTGAACACAATAGAGGTGCTCCGCTTCAATCAATCTTCAAGTTCAAATTTTGCGATTTCATGATCTGGTGGTAGTTGATGGAGCTGGCAATGATTTCGCGTAGAGATGGCTTCTGGAATTTCTGAAGTTAACCTTGTATATTTGTTCCTGATACTTCAGGATGAGTTTTTAAGTTCGATTGAACTGTCGTTTGCCTGGTTTAGTGCTGTAGCCATCGTAGGACGATTAGAGATATTTGAACTAACCGGTAATTCTTTCGCATCTTGTATGTGGGAACAGAGTGTTCTTGGACTTATTCGGCTAGCCCCATCAAAGAAGAGGAAAATTCAGATACTTAAGGACGTGAATGGATTAGTCAGGCCATCGAGGTATTTTCATTCTCGTACCAACATTACAGAATCCTTTTCGGACGCTTCGAACCAACAATCGGAAACACGAAACATCTTAAATGGTCTCATGGGTCCAGTAACCGGTTGAATATGCCTCAAGTCTGCACTAACTAGGACACCAAATTTTGTTTTCTTTTCTCATTCTGTCATTAGATGAATTATGTTATGTCTTGGCTCACTCTTTTGTCCTGTTTCAATGTCAATGCCTTGCGATCGATCCTCAATCGATGCTGCTAATTTCAGGATGACCCTACTTTTGGGTCCACCAGGAGCTGGGAAGACAACATTGTTGCTGGCACTTGCCGGGAAGCTAGACAGCAATCTGAGGGTGACATTTCTGATTTCTGTCCCGTATGGTTAGCGTAGGATTCCGACAAATAATATCCCTTTTTGTGACATTCCATTTGTTGAAACTTTTGACAGGTAACTGGAAAAGTCACCTACTGTGGTCACGAGCTGAACGAATTCGTGCCTCAGAGGACGTGCGCTTATATCAGCCAACATGATCTTCACTATGGAGAAATGACGGTTAGAGAGACGTTGGACTTCTCGGGTCGCTGTTTGGGTGTAGGGACAAGGTACGAGATGCTTGCAGAACTCTCCAGGCGAGAGAGGGAAGCCGGAATCAAACCCGATCCCGAAATCGACGCTTTTATGAAGGCCACAGCTGTGTCGGGTCAAGAGACAAGCTTGGTCACTGATTATGTACTGAAGGTTGGTTCTCCCAAGTCTCTTTTCATAGTTGATTCCTTCTTTGTAGGAGTTGCTTCATGAAAACCAACCTCGCAAGTTACATCTTGCAGATTCTTGGATTGGATATCTGTGCAGACATTATGGTCGGAGATGAGATGCGAAGGGGCATTTCAGGTGGACAGAAAAAGCGTGTTACGACCGGTATGTCTTTGGAGCTTCTATTCCATTTTGTAGAACAGCTCTGTGTTCATCAAGTTTCTTTAGGACTTGTTAGTTTAAGCTGGTGATTAATAACCTTTGAGGTTCATAATAATTTATGAATTGGCAAACTTCTTGTTTGATTACTTGCAGGAGAGATGTTAGTAGGACCAGCGAAGGCTCTTTTCATGGATGAAATATCCACAGGGTTGGACAGTTCCACTACTTTTCAGATTTGCAAATTCATGAGGCAGATGGTTCATATAATGGATGTCACCATGATCATCTCGCTGCTTCAGCCAGCACCTGAGACTTACGATCTCTTCGACGACATTATCCTTCTCTCGGAGGGTCAAGTCGTCTACCAAGGTCCACGAGAGAACGTCCTCGAGTTTTTTGAATACATGGGATTCAAGTGTCCAGAAAGGAAAGGAGTTGCCGACTTCTTGCAAGAAGTGACATCTAAGAAAGATCAAGAACAGTATTGGTTCAAGAAGAACCAACCTTACCGATACGTTTCTGTAGATGATTTCGTGCATGGGTTCAATTCTTTTCACATTGGCCAACAGCTCTCATCCGATCTTAGGATTCCTTATGACAAAGCAAGAACTCACCCAGCTGCACTAGTCAAAGAGAAATATGGGATTTCGAATATGGAACTGTTCAAGGCATGCTTTGCCAGAGAATGGCTATTAATGAAGCGAAACTCCTTTGTTTACATATTCAAGACCACCCAGATCACTATCATGTCGCTTATTGCTATGACAGTGTTCCTTAGGACTGAAATGCCGGTAGGGACAGTGGAAGATGGAGGGAAATTTTTCGGAGCACTTTTCTTCAGCTTGATCAATGTCATGTTCAATGGAATGGCGGAACTTGCAATGACCGTTTTCAGGCTTCCTGTGTTCTATAAGCAGAGAGATTTCTTGTTTTACCCTGCTTGGGCTTTCGGCTTGCCTATCTGGGTCCTCCGAATTCCATTGTCATTCATGGAATCGGGGATATGGATCATCTTAACATACTACACCATCGGTTTCGCTCCTGCTGCCAGCAGGTATGTGCGAATTCGTTATTGGGTTCTCCATCATAGATAGACTAATGTTTCTCAGAATATCTAGTCATAATATTTTGGCACTGCGCTTGATAAGAAGGAAAAGTCTAGGAAACTCATCAATCTTGCTCTTATCAGGTTCTTCAAGCAATTCTTGGCATTCTTTGGCATCCATCAGATGGCACTGTCCCTCTTCCGGTTCATTGCTGCACTCGGACGAACCCAGGTTGTCGCAAATACCCTGGGAACCTTCACCTTGCTGATGGTTTTCGTTCTTGGAGGATTTATTGTTTCCAAAAGTAAGTACAAGTTGCCTCATACTTTTGCCGACCCTGTCTACTTGTTGACTGAAGCATTTGTTTTCGGGATGCTACAATAATGTTCGATTTAATGAGGACATGTTTCTTTTCCTCGCATTTACAGACGACATCGAGCCATGGATGATATGGGGATATTACATTTCTCCTATGATGTATGGGCAGAATGCTATAGTGATGAATGAATTCCTCGACAAAAGATGGAGCAAGGTAAAATCTGTTTTTTTTCTTTCGCCGATCAGCTGTCCTTCATAATACACAGTCAATGCATTATCGAAACCTGATTGCCGCCGTACGAACTGCAGCCTAACTTGGATCGTAGAATTAAGGAGCCCACAGTTGGAAGAGTGCTTCTGAAATCTCGAGGCTTCTTTGTGCAAGAGTATTGGTATTGGATCTGCGTCGGAGCACTGTTTGGATTTTCGCTCCTCTTCAACATCTTGTTTATTGCAGCATTGACTTGGTTAAATCGTAAGTCGGCTAAATTAGAACATCAGTGCTAATCAGAGTCTAATGCACAAGTAATATTGTAGTGTTGACACTCCCTTCATGGAATCGCTTGCAGCTTTGGGAGATACAAAAGCAGTTGTCCTGGATGAAGAAGCAGATAAGAAGAAAAGCAAGTCGTTGTCTTCTCAACTTGCCAAAGAAGGTTTGCAACATTTTCAAGTATCATCAGTTTGCTCAATGCTTTTCTTCTTTAGGATGATAAACTTGCTAGACTCCCTGGTCACCATCGTAAAGCCGACGGAGCAATTTCCCAAGAAAACTAGGGGCCAGGAATTTTCTACAATTGACTTCCAAAATTAGTTGCCTGACTAGTTGTGGAGAAAAAGAGTTGCCTGATCTCTGACATTTGTCATGAAAATCCCAGGAATCGACTTGCAAGTCAGAAGTTCTTCAGAAATCGTTAGCAGTTCGGAGAATATACAGAGAAGAGGGATGGTTCTGCCATTCCAACCCCTTTCTCTTGCATTCAACCATGTGAACTACTACGTGGATATGCCTGCAGTGAGTTCCTTAATCCTTAACAATCTTTTCTTTTCTTGGAAGCAGTAACTTCTTCCTAAAAATAACCATGACCTCGTAGGAATCCATTGTACTACAAATGATCGTTCATTGTCGTATTTTTCTTTTGTCTGGTGTCTGTCTTGTCGGATTTTACTTAACCTGCGATTTTGCTGGACTGAACTTTCTGTTCTTATCATCATAAGGCAAAAGAGTACTTAGAGTAGGGATAATAACCACTATGTTTCGTGATACCAGGAAATGAAGAGTCAAGGAGTCCAGGAAGACCGTCTCCAACTGTTGAGAGATGTCAGCGGCGCTTTCAGGCCAGGGGTACTCACAGCACTGGTCGGGGTCAGTGGTGCTGGAAAGACAACCCTCATGGATGTGCTAGCCGGAAGGAAGACAGGTGGTTACTCAGAAGGAAGTATTAGCATCTCCGGATACCCTAAAAACCAATCGACGTTTGCTCGGGTCAGTGGTTACTGTGAACAGAACGACATTCACTCGCCTAATGTCACTGTCTACGAATCCCTCCTATACTCAGCCTGGCTCCGTCTTTCCTCCGACATTAAGACTAAAACTCGCAAGGTAGGGAACATTTGTCTCTCGACCCGCCCAACCTTTGTCAGGGCCTAGTTCACATTCTCTCCTGCGGAAGAACCTGAAAGCAAATCATTTAATAATCTTTCTATTTTGGTCTTGTGCTTCTAATTTCGTAACAGATGTTTGTGGAAGAAGTTATGGATTTAGTCGAGCTCAACCCCATCAGGGACGCACTTGTCGGGCTTCCTGGCGTCGATGGCCTTTCGACTGAGCAAAGAAAGAGGTTGACAATAGCTGTGGAGTTGGTGGCCAATCCATCTATTATCTTCATGGACGAACCAACCTCTGGCCTCGATGCTAGAGCAGCCGCCATCGTGATGCGCACGGTGAGGAACACGGTGGATACAGGGAGGACTGTTGTCTGCACAATTCACCAGCCGAGCATCGACATTTTCGAAGCTTTTGATGAGGTTTGATCGCTAATCCTTCGATGCTATTATCTCCGTTTTTTGAAATGGCTTGCTCTTGAGTAATTGACTCAGAAACGTGATAATTGCAGCTGCTACTGATGAAAAGAGGCGGGCGGGTCATTTATGCTGGACCTCTTGGTCGCCTTTCCCACAAGCTTATAGAATACTTTGAGGTGAGCTTTTCCTGTTTCCAAAACACCTAACGTCTACCTGGTCGCCACTTTCCCCCGGAATCTCGAGGTTATTCTTGAATTCTGCTGAACATGTGTACTACACCAGGCTGTCCCAGGGGTCCCGAAGATCAGGGACGGTTACAATCCGGCCACGTGGATGCTTGAAGTGAGTGCTCCGGCAGTCGAGGCTCAGCTCGATGTCGACTTTGCAGATATTTACGCAAACTCTGATCTTTATAAGTAAGTTTCTTGAAGATTCAAGTTTCAAACGCGTAATTGAAAATGGTGTCGCTCGTTAAGGCCGGCGTCAATTTAACAATTGCGTTTTTTTTTCTCTGCATCAATTCCAGAAGGAACGAAGAACTGATCAAAGAGCTTAGTACCCCAGCTCGAGGCTCTAAAGACCTCTACTTCCCGACCGAGTACTCGCAACCTTTCCTCACTCAGTGCAAGGCTTGCTTCTGGAAACAGCACTGGTCTTACTGGAGAAATCCTCAGTACAACGCCATCCGGTTCTTCATGACCATAGTCATCGGCGTTTTGTTTGGTTTGATATTCTGGAATAAAGGAGATCAGACGTGAGTTCTTTCGTCTGGTGTGTTTTGCCAAGTAAAATTCTTCAAAGTGATCAAACAGAAATACATACCACATCATCGGATGATAGAAATGAAAGCCATTCGTTGTACAGGCATTTTCAAACTTTGGCTAAGACTAATCTCTTGACAGGACCAAGCAACAAGACCTGATGAATCTTTTGGGAGCCATGTATGCAGCTGTGCTTTTCCTTGGGGCCACGAATGCTTCTGCTGTGCAGTCTATTGTCGCCATTGAGAGGACGGTCTTCTACCGCGAACGAGCGGCCGGAATGTACTCTCCGCTGCCATACGCATTCGCTCAGGTGCGAACACAGTAATTAGCAAGGCCGAGTCCTCATTGAAGCATAAAAGGATAGAAGAATAGGATTACCACCCCAATGATGTGAAGGCTGAAGAATATAAGATGATTTTTTTTTTTTGCAGGTGGCCATTGAGACGATTTACGTAGCGATTCAGACATTTGTCTACACTCTTCTCCTTTACTCGATGATAGGGTTCGAGTGGAAGGCGGGGAAGTTCTTGTGGTTCTACTACTACATATTGATGTGCTTCATCTACTTCACAATGTATGGGATGATGGTTGTAGCGCTGACGCCAGGTCACCAGATCGCCGCCATCGTGATGTCCTTCTTCCTAAGCTTCTGGAACTTGTTCTCTGGCTTCCTTATCCCTAGGACGGTATGTCATCTTTCACTCGGTAATTTGGCGCACTAAGTATGTCCTTAAAGGAATTTTCAGTAGCTCGATTTCGAGAAGTTCTAGCTTGTCAAATTAAGTACAGAGTTTTTGTACAAATCATATTTGTTCTTGGTCTTGATGGCATAATAAATCCTGTCAAACGACAGCAGCTTTCGGATCAAAACATCAAGAATCTGAAGGTTTTTCCACATTCGAGCTTCTTTCTGTGCAGTAGATTCTTTGGCACATGGAAAAAAGAAACACACTTTAAAGAGTTTAGAGTATCGTCAGCTACATGAGAACCTGTGAGTTGATCTATCTTTCTGTTTCATTTTGACGTATGCAGCAAATTCCTATATGGTGGAGGTGGTATTACTGGGCTTCACCAGTGGCGTGGACGCTGTACGGTCTTGTCACCTCCCAAGTGGGCGACAAGAGTGGCAATCTGGAAATACCAGGAGGCGTCGACATGCCGCTGAAGCAGTTCCTGAAGCAAGAACTGGGTTTCGATTACGACTTCCTCCCCGCCGTCGCGGTTGCTCACATCGGCTGGGTCCTGCTCTTCTTCTTTGTCTTCGCATACGGCATCAAGTTCCTCAATTTCCAGAGGAGATAAACCGATGGCCACAATTCTTACCGTCCGGCTAGTTTTCGAAACATTACACGTAGGTCCATCACGTAAATCAAGGATGATAGGCGACTAAAGAGTTTGCCTCCTCCTGGTTTCTTCACTTTTTTGGCTAAGTTTTGCTCCTGTGACACCAGCATTCTTTGTTACTGCTGCTACATTAGACTAATAGCGTCTGTTCTTGTAAATTGTAAGAGACGAATAATTTGTTTGAAATGCAAAGGAGTGGTGTGGTTCTCTTACTTCCTCTGATTTGAGCTGAGAACTGAATTCCTTTCTGTACCATATTCATTGCATCATGAACTTTTTTTGCAGAGCAAAACGACTCCGCAGAGCAATGTAGATGGCGAGGCATCATGTCGTGTACGAATCTGGGTACTCGTATCTACGACAACTCTCGCGCCATTAAAAAAAAAAATTGACTATCAAGAACCCTAAGCTGGTGCACCCTTGATAAATTTACACTCCGTCAGTTTTCGTTAAATTTTACAGTCAAATTACTGAGTTAGATGACACGTGACAGTTGACGGGTGCATCAGTTTGGAGTTTTTACGCTCCGTTGTCACATGTGTACCGGTTTGGAGATTTTTGTAGTATTAACCAAATTTAACGAAAACTAACAGAGGAAAAATTTGTCATATATTTATTTTGGTGGTCAAAAAATTAGTTTGAGGTAAATTTATCACAAATATACCAGTTAATTATCACTTATCAATAATTTACTAATTTGTACATGCACAATGTACCGGTATGTTCAAGTAGCCAAAAATTATGTGAATTACCATCACTTCTTTGAGTCCAAGCACTATACTTTATTAGATTATTTCGAAAGTACCGTCCCAATAGTTTACAGACAAATAATTTGTAGAGCTTACTAACGGATTGAAGTGGCTAACTTCCACGCGAAATTTCTAACAAGTTTCATAATTAACGACTAATCTAATATAATCGACGGAGATTAATTCGTGGAGTTTAAGTAAACATCTCTTTAATCAAATTATGAGATTTTATATGAGTCAGTTACCAAGATATATTAGATTATTTCCAAATTACCATTGTATTTAACACTTTTGTTCGTGCAGCTTACCAACTAATAAAGCTACTAACTCTTGTACAAAATTAAGGACTCTTGTTTGATTTCACTTACCAACATTTGTTTGGGATCTTATAAATTGAGAATGAGATGACAAAAAAAAATGTCATTTTTTGTTCATTAACAAGTGATCACTGTATAAAGTAACAAAATATTAAGTACAATCAAACTATCCTAATTCACACATACACACACAGACACTCATATATATCAACATCCAAGGAAATATATAAAATCGCAAAATATTCCAAATATACCTTAAGCTTGAATACTAGTTTGAATAGCGTCTAGACGTGGCGGATGAGAGTGAGACGACATTTGATGATTGCTTATGGCAAAAAAAAAATCGAATCTAGCTGATCCGATGGTGACGAGTTCGGTGGCAGTATTGACTTCTCGAAACGACGCCCGACAGGTTGAAAATTAGAGGGGAACCAACAAGTGGCCGATGGTTGCAAAATAGTAATTAAGCGATATGGTCTACACGGTCAACGTTGTAGCATCAAGCGATTTATAGACTGGCTTGGAAAAAAAATAGTTACTAAGCAATGCGCTCTGTGCTGCTAGGATCAAAAGAAAAGCCACCTTCGCGAAAAATACTCGATCGGTGCAGTCATTGTCAAAACACGATCATAGTGCAATGGACTCGAATAAGTGCTTCCTCGTATGAGACTTGTGGGCACTGCACCGGGGTACAGTGTGCACCCAGTGTACTTAAGTTTCCTTAGAAACGATGGTTCTGATACTAAATTGCAATACGATGTTGATTAACAAGTTAAAATCATCTTACCCCTTTGATTATTAATCAAATTCTAAAATGCACGTAATTATTGTGCCAAAATAAATGTGAACATGGTATTCCACGTAAAAAAAAATTACATGTGACGTGGCGATTGCCCTTGTCATTATTCCTTTCAATATTAGTCAATTTCTAAGATACCCTCTTCTTATTATTCTCCTTTTGTGAATACAACGAAAAACTCCAAATTGGTACATCTCTGATAAATTTATCTAAAATTATTTTTTTACTATAAAAAATCCTAAATTAGTACACATGTGATAAATTTATCCTAAATGATTTTTTTTGCTATAAAAATTTTAGACCGGTATATCTGTGATAAATTTACCCCAAATGGTACATATATGATAATTTTACCCTCCTTTAGTTTTTCGTTAAATTTTACCATCAAATTATTAATTTGAATGACATGTAATAGTTGATGGATGTATTAATTTGGGGGTTTTACCCTCTGTTTGTCACATATATATCAATTTGAGATTCTTTATGGTAAAAAATTTAGTTTAGGGTAAATTTATCATAGATGTACCAGTTTGAGATTTTTTGTGGTAAAAAAAATAGTTTTTAGTAAATTTATCACATGTGTACCGGTTTGAAATTTTTTTATGGAAGAAAAAATTGAGGTAAACTTATCATAAGTGTATCAGTTTGGATTTTTGAGACCAACTCTTTGATTATTAATCAAATTCTAAAATGCACGTAATTATTGTGCCAAGATCAACGTGAACACGGTACGCGTAGAAAAAAGTTACATGTGACGTGGCGATACTCCTTATCATTACCCCCTTTGAATATTGGTCAAATTCTAAGGTACCCTCTTCTTCTTTTTTATTAATATGACAAAAAACCTCAAATTGATATATTTATGATAAATTTACATAAAATTATTTTTCACCACAAAATAGCCTAAATTAGTATATATGTGACAAATTTACCATAAACTATTTTTTTACCACAAAAAATTCTAAATCGATATATATATATATATATATATATATATATAACTGACAAATTTATCCAAAACTGGTACATATATATAATTTTACCCTCCTTTAGTGTTTGGTTAAATTTTACCGTCAAGTTATTAATTTGGATGACACGTGGCAGTTAAAGGGCATACAAATTTGGGATTTTACTCTTTGTTTGTCTCAAATGTATCAATTTGAGATTTTTTGTGGTATTAACTTGATTTAACTGAAACTAACGAAGAGTAAATTTAACACATGTATACCAATTTAAGATTTTTAATGGTCAAAAATTTAGTTTGGGGTAAATTTATTATTGGTGTACAAGTTTGAGATTTTTGTGGTAAAAAGATAATTTGAAGTAAATTGATCACATGTATACTAATTTGAGCATTTTATCATCAAAAAAATAATTTGGGATAAATTTATTATAGATGTATCAGTTTGGGATTTTTTTTATATTAAGATTTTGGGCCTAACAGCAAAAAAAAAAAACTCTAACTGTAGCATTTGTGATAATTATATTCAAAACTTTTTTTGTCTCATAAAAAAACTCAACTTTTACTTTTGTCACAATTCTTCCATTATAATACCCAAAAAAACCCTCAACTTTAGTATTTGTCCCAATTATGTCCAATTTTTTTTGTCTCATAAAAAACTCTCAACTTTTACTTTTGTCCAAATTCTACAACCGTTAGCCTTTTGTTCATTATCACCGTTAGTTAATCATATGTGGTTCAAATTTTTTCGTCGAACTTACCAATGAATCTTCGAAATTTCGAAACAGAAAGTTTCAGGGACGACGAGATTTTAGGTCGTTCATCCAAATATCTCAATGTCTAGTCGTTTTTTGAGCTGTTGAGTAATAAAGAGAAAACCGAACGCGTCGTCTTGAGTGACATTGCATCTCTCAACAATATGCAGGAGAAGTCAACAATAGAAGATAAGTTTAGAATTTTTTTCACAGTGTACTTCATTAACTACATGAAAATGCCACGTAAGTTTTTTTTTTTTAACACATAGGATTAACTAGCAGTGATTATGGACGGAAGGCTAATAGTGGTAGAATTGGGACAAAAGTAAAAGTTGAAGGTGTTTTATGAGAAAAAAAATTTGGATATAGTTGAGACATATGTTAAAGTTGATGATTATTTTAGTATGGATCGGTAAAATTGGGACAAAAGTAAAAGTTTAGGGTAGAATTTGGATAAAAATAAAAGTTTGAAGTAGAATTGAGATAAAAATAAAAATTAGAGATTTTTTATGAGATAAATTTTTTTGAAATATAATTATCATAAGTGCTAAAGTTGAAGTTTCTTTTTTTGTTATTGGGCCTTAAGATTTTTTATGGTGTATCGTACTAATAATTTTCGGAAAAAAAAAACAAAAATGCTTCGTAATGAATTTTGTAACCGCCCCCCACCGCAGTTTCGGGCTTTTTTCCAAATTAATTTTTTTTAAAATATTTACCAATTTAATATTAAAAAAATATTTACCAAATTGGGTGTCAATCGACAATTGGGTCACCGATTGGCACCCAAAACAGGGAATTGGGCCCCAATCGGCGGCCCAATTGCCGATTGGGGCAATTGGGCATCCAATCGGCACTTGGGCCGCCAATTGGGGCCCCAAATTGGTTTTGGGCCCCAATCGGCAGCCCAAGTGCTGATTGGGGCTCAAATTTATTTATTTATTTTTTCAATGGATTCATCTCGAAAAAGTATGCAAAACCAAAAAAAAAATCGTTCCAAACGGACACCCGAGCGATAAGATATGCCATTTCAAAGTATTATTCCATCGGATTTTTAAAACTTTGCTAATTTAGGCATCCATTTAAACGAATAAATTTAAAAAATATCAATTAAATAATAAATTATATTGAAATTACGTAAATTTTGAGGAAAAAAATACTACATAATTCATATTCCATCATTAAAATTGACTTTTAATTTATATTTTTTATAAAAGTTTTCAATTAAATAATAAATTATATTGAAATTACGTAAACTTTGAGGGAAAAAAACACTACATAATTCATATTCCACCATTAAAATTGACTTTTAATTTATATTTTTTTAATAAAAGTTTCAATTAATTAATAAATTATAATTGAAATTTTATTAATAATTTAGGCATTAATTGAAAACTTTTCTAAAAAAAAATAAATTAAAAGTCAATTTTAATGGTGGAATATGAATTATGTATTGTTTTTTTTTCTAAAAGTATCAATTAAATAATAAATTAAAATTGAAATTTTATTAATAATTTAGGCATCAATTGAAAATTTTTATAAAAAATATAAATTAAAAGTCAATTTTAATGGTGAAATATGAATTATATAGTGTTTTTTTTCCTCAAAGTTTACGTAATTTCAATATAATTTATTATTTAATTAATACTTTTATAATTTATTCGTTTAAATGGATGCCTAAATTAGCAAAGTTTTAAAAATTCGATGGAATAATACTTTGAAATAGCATATCTCATCGCTCGGGTATCCGTTTGAAACGATTTTTTTTTATTTCGCATAATTTTTCGAGACTAATTCATTGAAAAAAAAAGAAAATAAAAAAAAATAAATTTGAGCCCCAATATTTTGGGCCACCGATTGGGGCCCAATTTCCTGTTTTGGGTGCCAATCGGCGGCCCAATTATCGATTGGCACTCAATTTGATAATTTTTTTTAATATTAAATTGGTAAATTTTTTTTTAAAAAAAATTAATTTGGAAAAAAGCCCCCGCAGTTTCTCCCTCTCTCTCATCGTCCCCAAATTGAGTTCTTTGCCATCTGCTGCTGCCTATCACTCAATCGAGTCCTCGATCACCAGCGGAAACCCGTACACAATGAGCACTCCCGACCCGAACCCGAGGCCGCGAACCGTCATTTGCGTCGGCGACGTCCACGGCCACTTCACCAAGCTCCGCGCCCTCTGGGCCAACCTCGAGTCCTCCATCCCGCCCCACGACTTCCGCACCGCCGTCGTCATCTTCCTGGGCGACTACTGCGACCGCGGCCCCGACACCCGCCGCGTCATCGACTTCTTCCTCTCCCTCCCCTCGGCCTACCCCGAGCAGACCCACGTCTTCCTCGCTGGCAACCACGACTTCGCATTCGCCGCCTTCGTCGGCGCCGTCCCCGGCGACGCCGAGGCTTTCAGGGAGGGGTGGAAGGTGTACGAGTCGTACGAGGAGAGCGAGGGATGGTACAGAGGCGAGGGGTACGAGAAGATGCACTTGCAGGCGAGGAGGTGGGCCGGGAAGATCAAGGCCAGGTTCAACGAGGCCAAAGGGACGGAGTACAAGGGCTCCATCTTTGACGCCGCCCCGACTTTCGAATCGTATGGCGTGGCTCATGGATCTGCAGGTATGAGTTTTGGGTGTCGGGACGGGGATTGGGATTGGTATTTTCAATGTGGGCTATTGGTCACGCTTGATTCATGCTGAAAATGGATATCTTGTGCGGTTCATCTGATTCGGTATGCAGCTGGTTGTCTTTATTGAATCGTTAAAATAGATTGGTTCGAGATGTTTTAGCTGATTTGCTGGAGTGATTAGTGCTTCTTGACTGCTGCTGTTTGGGACGTGGACCTAATGGTGCTCACAGTTTGATTTGTAAAGAAATGCTTGTTGCCGTTCAAATGCTGAAAGAGAAAGTTGTTAGGGGTTGTCATATCGTGAATGTGAAAATCGGGTGTTGCTCAATTCAGTACTCAGTATTTCATATCAGTTAGTAGTTAGTATGCAGCTGGTCATGGATGTTGTGTTTAGTGCAATTTTAAGGTAGACCAGTTTCAGATGCTCTAATTGCGCTCTATGTCCTGGTTTCGCGGTTGGGGACTAGCAAGGGTGATCTGTGTTGCTTCACGGTAATTAGGCCATGTTTATTTTTTTCATTTGATTGTTAGAATACTAAAAACTAAATTGGTTTTCTTGACAGATTTGGTTAAGGCGGTTCCAGAAGAACATAAAAAGTTTCTTGCTGATATGGTTTTGGTTCATGAAGAGGTCAGGATCGATCTATTCTGTTTTCTCTGCTTCTGTAGAACTACTAGGATTAATCACTGGGTTTTGCTACTTTGTCACGAGTTTCTTACTGTACAAAATATTAGTGTCGAAAACCAAAATTTAAGCGCTCTTTCTTCGGACAGGATGATGTTTGTATAACAACTCCGGAAGGAACTAAGCACTGTAGATTAATTGCTGTCCATGCTGGGCTGGAGAAAGGAAAAGATGTTGGAGAGCAACTGAGATCGCTGAAAGCCAAGGACACTCGGATGTCAAAGATAGAGGCTATCGCTGGAAGGAAAAATGTCTGGGACATTCCAGAGGTGATGAATTTTATTACACATGATAAAGCATTCTAGCAGATCATTCTGGATTAAAGAAGTAGAGTTCTAGCAAGCCTTGTGATTTGGAAATTTTGTTCCTGAAGACGCATTTTCTTGAGATTGCAGAGTAGACTGGCTGAAGGTTGTTTGAGGTTGATATAAGTGGTGTATCATTTTGTCTGATGCTTGGTTTGTAATCTTCTTTAGGAACTAATCGAACCACCAACGATTGTGGTGAGTGGTCATCATGGAAAGCTTCACATTCAAGGTCTTAGACTGATAATTGACGAAGGCGGTGGGTATCCAGATAAACCTGTGGCGGCTGTTGTGCTCCCTGCACTGAAGATCATACGTGACACTGACGTTCTTCCGACAGAGTAATGGAATTAACAATAAATGGTCCGCATAAATATTGAGGATGATTAGGTATCCTTCTTTGACTGTAATCTTTTACATCTATTTTGTAACCAGTCATTCTTAGGACAGATTAAATCTTTTATTGCATTAATCTCTATTCTAGTGAATAGCATCGATGCTTCCAGAGATTTTTCTTATTTCGAAGATGAACTGACTTTGGAGGACAAAATTCCAGAATTTTCTGCGATGTTCGTGCACATTCAGGTCTTTCAGTCAGCTAGGTAGCCGAGGAGGTGCTACTTGAACTTTCAGTAGGAAAAACCAATATCCAAGTGGAACAACGTGGTGCTTTCAGTGATAAATCTGGGATCTGACTTCATATGGGGTGTTGCTGTGTAATCCCTTTAAGCAAATAGTAGTACCATTTGACTGTTCCTTCTCGGTTCAGTAGTTTTAGCATATGATGGCTACTGACTTTGGCTTCGGTTCCTCTGGCGGTACTTGTAGTTGAGACGGCTTCTTGTTCCATTCTGAGGCAAAATAAAGGTTGATATGGAATTTCCCTGCCACTGCTTTTCTAATTCATGGCATGCTTTCTTCCATGAATCTTGCTATTGTGGTCCAAATTGGTTGGTTGAAAGACCTTCGCAAATGTCTACCTCAACAAAAGGGTACCTGTGTCTCCGAAATCGAAAGCGATCCTCAACTTTAGATGAAGCACATCTGACAGAAATTGCTAAATCAGGTAGACACACTGGCAAATTGATGTGAGGTTTCACCATATCATCATTTATATAGGCATAATACCATCTCTATCTACGTTTTTGCCCTCGCTGGCTTCTTCGCGCCGTCTTCTAGACTTCTACACGTGACGGAATCAGACAACCAAGCGGCAGTTGCGTTGCGTTTGACAATGACAATGGCTCCCGGTATGACTGCAAATGTTGTGTTTATTAAGAGAATCGCATGCAAAGACTACGACGAAAACCATCATGCTGGAGCTCGAATTGAATATTTTTTTTTATCGGCGTCGGAGTTGGACCGTGCATTGCTTCTACTATCTAAAGTTGAAGATCATGGTGCAGCGGTTGTACTAATTGAACCATTAAAGTTCGGCACTTGAGACATCGATTGGCTGGTTGACGGCAACCCGAAAAACGGCTGATTGACGGCAACCCGAACTTGGCCACGGGCTCGCAGCAAACCGTCATATGCGTCGGCGTTATCCACGGCTACTTCACCAAGCTCCTCGCCCTCTGGCCAACGTCAAGTCCTCCTTCCTGCCCCGCGACTTCCGCAGCACACTCGTTGTCTTCCTAGGTGACTACTGCGTCCACGCTCCTGACAACCGCCTTGTCATCGACTTCCTCTTTTCCCTCCCCTCTGCCTACCCCCCACAGACCCATGTCTTCCTCGCCGGCAACCACGATTTCGGCTATGTCCGCCTTCGTCGGGACCGTCCCTGCTGATGCTGAGGCGTTCGGGGAAGGGTGGAAGGCGTACAAGTCGCGCGAGGAGAGCGAGGGCTGGTACGGAAGCGAGGGGTCAGAGAACATGCACTAGCAGGGGAGGAGGTGGGCGGGGAAGATGAAGGACAGGTTCAACAAGGCCAAAGGGACGGAGTTCAAGGACTTGATCTTTAACGCCGCCATCAGCAGGTGGTGATTAGATTGTGGAGTTTCAGTTATGCTTGATTCATGCTGAAAATCTTTAATTTTGTGCAGTTCATTTGATCCAGTATGTAGCTGGGTTGTCTCTGTTGTGTTTAGTGCATCGTTTAGAATCACCTCGATTTCAGTTGTTTTAGCTTAGACTCCTCGTGGGATCGGTGCTAGCTGGTATGGTTTTGGTCCATGAAGAGGTCAGGATATAGATCGATTTCGTTTGCTCCGCTTCTGCAGAATTGCAAGGACAATCACTGGGTTCTTCTTACTGTACTTAACATTAGCGTCAAGAACCGAAATTGATCAGGGTGCGTTTGTTTTGGGGAAAGTGTTTTCTGGACTTTCGTCTGTTTGGTTCGCGGAAAATGATTTAGTCAACGGAAAGTACTTTCCAATCAACAAAGATTTTATTCATTAAAATAGGAAAGTGAATTCCCCAAAATAAAAAAGTGAAAACACATTCCCAAATTTGAGTCTCTCATTTTCTTTGAAAACGGCATTAAAGCCAATCCCAGGGACCGATCCCGAGGCCTGGTCTGGAACCGGGGACCAGGGCCGGGCGCCGGGGCTAGGGCCTGGACTTGGGGCCGTGGCCGGGGCCGGGACCCAAGACCGGAGCTGCGGGTCCCGGGGCCGGGGCCGAAGACCCGGGTTGGGGCCTAGGCCGGGGCCAGGGCAGGGGTTGGGACCGAGCCGGGGCAAGGGCAGGGGTCAGGACTGAGCCGGGGCTGGGGCCGGGGTCGAGGCTTGGCCGGGTCAGTTTATGTCAGCTCTCTCGACCATCTATCTCTCCCCAGTATTAAGGACAGTCCATTTGATGAGATTGAAATCGTTTTCCAAATGAGAACCAAACACAAAAAAATATTTTCGATAACATATTACCAAATAATGGAAAACAAATCGTTTTCCGAGAAAGTGGTTTTCAGGAAACCACTTTCTATTGGATCTAGCAATATCACTTAGAGGGGGGGTGAATAGGTAATTCTGAATATAATTGAAATTTCTTGCGGAATAAAAAATAATTCAGTGTACGATTAGAATCAGGAACAGTATAACAGTGTGCAAAAAGTCTAAACACAAAAGTAAGAGTTTAGAGTAGAGAATATTGCACACGACGATTATAGTGGTTCGGCTTAGATCAAGCCTACGTCCACTCTCCCACGATGACAGCCGATCGGTTGGATTTCACTATGAAAAATCACGAGAATTACAAACACTCAATCACTTGATTTCTCTCTCTCTCAGATTTTCACAATGAATATGATTTTGGGTACACATAATATTTTCGGATAAAACTCAGATTATGCTTGCACTTTGGATTGTTGTTCGCCCTCTTTCTTTTTAGTCCATCATGGTTCTTCTTTTATACTCCACTGCCTCCGAACTAGCCGTTGGATTCCCAACCAAGGGATCGCTCTCCAATCCTTGATTGGACGTCATCAATCGTGATTGAACGAGACTGTATCTTCAAAAGATATGTAGACCGTTGAGTAAGATATTGAACCCTTCTGATTCAGTCGCCCATACAACTGAATCTCCAGCTTCCATAAATGTGATAAGTCTGAGTTGGTTCCCGAAGGAATATTCCTTAGAAGATGATATCCCATTGTAGAAAGTCCCTTGATTGATTGGAAGGGATATCAGGGCAATCGAATATCACAAGCTTTCCATATGAATCTTGCCTTGATCGAAAACCTGCCATACGTGGGTCTTCACGTTTTGCAAATGCAGAAACTGATCTTTCTCGGGTTTTGTCTTAGAACAGATTTGTTTCTTACTAGATCAGTTGACACGGAATGGTAATACGGGGATTTGATGCGATCCATCCGTCACAGTTTAGATCGTCAGAAGCACTTCCATCTGACCCTCAGTTAGAAGCACTCCATCTGACCCTCAGTCAGAAGCACTCCATTTGACCTCGTCAGAAGCACTTCCATCTGACCCTTAGTCAGATGCACTTCCATCTGGCCCTTCGTCCACGCGACAGAATTAGATCCACTCAACCTGCCGCTTACACATTCTTTCTGCATCACATAACGTTATACAATTTCTTACGATAGTTTTGTCAGAATCAAAATATAGGAAAATTTCCACAACAATCTCCCCCTTTTTTATGGTGACAAAACTACTCTTATTGTAAATACATATATGTGAATTTAAAGTTTTTAAATAGTGATATAAACGAGTAATCATCCGATTTGCTCCTGCACGTAATCATCATTAGAGATCCTGTACTAAAAATACTCATGTAGAAGAACATGATCAGAGTATAGATACATAATGAACGTATGAACAGAGTGTGGGTATCTATCAGAGTATAGTTATCCTGCACAAAAATAAACTCTTCTCCCCATAATGAGAGTATAAACAGCGTATAGATATCTCTGCTCAAGATGATATCAATCCCTGCACAAATAGATTCTTCTCCCCCTTTTTGTCAACATCAGAAAGAGTGTATAAAGCAAAAAAAATTGAATTGGGTCAATTTTAAACAAAATAGAATAAATGTTGTATCATAGCAAAGAGTAACTTTTTACCAAAAAAAATATAAAATTAAGAAGATGTTGGTGGAGGCATTTTTGAAGAAGAGGGACGATCTTCAGGCTCGTTATCAGCTTCCACTGGGGAAGGTCCTTCATAGCTTCTTCCCATTCTCTGAGCATGGCTTTTAACAGCTTGAGATGAAGGCAGTTCTGAAGCTGTTCTGTCAGTTCTAACCAGTGTGTAGGCAGGCATGTTGGCGACCTCGGCACAAAACATTCTGCCATATAGATCAATTGACTTCTCCAATTTGGTCACCTGACTAGTCATACCCTGCAACTTCCTATCGATCTTCTCTTCAAAAATCTGTAGTTTCTGATCAAGCATTGTTTCCATAGCAGCCAGAGTCTGAAGAAGAATATGTTGAAGATTCTCAAAATGTCCTTGAAGTTCCACCTGTGGTTCTGGAGGAGCAGGTTCTTGAAATGAGGTGTCAATCCCTTTTGTAGCTAAATTCTCCTTATCAGTTTGTGCTTGGGTTCAAATCCCACTTCTGACACTATGGGAAAAGCTTGAGAGGCAAACACTTCAGTGAGAAAGACATCAGATGTTGCAGGCATGGACTCCCCCTGAGTTATAGCCTTCTTCCCTTTATCTCTTAAGCTAGGCGCAGGTTCTGCATCTTCATCAATGTCCATAGGTATGGACTGAGCACTCGACAGTTGATCTTCTCGTGCAATGTTTGATGCCAAGCTTGGAGCAGTTATGTGGATTGTGAGTCTGGTGGAAGATATAGAATATGCCTCAATGTTATCTGGCTCTGCCTCCTGCTCTTCTGAGACCAGTTGAGCTAGGACTTGTGCTAACATCTGTTCATGATTAAAATTGATAAGAGCATTATCATACTCTATCTCATCCACATTTCTGTCAGTATCCTCCTCTGTCCACATTGTGAGGAACTCTTCCTCAGTAAGATCACAAGGATATACAACATTTTCTTTTGGTTGTGTTTCTGTTTCATCTCCTCCTTCCTCATTCCTTTCAGCACTTTGATCCCCAGATTCACCTTCTTCATCTGATCCACCTCGAGATTTTGTAGCTTCAGAGTCATACTCCCATGTTCCTTCTTCACTTGCCTTTGAGTCCTTATCAGTTGAGATGTCTTTTTGTTGTCCCTTGACAGCCATAACTTTTCTCATCTTTGGAGATTTCTGCTTGTACTCATCCTCGAAATCCACAATGACTGGTTCATTGTTCTTTGTCCTCCATCCAGCAGGAGTCATCTTGTATCCCATCTTTGTCACCATAGTTTCACCAGCAGTCATCAGAGGAATTTCTTGTTTGATAAAGGCGTTCAATCCACCAATCTTGAAATGATTTATTATTCTATAGATCAAAGCAGCATATGGTAGTTGTCCTTTTGGCTTGAGAACAGACCTTTTGCCAATCGGAATGCCTCACGCTGTTTGTTGATTTGGGTTTTCATAGGTTCGGCGCTGTTTGCAGTTGAGGCGGAAAACTTTCTCTTCAACTGAGGAGTCTTCTTCGAGTCAGAGGCTGATTTTGGAGCCATTGATACGTAGAAAGTTTGAAACTTTGGATGAAAGAGTGTTGTTTTGAGGAAGAAATCGAGAGCGAGAGATCTTGAATACGATTTTAGGGTTTCGATTTGAGAGAGATTTGAAAGTGAGAGAGCAGAGGTGACGGTTCGGTGTTTTATAAAAGAGGCGGTTATTTTTGGAAACAAAATTAATAAAAGAAAATTCTGATCTTCTAAAAAGAAATAAAAGAATTTCTTTAACAAATCAATTAATCACCGTCAATCAGATATTCGGAGATATATATTTATATGAGAAACTTACCTTAAAGAGAATTTTAAGAGTTAACTAACCTTGATTTATGAACTTTTCCAAAAAGATGTGAATTTCTTCTTACGCGCCTTTTAGCGTTCCTTCTGACGTTTCTTCTGACGCTCCTTCTGGCGTTCCTTCTGACGCTCCTTCTGACGTTCCTTCTGATTCTCGTTCTGACTCTCCCTCTGACGCTCCTTCTGGTGTTCTTTCTGACGTTCCTTCTGATTCTCCTTCTAACTCTCCCTCTGACGCTCCTTCTGGTGTTCCTTCTGACGCTCCTTCTGGCGTTCCTTCTGATTCTCCTTCTGACTCTCCCTGTTCTAAATTATACTTAAGAAGGAGGATTAATGATGGATAATTCATTTCTAATAAAATTAAAAGTCTGCTTATTCAATGGTTTAGTGAAAATATCTGCAAGTTGATTTTTCGTATCAATGTATTGAATGTTAACATCACCATTCTGAACATGATCACGTATGAAGTGATACTTGATCTCAATGTGCTTTGTTCTTGAGTGAAGTATGGGATTTTTTGTAAGATTTATGGCACTTGTATTGTCACAAAGGATTTCCACAATTGATTCTTCAACACCATAATCTTTGAGCTGCTGTTTTAGCCAAAGTATTTGAGCACAGCAACTTCCAAGAGATACGTATTCTGCTTCAGCTGTACTAAGTGCCACTGTATTTTGCTTCTTGGAATACCATGAGACAAGCATGTTTCCCATGAGCTGACAAGTTCCAGATATACTTTTCCTATCAATTTTGCAACCTGCAAGATCTGCATCTGAATATCCCTTTAGTATAAAATCAGAAGATTTAGAGTACCACAAACCATAATTGGGATACGTCCCAATGTATTTGATTATTCTTTTGACGGCTGATAGGTGTGATTCTCTTGGGCTTGATTGAAATCTTGCACATAAACAGACGTTATATAGGATGTCTGGTCTTGAAGCTGTGAAATAGAGTAGTGATCCAATCATACTTCGATATAGTTTGGGATCAACTTCTTTTCCATCTTCATCTTTATCTAATTTGGAGGAGTGAGACATGGGAGTTTCTGTCTTTTTTCCGTTCTCCAAACCAAACTTCTTCACTATTTTCAGTGCATACTTTTGTTGATATATGAAAGTTTCTTTCTAAGATTGATGAATTTGAAGACCAAGAAAGAATCGTAATTCTCCCATCATACTCATCTCAAATTCATCCTGCATTACTTTAGAAAATTTCTTGCTGAGAAGCTCATTAGAAGAACTAAATATAATATCATCAACATAGATTTGAACTAGAAGAATATCCTTACCTTTTCTTTGAATAAAAAGAGTAGTGTCTACATTACCTTTTGTAAAGTTGTGTTGAGATAGAAAGCTACTCAACCTTTCATACCAAGCACGAGGTGCTTGTTTCAGTCCATAGAGTGCCTTTTTTAAGACAAATACCAAATCCTTTTCTCTAGGTTCTTCGAAGCCAGGGGGTTGTTCAACATATGCCTCTTATTTGATGTAGCCATTTAGAAAAACACTTTTCACGTCCATCTGAAAAAGTTTGAAATCATTGTAACAAGCATAAGCAAGAAGTAGCCTAATGGCTTCTAACCTGGCAACCGGTGCATAGGTCTCATCGTAGCCTATTCCTTCTTCCTGAGAATAGCCTTTTGCTACAAGTCTTGCTTTGTTTCTTACAACTTTTCCTTTGTCATCCAGTTTGTTTCTGAATACCTACTTAGTTCCAATTACTGGACGATTTTTGGGTCTGTTGACCAATTCCCAAACATTGTTGACTTTAAATTGATGTAACTCTTCCTGCATTGCATTTATCCAGTTCTCATCTGCTAATACATCTTCAATCCTTTTTTGTTCTAATTCAGATATCAATGCTATGTTGCTCATTGCTTGCTTGAATTTTGATCTTGTCTTTATGCCATCACTTATACTTCCTATGATAAGTTCCTTTGGATGACTTGACTTGTGCTTCCAACTTTTGTCGAAGCAATCATTTGAGGATGTTGTGGGTTCATTCTGCTCATCTTCTGGTCTTTCTTCAACTGAGAGAATTTCCTTCTGAACATTCTCAACATTCACATTTGAGTCTTGCTTTTCTCCTGAATCTTCTTGTGAGTCTGGGACTGGAGGAAGTGTATGAACTTGAATAGATTCAGGTTCATCATTCTGATAGCTTTCATCGAACTTGATGTTTACTGATTCTTCAACAACACGAGTGTTCTTGTTGTAGACTCTGTAGGCTTTGCTCGTTGTTGAATATCCCAAGAAAATTCCTTCATCTGATCTCTCATCAAACTTTCCAATTCGATCATTAGCATTCTTTAGAATAAAGCATTTGCAACCGAATACATGAAAATATGCAATGTCAAGCTTTCTTACTTTGAAGATTTCATATGGGGTATTTTCACTAAAAGGTCTGAGAGAAATTCGATTTAAAATATAACAGACCGTGGAAACGGCCTCAGCCCAAAAATGAGATGCAATTTTACTCTCAATAAGAAGAGTTCTGGCCATTTCTTGCAAGGATCTGTTTTTCCTTTCTACTACCCCATTTTGTTGAAGAGTATAAGGTGTAGAGAAGTTATGCTGAATTTCGAAATCAGTGCAAAAATCTGAGAAACTTTGATTTTCAAATTCTCCCCTATGATCCGTTCTCAAACTAGAAATGGTGTAACCCTTTTCATTTTGAATTCTTTTAGCAAGTTTTGAAAAAGACATAATAGCCTCATTTTGTGAGCTAGAAATAAAACCCATGTAAATCTAGAGAAGTCATCAACTATGACAAGACAGTATTTCTTACCTCCAAGGCTTAAGGTTCTGTTCGGTCCAAAGATGTCCATATAAAGTAGCTGTAGACAATGCTTAGTGGACACTTGATTTAGGGACTTAAAAGAACTTCTTACCTGCTTGCCTAGTGTGCATGCATGACATAGTCCACCTTTCTCAAATTTCGTTTGAGGTAACCCTCGAACAAGTCCATTATTGGAAAGCTTTGAGATATGTTTTACACTAATATGACCTAACTTTCTGTGCCAAAGATCAGATTCATCCTTAACAGAAATAAGACATTTTGCACTTTCACAGTTAGCATCAATATCTAAAAGGTAAATATTCCCATGCCTTCGTCCCGTGAAAGATTGCTTCTTATCCTTGCTCATACTTGTACATTTTAAATCTTGGAAGCAAATATCATAGCCAGAGTCACAGAATTGACTTACAGAAATTAAGTTATAGTTCAATCCTTTGACTATAGAGACATTTTTAACCGTCGGATTTCTAATTTTTACATTTCCCTTCCCAATGACCTTTCCCTTGTTCTTTCCTCCAAAGGACACGTTTCTACCATTACAATCTGAGAAGGACATAAATACATCTGGATTTCCAGTCATGTGACTTGAACAGCCTCTATCCAGAAACCATTTGTTCTTCCTTCTCTTTGGTACCTGCAAGAAATAAACAACTTACTGTTTCTTTGGTACCCATACTTTCTTGGGTCCTTTTGTGTTAGTAGGTTTTGACCTTTTAACGGGTCTCCAAATTTTCTTGCAATAATCCTTAGTATGACTAGGATCACCACAGTTCACACAGGATTATCGAATATAAGATCTAGTGAAATGCTTATGAAAATGATGCCCGTAATCAGAAAATGTTGGTTTTTGAAATTCAGTTTTAAAGGAATTTTTGAGATTACTTTCTTTTTTAAAACCTAACCCAGATCGGTCATTGAAGGGTATTTGTTTTGAAATAATGTTATTCAGAGTTTCTGAGTTTTGTGAAAACTTTTTTGAGATATTGGAAACCTTTTCTTTCAGAGAAGCATTTTCTTTTGAAATCAAATCATGATTTTCCTTCAATTGGTGAAACTCTTGTTGTAGAAAATTGATTTTTTCTTTTTGAGATAAATTCTGCTTTTTTAAGGACGAATTTTTCTTTTTCAAACTAGAAACTTTTTCAAGAGCTTCTTTGTAGTTTATACACAATTCATCAATATACTCAGTAACTTCATCAAGGAGTTCAGATGAACATACCTCAGTTTTTGAGTCTGAATTTGAATCTGATTCGGCCATGAGACAGATGTTTGCGTAATCATTTCCACTTTCATCAGAATCACTTAGAGTATCTGCCTTTAGGGCCTTCTTGTACTTCTCATACTTGAGTTTGTCATTCTTCAAAATTGGACAGTTCGGTTTGATATGTCCTGCCTTCTTACAGTGAAAGCAGATCACGTCTTTGCTATCTTGTGAATCGTTGCTTGACATTTTCATATCATTCTTATTCCAAGGTTTCTTCCCTTTGATGTTTCTGGCTTTCCGAGCCATCTTTCTAAATTTCTTGACCATGGGGGCTAATTCTTCATCATCCTCATCCTCATCATCTGTATCAGAAAGACATTGAGCAATTTCAGTTCTCAAGGCAATAGATTTTTTACCTTTTTGTTCTCCTTTCTTGTTTGCTCGCTCTGTTTCATAAGATTGCAAAGTCCCGACAAGCTCATCCACCGAGAGTGGTTTGATTGTTTGACATTCTTGAATTGATGATTTGATGTAATTCCAATCATCTGTGAGTCCACGTATTATTTTCCTGACTTGCATTGGTTCAGCAATAGGCGCGCCTTGTCTTGCAAGTCCACTTGCCAAGGTCTAAAACCTGTCTATCATATCTGCAATAGATTCATCAGATTTCATTTGGAATGCTTTATAGTCACTCAGTAAAATACTGAGCTTCGTTTCTTTTACTCGATTTGTTCATTGAAAGGTAATATGAAGTCTATCCCATATTGCCTTAGATGATTCTTCCTCTGAGACACGATTATAGAGATGGGTCTATAAGGCACAAAAGAGAGCATTGACAGCTTTAGAATCAATGCCTCTTCTTTTAACCTTTTCAGCATCGGTCATTCTTGTGGCAGGATTTGCTCCGTCAGTAGAGGTTGGATTTGTAACAGTTGCAGGAACTACTCCATTCGTGACAACATCCCACATCAAATCATCATAGGCTTTGAAGAACCACTTCATCTTGTTGCTCCACATATTGTAGTCCTTCCCATCAAAGTATGGTGGCTTGTTGGCAAAGTGCGAGTCGCTTATTCCTGAAGAACGATTGCTAGACATAGTAGATCGTTAGCTCTGAAGTCAATAAACACTTCGTAAATATGAGCAACCTGCTCTAATACCAATTGTTAGATCTAGCAATATCACCTAGAGGGGGGGTGAATAGGTGATTCTGAATATAATTGAAATTTCTTGCGGAATAAAAATAATTCAGTGTACGATTAGAATCAGGAACAGTATAACAGTCTACAAAAAGTCTAAACACAAAAGCAAGAGTTTAGAGTAGAGAATATTGCACACGACGATTATAGTGGTTCGGCTTAGATCAAGCCTACGTCCACTCTCCCACGATGATAGCCGATCGGCTGGATTTTACTATGAAAAATCACGAGAATTACAAACACTCAATCACTTGATTTTTCTCTCTCTCAGATTTTCACAATGAATAGGATTTTGGGTACACAGAATATTTTCGGATAGAACTCAAATTATGCTTGCACTTTGGATTGTTGTTCGCCCTATTCCTTTTTAGTCCATCATGGCTCTTCTTTTATACTCCCCTACCTCTGAACTAGTCGTTGGATTCCCAGCCAAGGGATCGCTCTTTAATCCTTGATTGGACGTCATCAATCGTGATTGAACGAGACCGTTGAGTAAGATATTGAACCCTTCTGATTCAGTCGCCCATACAACTGAATCTCCAGCTTCCATAAGTGTGATAAGTCTGAGTTGGTTCTCGAAGGAATATTCCTTAGAAGATGATATCCCATTGTAGAAAGTCCCTTGATTGATTGGAAGGGATATCAGGGCAATCGAATATCACAAGCTTTCCATAGGAATCTTGCCTTGATCGAAAACCTGCCATACGTGGGTCTTCACGTTTTGCAAATGCAGAAACTGATCTTTCTCGGGTTTCGTCTTAGAATAGATTTGTTTCTTACTAGATCAGTTGACACGGAGTGGTAATACGGAGATTTGATGCGATCCATCCGTCACAGTTTAGATCGTCAGAAGCACTTCCATCTGACCCTCAGTCAGAAGCACTCCATCTGACTTCGTCAGAAGTACTTCCATCTGACCCTTCGTCAGAAGCACTTCCATCTAACCCTTCGTCTACGCGACAGAATTAGATCCACTCAACCTGCTGCTTACACATTCTTTCTGCATCACATAACGTTATACAATTTCTTACGATAGTTTTGTCAGAATCAAAATATATGAGAATTTCCACAACACTTTCCAGAAAACGAATTCCTGAAAACCACTTTCCTTGAAACAAATGCACCCTAAGGTGCTCTTTCTTCGGACAGGATAAATGCCTGCATATCTACTCCGGAGGGAATCAAGCGGTGTAGATTGATTGATGTCTATGCCGAGTTACAGAGAGGAAAAGACGTCTGAGAGCAGCTGCGATCGCTGAAGGCCAAGGACACCCGGATCGCAAAAAATACAGGCGATCGCCGGAAGGAGAAATGTCCGGGACATTCATGAGGTGATGAATCTTATGACTTGTATCAAGGCAATCTAGCATAGACTTTCTGGGTGAAGGCAGTAGAATTCTAGCAAAAAGCCGTCTGCAATTGGGCAATTTGGTTCCTGAGGATGCACTTTCGAAGTTGCTTCGGCTTGTGATCTTGTTTAGGAGCTAATCGCAACTCCGACGGTGGTGGTGAGTGGTCATCATGGCGAGCTTCACATTCAAGGTCTCTTAGACTGATAATCGACGAAGGCGAGTGAGTCTCCGAATAAACCCATGGCAGCCGTCGTGCTCCCTTCGCTGAAGATCATACGCGATACCGACATTCTCCCGACAGAGCAACGAAATTGACAGTAATATCGATTACTTGGGCCAAAAGGAACAACTTTCAATTGATTAGCTTCGAGGGTGTCCTTTTAGAAAATTGTGGAGATGAGGGCGAATTCGTGTCTTCTTGGCGAAATTGTTGTAAGGAACGCGAATTTTTGAAGATAAGAAAAAGTAGAGAAGGAGAAGACAAGAGAATTTTTTATGTGGAAAAACCCTTCTAAATCAGAAAAGGGAAAAAATCACGGTGCCGCACTAGGCAATCTGTCCACTATCAGTTTTCAGCGTTTTAGATACAAAAGATATCTCCCCAATATATAACAGGAGTCTAGGGCATACAAAGTTGAGAAGTAAATTACAAATATACCACGTAGAATATCTACGCAATATCTACGCTTAATATTGCTTTTTTTATTTTTTCTTTATCAGACTCCACAAAATCCATCAATCTCCCACTTGGAGGCTGATATTCAACACGGCAATAATCTTTCATAGTCTTCATTCATCTTTGTAACCGAAATTGTCCTAGTGCGGCGGCCCTCCTCATCACTATCCATGGAGGCCAACTGAGGCAATGCACAGCCTCAGTTTCTCAATGGTAACAACTTTGTTAACATGTCTGCTGGATTTTCTGCACCAAGAATCTTCTTCAATGACAATGTCCCATCATCTATCAACTCATGGATATGATGATACTTCAACTCAACATGCTTTGTCCTTGAATGAAACACCGGATTCTTTGCAAGACATATAGCACTCTAACTATCACTGAAAAGAACACTACTATCTTGCTCCTTGCCTATTTCCTTCAGAAAAATTTTCAACCAAATCATCTCCTTACCAGCTTCCGATATAGCAACATACTCTGCTTTAGTGATTGAGAGAGACACAAACGTCTGAAGTCTAAACATCCAACTGATTGCAGTGCCACCTAAAGTAAAAACATAACCCGAGGTGCTCTTCCTCTTATCCAAGTCACCACCAAGATCTGTATCCACAAAGCCTTGTAAAGTTACACTGTTTTTCGCAAAACATAATGACATACCTGAAGTGCCTCTCAAGTATCTTAATAACCACTTTACGGCTTCCCAATGCTTTATTCCCGGATTAGCCATGTATCTGCTCACAACTCCTACTGCATGAGCTATGTCTGGTCTGGTACACACCATTGCATACATTAAAATGCCAACAGCTGACGCATGCGGCACCTTAGCCATATATTCTTGCTCCTCGTCCGTCTTTGGTGACTGCTCCTTTGAGAGTTTGAAGTGACTTCCCAAAGGAGTACTTCTAGGCTTTGCATTCTGAACTTCGAATCTATCTAGTACTTTCTCGATGTACTTTTCTTGAGATAACTTTAGAATTCCTTTGGATCTATCCCGCATAATCCTCATCCCAAGAATCTGATTCGCTGCGCCCAAATCCTTCATCTCAAATTCTTTTGACAATTGCTACTTTAATATATTGATTTCTCTCATGCTAGATCCTGCAATGAGCATATCATCCACATACAACAGCAAAATAATATAGCAGTCATCAAATTTCTTAAAGTAACAACAGTGATCCATCTCACTTCTAGTGAAGTTGTTACCACACATAAATGTATCAAATTTTTTGTACCACTGTCTAGGAGCCTGTTTCAAGCCATAAAGACTTTTCAGCCATATCACTATTAGAATGACAAGAACAGTTTCAGGATTTCCAGCCATATCACTATTAGAAACCCCTTCCAATTCAATCTCTCTAGTCTCCATCGTTTGCTTCTTCACACTAGATTCTACCATACCTCTATCCTTATACAACGAGTTTTCATTGAATGTAACATCAGCGGTTCTTATTATTTTTCTATTTTGCTCATCCCAAAATCGATAGCCAAAATAATTAGAACCATATCGAATGAAAAAATATTTTTTGGCTTTTGCATCAAGCTTATCTCTATTTTCAGAATCTATGTGGACATATGAAACACAGCCAAAAACTTTTAGATGGGGGAGATTTACCTTTCTTCCACTCCATTCTTCTTCTGGTAACTTGAAATCAAGTGGAACTGAGGGTCCTCTGTTGATCAGATATGCTGCTGTGTTAATTGCATCCGCCCAAAACATCTTGGGTAATCCTACATGCATCCTCATACTTCTTGCACGCTCATTCAAAGTTCTATTCATCCTCTCAGCAACTCCGTTTTGCAGCGGTCTATTGGGAACAGTTCTTGTCATTCTGATTCCGTTCTCTGCGCAAAATTGCTTGAACTCATTGCTATCATACTCACCACCATTATCGGACGTAAGACATTTAATCTTCAGGCCAGTCTCGTTCTCTACTTCATCTTTCCATCTCTTAAAAGTAGCAAACACGTCAGATTTATTTTTCAAAAAATAAACCCATACCTTTCTGGTGGAGTCGTCAATAAACGTGACATAATAGCGCGAGCCTCCAAGGGAATGAATAGGAGCTGGCCCCCATACATCTGTATGCACCAACTCTAATTTTCCTTTCTTTGGTTCTTTCCTAATTTTCGAAAAACTAACCCGTTTCTGCTTACCCAGAATGCAATTCTCACATAGACCAATATCTATGGACTTCAAATCAGGCAGTTTTCCCTTAGAAGCTAACAACTTCATCCCCTTTTCACTCATGTGTCCAAGCCTACAGTGCCACAAATTAGAATCCGCTTTTGACTCAGTAATAGCTGCGATTTCTCTACTGCTTTCAGTCATGTACAGTGTTCCTGACTTTGTTCCCCGTGCTACAACCAAAGCACCTTTAACTATTTTCCAAGAGCTATCCCCAAAAATAGTTCTGTATCATGTGCTATCTAATTGACTTATAGAGATCAGATTTCTCTTAAGTCTCGGAATATATCTGACATCATGCAACTTTCATTGATAGCCATTAGTAGTTTTAATATAAACATCACCCTTTCCCATAATATCCAAAGGCTCATCATCAGCAAGATAAACCTTTCCAAATTTTCTAGCAACAAAATTATGCATTAATTCTTTGCAAGAAGTAGAGTGAAACGACGCACCTGAATCTAGAATCCAAGATTCAATTGGACTGTCAATGCTCAAAATTAAAGCATCATTATCAATCGTCTCTTCAAGAGTTGCACTCACTGATTTCTCTTCTTCTTGATTTCGATCGTGATACTGAAATTGCTTCTTTGGGGCTTTACAATCTCGTCTCAGATGATCCTTTTTTTTTCGCAATTCCAGCAAGTTATTTCACCACGAGATCTCGATTTGCTTCTTCCTCTAGATTTCGATCTACCATGATTCTGGTTCCGCCATCGTTGATTGCTTCTCCCTCTGCCTTCAGTATTTAAGGCAGCACCTGAAAATTCATCCGACTCTCTTCTGCGAATATCTTTGTTAAGAATCAAATCTCGGATTGCTTGAAGCTCCAACTTTTTATTACTAGACGAACTGCTCACTGCAGTCACAGTTGCACTCCAACTTTCAGGTAGAGAAGATAATAAAATTAAAGCTTTTACCTCGTCGTCAAATTGATTTCCACCGAACTCAACTGAGTCGTGATCACGTTGAATTCGTTGATGTGATCTGTCACAGAAGCACCTTCGTCCATCTTCAGATTGAAAAGACGACGCATCAAATATACCTTGTTCGATGCGAAAGGCTTCTCGTACATGTTGGATAAGGCCGCCATCAAATCTACCGTTGTCTTCTCATTAGCGATGTTGAGAGCGACGTTCCGGCCAATGAGAGACGAATCACACCCAAAGCTTGCCTATCTAACAACTCTCACTTTTCTTGCTTCATTGATTCTGGTTTTTCCCCGACAAAGGTTCATGCAAGCTCTTCTGATACAGCAGATCCTCGATCTGCATCTTCCAGAAACCAAAATCCTTGCCATCGAACCGATCGATCTTCACCTTCCCTTCGTCCATATTCGTCGCTCCCACTATTTTGCCAAACCAGGCTCTGATACCAGTTGTAAGGAACGCGAATCTTTGAAGAGAAGAAAAAGTAGAGAAGAAGAAGACAAGAGAAGTTTTTACGTGGAAAAACCCTTCTAAATCAGAAAGGGAAAAAATCGTGATGCCGCACTAGGCAATTTCTCCACTATCAATTTTCAGCGTTTTAGATATAAAAGATATCGCCTCAATACATAACATGAGTCTAGGGCATACAAAGTTGAGAAGTAAATTACAAATATGCCACGTAGAATATCTATGCAATATCTACACTTAATATTGCTTTTTTTATTTTTTCTTTATCAGACTCCACAAAATCCATCAATTGTATGGTATGGTATGGTATGGTATTGGGGTCGCGTTTGAGTTTAACACATTTAATATATGAATTCTTTAAGTACGACTCTGCCGAATGTGTTTAACCATGTGTAAACATATCTAAATGCATTAGAATTGACGTGTCGGCTCGACACGATAGCATGTCTATCTCTGTAAATAAACAGTGCTAAAAAATTGTGTCTAGCCGCGTAGAAAAATGTATAAACGTTTTATACAATATGTTTTCATTATTCGTGTGTAAACGGAATGGCCCATTCACGATAGTTTACATCCTTAGCAGTTGCCAATGAAAAGAACAGGTTTAATTTTGTGGGTCGAGTTTATTGTCGGGTCGTGTCGGACTAGAGAAATGTCCAGTTTGGGGTGGGCCCCAGCCATGGAGAGAGAGAGAGGGGGGGGGAAATATCTCTATCTATGATTTTTCAGGCTAAGGGCTCCGCCATTCCCCCTGATGTAACTAGCAATATCTCCTAGAGGGGGGTGAATAGGGGATTCTGAACTTAATAGAAATTTCTTGCGGAATGAATAAAGTTCAGTGACGATTAGGAACAAAAGCAGTATAGCAGTGTGCAGAAAATCTAAACACAAAGGTAAGAGTTTAGAGAAGAGGATATTGCACACAATATTTATAGTGGTTCGGCTTAGTTCAAGCCTACGTCCACTCTCCCACGATGACAGCCGATTGGCTGGATTTCACTATGAAGAATCAAGAGGATTACAATCACTCAAGTGTTTTGTTTCCCTCTCACACAGATTTTCACAATGAAGGATTTTGAATACACAGAATACTCTCTTTAGATGAAACTCAATTTATGCTTGCACTTTGGATTGTTGTTCACACGTCTTTTCTTCTAATCAAACATTATTCTTCTTTTATACTCCCCTGCCTCCGAACTAGCCGTTGGAATCCAGCCAAGGGATCGCTCTTCAATCCTTGATTGGACGTCATCAATCGTGATTGAACGAGACTGTATCTTCAGAAGATATGTAGACCGTTGGGTAAGACATTGAACCCTTCTGATTTAGTCGCCCATACAACTAAATCTTCAGCTTCCATAAGTGTGATATGTTTGAGTTGATTCTCGAGGATATATTCCTTAGAAGATGATATCCCATTATAGAAAGTCCCTTAATTGATTAGAGGAGATATCAGGATAATTGAATATCACTTGCTTTGATTGGAAACCTGCCATACGTGGGTCTTCGTGATTTGTAGAATGCAGAAACTGATCTTTCTTCACATTCGTCTAAGAAAGATTTGATCAGTTGGCACGGAATGGTAATACGGAGATTTGATGTGGTCCATCCGTCATTGTTTGAATCGTCAGGAGCACTTTCATCTGACCCTCGGTCAGAAGCGTTTTCATCTGATCCTTCGTCAGAAGTACTTCCATCTAACCCTTAGTCAGAAGCACTTCCATCTGACCCTTCGTTAGAAGCACCTCCATCTGACCTTTCGTCAGAAGGACTTCCATCTGACCCTTCGTCAGCGCGACAGAATTGGAATCACTCGACCTTCTGCTTACACATTCTTCCTGCATCACATTTCATTAAACAATATCTTTTGAAGGTTTTGTCAGAATCAAAATAAAAGAGAATTTCCACAACAATCTCCCCCTTTTTGATGGTGACAAAACTTCTCTAGTTGCAAATTTAAGAGTGAATTTAACCAGTGATAATATATAAAAAAAAAATGAGTAGCTATCACATTTGCTCCTGCAGGTAATCATCATTTGAGGTCCTGTAATGAAAGTGTTCTCATGGTAGAGCATGATCAGAGTGAGATTATCCTGCAATAATCCTGTATGAACCTAAACTTCTTAGAAGATTGTCCTGCAAAACAGTAGGTTAGATCTTCTCATTCTTTCCTCTAAATTGAAACATAATTAGTGATAATCTATTGAGACTGCACAATAGTAATAAGAGTAATTTCAACTTATCCCCCCTTTTTGTCAACATCATAAAGAAATGTAAAACAAAATGAAATAATGACGCGTTCTAGAGAAAAGAAAGAAAAAGATGTGAGTTTTTAAGAAGAAGAATGATCTTCAGGCTCAATATCAGCCTCCCTTCGGGATGGTCCTGCAAAGCTTTTTCCCATCATCGGAGCAGGGTCTCGTACTGCTGGAGAAGAGGGCAGGTTTGAGGCTGTTCTGTCCGTTCTGACCAGTATGTATGTAGGCAGGTTGACTATCTCATCACAAAACATTCTCCCATAGAGATTAATGGACTTTTCAAGCTTAGACACCTGACTAGTCAAACCCTGCAGCTTCCTATCTGTTTTATGTTCCAAAGCCTGCATTTGCTGATCAAATTTTGTTTCCATGGCAGCCATTGTCTGAAGAAGAGTATTTTGGAGATTATCAAACAGCACCTGAAGTTCCACTTGTGGTTGTGAAGGTGCAGGTTCGTGAGTCTCCCCCTCAATTTGTGCCTTGGTGAAAGCTTGAGAGGCTTGGACTTCAGTGAGAAATACATCTGATGTAACAGGCACAGTCTCTTTCTCCCCCTGAATTATAGCTCTTTTTCCTTTTTCCTTTGAGCTTTGCACGGAGACTGTTTCATCATCAATGTTCATTGGAATGGACTGTGCACTGGACAATTGATCTTCTCGGGCAATTGCTGAAGCTAGACTTGCAGCATCTTTGGGAATTGTGGCCCTGGTGGAAGAGACAGAGTAAGCTCCAATGTCATCTTGTTCTTCCTCCTGATCTTTTGACGCCAGTGTTGTTAGAACTTGTGCTAGCAATTCCTCATGATCATAGTTGACAATTTGGATGTCATACTCCGTGTCATCTTCAAATCGTGCAGCTTGCTCCTCATCCCACATTGTGAGGAATTCTTCCTCATTCAGATCACAGGGATATACAACCTTTTCTTGTGGTTGTATTTCTGTTTCATCTCCTTCTTCCTCATCTCCCCCAGCACTACGATTTTCAGACTCACCACCTTCATCTGATCCACCTCGAGATTGGGTAGCTTCAGAATCATATTCCCCTGTTTCTTCCTCACTTGCGTCTGAGTCCTTATCAGCAGGACTTTCTGTTTGTTGCCCCTTGACAGCCATGACTTTTCTCTTCTTTGGAGATTTCTGCCTTGACTCTTCCTCGAAGTCCAGCAGGAGTCATCTTGTATCCCATCCTTGTTACCATAGTCTCTCCAGCAGTCATTAGAGGAATTTCTTGCTCGACAAAGGCTCTTGGGCCATCAATCTTGAAATAATTGAATATTTTGAAGATCAATGCGGCATAAGGAAGTTGACCATTTGGTTTGAGTGCTGATCTGTACATATGCAATAGTACAGTATGAGTAAAAGAAATCCTCTGTCCTGTCAAGATTCCCCATAACAGCTTTGCCTCGTACTTTGATATATCTGTCTTTGATGCTGCCTTGGGTCTGAGACATTCGATTATCACCTTGTGCATCATGATATGTTTCAAGGGAAAGTCCGTGTATGCAAGATGTGACTTTGATTCCCTTGAGAAACTTGATTTGCCAATCAGGAAGCAGAAAGCTTCACTTGCAGTGACATCTAAGGGTTTGAAATCTCCCTTTCTTTTGTTAGGCGGAGTGCTTCTCGTTGTTCGTTGATTTGGGTTTCTGTGAGTTCCGCGCCGCTTGCAGTTGAGGCGGAGAACTTCCTCTTCGACTGAGACGTCTTCTTCAAGTCAGAGGCTGATTTTGGAGCCATTGATGCGTAGAAAGTTTGAAACTTTGAGTGAAAGAGTGTTGCTTTGAGGAGGAAATCGAGAGCGAGAGGTTTTCAACACGGTTTTAGGGTTTTGATTTGAGAGAATTTTGAAAGTGAGAGAACAGAGGTGACGGTTCAGCGTTTTTATAAAAGAGGCGGTTATTTTTGGAAACACAAAAGAGAATTTTGATTTAAATAGGAATTTTTTTAAAAAAAAAATATTCGCGGTCAATCAGATATTAAGTGATATCTATTCATATGAGGACCTTACCTAGAAGATAGCTTTTAGAGATAACTGACCTTTTGATTTAAGAAAAGTGTGAATTTTTTCTTACGCGCCTTTTTGACGTCCCTTCTGATGCTCCTTCTGATGCTCCTTCTGACTCTCCTTCTGACTCTCCTTCTGATGCTCCTCTTGACGCTCCTTCTGAGGCTCCTTCTGATGCTTCTTCTGACTCTCCTTCTGACGCTCCTCCTGACGCTCCTTCTGATGCTCCTTCTGACGTACCCTGTTCTAAGGTATACTTAAGAAGAAAGGTTAATAATAGATAATTCATTTCTGATAAAATTAAAACTCTGTTTATCAAGTGGTTTAGTAAAAATATCTGTAAGTTGATTTTTCGTGTCAATGTATTAAATGTTAACATCACGGTTTTGAACATGATCACGTATGAAGTGATGCTTGATCTCAATATGCTTTGTTCTTGAGTGAAGTACATGATTCTTTGTGAGATTTATGGCACTTGTGTTGTCATATAGGATTTCCACAGTTGATTCTTCAACACCATAGTCCTTGAGCTGCTATTTTAGCCAAAGTATTTGAGTGCAGCAGCTTCCAAGAGATACGTATTCTGCTTCAGCTGTACTGAGTGCCACTGTATTTTGCTTCTTTGAGTACCATGAGACAAGCATGTTTCCCATGAGTTGACAGGTTCCAGATGTACTTTTTCTATCAATTTTGCAACCTGCAAGATCTGCATCTGAATAACCATTTAGTGTAAAATCAGAAGATTTAGAATACCACAAACCATAGTTGGGATAAGTCCCTATGTATTTGATTATTCTCTTGACTGCTGATAGGTGTGATTCTCTTGGACTTGACTGAAATCTTGCACATAAGCAGACACTATATAGTATGTCGGGTCTTGAAGCTGTGAGATAGAGTAATGATCCGATCATACTCCGATATAGTTTGGGATCGACTTCTTTTCCATCTTCATTCTTATCTAATTTGGAAGAGTGAGACATAGGAGTTTCTGTCTTCTTGCCATTCTCCAGACCAAACTTCTTCACTATTTCCAATGCATACTTCTCTTGAAATATGAAGGTTCCTTTTTGAGATTGATGAATTTGAAGACCAAGAAAGAACCGTAATTCTCCCATCATACTCATCTCAAATTCATCCTGCATTGTTTTAGAGAATTTCTTGCAAAGAAGTTCATTAGAAGAGCCGAATATAATATCATCAACATAAATTTGAAATTAAAGGATATCCTTACCTTTTCTTTGAATAAAAAGAGTGGTGTCTACATTACCTTTAGTGAAGCTGTGTTGAGATAAAAAGTTACTTAACCTTTCATACCAGGCGCGGGGTGCTTGTTTTAATCCATAGAGTGCCTTTTTTAAGACATAGACCATATCCTTTTCTTTAGGTTCTTCGAAGCCAGGAGGTTGTTCAACATATACCTCTTCTTTGATGTAGCCGTTTAGAAGGGCACTTTTCACGTCCATCTAAAAAAGTTTGAAGTCATTGTAACAAGCATAAGCAAAAAGTAGCCTAATGGCTTCTAACCTGGCAACCGGTGTGTAGGTTTCATCATAGTCTATTCCTTCTTCCTGAGAATATCATTTTGCTACAAGTCTTGCTTTGTTTCTCACAACTTTTCCTTTGTCATCAAGTTTGTTTCTGAATACCCATTTTGTTCCAATTACTGGACGATTTTTGGGACGACTGACTAGTTCCCAAACATTGTTGACTTTGAACTGATGTAGCTCTTCCTGCATTGCATTTATCCAGTTTTCATCTGCTAATGCATCTTCAATCCTTTTTTGCTCTAATTCAGATACCAAGGCGATGTTGCTCATTGCTTGCTTGAACTTGGATCTTGTTTTTACACCATCATTTATGCTGCCTATGATAAGTTCCTTTGGATGACTTGACTTATGCTTCCAGTTTTTGTCGAGGCCATCATTTGAGGATATTGTGGATTCATTCTGATCATATTCTGGTCTTTCTTCTGAGGAAGTTTCCTTCTGAGCATTCTCCGAACTCATATTCACATCTGATTCTGCTTGTGAGTTTGTGACTTGATGAAGTGTATGCATTTGAATGGATTCAGGTTCATCATCCTGGTTGCTTTCATCGAACTTGATGTTCACTGATTCCTCAATAATACGAGTGTTCTTGTTGTAAACTCTGTAGGCTTTGCTTGTTGTTGAATATCCCAAGAAAATTCCTTCATCTGATCTTTCATCAAACTTTCCAACTCGATCATTAGCATTCTTTAGAATAAAGCATTTGCAACCGAATACATGAAGGTATGCAACATCAGGCTTTCTTTCTTTGAAAAATTCATAGGGAGTTTTCTCAGAAAAAGGTCTGAGGGAAATTCGATTTAAGATATAACATGCTGTTGAAACGGCCTCAGCCCAAAAGTTAGAGGCAATTTTACTTTCAATAAGAAGAGTTCTGGCCATTTCTTGCAACGATCTGTTTTTCCTTTCTACTACCCCATTTTGTTGTGAAGTATAAGGTGCAGAGAAGTTATGCTGAATTCCGAAATTAGTGCAAAAATTTGAGAAATTTTGATTTTCAAATTCTCCCCCATGATCCGTTCTCAAATTGGAAATAGCGTAACCCTTTTCATTTTGAATTCTTTTAGCAAGTTTTGAAAAGGATATGAAAGCTTCGTTTTTGTGAGCAAGAAATGAAACCCATGTAAATCTAGAGAAGTCATCAACTATGACGAGGCAATATTTCTTACCTCCAATGCTTAGAGTTCTATTAGGTCCGAAGATGTCCATATGAAGTAGCTGCAGACAACGCTTAGTGGAAACTTGATTTAAGGACTTAAAAGAACTTCTTACCTGCTTACCCAGTGTGCACGCATGACATAGTCCACTTTTCTCAAATTTAGTTTGAGGTAGTCCTCGAACAAGTCCCTTCTTGGAAAGCTTTGAAATATGTTTTACACTAATATGACCTAACTTTCTATGCCAAAGATCAGTTTCATTCTTAACAGAAATAAGACATTATGCATGTTCACAGTCAACATTAATATCTAAAAGATAAATGTTCCCATGCCTTCGTCTCGTGAAAGATTGTTTCTTATCCTTGCTTACACCTATGCATTTTAGATCTTGGAATCGAATATCATATCCAGAGTCACAGAGTTGACTTACAGAAATCAAGTTGTAGTTCAATCCTTTGACTAGAGAGACATCTTTAACGATCAGATTTCCAATCTTTACATTTCCTTTCCTGATCACTTTACCCTTGTTCCTTCCTCCAAACGACATACTTCTTCCATCACAATCTGAGAGGGATATAAACACATCTGGATTTCCAGTTATGTGACTTGAACAACCACTATCCAGAAACCACTTGTTCTTCATTCTCTTTGGTACCTGCAATAGATAACCAACTTACTGTTTCTTTGGTACCCATGTTTTCTTGGGTCCTTCTGTATTAGTATATTTTGACCTTTTAATAGGTCTCCAAATTTTATTGCAGTAATCCTTAGTATGGCTAGGATCACCACAATTCACACAAGGTTGTCGAATGTAGGATCTAGTAAAATGCTTATAAAAATGATGCTTGTAATTGGAAAACGTTTGTTTTCGAAATTCAGTTTTAAAGACATTTCTTTGTCTACTTTCCTTTTTAAAACCTAACCTAGATCGATCATTGAAGGGTATTTGTTTTGATATAATGCTATTCAGAGTTTCTGAGCTTTGTGAAAACCTTTTTGATATAGTAGAAATTTTTTCTTTCAAGGAAGCATTTTCTTTTGAAACTGAATCATGATTTTCTTTCATCTGGTGAAACTCTTGTTGTAGAAAACTAATTTTTTATTCTTGGGATAAATTCTGTTGTTTTAAAGAAGTATTTTCCTTTTTCAAATAAGAAACCTTCTCAAGAGCTTCTTTGTAGTTTCTACACAATTCATCAATATATTCAACAACTTCATCAGGGAGTTCAGATGAACATACCTCAGTTTCTGAATCTGAACTTGAGTCTGATTCGGCCATGAGACAAATATTTGCATAATCATTCTCGCTTTCATCAGAATCACTCAAAGTTTCTGCCTTTAGAGCCTTCTTGTACTTCTCATACTTGAGTTTGTCCTTCTTTAAAATTGGGCAGTTCGGTTTGATATGTCCTGCTTTCTTACAGTGGAAGCAAATCACGTCTTTGCTATCTTGTGAGTCGTTGCTTGATATTTTTACATCACTCTTCTTCCAAGGTTTCTTTCCTTTGATGTTTCTGCCTTTCCGAGCCATCTTCCTAAATTTCTTGACCATGAAGGCTAATTCTTCATCATCCTCATCTTCATCATCTGTGTCAGAAAAACATTGATTAATTTGACTTTTTAAGGCAATAGATTTTTTACCTTTCTGATCTCCCTTTTTGTTTGCTCGTTCTGTTTCATAGGATTGCAAAGTGCCGACTAGCTCATCCACCGAGAGTGGTCTAATTGTTTGGCATTCTTGAATTGATGGCTTGATGTAATTCCAATCATCTGTGAGTCCACGTAGTATCTTCCTGACTTGCATTGGTTCAGCAATAGGTGCACCTTGTCTTGCAAGTCCACTTGCCAAAGTTTGAAACCTGTCTATCATATCTGCAATAGATTCATCAAGCTTCATTTCAAAAGCTTCATTTCAAATGCTTCATAGTCACTCAATAAAATACTGAGCTTTGTTTCTTTCACATGATTTGTTCCTTGAAAGGTAACATGAAGTCTATCCCATATTGCCTTAGATGATTCTTCCTCTGAGACACGATTATAAAGAGGAGTAGATAAGGCACAAAAAAGAGCGTTGACAGCTTTAGAATCAAGGCCTTTTCTTTTAGCCTTTTCAGCATCAGTCATTATTGTGACAGTATTTACTCCGTCAGCAGAGGTTGGATTTGTAGTATTTGCAGGAACTATTCCATTTGTAACGACATCCACATCAGATCATCATAGGCTTTGAAGAACCACTTCATCTTGTTACTCCACATATTGTAATCCTTTCCATCAAAGTATGGAGGCTTGTTGGTAAAGTGCGAATCGCTTGTTCCTGAAGAGTGATTGCTAGACATAGTAGATCGTTAACTCTGAAGTTGATAAACACTTCGTAAAATGAGCAACCTGCTCTGATACCAATTGATGTAACTAGCAATATCTCCTAGAGGGGGGGTGAATAGGGGATTCTGAACTTAATAGAAATTTCTTGCGGAATGAATAAAGTTCAGTGACGATTAGGAACAAAAGCAGTATAGCAGTGTGCAGAAAATCTAAACACAAAGGTAAGAGTTTAGAGAAGAGAATATTGCACACAATATTTATAGTGGTTCGGCTTAGTTCAAGCCTACGTCCACTCTCCCACGATGACAGCCGATTGGCTGGATTTCACTATGAAGAATCAAGAGGATTACAATCACTCAAGTGTTTTGTTTCCCTCTCACACAGATTTTCACAATGAAGGATTTTGAATACACAGAATACTCTCTTTAGATGAAACTCAATTTATGCTTGCACTTTGGATTGTTGTTCGCACATCTTTTCTTCTAGTCAAACATTATTCTTCTTTTATACTCCCCTGCCTCCGAACTAGCCGTTGGAATCCAGTCAAGGGATCGCTATTCAATCCTTGATTGGACGTCATCAATCGTGATTGAACGAGACTGTATCTTCAGAAGATATGTAGACCGTTGGGTAAGACATTGAACCCTTCTGATTTAGTCGCCCATACAACTAAATCTCCAGCTTCCATAAGTGTGATATGTTTGAGTTGATTCTCGAGGATATATTCCTTAGAAGATGATATCCCATTATAGAAAGTCCCTTAATTGATTAGAGGAGATATCAAGATAATTGAATATCACTTGCCTTGATCGGAAACCTGCCATACGTGGATCTTCGTGATTTGTAGAATGCAGAAACTGATCTTTCTTCACATTCGTCTAAGAAAGATTTGATCAGTTGGCACGGAATGGTAATACGGAGATTTGATGTGGTCCATCCGTCACTGTTTGAATCGTCAGGAGCACTTTCATCTGACCCTCGGTCAGAAGCGTTTTCATCTGATCCTTCGTCAGAAGCACTTCCATCTGACCCTTCGTCAGAAGCACCTCCATCTGACCTTTCGTCAGAAGCACTTCCATCTGACCCTTCGTCAGCGCGACAGAATTGGAATCACTCGACCTTCTGCTTACACATTCTTCCTGCATCACATTTCATTAAACAATATCTTTTGAAGGTTTTGTCAGAATCAAAATAAAAGAGAATTTCCACAACACCCCCCATATGCCTTTTGGGATTATTTCACTTGTGAGGAAACTGTTGCGCGGAACAAGCGATCGAACGATAAAGTAGACAGAACGAGTAAAGGAAATCGAACATCGGATGTACGTGATTCGGTCGTAGAGACCTACGTCCACGGGAGAGCAGCAACGAATTCAACTATATAACGAGCGATACACGGAGATTACAGATCACTCTAGTTACACAAACACACTCTTGGTGTTTCCCAGCCCCAATTATATCCAAGAACGTACACAGTGTTTAGCCCCCAATTCCTAAGGAAATAATATCTCAATCTCGCAAAGGAATTAAAACACAAATCTAATAACAAGATTTACTCGGCTTCCAACACTTGAATTCTTGATGTAATTCCGCGAACAAAACGAAGACGCCCGCCAAGCACTCGTCGAGGAAACGACACTTCGAGGTTTCTCGATAACTCACGATCAAGCACTCGTCAACATCGGTGCTTCCACGATTCGCATCAACAGAGGCGTGCTTTTATAAAGAGAAACTCCGTGTCTTCGTAAAACACTTCATAACCTATGATCTGCCCCCTACCCCCGTCTTTATCACTTCATTGCTTTATATAAGAAGAGCAAAACAATCAAGAGGAACCGACGTGAATAGAGTCCAGCATGGCAAAGGAAGTGAATCTGCATATCCAAGTCCAAGTCCAATATCTACTTTCTTCTTTCTAACATATCAAGAGATGTATCTCCCACAATGCGAATATTTGTAGCAGGTTTGTGAGCCCCACGATCAGCCACTATATTTGACTGAATAAAACAAAATATCAAGAGGAAATCGTCACCCCAAGATGCACTTTCCTCTTTCTGATCTTCTCTTCTTCTTTTTTTCCTTCGCCTGCACGAAAACTTCACTTCCGACTTCATTTGCTAGGCTCAAAATTTCGAGACATGATTTAACAATCTCCACCTTGGCTCGATATTTGAGCCAAGTTACAATCGCTTCGCAGATAATCCGAATCCCACCTGCTACTCTCCCACAACCCCAATGGGCTCAACCGTCACAAACATCATCTAAGTCCAAGCCGCGCTTGAACTTAGCCATAACCGAGGACCTCATTAGAATACCAACTGAACATGCACTTTTAACTACTCCACAAGGACTTTTTGACACAAGGTCCTTAATCACAGATAAAGCAAAACCATTATTGCATCCATATCTATCAGGAAACTGAAAATGTACCTTGTCAATATAAGCAGTTACAGCAACTGTTGGCTCTATAGGCTCCACCTCGCTACAAACACCATATGTGTCGATTATCACACTAGTATACGTTACCTCAGGAGTTTCTGGTTGCAACTCCACCTCAAGCTGAACACCGTCCAGATCCGTATGAACACTGCCACAATCACTCCTAACCAGAAGCACTGGAGACTCGTCAAAGGTAATTTCTCTATTGTAACAGGTGAATCTATATCCGGGCACCACAACTGATCGCCACACTCACCTTGTGCATAGCCATGGAATATGCACATTGCCCTTACATCGAGCTTACCATAACTAATTCGATAATAACATGGGCAATTAAACATTCTAAAATTAGAATCATCAGCAACATTGCCTGACCACACTTCTTCAGGAGTCCAATATCCAGCTGCAGTCGATGGGGATCTATTCACCAAGTAGCTTGCCATACTAAGCGCATCCGCTGGAATTCTCCCAGCCATACCAGCACTAGAGATCCTTTTACGGGCCGTCTTTAGTAATGCTCTGCTCATCAATTTTGCAAATTGTTGTGGTTTACTGGCACTAGTGCGGTGTTTCATTATGCCCTTTTTCATGCAGAATTTATTTACCAGTTTCGAGCAAGACTCCATGCTACTGTTAGTTCGCACATGCTTGATCAACTTACCAGTCTCCGTTCCGATCAAAACTCTCGACTGCGTATTCCTGACAACAGCATCAAAATTGTGCTTTCGCACAAATACCCAGGCCTTCCTCGAGTAGCCATTAGACTCTCGAACAGATGTCAACGTCTCAGGAGCGAAACTTATCAATGTCTCACCTTGAAGTTCATACAGGCCACTGTGCTTAATTTCTTTCATTATCATCAAGACACCTCGAACTATCTTCAGGACTCCACCTCGTGAAGAATACCTGCATCCAGCTGAATCTAGGACACCCAAGGAAATTAAGTTCTTTTTCAATTCTGGAACATGTTTTACCCCAGTCAATGTCCTCACAATACCATCATGCATTCTGATTTTAACATTACCAACACCCACAACATCGCATTCAGCGTTGTTTCCCGACTGCACTTTACTACTATCCATGCATTGATAAGAAGTAAACCAGTTCCTGTTTGGTGTAGCATGAAAAGAACAACCAGAATCCATAATCCATCCGTCAAACGATGAATTCTCAGTGACAGACAAGACACAATCGACACCATCAGAATTTTCAGCTACAGCTGCAACATCATCCGCAGATTCAACTCCAATTCCCTTAGCCTTTTCGTTTTTCAGTTTAAAATAATTTCTTCTAAGATGCCCTCTCTTGCCACAGTTTCAACAGACATCACCGCTAGTCCTAGACTGGCTACGTCGATTCATGTTCATACTACTTCTGCTAACACGAGCACTAGCTCTTCCTCTTTCACATACTAAAGCAGCAGATACAGATTCGCTAGATTCTCTTCTACGGATATCCTCACTCAGAATTAAATCTCGAATCCCATCAAACGTCAAATTAGTTGACCCAGAAGAATTACTAACAGCAGTAACAGTAGTATTCCAACTATCAGGCAATGAGGATAATAAACTCAAAGCATGTATCTCATCTTCAAAATCAATCTCAACTGAACTCAATTGACTAACGATCACATTGAATTCATTGATATGATTAGTAACTGACACACTTTCGCTCATCTTCAAATTAAACAGACGTCGCATTAGATAGACCTTATTGATCGTAGAGGGCTTCTCGTACATGTCCGACATGGCTTTCATCAAACCCGCAATGGTCTTCTCCTTGACAATATTAAACGCGACGTTACGCGCCAACGTCAGCCGAATAACACCCATCGCTCGTCTATCCAGCAATTCCCAATCGAGTTGCTTCATCGTTTCTGGTTTCTTCCTAGACAGAGGCTCGTGCAGCTTCATCTGATATAAATAATCTTCTATCTGCATCTTCCAGAAACTAAAGTCATTCCCCTCAAATTTGTCGATTTTTCCTTTAGCTTCTTCTGTTGCCATCAATTCGCTTCAACTCAAGCAAGCCTAGCTCTGATATCAATTGTTGCACGGAACAAGCGATCGAACGATAAAATAGACAGAACGAGTAAAGTAAATCGAACGTCAAATGTACGTAGTTTGGTCGTAGAGACCTACGTCCACGGGAGAGCAGCAACGAATTCCACTATAGAACGAGCGATACACGGAGATTACAGATCACTCGAGTTACACAAATGCACTCTTGGTGTTTCCCAACCCCAATTACATCCAAGAACGCACACAGTGTTTAGCTCCTAATTCCTAAGGAAATAATATCTCAATCTCGCAAATGAATTAAAACACAAATCTAATAACAAGATTTACCTAGCTTCCGACACTTGAATTCTTGATGTAATTCCGCGAACAAAACGAAGACGCCCGCCAAGCACTCGTCGAGAAAACGGCACTTCGAGGTTTCTTGATAACTCACGATCAAGCACTCGTCAACATTGGTGCTTCCACGATTCGCATCAACAGCAGCGTGCTTTTATAAAGAGAACCTTCGTGTCTTCGTAAAACACTTCATAACCTACGATCAGCCCCTTACCCCTTTCTTTATCACTTCATTGCTTTATATAAGAAGAGCAAAACAATCAAGAGGAACCAACGTGAATAGAGTCCAGCGTGGCAAAGGAAGTGAATATGCATATCCAAGTCCAAGTCCAATATCTACTTTCTTCTTTCTGACATATCAAGAGATGTATCTCCCACAATGCGAATATTTGTAGCAGGTGTTGGGAAATTTCGTCGGTATTGGGATGAACAATGAAATCAGACTTTGAGGCGTGTAATCACTTTCTTTAAGGATTTATTCGCCCCACAACGTTGCTAATGGTTTCCGGCAAATATCCTCCAGAATACAACAAAGTCTCTGTAAGAATAGCAGATAGCAATTCTGATATTTCTCCAGGATCTCTCTAGGAAACAATCGGAAACAAGGCCATTTCACTCTTGTATTGAAAGAATGAAAATTGAAAAGTGAAGTTGAAGATTCTGAAAATGAACGTAACACTTGAATATATAATGAGAACGAACACACCTTTTCGCGTCCGAAAAGTAGTTAATTCCCATGCAACTCTTCGTGTCCAAACAGTTTATTCAATCGCACCTTTTCATATATGAATCAGTAGTTATTTCCGAAGAGACACCAATACTCCAAATGTTGTAAGAGTGCCTTAGAAAATAACCAACTAATTGAATAGACACAACCTTTCAAAGGTTGTCAGAATCCTTCGTGAACAGTCGCACTGTTTCACTACAAAACAATGGTAATTGTTGATTTATGCCAAATATAGTCCACGTGCGCACTTACATATTTTCGATGTGGGACAAGGCATCTCTTAATTTGTTTTTACAAACAAATCACCAACAATCCCCCACTTTGTTTGTGAAAATAAAATTTCTCAAAAAATACAGCCAATATTTCCATGAGATTAATATACATAAGTGAAGGTCTCTTTCGAGTTAAACCTTCATTTAGTGCAAGTATCTCAAAACTCTATCAAAGTTACAAGTAGCTTGGCTTTAAACTTGTTACTCTATGTAATAGAATCGGACATACCGCACATATACCAACCTCTTGTTTCAGCGAGAAGTTCATATTTACTCAGCACTATTATGGCCTTGTGCTTGTACCTGTTTCATGAGCTCTCTAGAAAGCAATCCAAACTTTCGTAAGAAGCGACACCACTTCTAAGCCCATATAGGTGAAGTATTATCACGTGTTTCTGTTACTAATAAACACGTTACTAAATCGTATTATACTTTATTAAGAGTATAACACAACCTCTAAACGTAACAGACGATACTGACTTCTCATGTCCGGGCTAGTGTCAGCATCAAACAATCACTATCAATAACTTGTTTTTACCCATTAAACCTTATGACTAGTGATGTGCTAGTATTAAGTCGGGTTACCATTACTGATGATTTTAAATAAAGGGTTTCAACCCAATTTCTTTTGAAATCCACCTTTACCACATCTTTTGGTAAAGCCTTTATAAAGAGATCAGTCAAATTCTTACTTGACTTTATCTAGACAATTGTTATGGTACCATCGTTAATCAATTGTCTCTCACACTTATGCCTTAGGCAAATAAGTCTAGACTTTTTATTATACGCGCTACTATAAGCTCTTGTCAAAGTAGCCTTGACCGTTTCAATGAACAGAAATAAGAGGCATAAGACTAGGCAATAATTTCACATCTAATAACAAATTTCTAGTCCACTCAGCCTCTTTTCTAGTTGCCGCTAAAGCAATGAACTTCTCTTTCATCATTGAGTGAATTGCACATATTTGTTTCTTGCTTATCCAAAATACATCACATCTCCCTAATGTGAAGATCTATATATAAGTGGAATGTCTATCATCCACATTTGTAATCCAACTAACATTGGTGTATCCTTCTAATACAACCGGATAATTATTATAGAATAATCACAAATCTTTTAGTTCTCTAAACTAAAATTCTGTGACGACATTACAATGTTCTATTTTTGGATTACTAAAATATCTACTCAACGTACACATGAAAAATGTAATCTCAGGTCTAGTACAATGTATCGCATACATTAAAGATCCAATAGCACTTGCATATTTAAGTTGTGCTATTGCTTTAACATAATTATAATTTAATTTCATATATGAAATAAATGGAGTACTCATTTCTCTAAAGCCAAGATGTTGAAATTTATTTAACATCTTTTCAATATAATCAACGTGGGCTCAAGAGTAACCCCAACTATTTTTTAAACTTCAATTCATAAGATAGTATCTACATCACCAAAATATTTCATACTCAGTATGAAAGGTAGATACTTCTCAATCACCATGGAACCCACAGACATCTTTATGTCTAGATCATTAATTTTAGAATACAAGGAAAGACACAACGCAATTTTTAGAATGCATAACCAAACAGTACTTTAGTGCATTTGAAAGTCAAAAGACAAAAGGCTAGAAAAAGCATCATGCACCAAATTAATCAAAACTAGGTATTACATATGAATACCATACCTCAATACCCACTCATTAATTTGGCTAACTTCTTCCTCACACTACAGATTTGCAACTTTAACATCTGAAATCGAAATCAAACTATTCATCTCAATGCAACAATTAGACATCATAACTATCTTCACAATCAATCGAGTATGATGTGAGCATCTAACAACAGAGGACAACATGAACCCGGAAAATCTACCCTTTGACATTGCCCACATACATAACCCATATAGAAATTGTTGTGGATATCCAACAGCCTAATTCCAGCGCTCCCCAATAAGCGCAAGCATTGAGTAACCCAACCACGACATAACAATCAGGCCTTATGTTCTCCCTCTGCATTTGAAAAAGGATATTCAAAGCTTCTCTAGGGAGACTGTGAGATGCATAACTTTGAAACATGATACCCGAGGGACAATATCCTTTTTCGGGCATCGTATCATACACATAATGATTTTTTATGTTCCTGCACTTGGCATTCATATCCAGTAAAGAGATATCAACAAAAACATTTTTTTTTACATGTCATTGTTTGTCCCATTTGAGCATCTCACCCACCATCTCAAAAACAGGTTTGAATCGGTGCTTTGTAATACTTCAAAAAGTTATTCACAGTTCTTCGAACGATGTCGTCCATGAGAATGAGAGAAACCCCATAAATGACACAATCTTGTCAACCAACGAAATTGGAGTTCGACCCTACTATGTTGGATCACTTCTTCACATCAGTAGACCACTGTGATTTATTAAATATTAATTCAGAAGAACCATCTCAGCAGCGCAAACTCTTGCCTCATACTTTTTATTATCCAAGTGACAGACTTAACGACACATAACATTATCATGGTATAATCGAAGATCACAAATATAGATTTTTTTTTAACTAACCGATTTTGAAGACGCTTCGACCTGCTCCCCTCATTTGTATGATTTTCGCCTTGCTGCCTTTGCATCGTGTTTCTTCGCTCCCGCTCTGTATCTTTCTCTTGGACTGCCGCCTTGGAAGGGAAACCGGAGTTCAAGTTTCACCATCTATTGATTGATGACTTTGATAAACTCTAATAAACACCACCAATTCCCTTGACGCGGTAACTCCACATTTTTTGAATTTAGACACAGTTTCTACACGATGGGATGTCCATCTACGTCCATGGAAAAGAGAGAGAAAAAAAAAAGAGCAGTCTGATGAAGATCCTCTCCATGACCATTAGTGAAAATGGAGGCGTATCCATATCCGCACATATCTCAAAAGCCTCTAGGATTCTGACTCCATTGTTGCACAAAATAAATCCTTAAAATTGTTGGGAAATTTCGTCGGTACTGGGATGAACAATGAAATCAGACTTTGAGGCGTGTAATCACTTTCTTTAAGGATTTATTCGCCCCACAACGTTACTAATGGTTTCCGGCAAATATCCTCCAGGATACAACAAAGTCTCTGTGAGAATAGCATATAGCAATTCTGATATTTCTCCAAGATCTCTCTAGGAAACAATCGGAAACAAGGCCGTTTCACTTTTGTATTGAAAGAATGAAAATTGAAAAGTGAAGTTGAAGATTCTGAAAATGAACATAACACTTGAATATATAATGAGAACGAACACACCTTTTCGCGTCCGAAAAGTAGTTAATTCCCATGCAACTCTTCGTGTCCAAACGGTTTATTCAATCGCACCTTTTCATATATGAATCGGTAGTTATTTCCGAAGAGACACCAATACTCCAAAGGTTGTAAGAGTGCCTTAGAAAATAACCAGCTAATTGAATAGACACAACCTTTCAAATGTTGTCAGAATCCTTCGTGAACAGTCGCACTGTTTCACTACAAAACAATTGTAATTGTTGATTTATGCCAAATATAGTCCACGTGCGCACTCACATATTTTCGATGTGGGACAAGGCATCTCTTAATTTGTTTTTACAAACAAATCACCAACAGCAGGTTTGTGAGCCCCACGATCAGCCACTATATTTGACTGAATAAAACAAAATATCAAGAGGAAATCGTCACCCCAAGATGCACTTTCCTCTTTCTGATCTTCTCTTTTATTTTTTCCTTCGTCTGCACGAAAACTTCACTTCCGATTTCGTTTGCTAGGCTCAAAATTTCGAGACATGATTTAACAGAAACAAAAGCATCTCCAGCTTGTTTTCGTTTGGTCGTCAGAAAAGAGTTTGATTGGCGGCGGAAATAATTTCTTCTGAACAATAATAAAAAAAAAAATTCTCCTTAAAATAATTGAAGGGATCCATAGATCAAAAATATCTTCATCGTGAAAAGTTTTACTTTCTTTTATCCGTAAACAAATATGGGAAGAAAAGCGACTAGCGCTAACTAGCGTCCTCCCCTAAGATTTGCCTTGACATAATGATATTTGCTACGGAACGTTTGGATTGAGGCACAGCTATTTTGCTCGTGACCCGACAGTCTGAGGCTGGCAAGCTTGTTCTATTCTCTCTCTCTCTCTCTCTCTCTCTCTCTCTATGTCCAATCTCTTTCTTTTAGTCTATAGCCAAGGATCCGGATTTGTTCCCAATTTTTACGAGGTTTGATCAAACTTGTCTGGGTTTTTAGATCGGAGAACAAAATTATAGAGTACGCCAGTCTTTCCTCGGCGGTAAGCCTAGTGATTGAACATGGTTAACATTTGTCATGTAGTATATTGTTTAGTCTCCCTATCCGGTTGTTAAAGGGCAATGCCGTTTTCCTTAAGAGCTCTAGCCATAAATGTATCTTCCTTTGCTATGTTAAAAAGTAATTCGAATTCCAGATATATCTTGTTTGATTGAATGGCTGACTTCCAAGAAATCTATCCACAAGGGATACTGCAGTTAGGCTTCATAACACGAGCCGCTTGGAGGTTCCACGCCTCTAAAATCGAACTCATGACCTCTTTTACTCGAAGGCCTACCACCTTGGTAGTTTCAAAGGTGTTCGCTTGAAATATTGACGTTTTGTGGTCCGAATCAATGCGGGTTTTAGCTCAAAATAAAACCAAAATTTGCACTAAGCGCAAATGAGAAAATGAACACCATCCAACCTGTTGAATTTATTGTCCCACATCCCTTGATAATATCCTATATGCGCCTGTAAGCTTAAGTTTTTGGTGTTGAAATTTTTCGCATTGCTTTTGACAATGAGTTCAGTCGTTCCTACTGCTGATTTAGGCTTTCAAAAATTATTCGGCGTTTGTTTCGCAAAAAATAAAAAGAAATTGAATTGTCTCCGAAAACGAAAGTTTAATTCAATTCAGGTAGAACAGCTGACCGTCTCTCGTATATTATTGCAAACTTTGAACTCTTTTTTTTTTTTTTTTGAGGGGGGTCATAGACTTGGACAAGTTCCTTCTAACGAAATTTTTTTGGATTGTACGATGGAGGTGGGGGTGTCGATGAGGTGTCCAGGTGGTGACGCTGATGTGATGATGACGTGAGGGGCCCAAAATATCATTATTCCCAGTCAGCCACCCCAAAAAAAGAAGCCTTTTCCATTTCATCCACCTCCAATTTGCGTTTTACGTGATACGACATGATAGGAAAAAATAAAAGGAAACCCAAGGCCTCAGCAAAAAGGTCCAGTACATTTAATTTTTTATTTTTTTGGTCGCAGTACAACTAAAATTGAAAATTAATGAAAAAGATGGAAATGGAAATGGAAATGGAAATTCCCTCTCGGAATGTCAACCACACACGGGACTTCCCCCCCCGACCCGCAACGGAACCCTGATCCCCTCGCCACGTGGCGGCCCGCCCTCCCGCGCGTCCTCATCCGCGAGACCGGGAAAGATCAACGGTGCAGAGAGATCCTTGACCCCGCTGGTGGGTCCCAATCACCGCCATCCTCCCCGTGCTCCTTAATTTTTTTTTTTTAAGTAAGGATTAGTTCGACACTTGTGATGAGATTAAGCGCACCAATCTCCATGCAACTCCTAACCCCACACGTATTTTGCTTCTCTGCTTCTTCTGCTTCTTCTGCTCTTGCTCTTGCTCTTGCTCCTCCTTGTCGCTTTGCCATTCTCAAGTCTCTTCCACTCCACCGGGGAGAAAAAAAAGAAAATAAGATCACGAATAAAAAGCGTCTCTTTTTCCGTGTTTTTTTTTTTTTTTTGCTTCCTCGCTGGAGTCTTCTCTAAGCTCTCTCTAGTCTCTTCAGTTTCTAGATCTGTTCTCTGTCTGTGCGCGCGCTCTGGCCTGCTTCGTCTCGCGTCTTGTCACGAGAGGATTGGAGGGGCGTTGACATGGTGTATACGCTCTCGGGGATTCGATTCCCCTGTGCACCGTCCGTTTGCAAGTCCTCTCCCTCCGGCTTCAATGGCGATCGCAGGAGCTCCGGCGTCTCGCTCTTGCTGAACAGCAAGGCCTCGCTCTCACGTACTCTCTCTCTCTCTCTCTCTCTCTCTCTCTCTCTCTCTCTCTCTCTCTCTCTCTCTCTCTCTCTCTTTATGTGTCGCGGTTTGAGTTGTGCGCTCGGTTCGATGGTTCTTGGCTTTGCTGATTCGGGATCGCCTTTTCCTTGTGTTTCTTCTACGGTGGAACGATAAAGCTACTCGCTTGCTTTAGAAGTGATTTTGGGCGTGAATGTTATTGCAATCCGCTCAAGTCCATCGAGAATGTTGGACTTGTTGGCGAGCGAGCGATTGCTTCGTTCGCGGCAATGCGGTGTTCAGTTGAATGTGGTGTGAGGGAAGTGAAAAGATGGTTCATCTGACCGAATGCTTAACCATCCCTGCTCTTGCCTGCTTAATTTGCAATGCATACGCGTCTTGCGGGGTCGTGCGCCGTCTCTAGCTCGAAGCTTTTTTTTTTTAAATCCTCGACTATTTTTGGATCATCAGCTGTGGAAGTAATTTTTCGTATCATCTGTTGGTCCTCAGTGCTGAGTGGCATGCCTTTGTTCTGATTTTCCTATGTTGCCACTTTGGAAAATATCACCTTGTTCTTTCATTTCATCGTCATTGTGAGAGAGCTTAGCATATGGGTAGTTTGGATCTTGGGTGGTTTTGTTCGAATCTTCAACTTCTCTCAACTTGGTTCGAGTCATCTTTCCTGGAGAACAATCGTTTGAAATTTCTTTATATGCAATTTTAGAGTTCAACCACATGGATTTACTGGACCACAGTCTGCAGACATGGACTCTTTGTCTCCACATATTCAGAATGGGAGACTTGCGTAGTCCCCATGAATAGGATCAAACATGATCCCTTGTAAGTACATCAGTGGTGATCTGAAAAGAAAAGGAAAAAAGTTAGGCCAAAGAATATAATGAGAAAAAGTCAAGCTAGACAACTAAGATTGCATCCTAGAGCTTCCTCATGATATGTGGATATTGATTTTATTGTGGTTATATATAATGATGAAGATTCTTGAGTCTAGTTCCCTACCAATGGCGCTTCTTGACCTTACGAGGCCTGTATTCATAGATTACTAGATTTCTAATTGTGAAGGCTGATTCTCTTACCACTGCTGTTTCCCAAAGATAGTCAGTGATGACCAGTTTCCTTACCTTACATATGAAGCTAACCTGGTGCCTATTTGTAGGGAAGATATTTGCTGGAAAGTCTTCTTATGATTCTGACTCCTCATCCTTATCCTTAGCTGCATCCGAGAGAGTCCTTGTTCCTGGTGGCTACAGTGATGTCTCTACTTCATCAACAGATCAAATTGAAACTTCAGGAACAGTTGCTGATTCCCAGGTTCGTGATCAACATGCTAGTCCATTTTGAATGTATTGAGTTAATCGGAGCCTCGTTTGATGACGTTGTCGGAATATCATTGCCCTTCTGTCAGATATTACATTATTTCGTGGTGATAATGTGGTAGTAATTTGGCACTTATAAAGAACTATATGAGATGACCATCATTACTACAAGGCCAAATTTGGAGGGTTTATATTGAGATATAGAGTAGACCATGAAAAAAAAAAAAGTGGTCGGAAAGATGAGTTACGTTGTCCGGAAGATTTACCCTATCAAGCTGAATGCAATAGGACGAATGAGTGGAGAAATGCTCTAATAGCATGATTCCTCCTATTTTTGAGCAACTTCGTGCTTTCCATGACATTCCTCTTGAAAGATATGCATAATCTAACCAAATTTTGCCAAAAAAAAAAAATTGTCGGAAAGAAGAGTTTTCCCACTCATTCGTCATGTTGCATTCAATTTGTTAGGGAAATTCTTTCAGACAAATAATAGTTTCTTACTAAAAGTTCCATTTTTTTCTCTCTGTATGAACTGAGTTTTTGTCATGGATTGTGAACTTGCTGTCGCTTCTGCAAGTTGTACATGTGTCTTGGTGCAGGTCGGAAAGATGACAGGCGTAGTTGCGTAGATCTGGTCGTGTTCATTCTCTCATGTAACTGGATGAGCAAGACTGTGTGTCTGTTGTCCATCTATGGTTGTGTCTCCTCTCTGGTTTTATGTATGTGACTGTGTGTTGGGGGTTGGGTGGGTTTCTTTTCTTTTCTTCTTTTTATTTTCTTTGTTTGGGGGGAGGTGGCATGTGCGCACTTTGCATTTTTCAGGAGCTACAGCATACTATGCTGTTTAGGGAAAACTGATAATATGTTTTTCAGAGTTTTCACCTGTCACGATTAGTAATGAAGGTTGATCCTTAATTATGTTCTTTCGCTAGAGTAATATTAGTTTAACTTGTGTTTGACATCAGTGCAATGTCAGTTGTCATTGTACAACAGAAAAAAGCCTTTCTCGCCAGGTTGATTTTATGGAACTTTATATGTACATGTTCTAGGTTCCGTGTGAAATTTTCAGCAAGCTCCCAAACTCAAGATCTTTCCTTTTACACTCCTTTTTATGTCCTTTTAGGCTTTTCTGAACCCCGTTTAACCTACATGTCCATCCTGGAGTCACATCTTCTCATAACAGCCAAAGGCTGCTATTCCACGTGTCAGATTATGTGATTTGAAAGTTCTTTACAGTGGAACTACTGCACTGTCTATAGGCTCACGATCAAAATTACTACAGATAGGCAAATAGCTTTTCCCCTATGTTTATGGGCTCACAATTAAGACTGCGTGAATTTTCATGAAGGATTCTGTAATTATGGATTTACAGATTGTAATCTGTGATGCCAGCTGAACCATCATGCTTATTTCTCTTGCAAACATGGCGAGTGACCGCTTTATCTTATACTCTTTATGACATCCAAAACCAAAAATAACCTCGTATCTCAATCTTTGATTGTCTCATACTAAAATTAAATTTTGGAGTTGATTTGGAGTTGTTTCAATGGCCTTACTCCCCTCTGTACAATTCTTTAGATGATTCATGATTCCAATGATTTGACCATGGAAGCTGAAGAGGAGATTGAGGTGAAAGAGAAGCGAGATTCGGTTTCTTCATCAGTTATAGGCGATGGAAATGCTTCTGACGAAGGGGAATCTGCTCCCTTGCAAGATACTGCAGTAATTGAGAAAGAGAAAGTAAAGAAAAGGACAATGCCTCCGCCTGGCTCTGGCCAAAGAATATATGAAATAGACTCACTTTTGATGGGTTATCGTGGGCATCTTGACTACCGGTGAGATGCTCTGAGTCTCTACCTGTGATAATGTAACACGCAATGTCCTAATCCTAAAGTATGCATTTGCATTTTAATTTTAGTCGCATTGAAGTTGAAATAACTCATAATTCCCATGTGCCACCGGGCGTACTCGGCCCAAATGATGATTAAAAAGTTTAGTGTGAAATCAAGTTTCAAGTTGCACTCGGTAAGTTTATCTCCCATTACTTGGTACGTGAGGGTAATTGTGGATATTCATTACCCTCTTCATCCACTTTTTCCCAATATTCATTACCCTCTTCATCCACTTTTTACCATGAGTGGTATTTTTGGACTTTTCTGTACCGGTTACCAACTAGCTATAACCCTTCCGAATTGGTTCTCTTTATTTCAAGTCTGTAATTGTAATTTGTAACGGACATGGTTTTCCATGCAGAAGTCATGTAGACGGAAGAAAGTAAAAGTAGAGAGAAATATAGGAAGTAAAGAAGTAAGAGGTAGGCGATAAACCCAATAAAAACTTCAGTAGATAGGATGTATGAAGAGTGATTAAAGATTCAAAAATAATTTCAATGTTCATAAAAGAAATGAAAATTGTTTTCAATGAATATGCTCCTGTTAGATCTATCACAGCATCTTCATAATTGACTTGACTTGGGATAGAGAGCTGGATAACTTGTTTTATTAGGACATGTTATTCCTTCAATGCTCTGTGTGTTTTAGCAGTCAATGCCTATGATGAATGGATCTTTACCGGAGAGAGTAACAGCTTACCCTATGCGCTCACGGGAATGTTTTAATGTTGTGATTACAATTACTTCTGGAAAAATCAGTGTTTGTCTCCAAGATAAGGAGTTTGTGATTTTTTCTTCTTATGAAGCTCATTTCTTACGTCAAAAGAGAGTACTTGAGGAAAGAAACAAATTACTTGCAGATATTGCAGTCTTCACTCATGAATTCTGTAGTACATAAATATTTGATTATGTTGATTCAGGTTAAATTCATACTAAGCACTCTTCTCTCAGTTCTAAATTTTGCATTTCACAAATTTCAGTTTTGGACAATATAAAAAAATGCGTGAAGCAATTGACAAATATGAAGGTGGACTGGAGGCATTCTCTCAGGGTTACGAAAAGTTTGGCTTCACTCGCAGGTCTCAGTTTTTTTGCTTTAGTATATTATGTTTTGCATATCCAGCTTGCTGGCATTTTGATACCTGGAATCACCAAATGTCTATTTTTTTCCCTTCATGACCCTCTGTGGCTTCTTCTGTACTATACATGTAATAGAGCATAAACGAATTATTGAGCCAATAGGAAGTACTAAAGAGTAATATATTGCACGCGTATTTATAAATTTGTTATAGCTATAAGTATTTATATTATTCATAGCATTCATGTTGTCCGTGATCATATATGTGTACTTAAATTATATGCACATACAAGATTGGCTACAAGAGGATCTGGCGGTAATTTGACATGGTCTATAAAACTTTTTCAGTGCTGATGGCATAACATATAGGGAGTGGGCACCTGGAGCGAAGGTATGTTTCTGCTTTTCCCTTCTCTTCCCTGTTCTTTATTGAACTATAATTAATAGCAAACTACATACCCTCTACAACACAATCAAGGCATACCTATGCATTGTATCTGTATCATTGTTAAAAGTTCCAAATTGCAGCTCGATACTTATTGTTGTAGGACATCAAGATGCCCTCTTCCCCTCAAGACTAACCGAAATATGCTAAAAAGACCAAATTCAACTTCCTTTTCTTTGTAGAAATACGCAGACCTTTATATGGCTTGAATTCCTTCAACACCAAACCTTGAGTCAACCATTGTTTTTTCTGCTTTCAAGGAATGCTCCTCCTGCTTGATTTGTGACTGCACTTTGTGTTCATCCATGATGTTTTCAGTTTCAATGAATGCTCCCTCTTGTTGATCCTTAACATGCACTTTGATTGTGCATTTTTTATTTTTTCCCTCATCAAAATGCTTTTGCTGGAATATTTATACCCTTTTTAGCTGTAATTCTATTGAAGTACGGTGATTCTGTATATTTTTCAGTGGGCAGCATTGATAGGAGATTTCAACAATTGGAATCCGAACGCAGATGTTATGGCTCGGGTATGCTCTTTTTGCTTTTCTTATTGCATTATCATATGTTGTGGATGTGAAGTGTTTTCTCTCTCAGTTGATGCTGGTGAATAAGGATTGTTCTGTCAAATTTAAGTGAGAATGAGGATGTTAAGAGTTTTACAGATCTTCTCATGCTGCAAGGAGAATGACTCCGTGTATCACATCACCTGCTTTGTGTCTCTGCTTCCTTTTGTGATATGTTATGTGTAGCTTCTTCATGTTATTGAGGATAGTGGTATTCAATGCAGAAAAGATTGAGGCAAAACTTTGAATAACTGAAGCCTTTTTCTTGATGATATGTAGGAGGCACAGCAGATCTCTTGCTGTTAATGTATTAGGGGATGCATAGCCATGTTAATCTGATAACATGTGCATAAAATAGACAAATTGTCTTTTGGATTCTTTTGTGAGAATCTATAAACTTCAAATCTCCTTTTGTTTAGATACTATCTTGGTTTTTCAAGAATGTTTTAAGGGTTTTCTTGTGACAATGAAAATATATCCTTGCTAGTAATGAATGATTTATTTCATGGATTCACTGTGTTGTATTGCATGAAGTAGAGATGATCTGATAAATGAATGATATAGGTCATTTTGCTTTGTTAAGATACTTGTGTAAGACTCTTGATAGTACAATATCTTGTAATAGTATATTTGTTTTTCAATGTTATGTTAATAGTCATCTAAACTGATGCTTAAATGCATTACCAATTTGCTAACAGAATGAGTTTGGCGTCTGGGAGATCTTTTTGCCTAACAATGCAGATGGTTCCCCAGCAATTCCTCATGGTTCTCGAGTAAAGGTAGTCTCCTTTTGCATGAACTCTTTATCTGCCTTCATCAAGTTGGTGATTCTCGAGAGTAGCATAACCTTATTTCCTAGAAATGTATATCCTGAACTAATCAAGTCTCAGCAGCAAATGCCATATAATCGGATTTTCTACCTTTAAAAGAGATATGAGGATAGAACAGTTTTGTGAAAAGGATTTCTATATGGATCATACGGCAAATTTAAATTAATCTTATGAATCTGTGAACAACAATCTCTTGCTTTACCCAGTCCTCAGTATAATTTGGAGTATAAGAACTCAGGATGTGGACTTTGTTTATAGGATTTTATTGTTGATCTTCAAGGAATACTCTTCCTTTGGAGTTTTGTGGTATACACAAATTTTTTAGGGTAGTTTCAGGCTGTGAAGAAATGATCTGAATGGGCTTGTATGGTATCTAAAGATCATATTCCACTCATATGAAATAAGTAGAGCCAGTCCTGGAGGAATTGTTTAATGTAGGATTGATATGCCGGTTGAGTAAGATAGCATAGCTTAGAATACAAGTTAAGAAACCGTATTGTTCCACATAGAATTGGTGATTCTTCGAGCATCATAAATGAATGTTTGGTGATTCTTTAAGGCTGTGAGCAACTCCATGAGATAAACCAGTACCACTTTATTTAAATAGGAACAGAAGAACAAAATCAACTTTTTGCGTTAGATTGTCTTTTTGGAAGCATGAGGCCATTCTCGTATTGTTTCATCTCCTGAATAACCTATTTGGCCATGAACGAATAATAATGAATTAAAGCTGATTTTTTTTTTTTGTAGTTTTACAGTACATATTCAGCTCAATGCAAAATAGAAATTCTCCATCAAAGTACATTCTGGTAATTATTATTTGTTTAATGGAGATATAGATTCGCATGGATACACCATCTGGCCTTAAAGATTCAATTCCTGCTTGGATCAAGTTCTCTGTACAAGCTCCCGGTGAAATTCCATACGATGGGATATACTACGATCCCCCAGATGAGGTATGTCATATAATCACTGCTCATATGAGGAGGGCTCTCTTTGGTTGGTGGGAATGTTATTTACTTTTGTTAATGCAATAATTCATTTGTTGAAGTAATATATATCAAAGCAAAGGAATGAATGGCCTCTTCTCCCAGTCTTTTGGTAGTGGTAGTCATTGTCTTCTGTTTGGCGGAATAATTATTAGAATTTGAGTATTCTACTACATTGCGTGACATAGTTAGTGAAGAAAGGAATCTATACTCTCTTGCTTCTTTTGGGTTCTTACAAAGTGAATATATATACAAGAAAAAGAAACCTTAAGTTAGGTAAGAAACCTAATCTAGTTAGGTAAGAGACCTAAGTTAGGTAAGAAACCTAATCTAGTTAGGTAAGAGACCTAATTTAGGTATAGATACACCTAAGTTAGGTAGGGAACCTAAGTTAGGTATAGATACACCTAAATTAGGTAAGAAGCTACTTTAGGTATTAAATTACAGAATATTCAGTCATTTCAACACTCCCCCTCAAGCTGGCTTGAAAATATCATCCATCGTCAGCTTGCTTATTAATCTGTCAAACTGCTTCTTATGTAGCCCTTTCGTAAGTATATCAGCAACCTGCTCATTTGTTGGAATATATGGCATGCACACTTGTCCACTGTCCAGCTTCTCTTTAATAAAATGTTTATCCACCTCCACATGTTTTGTACGATCATGGAGGACCGGATTATGTGCAATTGAAATTGCTGCTTTGTTATCACAGTAGATCTTCATTGGTTGGGAATCTGAAAGTTTCAGTTCTTCCAGAATCTTTTTAATCCACATCACCTCACACATACCAAGAGCTACAGATCGATATTCGGCTTCAGCACTACTCCTTGCCACCACATTCTGCTTCTTGCTCCTCCAAGTAACGAGATTACCGCCAACAAAAGTGCAATAACTAGAAGTAGACCTCCTATCTGAAATACTCCCGGCCCAATCTGCATCAGTATATACTTCGACCTGTAGATGTCCCCGCTTCTTGAACATCAAACCTTTTCCGGGACATCCCTTCAAGTATCGCAAGATCCTGTAAACAGCTTCAAAATGCTTTAGACCTGGTGAATGCATGAACTGGCTTACCATGCTCACTGCAAATGCTATATCTGGCCGTGTGTGAGACAAGTAAATCAGCCTCCCCACCAATCTTTGATATCGTTCTCGATCCACTACTTCTTCGTTCTTTGCAGGTTCTAGCTTCATGTTGGGTTCCACAGGTGTATCTGCAGCTTTACACCCAAGTAAACCTGTCTCTTTTAGCAAATCGAGCACATATTTGCGTTGATTAACAAATATTCCCTCCTTAGACCTTGCAATTTCTATACCAAGAAAATACTTTAAAGTACCCAAGTCTTTAATTTCAAACTCAGCGGCCAAACTCCTTTTCAGATCTTCTAGTTCACTAACATCATCTCCGGTTAATATTATTGAAGAAAGGAATCTATACTCTCTTGCTTCTTTTGGGTTCTTACAAAGTGAATATATATACAAGAAAAAGAAACCTTAAGTTAGGTAAGAGACCTAAGTTAGGTAAGAAACCAAATCTAGTTAGGTAAGAGACCTAATTTAGGTATAGATATACCTAAGTTAGGTAGGGAACCTAAGTTAGGTATAGATACACCTAAATTAGGTAAGAAGCCTACTTTAGGTATTAAATTACAGAATATTCAGCCATTTCAACAATTATGTCATCTACATAAACAATCAAGATAGCACTTTTACCATCCTTTGAGTGTTTATAGAACAGGGTATGATCTCCTTGACTTTGGCAGTAGCCAAGTTTCTTTATAACATGCCCAAACCGCTCAAACCATGCTCTGGGTGATTGCTTCAGTCCATACAACGCTTTCTTTAGTCTACAAACTCTTTTTTTGCCATCCTCTTCCTCAAAACCAGGTGGTATATCCATCAAGACTTCTTCCTCTAAGTCACCATTCAAGAAAGCATTCTTGACGTCCAACTGATATAAAGGCCAATTAAAGTTAGCAGCCAAGGATAATAAAATCCGAATAGAATTTACCTTGGCAACTGGAGCAAATGTCTCATGGTAATCAACTCCATGAGTTTGTGTGAATCCCTTTGCCACAAGTCTGGCCTTGTACCTCTCAACACTTCCATCTGCTTTACACTTTACTGTAAACACCCATTTGCAGCCAACTATCTTCTTCCCTTTTGGTAAATCAACTAACTCCCAAGTGCCATTTTTCTCAAGTGCCCCTATCTCTTCCTCTACCGCCACTTTCCACTTTGGATCATTCAAGGCTTCTTGAATGTTTCTAGGAACAGATATGTGAGATAGATTTGCGATGAATGCTCTGTAGTTGTGTGATAGGTTTTTGTAGGACACATGATTTGCAATAGGGTGCTGAGTACAAGACCTTATCCCTTTTCGAAGTGCTATAGGAATATCAAGGGTAGAAGGATTCAAATCAGAAGAAGATACTGAAGGTAAAGTGAGATCATAATTACCGGAAGGATGAGATGAGTCATCTTTCGAGGCTTCAGACTGGTGTGGTTCGAGAATGAGATGGTCTCTTGCCGTTTGAAGTGTCTTTCTTCTAGAATAAACCTGAAACTCAGAATCTAATACTTTTTCTCCCCCTATCCTTGAAACATCAATACTTTTTGGTAGAGAAGGTGTTTGGACTGACACAGGAGATAGAATAGATTCGGTTGGAGTCAAAATCGGGACCGGATTAGAGAGAGATGGTCCCAAAAAATTATCTTCATTATCCCGCTCCCCCTGAAGAAGTTTTTTTGGGAAAAAAGGTTGTAGTTCAAGAAACGAGACATCAAGGCTAACATAATTTTTTTTGGTTTGAGGATCATAACACTTGTAGCCCTTTTGAGTTGGAGAGTATCCAATAAAAACACACTTCACAGCTCTAGGATCAAGCTTGGACCGGAAGGGAGCAGGTAAATGAACAAAAACAGTACAACCAAATACCTTTAAAGGCAAATCTGAATGAATACGGGCTGTTGAAAATTCCTTTTTGAAACACTCTAAAGGTGTGATATATCGAAGAACCCGAGTAGGCATCCGATTTATTAAATATGATGCAGTCAATACAGCCTCACCCCATAAGTACTTAGGAACATTCATAGAAAACATTAGAGTACGAGCTACTTCAAGAAGGTGTCTGTTTTTTCTTTCAGCAATACCATTTTGTTGGGGTGTGTCCCGACAAGAAGATTGGTGTTGTACACCTTTTTCCCTCAAAAATGCCCCCAAACACTGATTGAAAAATTCTGTGCCATTGTCAGTCCGCAAAATGCTGATTTGAGCTTGAAAGTGATTTGCAACCATGTGATAAAAATCCTTGAATAATTTCTCAACCTCAGACTTGGCACTCATCATATAGACCCAAGTCAAGCGTGTGTGATCATCAATGAAAGTCACAAACCATCTTTTTCCGGTCATAGTAGTGATAGGTGAGGGACCCCAAACATCACTATGAATTAAGTAAAAAGGTTTGGATGCACGATAAGGATTTGTAGTATAAGGGACTCGAGTACTTTTAGAAAGAAGGCAACTTTCACAATGAAGTGATGACATAACTACACCTTTAAATAAAGACGGGAACAAATGTCTTAAATATTCAAAACTTGGATGTCCTAGCCTATGATGCCAAAGTAAAATCTGTTCTTGGACAGGAGATGAACAGGAAGTACTGCATGCCTGAGCTTTTTTATCGAAGACGAACTCATCAAAGTAGTAGAGACCATCAACCATTCTAGCACTGCCAATCGTCTTCCCCGAAATATTCTCCTGAAATTCACAATAGGAGTCAAAGAAAATGACACGACATTTAGAATCTTTAGACAATTTGCTAACTGACAAAAGGTTACAAGTAAGTTTAGGAACATGTAGGACATTCAGAAGGTCTATGGAATCTGAAATTTTTATAGAGCCTTTCCCAGCAATGGGTGAGAAACTACCATCGGCTATTCGGATTTTTTGATTACCCGGACAAGGAAAATAGGATTTGAATAGGTAGTGAAGACTTGTCATGTGGTCAGAGGCACCTGAATCAATAATCCAAGGTCCAGCAGTAGAGAATCCAGAAAGAGCACTTGCATTACTACCTTTTTGGGCAATAGATGCTGTTGGTTTACCCTGGACTGAGTTAGACTTCAATAGTTGCAACAAATGACCAATCTGTTCCTTGCTGAATGGATTAGTTTCAGCTTCATTGGCCGAAGGATAGGTTCTGCTTCCCATCTTGCCACCTCTCATTGACGATGTTGGTTTCCCATGGATTTTCCAGCATGTGTCTCGAGTATGTCGAGGCCTATTACAGTGATCACACCACACACGAGGCTTCTCATCTATCCTGCGTGTAGTGTAACTCAACTTGCCAACATTTGCTTCAGAACCAACCAACGCCGAGGCATCAGAATGCCCTCCAGCAAAGGTTTTTGCTTCGGTATTGGGTTTACCAAGCATGACACTCCTCCGACTTTCTTCTCTTCTAACTTCAGAAAAAACTTCACCAATAGATGGGAAGGGCTGTCTCCCAAGTATCCTTCCTCTAACTTCATCAAATTCATCACGAAGACCTACAAGAAACTTAAAAATACGATCAGCCTCAGTTACCTTGTTACAATGCTGGAAATCTTCAACGGATTTCCACTCATAATTGTTGAAGAGGTCAAGATCCTGCCACAGCCTTCTTAAGACATTAAAATACTTTGTGACTGTATCATCTCCTTGCCGAATATCACTGAGCTGCAATTTTAGCTCATATATTTGGGATTTGTTCCCCAAATCAGAATACATTTGATTCACGCTATCCCACAGCTCCTTGGCAGTAGGAAAGCACATATAATTGGCACCAATTTCTTCCTCCATAGAATTCACCAGCCACGTCATCACCGTTGAATTCTCAGCATCCCAAACAGCCCAAGTCGGGTCAGTTTCTGCTGGTTCGGCTTTATCCCCGGTCAAATATCCCATTTTTCCTCTCCCTCGGATATACATCCGAACAGATTGTGACCACCGAAGAAAGTTATCACCATTCAGCTTGATTGTAGTGATCTGAATTGGGTGAGAGTCGGTGTGTGTCGGAGTTTTTTCTGAGGGTTGCATTTTTCTGGAAATGGGAATATTCTCAAGGGTTTTATCAGACATGATGAATATAAGATAGAGACAAAGGGTGCAAGACTAACGAAGGTTTGCCACAGTTTTTGGCTCTGATACCATGAAGAAAGGAATCTATACTCTCTTGCTTCTTTTGGGTTCTTACAAAGTGAATATATATACAAGAAAAAGAAACCTTAAGTTAGGTAAGAAACCTAATCTAGTTAGGTAAGAGACCTAAGTTAGGTAAGAAACCTAATCTAGTTAGGTAAGAGACCTAATTTAGGTATAGATACACCTAAGTTAGGTAGGGAACCTAAGTTAGGTATAGATACACCTAAATTAGGTAAGAAGCTACTTTAGGTATTAAATTACAGAATATTCAGTCATTTCAACAGTTAGCATCATTTTGTAACTTCTCACGTCTTTTGTCCTCTTTTTCTGCAGAAAAATAATCAATGTTAGCATGTCTATCCTGTAAGTGTAATGTATCTTGCGATGAATTAGCTCTTTTTAGACCAAATTACAGTGTTAAACAATCTAACTTTCCAGTGAGGCTCCGTTTGTTTCGAGGAAAAAGCGATGTTTTTGAAAAATGTTTCCCAAAAAGTTATGTTCTAGGAAAATGACTATTTTCCGGTGTGTGTTTGAGACCTGAAAATGAACTGGAAAATATTTTCCATCATTTGGTAAGGAAACTACAATTTTCCGCGTCATCGATTGGCCGAAAAATTGTTGACAAGGATGCCGGCTATCCTAAGTGGCACGGCTCGACGTTGACGTGAGCAATTTTGGAAATTTTTTAAAAAAAATTCAGAATTTTTAAATATTTTTTATTTTTTATTTTTATTCCTTCTTTTTCTTTTTCCTTCCTTCTTCCTCCACTGTGACCGGCCGGCAACGGCCACAGGTGAGCCTTTGGCTTGCCAACTTGTGTTTGTGGCCTGCCGGCCGTTGCCAAGGCCCAGCGATGGAGCAGAGGAGATGGTTAGGATAACAAACTTGGGGTTGGAATGGTATAAATGGCGAAGGATGAAGGAAAAAGGAAAAGAAAGAAAAGAGAAAAGAAGAAAAGAAAAAGAAAAGAAAAAGGAAATTAAATAATTAAAATTTTGAAAAAAAAAATAGGGAAATTTTAGCCTCGATGGATTCGGGCATGGTCCGAGCATAGTTTTTTGTCCAAGCCCAGAAAATGAAGTTTTTAAAGAGGAAATCATATTCCTGAATTTAAGCTTAGGAAAATGTTTTCCTAGTTAATGGACAATGTTTTCCTAACTAAGCTTAAATTCAGGAAAACATTTTCCAAATTGACTAGGAAAACATTTTCTCTCGACTCATTTTCCTAATGGATCCAATCGCCGGAAAATGTTTTTCGCGAAACAAACAGAGCCTAAGTAAATGTCTTTTCTCCTCCAGGTCTCTATTATTATTTTCTTTCATATAGATAAGTATCTGGGGTTGATGTAGATTACTTTTCTTATGTTAGCCAGTCTTTGGATCATCCCATGTTACTATCTCTGAAAACCAGGGAACACTCTTGACCTAATGGTTGTTAAATAAGCAGCAGGGACAGCATACTTAGGTTGCAGAAGTACAATAGCTCGCCTACACACGACCTGAGTCTGTCTGTCCTAGTTGTCTCTGGCTGGAACATAATGCGAAATTTATCCTGAACTGAGGCTCTATTCACTAGGGTAGCCTTTGCTTGTCATTTTGCAGATTATTCATTGTCAAATCATTCTGCCGTGGGAATTTCCACACCTAAAAGAGCTAGTTCAGGGACTTAATTTTTCATCTTTAGTTTTTTAGTAGAAAGTTGTCTGCTTCATGTTAAAAATCTTTAGGCAGGCTGTGATGAGATAATCATGTAATCTTTCATAAAGATCTATTCCCAATAGCACTTCAGGTTTTCGGGTCTAAGATGATTGAGGGATACTTTGTGTTGCTCACTGAAGCTACTTTTCAGTTATACTTTCTTCGATCCCATTCTGTAGCCTCTGTCAAATAGCATATTCTGTCTTTTACCTTCCTTGTTATCTATTGTGGGGGGGATGGGAACATCTTTATTTCTGGAATACCTGAAAGGTCATGTGAATGGGATAGTTGTTGTGAATCTGTAGGCGACTAGCAAATGCAAAATCAATCATGCTGGATACGCATCTCTCGACATAAACAAAATAATGCAAGATTCAGAACAATGTATTGGGTTGATGTGATCCTGTACTTGCAAAGTGAAGTCATTAGCAGTTTGTGTTTATCTGCAGAGGTAACAATAAATTTGTAATTATCTTTACAGATGAAGTATGTTTTCAAGCACCCTGGACCAAAGAGGCCAAAGTCACTTAGGATCTATGAATCACATGTCGGAATGAGCAGCACGGTGAATATCTTCTTTCAATCTCTTTCTTGAGCCTATACTGCCCTTTTTTTGTTGCTGATTTGTACTTTTTTCTCCTCATGACTAGCATAGTGGAGTCGTGACAATTTCCATGTAACGTCATTTCTCATGGCATTATGCATAAAAATAGTTAATTGATGCATTCTTGATGCAAGTTCGTACGATTGGACTTATGAGTAAACTTATGCATAGTAATTGCTTCCAATGGCTATATTCTTTGTAGCAAACTGTAAGATTTGGTGGGATCACTTGCCAACTGCTTTAAAAGCTTAAGCTATTAGAAGAAGGCGTGGTTTAATATTTAATTATTTTAACACTCCCCCTCACGCTTAGTCTGGTCTTCTTGCCTAGTACTAAGCGTGGACATATTTAATTGGGGAGACAAATGGGACCTGGAAAGATTTGAACTCAGGACCTCCAGCTCTGATACCATGTAAGATTTGGTGGGACTACTTGCCAACTGCTCTAAAAACTTAAGCTATTAGAAGAATGCGTGGTTTAATATTTAATTATTCTAACACAAACGATGTCTTGTTTGGTTTCTTATTAATAAAAGACAACGTACCCTTGTTTCTATCATAAGCATGCCAATTTTCTTAAACTTCAAAGATTTTTCCTGTTTCTTCTTTAAGAATACTATTCAATGTCGCGCAGAATGATCTCAATCCTTCTAGGGTTCTTTCTTGTTTTCCATGTCGAGACCTTTCTCTTTGCCTTTACTGCTCTTCACATTGATCAATTCTGTGGCTTGATGCAGGAGCCAGTGATTAACACTTATGCCAACTTCAGAGATGAAGTTCTTCCTCGTATTAAAAGACTTGGTTACAATGCAGTTCAGATCATGGCGATTCAAGAACATTCATATTATGCAAGTTTTGGGTAAATTGCTTATCCCCTGGAATTTACCATATACATTCTTATTCTATGGTTAACTTCTGAATGAAATCTACTGTGCAGCACATAACTGGCAAGTTGCCAATCATGTTTCATTTTTGTTCATTGTAATTCCAACTCTTTCTATTGTAGGTATCATGTCACAAACTTCTTTGCTCCTAGCAGCCGTTTTGGAACCCCTGATGATCTCAAATCTCTAATAGATAAAGCCCATGAGCTGGGTCTCCTTGTTCTCATGGACATTGTCCACAGGTATCTTGTGAATTTCGGTTTTGAAAGATTTTGTGGGACCACTTGTCAACTGCTCTAAAAGCTTAAGCTATTAGAAAAAGATGTGGTTTGATATTTATATATTCCAACGCTAAGCGGGGACAAATTAATTGGGGAGGCAAATAGGGGCCTGGAAAGATTTGAACTCAGGACCTCCTGCTCTGATATCACGAAAGATTTTGTGGGACCACTTGCCAAGTGCTCTAAAAGCTTAAGGCGTGGTTTAATATTTATATATTCCAATAGGTTTCATTGCGTTGGGTAGGGTGATTGTTCATTTAGAATTTCAGAATTGTGATTTAGTACACTAACAAGATAATTTACGAAGCTTCGTCAATTTTTGCAAGTCAAATTTAAAACAGGACGAAACATGAAGCATGCAAGAACTGTTTTTTGAAAGAAAATGTGTGGCTGTGATAACTAGGTGAATCTGTCTCAATAACTGTGCAATTTGAGTAGACTGGACTTGGTGCAATTTCACTCCTGCACTTATATTTCTAAGTAATGTTGAAGTCCATCAGATTTTCATCCGTATGAAATGAATAGGCTGATAGCGATTGTGGTTTTGGATAAGAGAGTGGTAAATTGACCTTTATCGTTGAGTACGAGACAAATCTGTACCTTGTTGACACCCTTAGCTTAGCAAGTGAATCTTCTCTACAGTAATGACGTCGGCATTTCTGAATGCACTTATCTTTGTGACATCAGTCTCTACATTATCCTCTTTCGTATCATCTGCCATTTGTCTCTCTCTCTTATCTTATAAAATTGATTCTTTTTGCTTTGTGATATACTTTAATACTGCTCCTTTTATACTTATCTCTGATTACTCGTTTTATTGCCTACAGCCATGCATCAAATAATGTGTTAGATGGGTTGAACATGTTTGATGGAACAGATAGTCAATATTTCCACTCTGGGTCACGAGGTTATCATTGGATGTGGGATTCTCGCCTTTTCAATTATGGAAGCTGGGAGGTATGCTCCCTGTGCGACCTTGTAGCGAATTAGTATTACTTGTAACTAAATTTGTACAAACTGGATTTCACTGACTGTGGCATGTGTTGCGTCTGTTCTTCTCCTTTCTCCTCCCCTCTTCCCTCACCCGTTTTCCTATGCCTCATGGGAGACATCTTGTTAGAAGAAGAGATCTTGCGCTTAATAACATTAAATCCTTTTTGATCTAGGTATTGAGGTTTCTCCTTTCAAATGCGAGATGGTGGCTTGAGGAATACAGATTTGATGGTTTTAGGTTTGACGGCGTGACATCAATGATGTATACTCACCATGGTTTGCAGGTAACATCCTGATTTTACAGTAATCAATTTAGGCACTCTGTTGAGTAATCATATTAATTACGTACAGGCACTATGTGAAAATTTCAACCCAAAATCAAACATTAGGTGGAGAAAAGCTATATGCACGAAAGCTAGTTGAAACTGCATTTTGATGTTATATATGTTTAAGAATATGCAAGCTACTTGCATTCTACAGCCCAACATAAAGCTTTTTAATCTAGTTTGAAGTTTAAGGTTACTCTCTCTTTCATTGAGCATTTCCCGTATGGTTCCTTGGAGAAGTTGTGGTGTTGACAGCAGAGCCATCAACTTGAGTTGAGCTGCTTTACATCCAGGCGAGCTTGACTCTACTCAAAACCTCATGCTCAGTGCTCGACTTAAGCTTGACCAAGTATTAACAACTGTGATGAAGTACGAGTAGCTTGTGTCTTACAATGTAAAAGTGGAGTCGCAAAATGCTTTTGATGCAAATATCAAACAATCTCCTATCAAAGCTACCTTTAAATCTGTTATTTCTGGTTCTTATACCCTTCAGAATTTTGAAAACAAAGTATATCAAGCGGTTCAATATTGGCTGAGAAAAGATAGTACCTGTTAGAATAATTAAATATTAAACCACGCCTTCTTCTAAGAGCTTAAGCTTTTAGAGCAGTTGGTAAGTGGTCCCACCAAATCTTACATGGTATCAGAGCAGGAGGTCCTGAGTTCAAATCTTTCCAGGCCCATATTTGCCTCCCCAATGAATTTGTCCACGCTTAGTACTAGGCAAAAGACCAGACTAAGCATGAGGGGGAGTGTTAGAATAATTAAATATTAAACTACGCCTTCTTCTAAGAGCTTAAGCTTTTAGAGCAGTTGGTAAGTGGTCCTACCAAATCTTACAGTACCAATGCCAAATGACGTATCTTCCTTCATTTTTGCTTTATGAGTAGGCCAACTGTTTGGATCGTAATGTTACCTTATCAATTGATAGATATTGACAGAGTTCTAGGTAAACAAATTCTACATGTCAACACTTGAACAATTTGAGAGATTTTAGGTATTTGAAAATTTCTAATGCAACCAGAAAAAACGTTATTTTTATGAATCTTTGGGGTTCATCGACCGCCAACCACAATTAGTTTGGGATAAAGGTGTTGTTGATGTTGATGTTGAACCAGAAAAAACGCAAGAGCCAAAAGTAAATAAAATAAGTCACTCCAAAAGGACCCATGAGATTAATGGAAACTTAAGACAACCCCACTTTTAAGTGATTACCAAAGGTCGAACTTTTGTGTGATCGGTGATTTCCAACTTGCACCACTTTGCCTACGTTATTCTGCATCTAGGCAATGGTTATGTGTATGACATTGGTGTGGGTGTGGGCGTGGGTGTGGGTGTGGGCATGGGACAGATCATCTCAAGCTGGAAACTTGGTTATTGCAAAAATACTGCGAGTCTAAATCACCATAGAGTTACTTAGCCAAACTTAGAATTAAAAAGGTAAATACAAGTTGGCTTGATCGGGAATGGCTTTAGATTTTCCATTGTGAGGCAGCCCATAAGGGGGATCCAATCTTGGGTCTATGAAGGACTCTGTTTAACCAAAAATATGACAAGGTGGTAACATTGGTCATATACCGTCTGCCTCACTACCATAGGAAAAATAAATCAGAAAAAGTCACCTGGAAAATATTTTCTCCATTTCTCGATGATACATTCACTTTAGAAGGTTAAACATGGGTGAAACTCGAACTTATGAAGGTTCAGGCCAATTTTCTTAAGTGGGCTGCATTTGAACCTCAGCTGTAAATCAACTATAACAAGCGTGGTGCTAATGTTTCAGGCCAATTTTCTTAAGTGGGCTGCATTTGAACCTCAGCTGTAAATCAACTATAACAAGCGTGATGCTAATGTTTCCTTCTATGATTTCATTGAAATCATTTTCCATTTACTAAAATGTATCTTGCATATTTGCCCTTGTATTTTCACTTTGATGTGATGTAACAGTTTATTTTTTGCCATTCAGTTCACCCTTGCTTCCTTGTAGTGAAGCATAATATCCTAATGATTTGGGATTTTCCAGGTAGCATTTACTGGAAATTACAATGAGTACTTTGGATTTGCCACTGATGTGGATGCTGTGGTTTATCTGATGCTCGTGAATGATCTCATTCATGGGCTTTTCCCGGAGGCTATTGCTATTGGAGAAGATGTATGTATTCTCTCTTGCTCTACAATTTTATCCTCTCAACTGACACTTTTCCGGCTCAGCAAGCAAAGCAGCATGAAATCATTGTTGTTGACTGTTTGGATTCTGATTCACATAGGCGTTATTGTCTGATCCATGCATCCTGAAGACTGGACGATTTGTATATGTTACATTCTACTCCCCTTTATAGTATCTTTTTTTCGTTTAGTTGCTGTTGGATCAAAACTGCCATTTAGTTGTGGTACCTTTTAGCTCCAATATATTGTTATGCATCCATAATGCGGAACCCACTACTTTACATGCATTTCCCTGAGGAATTAACTGGTTAAAAGAGTGAAGAACATAAAAATGGTATAATGTTCACCATCCATTTGATAGCTCTAGGTCAGTGCAAAATCTTCTATCATTCTAGCATGGTTGCAAACCCACCCCAGCTTATGCATCTCACTAGTGAAATTTAGTTCATTAAGAAAGTACAAAACTTATAATAATTGGATTCAGCTGGGGAAATATTCTTAGCGATCTAATTGCCTGACAAAAGTATTGTCTCCAACAGTTTATCATATGCAAACCACATAAGATATTTTTGTTGTTAAATTCGACTATGAACCTATTCCAAGTACTGTTTTTACCTCCCTCAAGATATGCTGATGTACGATGTTGGGACCATCATCAGGTAGGTGTCTTCCCTTGAGATGGTGAGACAATGTGAGAAACCGTCTTTAACACGACAGAAACAAATCTCTGGCAGCTTGAATGACTGACTGTCAAAGACATTGATGTGGAAGAACAAGTACATTATATATGGTTGTTGTTGGCAGTTCTTCAGATACAGTTGCTAAGCATTGGGGATGTTAATCGTAATTCCTAAAGAGTAAAACCTTCTCAAGAGGTGCTTACAGGATTGAAGTGACGCATTAAATCATTAGCTGAAGAAATTTTCTTCAAAACCTTCTCAAGATGGATATTAAAGATGTTGAAACTTGACCTCTTTGAATTTACAGACTGAAACCCTGCTAGTGTTAAGATACACAAAAAAAAAAAGCTAATAATACTACTAATAATTGCATGAAGTTAGATGTATGGAATATTAGTTGCACTTTAAGAGTTTTGCATCCAAGTTTAACATTGAAAAACTCTTCGAAGTGGTTATTTTACATAGTTTCTTAGGAACTCTATAAGCTGATCTATACTGGAATGTCACTGAGAGAAACTATCTTCAGCTTTTACTTGGCTTTGGTTTGGTTGGTTGGTCAATGAAGCACGGAGATGCTGAATTTTAAACTCATCTTTGGTTGACTGTCCTTACAGGTCAGTGGAATGCCAACTTTTTGTATTCCTGTCCAGGATGGGGGTGTGGGATTCGATTATCGCTTGCATATGGCAATAGCTGATAAATGGATTGAAATTCTCAAGTATGTTGCTATCTTCTTTTTGAACCTATAATTGCATGTGCACACAATAATGCACATGTAGACGCTAAAGTCATTCGCATGAGTATCTAGTCAGTCCCTGCATGCAAAGTGGAACAATTTTGACGTGACAATAGTTGAATTTGCTTGACAAATATGTAGGCGATAAGGGTCTATAATGAGAGTTAAAAGTCAAGTCTCTCAGAAAAATTTCTTTTCATGGCGTATTTAGAGTTCGCATATCCATACAAGGAAGCAAATGAAGGTATCTGAAGTAGAACAGGACATAATGCATAACACAGAAGAATATTAACCGAGGAATCATGGTAGTTTTTGTACTATAGAGGGTGAGTTGACTGCCAAATGTTTATTCATGTCCCATTCTGAAGAAAGGAATCTATACTCTCTTGCTTCTTTTGGGTTCTTACAAAGTGAATATATATACAAGAAAAAGAAACCTTAAGTTAGGTAAGAAACCTAATCTAGTTAGGTAAGAGACCTAAGTTAGGTAAGAAACCTAATCTAGTTAGGTAAGAGACCTAATTTAGGTATAGATACACCTAAGTTAGGTAGGGAACCTAAGTTAGGTATAGATACACCTAAATTAGGTAAGAAGCTACTTTAGGTATTAAATTACAGAATATTCAGTCATTTCAACACTCCCCCTCAAGCTGGCTTGAAAATATCATCCATCGTCAGCTTGCTTATTAATCTGTCAAACTGCTTCTTATGTAGCCCTTTCGTAAGTATATCAGCAACCTGCTCATTTGTTGGAATATATGGCATGCACACTTGTCCACTGTCCAGCTTCTCTTTAATAAAATGTTTATCCACCTCCACATGTTTTGTACGATCATGGAGGACCGGATTATGTGCAATTGAAATTGCTGCTTTGTTATCACAGTAGATCTTCATTGGTTGGGAATCTGAAAGTTTCAGTTCTTCCAGAATCTTTTTAATCCACATCACCTCACACATACCAAGAGCTACAGATCGATATTCGGCTTCAGCACTACTCCTTGCCACCACATTCTGCTTCTTGCTCCTCCAAGTAACGAGATTACCGCCAACAAAAGTGCAATAACCAGAAGTAGACCTCCTATCTGAAATACTCCCGGCCCAATCTGCATCAGTATATACTTCGACCTGTAGATGTCCCCGCTTCTTGAACATCAAACCTTTTCCGGGACATCCCTTCAAGTATCGCAAGATCCTGTAAACAGCTTCAAAATGCTTTAGACCTGGTGAATGCATGAACTGGCTTACCATGCTCACTGCAAATGCTATATCTGGCCGTGTGTGAGACAAGTAAATCAGCCTCCCCACCAATCTTTGATATCGTTCTCGATCCACTACTTCTTCGTTCTTTGCAGGTTCTAGCTTCATGTTGGGTTCCACAGGTGTATCTGCAGCTTTACACCCAAGTAAACCTGTCTCTTTTAGCAAATCGAGCACATATTTGCGTTGATTAACAAATATTCCCTCCTTAGACCTTGCAATTTCTATACCAAGAAAATACTTTAAAGTACCCAAGTCTTTAATTTCAAACTCAGCGGCCAAACTCCTTTTGAGATCTTCTAGTTCACTAACATCATCTCCGGTTAATATTATGTCATCTACATAAACAATCAAGATAGCACTTTTACCATCCTTTGAGTGTTTATAGAACAGGGTATGATCTCCTTGACTTTGGCAGTAGCCAAGTTTCTTTATAACATGCCCAAACCGCTCAAACCATGCTCTGGGTGATTGCTTCAGTCCATACAACGCTTTCTTTAGTCTACAAACTCTTTTTTTTGCCATCCTCTTCCTCAAAACCAGGTGGTATATCCATCAAGACTTCTTCCTCTAAGTCACCATTCAAGAAAGCATTCTTGACGTCCAACTGATATAAAGGCCAATTAAAGTTAGCAGCCAAGGATAATAAAATCCGAATAGAATTTACCTTGGCAACTGGAGCAAATGTCTCATGGTAATCAACTCCATGAGTTTGTGTGAATCCCTTTGCCACAAGTCTGGCCTTGTACCTCTCAACACTTCCATCTGCTTTACACTTTACTGTAAACACCCATTTGCAGCCAACTATCTTCTTCCCTTTTGGTAAATCAACTAACTCCCAAGTGCCATTTTTCTCAAGTGCCCCTATCTCTTCCTCTACCGCCACTTTCCACTTTGGATCATTCAAGGCTTCTTGAATGTTTCTAGGAACAGATATGTGAGATAGATTTGCGATGAATGCTCTGTAGTTGTGTGATAGGTTTTTGTAGGACACATGATTTGCAATAGGGTGCAGAGTACAAGACCTTATCCCTTTTCGAAGTGCTATAGGAATATCAAGGGTAGAAGGATTCAAATCAGAAGAAGATATTGAAGGTAAAGTGAGATCATAATTACCGGAAGGATGAGATGAGTCATCTTTCGAGACTTCAGACTGGTGTGGTTCGAGAATGAGATGGTCTCTTGCCGTTTGAAGTGTCTTTCTTCTAGAATAAACCTGAAACTCAGAATCTAATACTTTTTCTCCCCCTATCCTTGAAACATCAATACTTTTTGGTAGAGAAGGTGTTTGGACTGACACAGGAGATAGAATAGATTCGGTTGGAGTCAAAATCGGGACCGGATTAGAGAGAGATGGTCCCAAAAAATTATCTTCATTATCCCGCTCCCCCTGAAGAAGTTTTTTTGGGAAAAAAGGTTGTAGTTCAAGAAACGAGACATCAAGGCTAACATAATTTTTTTTTGGTTTGAGGATCATAGCACTTGTAGCCCTTTTGAGTTGGAGAGTATCCAATAAAAACACACTTCACAGCTCTAGGATCAAGCTTGGACCGGAAGGGAGCAGGTAAATGAACAAAAACAGTACAACCAAATACCTTTAAAGGCAAATCTGAATGAATACGGGCTGTTGAAAATTCCTTTTTGAAACACTCTAAAGGTGTGATATATCGAAGAACCCGAGTAGGCATCCGATTTATTAAATATGATGCAGTCAATACAGCCTCACCCCATAAGTACTTAGGAACATTCATAGAAAACATTAGAGTACGAGCTACTTCAAGAAGGTGTCTGTTTTTTCTTTCAGCAATACCATTTTGTTGGGGTGTGTCCCGACAAGAAGATTGGTGTTGTACACCTTTTTCCCTCAAAAAATGCCCCCAAACACTGATTGAAAAATTCTGTGCCATTGTCAGTCCGCAAAATGCTGATTTGAGCTTGAAAGTGATTTGCAACCATGTGATAAAAATCCTTGAATAATTTCTCAACCTCAGACTTGGCACTCATCATATAGACCCAAGTCAAGCGTGTGTGATCATCAATGAAAGTCACAAACCATCTTTTTCCGGTCATAGTAGTGATAGGTGAGGGACCCCAAACATCACTATGAATTAAGTAAAAAGGTTTGGATGCACGATAAGGATTTGTAGTATAAGGGACTCGAGTACTTTTAGAAAGAAGGCAACTTTCACAATGAAGTGATGACATAACTACACCTTTAAATAAAGACGGGAACAAATGTCTTAAATATTCAAAACTTGGATGTCCTAGCCTATGATGCCAAAGTAAAATCTGTTCTTGGACAGGAGATGAACAGGAAGTACTGCATGCCTGAGCTTTTTTATCGAAGACGAACTCATCAAAGTAGTAGAGACCATCAACCATTCTAGCACTGCCAATCGTCTTCCCCGAAATATTCTCCTGAAATTCACAATAGGAGTCAAAGAAAATGACACGACAATTAGAATCTTTAGACAATTTGCTAACTGACAAAAGGTTACAAGTAAGTTTAGGAACATGTAGGACATTCAGAAGGTCTATGGAATCTGAAATTTTTATAGAGCCTTTCCCAGCAATGGGTGAGAAACTACCATCGGCTATTCGGATTTTTTGATTACCCGGACAAGGAAAATAGGATTTGAATAGGTAGTGAAGACTTGTCATGTGGTCAGAGGCACCTGAATCAATAATCCAAGGTCCAGCAGTAGAGAATCCAGAAAGAGCACTTGCATTACTACCTTTTTGGGCAATAGATGCTGTTGGTTTACCCTGGACTGAGTTAGACTTCAATAGTTGCAACAAATGACCAATCTGTTCCTTGCTGAATGGATTAGTTTCAGCTTCATTGGCCGAAGGATAGGTTCTGCTTCCCATCTTGCCACCTCTCATTGACGATGTTGGTTTCCCATGGATTTTCCAGCATGTGTCTCGAGTATGTCGAGGCCTATTACAGTGATCACACCACACACGAGGCTTCTCATCTATCCTGCGTGTAGTGTAACTCAACTTGCCAACATTTGCTTCAGAACCAACCAACGCCGAGGCATCAGAATGCCCTCCAGCAAAGGTTTTTGCTTCGGTATTGGGTTTACCAAGCATGACACTCCTCTGACTTTCTTCTCTTCTAACTTCAGAAAAAACTTCACCAATAGATGGGAAGGGCTGTCTCCCAAGTATCCTTCCTCTAACTTCATCAAATTCATCACGAAGACCTGCAAGAAACTTAAAAATACGATCAGCCTCAATTACCTTGTTACAATGCTGGAAATCTTCAACGGATTTCCACTCATAATTGTTGAAGAGGTCAAGATCCTGCCACAGCCTTCTTAAGACATTAAAATACTTTGTGACTGTATCATCTCCTTGCCGAATATCACTGAGCTGCAATTTTAGCTCATATATTTGGGATTTGTTCCCCAAATCAGAATACATTTGATTCACGCTATCCCACAGCTCCTTGGCAGTAGGAAAGCACATATAATTGGCACCAATTTCTTCCTCCATAGAATTCACCAGCCACGTCATCACCGTTGAATTCTCAGCATCCCAAACAGCCCAAGTCGGGTCAGTTTCTGCTGGTTCGGCTTTATCCCCGGTCAAATATCCCATTTTTCCTCTCCCTCGGATATACATCCGAACAGATTGTGACCACCGAAGAAAGTTATCACCATTCAGCTTGATTGTAGTGATCTGAATTGGGTGAGAGTCGGTGTGTGTCGGAGTTTTTTCTGAGGGTTGCATTTTTCTGGAAATGGGAATATTCTCAAGGGTTTTATCAGACATGATGAATATAAGATAGAGACAAAGGGTGCAAGACTAACGAAGGTTTGCCACAGTTTTTGGCTCTGATACCATGAAGAAAGGAATCTATACTCTCTTGCTTCTTTTGGGTTCTTACAAAGTGAATATATATACAAGAAAAAGAAACCTTAAGTTAGGTAAGAAACCTAATCTAGTTAGGTAAGAGACCTAATTTAGGTATAGATACACCTAAGTTAGGTAGGGAACCTAAGTTAGGTATAGATACACCTAAATTAGGTAAGAAGCTACTTTAGGTATTAAATTACAGAATATTCAGCCATTTCAACACTTTCTTTAGTCCTTAATGAGGATGATATCGATCCAAAAACTTTCGGATTCATCTGACATGAGGGAGAAATAAATGAAGGTAAACTTTTTCATTAACAGTGATCCTAGTAGAACGATTGGTGAAGAAGAACAAAATAACATGGTGGTTTCTATCTTACAAAACATTAAGAGACTGTCCGAGACATCTCTAGGTCAAGATATTAACCAAGGAATTACTGTATTTTTTGTACTATAGAGGGTCAGTTGACTGCCAAACGTTTATTCATGTCCCATTCTCTAGTTCTTAATGAGAATGATATTGATCCAAAAAATTTCGGATTCATTTGACCTGAGGGAGAAATAAATGGGGGTAAACTTTCTCATTATCAATGTTCCTAGTGGAATGATTGGTGAATAAGAACAAAATATTCCGCATTCCTATCCATGATGGTTTGTATCTCACAATACATTAAGAATCTGTCTGAGACATCTCAAGATCAAGATAAAGTGAGTGAGTGGAAAAAAATGACATGAGCATGTATTATGAGTGTTTTCTTTAGGCCTAATTCCCTAAAAAACCCTCATCTTTAGGTTCAGTTCCACTTCTGCCTCGAACTTCTTCTGTAAAAAAGAAAAGAAAAGAAAACCAACTTTAGGTACAGTGCCAAATCTAACCCGAATTTTTTTTTAACCCACAAATTTTCAATGTATCTTCAAATCTACCCAGTGGTCAAGTCCCAACTTAACGTGGCATTTCCATGTCGACAAAAACATCCATTTTAGCAAAGTAATGGGCGATAGGTACGGACCAACGTGACATTTCCACCGAATAAAGAAATTCTCCAAAATGAAACCGCTCTAGGATCTGAAAACTATGGACGACTAATGGTGATATTTGGATGGAAGGCTAATGGAGCAAATTTGAGATTAGAGTAAAAATTGATGACTTTTTTCTTAGAGAAAAAAAAGATAGGGTAGATTTTGGACTAGAACTAAAGTCTAGGTTGTTTTTAAAGACAAAAAAAAAAAAGTTCGGGGTTGATTTGGGACTGAACCTAAAGTTGAGGGTTTTTTCGGCTACAAAAAAGAACTTGGGGGTAGATTTGGGACTTGACCTAAAGTTGGGGGTTTTTTAAGGAAATTTTGCCATTTTCTTTATGGGGTAAAAATGATAAGGACATGGATCATGCTGTTCTAACTGCCGGCGTATTTCTGCCACAGTGGTCAATAAAAATGTCCTTGTGGGATCTGCCCGTTTGGCTCTCCCTCGCCCTATTCACTACAGGGGGTTTTTTCTATTTCTTTATTATTGTGGTCGGGTGAGGAGAGGAATGGTGACTTTCTCCCTAGCCCTGCCCTACTTACTTTATTCTTTGTTGTTTTGCTTGTTTCAATATTCTAAACATGTTGTACCTAGTATTTTGTGATCATACTTCATTACTATCATAAGGTTTACTCATTTCAAGAATGTCCTGAATGCTAAACTTTCACGTCCACTTTGAGAAAATTTTGTCAAAATGGTTTACTTTTTCTTAGATTTTTGTCACCAATATACTTAATCATTTATTTCAAGAATGTCGTTTAAGCTAAAATTTTGTTTTTTGATACGATATAATCTCTACAAGAAGTTAGATTTAATATGTTTATGTAAAAAATGTTAATGAGGCAAATTGGGGCGGGGTGTTTTGGTGGTGTGGGGGGTGGGCTTTGATTGGGGTTGCGCGGCGAACACAGATCCTGGCTGCAGCCTGCTCCATTGCTATATTTGTGTGTTAAAGTCAGTTCATGGTATCATGTATGTGCAGTTTTTCCGTCTGTTCTGTTCTGGACAAGGCTGACATCCTTTACCTGTTTATGATTTTTTATTACCGGTACCACATTCCCTATTGTATGTTGCCACTGGATGATGAATGTTCTTTCCTTGTTTGAATGGCCTGATTAACAAATTGCTACTGAAAGAAATGCATAACATGAATAAGAATTCTTGTCTTTGCTTCAGTCGTTTGATCAACAACTTCTTACAGAATGAGAGATGAAGACTGGAGAATGAGTGACATTATTCACACGCTTTCCAACAGAAGGTGGTTGGAAAAGTGTGTTGCCTATGCAGAGAGTCATGATCAAGCTCTGGTTGGTGATAAAACCATTGCTTTCTGGTTGATGGACAAGGTTAGACAAAATTTTATATAAGTTAGCCTACATTTGCACTGGTGACGGGTGTACAACGTCTGCTTCTTTTGCTTGGGCATTAAAATTCCTCATTATACTTTTCATTTAATTTCTAAGTGATTGATTGATACTTGTTCCGTCAAGTATTCTGATTCAACTCGATCTTATATAAGTTATGTGGTGTTTAGAAACATTTACCCATTAAATGTTTCCACCTATGCTTCTGCTGCAAGTTCAGAGGGACTGGGTGCTGAATATGTTTGTATAATTATGCAAATGATTTGTACTTAAAATTACTTCTTTTGGATGCTAATTAGATAGCTTCTCATGAACATCGTTTTTCATTATTGTTGAAGAATAATTATGAAGATTTCCCTGTTAGAGAATATTCTCGGAGATAATTCTTGATATTAGGAATATGATTGATATTATGTGATTTCCTACGATTCTGTTAGATTAGCTATTTCCTTTCATATGCGTATTGTTTTGAGTATAAATACTCTTTTCTAATGAAGTGTAATGTCAAGTCGATTGAGTAAAGATGTAGCATTTCTTGATTCTCTCTTCCTCTCTCTTGAAGATCTTACGTTGTTTTACATGGTATCAGAGCCACCAAGAGAGGAGGAACCAAACCCTAGCTATTTCCTTCTTTTGCCATCTTTTTTATTCATCTTGTTTTCGGTAAAATCTATATTTTGTCAACACTCAACAACGTTACCATGGAATTCGTTGTGGTACTCTCTTTTAAATGCGAGCTTTGTGGACGACGAGCGAAGTCGCCATCAAATATCTAGGTAGCTATGAGCACCGGAGTTGAGCACACCTTTATCGAGCAGCAACAGATGAGCGCCGTAGGGTGATGCAGTTTAGTTTGCCGCAATTCGAGTTGGGTTTCCACACGATTCTATCAAGATTGTATGAGATAAATATGTCAACCTTCTGATTATGTGTTTCTTCAGCGCTTATCGAATCCGGTGACAATGTGGATTACATTTAATTTGTCGTGTAAGGTCCGGCTTACACAATTATCGTTATCTTGAATCCGATTTGATGTGTCCACATCTCTTGTTTAGTGTAAGGTCCGGCTTACACGGCGCTTGATCACAGACTTCGGATGAAAGTTGCAATTATGCAAGCTGGATGCCTCAGCTTGAGGGGGAGTGTTGAAGAATAATTATGAAGATTTCCCTGTCAAAGAATATTCTCGGAGATAATTCTTAATATTAGGAATATGATTGATATTATGTGATTTCCTACGATTCTGTTAGATTAGCTATTTCCTTTCATATGCGTATTGTTTTGAGTATAAATACTCTTTTCTAATGAAGTGTAATGTCAAGTCGATTGAGTAAAGATGTAGCATTTCTTGATTCTCTCTTCCTCTCTCTTGAAGATCTTACGTTGTTTTACAATTATATTGGAAACATGCTCATCTTTTGAATGTACATGATTGACTGATGAATGAACATGCACATCTTCTGATGATTCTTCATTCTTGTGGTTTCTTTCCAGGATATGTATGATTTCATGGCACTGGATAGACTGTCAACTCCTGTTATAGATCGTGGAATAGCGTTACACAAGATGATCAGGCTCATTACTATGGGATTAGGGGGGGAGGGATATTTAAATTTCATGGGAAATGAATTTGGACATCCTGGTGAGTTGTCTTTCTGTCATAATTTGAGAATTATGTTCAAGGATGCTCTTTCTAATTGATGCCTGCTACACCTCTTGATGGTTCTGCAATAACAAGGGCTCGTTTCTTTTTCTTGAGTAGAATGGATCGACTTTCCAAGGGAAGGGAACGGTTTCAGTTATGATAAATGCCGGCGAAGATTTGATCTAGTAAGTTTCGTATCAGCCTCCAAACCAATATTGCCATGCTTATCAAGAGTATATCTATCGGCAATTTCATGTAGAACAGCTTGTTATTCGACTCCATTCATCAGTTGATATTGTAGACTGTAGAATAGAAGTAAGCCAAGAGTAATTGGTGCCTGATTTTCTTGTTTTTGGTGGTTGGAAAGTCTTGCTGCAATTTCTACACTTCATATGTCAGTGTCATTACTTTATGTCGTATAGGTAACTCGACATGCTTTTTTTGATATCCAGAGAAGTTTCTAAAGTTGCCAGTGTTCTAGTTCACCTCTCTTGTTAGGTCCTGTCTACCATCATATGTCTAGCATCTTTATACAAACTCCCCCTGGTTGTAATTCTTCCCTGGCCCCACTATTCCCTCTTTCTATTTTAGAATGGAGAGCAGGCAAGGCCTCCAAGCTTTGAAGCCGAGCTATTGGACCTTCTTTACCACGATCCTGTAGTTCACCTCTCTTCTTAGGTCCTGTCTACCAACATATGTCTAGCATCTTTAAACTTGTCTTCACTCCTTCGAATCCGAACCAACTGTATCAGCTCCATATAACTGCTTGATATGGACATGGATGCCCAATCACTTTACATTGCCCTTCTGTTTCTTGTCACTGTTCCGTCACAAAATTGTGCATGAAGCTCTTGTGGACTTTGAAAGATTTGGTGGGACCATAACCAACTGCTCTAAAAGCTTAAACTATTAGAAAAAGGCGTGATTTAATATTTATATATTCCAACACTCCCCCATGCTTAGTCTGGTCTTTAACCTAGTATTAAGCGTGGGCATATTCATTGGGGAGGCAAATAGGGGCCTGGAAAAATTTGAACTCAGGATCTCCTGTTCTGATACCATGAAAGATTTGGTGAGACCACAACCAACTGCTCTAAAAACTTAAGTTATTAGAAGAAGGCGTGATTTAATATTTTTATATTCCAACAGACTTCAATGGGCAACATAGCACGAGAGAGGATTAACTTAGTGCAAGTACAGGAAAACCGTCATAGAAGGCAAAACACAATCTGGAAAAAGAAATCATGAATGTTTTGGAGAAGCTAGTTTATTTACTGCACTCTATTCTGTATTAGCTTCATGGAGTCAGTTATGCATACTGATTATCACATTTCCATAGAAAGTCTAAGCTTGCTATAGATTTGGGAACTTTCAAGCTACTATCAATTGGAGCATTTTGAACTGGAAAACTGTAATTTCTGATCTACTAGGAGTATGGCTGTTGTTGTTACTCCTTGTTTTGCTGTTATTCTTGCAAACTTACGTTCCTACTTGTGTAGGGAGATGCTGATTATCTAAAATACCGGGGACTGCAAGAATTTGATCAGGCTATGCAGCATGTCGAAGAAGCTTATGGCGTGAGTTTTTAAAGTTTTGATTATTCCTTTACTCTTGTGAGATTCTATATTACGTAGAAGTGCAATCTCACAATTTACTTTTTGGATATCATTGGGATTATGTGAGAAATGAGTAGAGAAATAGCCTATGGGGTATGGAGGATAGCTGAAGAAAAGAATCTGTATTTCCTTGATCTGACTGAGTAATTACAAGATGAATATATACAAGGAAAAGAAGACCTATTTTAGGTATAGATTCTAATCAGCCCCTAATCTCTATCAGTAGCTAATTTACAGCTGACAAAATCAAATTAAATCAAAATCAAATCACATAATATCATAGAATATTCCAAACAATTAGGGAGAGATTATAGGAGATTTTCCAACACTCCCCCTCAAGTTGGTGAGTGAATATCTTCCATGCCCAACTTGCTAATAATCTCTTGAAATCTCGACATTGGTAGGCCTTTGGTCAGTACATCTGCCAGCTGATCTTTGCTAGGAATGTAGGGAGTACTTATCAAACCAGATTCAAGCTTCTCCTTTATAAAATGTCTGTCTACTTCAATATGCTTGGTTCGATCATGCTGAACCGGATTGTGAGCAATATTGATTGCTGATTGAAGGAAAAATCTGTATTTCCTCACATTCTTGAGTAATTACAAGGTCAATATATATACAAGAGAAAGGAGACCCTAGTTAGGCAAGAAACCTAATTTAGGTATTGACTCACCTAAGTTAGGTATAGACTCACCTAAGTTAGGTATAGACTTACCTAAGTTAGGTATAGACTCACCTAAGTTAGGTATAGACTTACAAAGTTTCAAACAATCTTTACAACTTTTCAACACCCCCCCTCAAGTTGGTGCGTAAATATCTATCATGCCCAACTTGCCGATGAGATGCTCGAAGTTAGGTCTGAACAGTCCCTTCGTAAGAATGTCAGCTGTTTGTTGCGTTGTTGGCACAAATGGCATACAAATAGCTCCTGCATCAATCTTCTCTTTGATAAAGTGTCTATCGATCTCAACATGCTTAGTTCTGTCATGTTGTACTGGATTATGTGCAATATTGATTGCAGCCTTGTTGTCACAGTACAACTTCATAGGCAGTTTCACTGGTACTCGAAGTTCTTCTAGCACTCGTGTTAGCCACAACATCTCACAAACTCCATGGGCCATTGCTCGATACTCAGCTTCTGCACTACTTCGGGCTACCACATTCTGCTTTTTACTTCGCCAAGTAACTAAGTTCCCCCAGACATAAGTACAATATCCTGAAGTCGACCTTCTGTCAGTAATTGACCCTGCCCAGTCTGCATCTGTGTATGCTTCAATTTCTTCTTGAGTAGACTTTTTGAATAGCAGGCCTTTTCCAGGTGTGCTCTTTAAGTATCTCAAGATCCTATACACAGCCTCAAGATGTCTTTCATAGGGAGAATGCATAAATTGGCTTACCATACTCACAGCAAAGGCAATATCTGGCCGAGTATGCGACAAATAGATTAGTTTTCCTACAAGTTTCTGGTATCTCGATGTATCAACAGGAACCTCATCTTTGTTGTCTCCAAATTTCTGATTTGGATCTATTGGAGTATCTGCTGGTCTACAACCACTCATTCCAGTCTCCTTTAGAAGATCCAGGACATATTTCCTTTGTGAAACTACAATTCCCTTCTTTGATCGAGCCACCTCCATTCCAAGGAAATACCTTAGAGTTCCCAGGTCCTTGATCTCAAATTCAGAAGCAAGACATTCTTTCAACCTGTTCATCTCGGCAATATCATTCCCAGTGAGAATAATGTCATCAACATATACTATCAGAATTGCAACCTTCCCATCACGAGAATGCTTCACAAACATGGTATGATCAGCATGTCCTTGATCATACCCTTGTTTCTTCACAGATTGAGTGAACTTCTCAAACCAGGCCCTTGGTGACTGTTTCAGTCCATATAGTGACTTCTTCAATTTACAAACCTTTGACCCAAACTTTTTGTCAAAGCCTGGGGGGAAGTCCATGTATACTTCTTCCTCCAAATCTCCGTTCAAAAATGCATTCTTCACATCTAGTTGTTGCAGAGGCCAATCAAGATTGGCTGCAAGTGATAGGAGCACTCTGATAGTGTTTAGCTTAGCAACTGGAGCGAAAGTCTCAAAGTAATCGATGCCATAAGTCTGCGTGAATCCTTTGGCAACCAAACGAGCTTTATACCTTTCAAGAGACCCATCAGCCCTATGCTTGGTTGTGAATACCCATTTGCATCTAACCGTGGACTTTCCTTTGGGTAGATCCACCATATCCCATGTTCCATTTTTTTCAAGAGCTTTCATCTCTTCAAGAATTGCTTCCTTCCACTCAGAAACTTGTAGAGCATCCTGCACAGTTTTGGGAATCTCCACACAAGACAAGGTTGAGGTAAAAGCACGAAAATTGGGTGAGAGATTTTCGTAAGACACATAATGAGACATAGGATGTTTGGTACAAGACCTAACTCCTTTCCGAATAGCAATAGGTATGTCAAGTTCATCAGTAGGCTCATCATTTTGTTGACTATCAGTTTGGACAGATTGAGTTGGAGCATTACCTGATGATTGTATGGAGTTTTGGTCATGTCCTGGTTCGGACTCATGGCACCCTAAAGGAGCAGAAGACTCATTTCTTTGAGTTTTGTTTCTTCTCGTGTAGACTTGAGCATAAGATGGAAGTTCAGCATTCTTGGTACTAGTTTCGCACCTGTTACTCTCACAAGTAGGATGAGATGCCAAAATAGGTAGACCCGAACTTCCATTATTTGGTTCAAAATTAGGTATAAGAGTTGCTGGAAGAGGATTTTCAGATTCTGCAAGACGAAAAGACTCAATAATGGAGTTGTGCGAATCTACACTTTCTTTCCCCCCCTGAAGATGAGCTCCAAAAAAAGGTGTTAATTCGAAAAAGGTGACATCCATGGTGACAAACATTTTTTTGGAAATTGGATCAAAGCATTTATACCCTTTTTGGTTCGGTGCATAACCAACAAACACACATTTTTTTGCTCTAGGATCAAGTTTGCCCCGATTTCTATCATGGATGTGTACAAAAGAGGTACAACCAAATAGTTTTAAAGGCAAGGCTGCAGTAAGTCTAGAGGTTGGATAGGTCCTGTGAAGGACTTTCAGGGGTGTTTGGAACTTTAGCACTCTAGAGGGCATTCTATTGATAAGGTATGTAGATGTAAGAAGAGCTTCACCCCATAGGTATGTGGGAACTTTAGTGGTGAAGAGTAGAGCTCTAGTTACTTCTAAAAGGTGTTTGTTCTTCCTCTCTGCCACCCCATTTTGCTGAGGCGTGTCAGGACAAGAACTTTGATGCATAATTCCTTTTTCCAAGAAAAAATGTCCCAGAATTTTATTGAAGTATTCTCTCCCATTGTCACTCCTGAAAATCTGGATTTGCACTTGAAATTGTGTTTGTATCATGGTGTAAAAGTTTTTAAAAACAGATTCTACATCAGATTTCTCTTTTAACAAGTACACCCAACTTGCTCTCGTATGATCATCAATAAATGTGACAAACCATTTCTTTCCTGAGGATGTAGGAATCCGAGATGGTCCCCAAACATCACTATGAATTAAAGAGAATGGTTTAGACGACTTGTAGATTTGAGAGGGAAAATTTGTTCGATGATGTTTGGCTAATTCACAGAATTCACACTGAAATGAAGATGGACTTTTTTTCAAAAACAACCTTGGGAACAAGAATTTCAAATATTGAAAATTCGGATGACCAAGCCTATAATGCCATAACATAATATCATCATCCTTATAAACAGTAACAGATTCGAAACAACTACCCTGAACTTGTCTAGTCGAGCTTGTTCCATCTTCAAAGAAATAGAGTCCTCCACTCTCTCTAGCACTGCCAATCATCCTCCCCGAGGTCAAGTCCTGAAACTCACAATGAGATGAGAAAAAATTAGCTCGACACTTTTGATCGGAAGTTATTTTACTAATGGACAACAAGTTACAAGATAGCTTTGGAACATGAAGGACATTATGAAGCGTGAGGGCAGAGGACAGCTTGATGGATCCTAATCCAGCTATAGCCGAAAGGGAACCATCTGCAATAGTTATTTTTTTATTCCCTGCACACGGATTATAGGTGGAAAAGAGCTTTGAACAACCTGTCATGTGATCGGTTGCTCCAGAATCAAGAATCCATGGAGTTTTTTGGTGTGGATTTTCTATGAGGAAAGCAGTAGAAAAATGATTACCTTGATGGGCTGAAGAACAAGAGGGATTTAAAGAAGGTTGAAGTTTGTACAGATGCTCTAATTGTTCCTTTGTGAATGGAACCAAATCTGATTTTATTTGCTCTTCCTCATTTGTCGCCTGGAACGCGCGACCATCATTACTGCTCCTTTTTTTCCAGCCTTCTTTTTTCCAATTCTGCGGTTTCCCATGAATTTTCCAGCAACGCTCTTTTGTATGCCTTGGCCTCTTACAGTGGGTACACCACATACTATCTCGGTTATCCCTCCATGTAGGCTTTGAAGCATCCATTCTTCCTCTTCTCTTTAAAGGAACAACAAAACAGAAGCAACGAAGGCTTTAAGTGACTGGGGTTTTAGAGCAAAAAGTTAGACGAGCTTGAAGTGGGAAAAATATGGCTAAAGGGATCACAACAACGACGGTTGTGAAAATAATCCAGCAATGAAGGCTGTGATTGAAAGATTAATGCAGCAATGAAGGCTGAAAAATAAATCAGCAATGAAGGCACGGCTGTGAAAATAATCCAGCAATGAAGGCTGTGATTGAAGGATTATTGCAGCAATGAAGGCTGCAAAGACAGAATCAGCAATGGAGGCTGGATAAGTCAGCAGTATAGCTGAGAATGGAAGATTATTGCAGCAATGAAGGTTGCACTGCAACACTTCCCAGAAAAATGAGCCTAAAGCTCTGATACCATGAAGGAAAAATCTGTATTTCCTCACATTCTTGAGTAATTACAAGGTCAATATATATACAAGAGAAAGGAGACCCTAGTTAGGCAAGAAACCTAATTTAGGTATTGACTCACCTAAGTTAGGTATAGACTCACCTAAGTTAGGTATAGACTCACCTAAGTTAGGTATAGACTTACAAAGTTTCAAACAATCTTTACAACTTTTCAACACTGATTTATTGTCACAATAGTCTCATAGTTCCTTCATGTACCACTTTGAGGTCTTCAATGACAATTCTGAGCGACAAAAGTTCACATATCCCATTCGCCATTGCCCTGAATTCAGCTTCAGCACTAGATCTAGCAACAATATTTTGTTTTTACTCCTCCAAGTGACAAGATTTCCCCTAGAAAGTGCAATAGCCAGATGTGGACCTTCTATCTGTTGGTGACCCTGCATAATTTGCGTCAGTATAGGCTTCAAGATTCAGCTTGTCACCCCTTTTAAACAAAAGACCTTTTCCAGGAGTAGCTTTGAGGTAGTGAAGAATCCGGTGGACAGCTTGCATATATTCTTCTTTAGGATCATGCATGAACTGACTTACAATTCCCACAACATAGGTTATGTCTGGCCTAGTATGAGATAGATAAATAAGCCTTCCTACCAGCCTTTGATATCTCCCTTTCTCAATTATGCCACTCTCTCCTTGTCCGTCCATTTTGCGGTTTGCATCAATAGGAGTGCTCACCGCCTTGCTATTGAGACATCCTGTTTCCTTGAGAAGATCAAGTATATACTTCCTTTGGGATATAAAAACACCTTTCCTTAGAGTAGGCCACCTCGATACCAAGGAAGTATCTCAACTTTCCAAGATCTTTGATCTCGAATTGTTGAGCAAGACTACTCTTAAGAGAGTTTTGTTCAGCTTCATCATTACCAGTCACAACTATATCATCTACATACACAAGTAGAGCTGTGACCATACCTTCATTTGAATGTTTGATGAACAGGGTGTGATCCCCTCTACTCTGCTTGTAACCCATCCCAAGCATTGCCTTCATGAACCTTCCAAACCAAGCTCTTGGGGACTGTTTTAGACCATATAGAGCCTTCTTAAGTCGACACACTTGATTGTTTCCAAAGTCCTTGTCAAAACCTGGAGGATGCTCCATAAAGACTCCATCTTCCAAATCTCCATGTAAAAACGCGTTCTTCACATCAAATTGCTGCAAAGACCAACCAAAATTAGCTGCAAGAGAAAGTAGCACCCGTACTGTGTTCATCTTTGCTACCGGTGCAAAGGTCTCCTGGTAATTCACCCCATAGGTTTGGGTGTACCCCCTTGCGACTAGCCTTGCTTTATACCTCTCCAAGGTCCCATCAGCTTTGTACTTGAGGGTATAAACCCATTTACATCCCACTGGTTGCTTGCCTTTGGGTAAAGTCAAAACTTCCCATGTATCATTCTTTTTCAATGCATTCATTTCCTCCGTCATAGCTTATATCCAATTCCTATCCTCAAAAGCTTCATGTACCAAGTTAGGAATAGTAATTGAATCAAGAGCAGTAACAAAGGCTTTGTGTTGAGTAGATAATCTTTGGTATGACACAAATTGGGAGATATGGTGTTGGGTACATTTCCTGGTAGCTTTTCTCAAGGCAATAGGTAAATCCAAATCACTTAACTCTGGTTTATTAGAAGAAGGGTCAGTGATTTCCTTACCTGATAACGGTTCGGATAACGGGACTTGATCCAGTTCCGGATTGAGCTTCTTCCTTCTTGAGTAAACTTGCAGTTTGGTTGGTTCATTCATAGAAGAACTAGATGATGAACTAGGAAGAGAACTTGACAAGGGAGTAGGACTAGATAGAGGACTTGATGGTTCATTCATAGAAGAATTAGATGATGATTGTTGACGATAAAAGAGCAATCTTACTTTATTTCAAAGATAACAAAGAGTATTTATAGGCTTAGAATTAAGCCTAATACATTTATCCAAATACCCCCAACTTGCTAATACTATAAAGTAATAAATCTAACACTCCCCCTCAAGTTGGAGCATACATATCAAAAAGTCCTAACTTATGACAAATATATGAAAGTCGTCCACGTCGAAGAGGCTTTGTGAAAATGTCTGCTAGTTGCTCTTCAGAACGTGTGTGTACCAATCGTATGTCTTCACAGTTCACCTTTTCTCGAACAAAATGACAATCCACCTCTATATGCTTCGTTCGCTCATGAAACACTGGATTGCTAGCAATATGAATAGCAGACTGATTATCACAGCACAGAATAGACGATCCGGTCATAGGTAGTCCAATTTCAGCTAACAACATACGAACCCATTGAAGTTCACCTGTAACATTAGCCATAGCACGATACTCGGCCTCTGCACTAGATCGGGAAATAACAGATTGTTTCTTACTTTTCCACGATACAAGATTACCACCAAGAAATACACAATATCCCGAAGTAGATCGACGATCCATAGGGCAGCCAGCCCAATCTGCATCAGAATATCCTGTCACCTCCAAAGATTCAGGGTTGGAATAGCCAGCTATCCGAAGATGGCCCCGATTATGGAACACAAGTCCTTGACCTGGAGCTCCCTTCAAATATCGAACAATTTGTAGAGCAGCTTGCCAATGAGTAGTACGAGGAGAGCTCATAAATTGACTCACCACACTGACAGCAAATGAAATATCAGGACGGGTAATAGTCAGATAATTTAATTTGCCTACTAACCGGCGATACTTCTCTGGATCATGAAGAAGTTCTCCCTGTTCATTGTCAAGCCTTACTCCAGGATCCATAGGTGTGTCACCAGGCTTAAAATCATGTAAGCCAACCTCCTTAAGAATGTCAAGAGTATACTTTCGCTGGGAGAGAGCAATGCTGCCATTAGCATAGGCAACTTCAATGCCAAGAAAATATCGAAGACGACCTAGGTCTTTAGTATTAAACTCCTTCTGAAGAAACTGCTTAAGCTTTTGTATGCCTTCAACATCGCTTCCTGTGACAATGATATCATCAACATAAACAACAAGAATAACACATCCTTTGGAAGTTGACATACTAAAAACGGAGTGATCCACACTGCACCGATGCATGCCAAAAGTGACAACCGCATCACTAAATCGGCCAAACCAAGAACGAGGAGATTGCTTAAGTCCATAAAGAGCTTTTCGCAATCGGCACACCTTCTCCCCCTGAGCAACAAACCCAGGTGGTTGTTCCATATATACTTCCTCGTGAAGATCACCATGAAGGAAAGCATTTTTCACATCAAGCTGATGAAGAGTCCACTGAGACCGAGCAGCCAAAGAAATAACAATACGAACAGAAGGAATTTTGGCTACTGGAGAAAAAGTTTCATCATAGTCAACACCATAAGTTTGTGTATAGCCTTTCGCCACAAGACGCGCCTTTAAGCGCTCAACTGAACCATCTGGATGGTGTTTGACAACAAAGACCCAGCGACAACCTACCAATTGTTTATTAGCCGGTAATGAAACGAGCTCCCAAGTCTTATTATGATGTAATGCAGCCATCTCCTCCTCCATAGCACGAGCCCAACCTGGATGGGCTAATGCCTCCTGGACACTACTAGGCACAGACACAGAAGCAAGAGATGATACAAAAACAAACATCTGAGGACTTAAGTTATGATAAGACACAAAATTGGAAAGAGGATACCGAGATCGAGTACGGTGAGCAATAGGAGAACTGTCAGGTGGAAGAGGATCGGAAGCCTGGACTAGAGGTGGTGGTGAAACGCTCGCTGGTGAAGATGTATGACCCCAAATAGAACGAGGGCCACGTGTATAAACCTGAAGAGGAGTTGATGATGGTGAGCCTGTATTCGGTGGAGCAACATCAAAAGTAACAGGCGGTGGCTCCGGCTGAGATGTAGGTGCAGGGGGTGGCAGAAGATCCATTGTTAATGGTGCCTGAGGATGAGTATCGCCAAAGAATGCTTGATCCTCAAAGAAAGTCACATCAGCAGAAACATACTCCCGACGACGAGTAAGATTATAACTGACATATCCCTTTTGAGTACGGGAGTAACCCACAAATATACATTTTTCAGCACGAGGTGATAACTTGTCTAATCCAGGAGATAAAGAATGAACAAAACAAACACATCCAAAAATACGAGGGCGAACAGACCATAGAGGACGATCAGGATGAAGAAGAGCATAAGGAATAGCTCCTTGCAACACGGAAGACGGAAGACGATTAATAAGATAACATGCTGTAAGTAGAGCATAGCTCCAGAAGGATTTCGGCATATGAGTGTGAAGAAGTAGGCAACGAGCAACATCCAACAAATGACGGTTCTTACGTTCAGCAACTCCATTTTGTTGCGGAGTGTGAGCGCAAGAACTCTGATGTAAAACACCATGAGATTTGAGAAATGGAATAAAGGTAGATGAAGAAAAGTACTCACGAGCATTGTCAGTACGCAAACACTTAATAGAGCAATCATATTGAGTACGAACTTCATGATAAAACTGGCAGAAAGAATGAAAAACTTCAGTACGATCTTTTATTAAATATAACCAAGTTGTACGAGTACAATCATCAATAAAAGTGACAAAATAGCGAAAACCAAATGAAGACTCTCGACTAGGACCCCACACATCGGAGTGAATTAACTCGAATGGATGTGACGCACGACTCGAAACACGAGGAGAGAAAGACTCACGATGGTGTTTTCCTAACTGACACGTTTCACAATTAAATTGAAGACCTGAACTAGACACAAAAGAAAACCGTCGAAGTACGTCTGCTGATGGATGACCAAGACGGCAATGTAATCGATAAGGATCATCCACAGCTTTATTCTGAACTGTTGTAGCAGCAGCAATAATTTCAGGGTCCAGGATGTACAACCCACCAGTTTCACGTCCACCACCTATTCGGCGTCCAGTCTTCCGATCCTGAAGAATACACGAAGAAGAAGAAAAGATAATATCGCAATCAAGATCACGAGTAATAGAACTGACTGACAACAGATTGTAAGGAAAGTGTGGAATATGGTAAACAAAAGGTAAGGAGACAGAGGAACTCAATGACACACAACCTGCACCAGTTACTTTGGACTGAGAACCATCTGCTAAGGTAACCGACATAGAGGGAACAGATGAGGTGGACGTGAGAAGACGAGGATCACCAGTCATGTGATGAGTGGCACCCGAATCAATAACCCAAGAACGAGGAGCTGTAGAGGACAATAGACATGTAGGATCATCACGCTGTGCTAAAGTAGCGATAGGACCAGAGACACCACCACTTTCACTCTGCCGTGCTCTGACTAACTCATCATATTCTGCACGAGACAACTGTACTGTACCCTGTCCAGAAAAGGATCCCGTAGAAGAAGTCCAAGGCTCAGTATCAATAGAAGCATGTAAACCGCGCAGCTCTGGATGGAGGTCATAACAATAATCAACAGTATGCCCAGAAAGCTGGCAATGAGTACAAAAACGGTTCGCTCGACCACCACCATGTCCTCCTCTAGAAGTATCTCTACCACCACCACGAACAGCACCTCGACCTTGAAAACCACGACCACGGCCACGGTAAGAACTTTCAGAATTCCATTGTCCACGACCGCTAATACGACCTCGAGTCCCTTGACCTCCACGAGCCACCAGAGCACTACTATCTGAAATGACTGAAGTTTTGGAACTAGAAGTGTAACGAGCAGCTCGAGAATACACTTCTTCAATAGAAGGAAGAGTGCTCTGAGAGGTAATCTGTTGACGAAGAGCACTATGATCTGGACCAAGGCTACGGAGAAAAAGCACGGTTATCATATCCGCTTCTCGTTGCTGCATCTGAGTAACTGTGGTAGCAGGTGGAAAATAAGACTTGAGGCGCTGATACAAAGATGCAAAGCGAGCATAATGTTCTGCCAAACTAGCATCACCTATTTTGGCTTCAAATAAAGCCTCCCACATATCACAAACCCGACTCATGTTATTCTGTCCAGAATACAATAAAGCACATTTTGTCCATACTGCACGGGCTGTAGTGCAATCCATGAAAAGATGACGAACAGATTCAGCCATACTTCCCCATAAAAGTGTACGCAAAGTAGCATCTACATACCTCCATTCTTCTAGACTAGCTGAATCTGTAGGTGGTTCTTCTTCAAGCCATCTAGATTGACGATTAGAATAAATAAAAGTTGAAAGAGCCATCGACCAAGAAGGGTAATTGGTACCGTCCAACTTGACCAAGGTATTGTGTAAATTTTTCATACTATAATATGGACCAAGAGATCCAGAACTCGAAGAAATACTAGGAGGAACTAATCCCGGAATAACAGATGGAGAACTTGATGAATCAGTAGACATCTCCACAGACCTTTAATCACTAATCAGTACGAACTTGACTTGTATGCAATCAAGTAAAACACACCACTTACTATATCACTTCTTCGAGTATCCACAAATATCACTTTAAATGCAGACACAACATTGACACTTCTGACACCACATAACTCCAAATGCAGTCAATCCAGTACCATATTCAACAATCCCAACAACTACGCCAACTTCAACCAACTTCAACTCACTGCCCACTAAAAAATTTACTTCCAGTATCACCAAATTCAACCAACTCAGCAAATTCATTCAATCTATATAACAATAAACCTCAGAAATTCTCATGAAGTACAACCATTCCTAAGAAATCAACACATCGAGGGATCTAGATCACTTCTAGTGACACCACCTGAAAGAATGCGACCCAAATCAAGATTTCCTGACCTGGGCGATGCGGGAAAGAGTCGCTGGGACGTCAACTGAAGCTGGCCGAGAACCTGGGCCGTGGCCGGCCAAGTTGGCCGAGAGCCTTGGGACGTGGCCGACCAAGATGGCCGAGAGACCTGGGACGTGGCCGGCCAATCTGGCCGAGAGACCTGGGACGTGGCCGGCCAAGTTGGCCGAGATCCCTAGCCGAGAGCTTGGGACGTGGCCGACAAAGCTAGCCGAGAGAGCAGATTTGAGCTTGATGGTGGGTGTTGGATAGGGTTTAGGTTGGGGCGGCTAGGGTTGGCTCTGATACCATGTTGACGATAAAAGAGCAATCTTACTTTATTTCAAAGATAACAAAGAGTATTTATAGGCTTAGAATTAAGCCTAATACATTTACCCAAATACCCCCAACTTGCTAATACTATAAAGTAATAAATCTAACAATGATGAACTAGGAAGAGAACTTGATGAAGGACTAGGTGGATTAAGAGGGCTAGAACTAGATAGAGATGAGGAAGAAGGGGATGTACTAGGTAGTAGAGGTAGTGATTCAAACCCACTATCTTCATTAGAAGTCTCCCCCTAAAGATAGCGGTGGGAAGGAAAAAACGGCTGGTTTTCATTAAAAGTGACATCCAAAGAGATAAAAACTCGACGTGTTAAAGGGTCATAGCATTTATAACCTTTTTGAGTATTAGAATACCCAATAAAGACACACTTTAGAGCACGGGAATCGAGTTTGCTCCAGTTGTGGTTATGAATATGCACAAACGGCTGGTTTTCATTAAAAGTGACATCCAGTTTCTGCTGGTCTTCCATGAAGCTTGAAGCAATTTTCTCTTGTATGGCGAGGTTTTCTGCAGAAACTGCACCAAAGACCTTCACTGTTCATTGTCTTAATCGGATCTGGTCTCCTGTTTTTGTCAGGATTTGTTTCCTCTTTAATTGCTTTCATGGCGGATCCTTCGATATGATGGTTTTCAAGCATTACAATCTGTTGGCTTTCTTCTCCTCTTACAGTAGAAAACACTTCATTCAAGGATGGCAGCCGCTTCTTTCGGAGAATCTGAACTCGAATCTGATCATAGTTTGCATTCAGACTTGCCAAAAACTAAAAAATCCTATCTCTCTCCATATGGTTTTGGAGAGTATTAGTGTCTTCAGCTCACTTTATCTTTATATTCAGATTGTGATCTATTTCAAGCCAGAGACCTCTCATGAGATTGTAGTATTCTGTAACAGAACGGTTACCTTGTTTTGTTGTTGAAGCCTTTGTCTTGAGTTCATAAATCACTGCTGCATCTTTAATTTTTGAATAAGACTGACGAACAGCCTCCCATATGTCCTTGGCAGTAGGGAGAAACATGTAGTTTTTGTTGATTTCAGGTTGCATTGAGCTCCACAACCATGACATAATTGAGGAATCTTCTTCATCCCATGTTTGAAACTTAGGATCACTTTGTCCTGGACCAGTGCCTTCTAGATGACTGAGCTTCCATTTTCCTTTAAGAAATGTCCTCACAATTTGTCCCCACTGAAGATAATTTTTTCCATCCAATCGGTATTCCTTCATGTTGGGGAAGTCTCCAACCGATGAGTTGGATTGATCCTTAAGAGAGGACCCAGATTGGTTGGAGAGAAGACTTCCCTGATTCTTCCATTCGACAACTTGAATGGACAGATTATAGTAGGAGACTAAGAAGGGTTCGAGTAACAAAGGTGGTTATCACACAAATGAAGGCCAGCAATATGGCTGGTTAAGTCAGCAGTAAGACTGAGAAAAGGACTGCAATGAAGCAGCAGTAGCGGAAAAACAGAGGTAGGAAATTAGTCAGCAATAAGGCTGAGAAAAAATGACTGCAATGAAGCAGCAGTCGCGGAAAAACAGAGGTAGGAAATTCAGATTAGAAAACTAGGCTCTGATACCATAAAGAAAAGAATCTGTATTTCCTTGATCTGACTGAGTAATTACAAGGTGAATATATACAAGAAAAAGAAGACCTGAGAAACCTATTTTAGATATAGATTCTAATCAGCCCCTAATTTCTATCAGTAGCTAATTTACAGCTGACAAAATCAAATTAAATCAAAATCAAATCACATAATATCATAGAATATTCCAAACAATTAGGGAGAGATTATAGGAGATTTTCCGACGATAGCATATGATTTGGAGGAACTTGAGCATTTCTATTCGCGGAGACACCGCTAGTTTCTAGGTAGATTATGTTATTGTTGAAGAGATGATTAGATACCACATTCCTCAGGTTCCTCTGATATATTCACCTCTGTGACCTTGTACATCAAATTCTCACCTGAACCTATTTTGTAGAGTTCCATGAAGGATGTTAATCTTTCAACAGTCGGGGAAGGCCGATGTTGGATTAAATAATGGCTTTATGCAATTTGTCTGCCTGAGCAATTATCATTTGATGAGAGAATATTACTGTTAGGCACCAAGGTGGTGCCGACCTAGTAACAGAAAGAGCTCAATTGGAATGTAGATCTTTCAATGATCAGAGCAGGCCAATCTTGGATCAAACATTGGCTTTATGCTTGTCTTCCCGGGCATGTTTGTTTTTCATTTGATAAGAGAATTTTACTGTTAGGCACCAAGTGGGGTGGCTACTAGTAACGGAAACAGCTCAATATATCCAATTACTAAAAGTATAAAACTTTAAACCAGTTTTGCCCATTTTAGGAGGTTCTGTTTTCATAAGGACAATGCCCTTGTTGTGATATACTTCCACTTTCTATGCTTTTGTTTGTGATCCTTCAATATTTTCTTCTTGTCTGGACACCTATCTAGAAAAGACAACGAACGCTGATTTTGATATGCTGCAGTTCATGACTTCTGAGCACCAATACATATCCAGGGAAGATGAAGGAGACAGGATCATCGTCTTTGAAAGGGGAAACCTTGTGTTTGTCTTTAATTTTCATTGGAATAATAGCTACACAGACTACCGTATAGGCTGCTTGAAGCCTGGAAAGTATAAGGTACTTCCTTGTAGATCTTCTATGTTCCAACACATGCTGACATGCTAAATCTGTGCTTGCATGTTGGTGATTTCACTGGTACTATTAGGCAGTCTTGTCCTGCCTGTACCTGTGATTTTATGTCCCTACATTTTGCATTTCGTCTTAATTTTCTATATAGACACCTCAGGTTGTTCTACCCTCTGCTTTGAGCTTTGGCTACTTCCGTCATCAGCATGCCCTCACATTATAGTGTTCTCAGATATCCGATTTCTTCCTGGACGCTAAAAGATCAAGCAAAAGGAATATCACCAGTTTATTTTTTTCATTGCTCCTTTTTCTTCCCCCTTATTAAACTGTAGTTTGGATCTTCCCCTTTGGATAAGTTCGCTTGAGTGTGTCTAAACTCTTTTGTTTCTTCATTCAGATCGTCTTAAATTCAGATGATGCCTTGTTTGGAGGGTATACTAGGATTGATCCCTCCGCGGAGTACTTCACCTTTGTAAGATTTTCACTTAGCCTCTGCACAACAGCTTTCTTTTTCTTTTTGTTTTTTTTTTTCTCTCTTTCCCCCTCAGGAGCTCATTAATCTGAATTGAGCAATCTGAGTTTCTGTTCTGTCGAATGCAGGAAGGGTGGTACGACGACCGACCCAGGTCCTTCCTGGTGTATGCACCTTCCAGAACTGCTGTAGTCTATGCCCTTGCAGAGGCTGAGAAACTACCTGTCAAAGACTCGGCCGAATCTTGAAATGCTTCAGTCTGACGTACTACCGATGTGTACATGGGGCCAGTCCCATGGGAAGTGCACCTGGGCAAAAAGAGGTGCAGGAGCTGTTGTAGTCATAGCGTCACAGGTTCACCATCCCAGAGACAACAGATAAAGGAGGAAAGTAGACGACCGCTGAATGAAGTGTGATTTTTCGAGGTTATGCATGGAGAAACAACCTTTTTGTAAATTATGTGGGAGTGTTTAGTGAAATAGCAAGATGACTAGTGCTTGATAGACGCAAGGGATTTGTATATGTGATAGAGATTAATTATGTACAGTAGACGGTGACGATGATTATATTTTTATCATTGCAAGCTCTGCGATTCTCTAGTTGATCTTTTCCGGCCTGTGACTAATGTTTGCATAATCCAACCGGATCATGGCGCAGGCATGAGTTATGTCGATCCAGAAGCTCCACAGTGGTGGCATATCTCTCTTTTTTCTCAAATTTTTCTGTGAGAATGGAGTCGAAAGGGCTTGTTTGGTAATAATTTTGTTCTCGGGATTTGTTCCTGGCCACTGATGTATTTTCAGGAACATAAAATTAATTGAGGTTACTAAACAGATTTTTTTTTTTTTTGGGTGTTTCCAGGAACAAAAGAACAGGAATTAGAGAAACATTCACTATACAAGCTCTTAGTGTAATAGCCATGCGAATGGTTCTGCTGAAGCTGAGTCGTTTCTTCCGAATTAACATAATTCAGCTTGAATTAACTCGTTCCATTCGCTGTCCAAGACCAGCATGGGAGCGGCAAAATGTACCTCTTCTAACGGTGAACGACGGTATCGGCTCCGTATGCCCTCTTGGCAGGCAAAACAAGTACCTTCCCTGACGATCTTCTCGTCGTTCCCATGTTTATTGAATCATGGAGTTAAATATTTGACCCTTGCAACCACGGTTGACATTGAATAGAGGTGTGCAAATTGGACCGGTCCGGATCGACCTGGACCGGTCCGGTTGGTCCGGTCCTTGAGGTTGGCGGTCTGGTCCCCGGTTCCAATAAATGGGACCGGTGACTGGGCGGTCTGGTTCCCGGGTTCCATGGTTTGGGACCGGATTGGCCCAGCCCGGCTTGGACCGCCAATATTTTCTTTTAAGTAGCACCATCATGAATGGAAAAACATTCAAAGATTTCCATCATGACAATAGTAGCACCATCATATGAGCTGCGCAAACAATCACTTCTGCCAAATGATCTCGAAGGATGGTAGAGAAACAATACAAAACAAAACAAAGTGGGATAATTGGTTGAAGCATGTGATTGGTATGGGTGAAGCTTTGAACATGTAATGCTTATTTCATGCCAAAGAATGATATTTGATTATCCCTTGTAACCCATGCTACAGTGGGATGTGAATTATGTACAAGAGTGAGGATTGCTAAGTCCAGCAGTACTGATTTTGCCGTAAGATAGAATAATGTTCTTTCAGCGTTGGTAGCTTCCCTAATGAAACTCTTCAGTCAAATTGAATCTTTTCTTTCACTGTCATCTTTAGTACAGTAGTGTTTTGATACATCATTTTGAACCTTTCGAGGTCGGATCGAACACACGTTGGGTGCCCCTAGCATTTATGCGGTTGTCTTGCCGTCGTAGATTGATTATAGATTGTAAATTAACATTGTATTGTAATTTCTAATTGTTAGATTTTTGTAAGTAGTTAGAGTTAGGGATCCTACTGGGCCCAGACCGGAACCGGCCCGGACCAAGACCGGCCCGGACCGCCGATCTTGATCCGGTCCGTGGTTCCGAAAATATGAGGACCGGGAATATTGGTCCGGTCCACGGTTTCATGTCAGGACCGGACCGGCCCGAACCATGTACGCCCCTAGTTGACAACTGCAGCATTGGAGCAAGTTTAATCTTTTGCCACCCGGGGTACATTTTGTGAATCCCAAATGCACAAGTCTCCCCACAAAGTGAGAGAATGCCTTATGTGACAGAGATTTAAAAAAAAAAAAGTGAAGATTAGAGGTGACAAAATGAGTCTAAAAACTCATATTTGATTCATATTTCATGGCGATGGATCACAAATTTATTCCATTAATTTTAAAAGTGAGTCATAAATGAATTACTTATAAACTTAATGGCTTTTGACACACACAAAAAAACCCCTTAATGGATAATGAGTTTTAAATAAGTCTGAATTAGTTCAGAAAACTATATAAAAAAAATTAGTAATATATGTATCTTTAAAAATGCATAAGAAACAATTTTGGTTGGGATGCGTTGGGTCGAATCGGGTATAAATCACTAAATTTATATAACATGAAAATGGATCAATATGAATCGAAACATATTCGACCCGACACAACCACCTCTCTAACACCTCTAGTGAAGATCTATTTAAAAAAGCAAATCACCGCTTCAGTTTTGGGTTTTCCGCTTAATGAAATGTTCATAGCATGTACTTAACCCCAAAAAAATAAGTTCATAGCATGTGAAATCTTTGGAGAAGGAAAGGGCAAGCTTCAGAGAAATCTCATCAATTAGCGCACACACTGTTTCTTTTTGTTTCTTTTGTTCCGATAAAACACTTGGGGTTTAAAGGAAAGATCAGTTGAGATAATGTGGCGTAGGACCACAGAATGAACACACACCCAATTTACAGAGTATCATCTGAGTGAAGTGAGCAGGGAAGAGGGACCAAAACAAAACCAGCAAAGAAAGATTGGGACACCATTTGTCTATTTGTCACCTCCTCCCCCACCTCTACTTAAAAGACCAACCTATGACCCCAAAAATTAGGTGCTAACATAGCTGGCTTCCGAGGCCGAGGCCAAACCTCGGGGCACCTGCTGATGCAGGACGCTCGTGGGGGACGACGAATGGCTCGTGGACGACCTCAGCGCCTCCGCCAACGGACCCCCCATCGAGGCCACCTGGTTCGGGGACCAGCCGGTGCCCCAATTCCCAAGCTGGGTCGGGTCCCTCCCCGCGGCGTCACCACCGTTCGCGCTGGACTCATCCCCGCCGTGGCCCGTGGACAGCTTCAGCGACACGTCGGACGAGGGGTTCCCGGGGATGGAGATGGACAGGAGGCAGGTGGACGAGCTCATCGGACTGGCGTTGTTCGAGGAGTTGTCGGAATCCTGGAGGGATCTTGGCCAGTCATCGAAGAAGTGCCTCAATATATGCCCGTCGGATCTGCCGCCGCCGTTCACCTCGCTCTGGGATTCAAATAGGTGCTGCTTGTCCCTCTTGGGCTGGGCATAACTGTTGAGAACAGGAAAGCACGGAGGCATATGAAGGCACAGAGACAAAAGCAAAGTATTGAGCAAGGAATAAGATTGAAAAACAATCCAACACCAAGCAAATCTTCATGGGGTCCAATGCTTCAAAAAGAAATTGTTGGGGTCGGTCAATGCAGAATCCAAGAGCTCTTTCCCAGATTTGGGACCTACCGAGTCAAAATATCATCTGACATGAGCAGAGACCCCATTCAGATACCACCAAATCTAGAGGAGTTGCTCTGTTTTGTAACGTCAATCACCACATGAAGTCGTACCAAGCAATACATGCTAGTGATAACTACAATTTTCCTTCTCTTAAGCCAAGCATGCCAATAATTAGTACGTACTCTCTAATTATTATTTAGCGCAAAGGATCTGGGAAAGTTTTACCTTTGGCAGAGATCAATGGAGGGCGAAGGCCCCGAGAGTGAGAAATGGCCGCCGCCGGCCACTGCCGCTAGAGGGGCGGCGGCGACCACGGGATCAGCAGATTTGAGGCTATTCCCACCAAAGCCCCCGACAGCGCCACCATGGGCGGCGGCGGCGGCGGGCGTGGGGATTTCCACAGGCTTTCTTGAACGGTTACGTCCGCGGTGCATGTGGCGCTCGCAGTACTTCTGGCCGGGCACCACGTCCCTCGAGCACCGCCACTTCTTGCCATCGGTGCGGCGGCACCTCCCGGGCTCTGGATCCATGGAGGCTCTGCCCCAATACCCTGCCTGCAACACTGGCGAGAAACACCCAACAAAAAAAAAAAGGACGTAAGAGAAAATTGACGATCGAGAAGTCCAAGACGTTGATTGAAGGGAAATTCAATTAACACGTTTGAAAGATCTGAGTCTACATAACAATAAGAGCGCCAGTAACATACTTTCCAAGAAACAACAGGCTAGTTGATGGAGTGTTAAAAAATAAATAAATAAAAAGATAAAAACTTACAAGCAGGCTGATATTGAGGATAAGGTTGCAAATGGCCAAGAGGGTGGTGGAGGAAATAAGGGGCCTGAAGGAGGCTCTTCTTGATCGGCTGGAGCAGCTCGGTTGGGACGGCGGCTCCAGCTAGCATGTACCTGTAGATCAGAGCCTGAAGTTCCAGCTCCTGCCACTGAGCCAAGCTGAAATAGCTCCCCATCCCTGCCCAAAAAGACCCAAACTTCACTGTCTCTCGTTTCGCGAATGAAGAAAACACAAGGAATCAAATGACCCACCAAGAAAGCTAAAACCCCAAAACCAGATCAACATAAAACTCGATCAAGCAGGAACCAAGAACAGATCCAATCAAAGTTAGAAACTTTATTGCACCAACGCCCCTTTTTATTTTTGATCTTTCTCATTTTCTTATATCTGGGGTTTAGGGAGAGAGAGAGAGAGAGAGAGAGAGAGGGACAAGGAGAGGGACAAGAAGCTCACTGGCGAAGGATCTGGTGGCAGCAGGAGCAGGATCTGGGAACGCTGCTACTGACATGTTGCTGCTGAGTTTATCGGGAACAAACAGAGGGAGTGTGGAGGAAGAGGAGGCAGCAGCGAGCGATTGCATTGGTTGCGTCTGCGATTGCGATTGCGGGTGATGGGGTTCGTCAAGAACGAGCCTTGGCAACTTCGCAGAGGGTGCTTCTGATGCTTCTGCCGGAGGCTCTGACCCGTCCTGCTGCTTCCTCCATTGCTTCAGTTGCAAGTCCATGGGGAGAGAGAGAGATAGATATCGGTCCGGGTTTGCTTTTAACTGGGTTCTGTTTGTTTGTTTTTGTTGGGTTTTAATAGCTCAAAAAAGCTCTTTGTTCTGTTTGGTGAGATGGAATGCGAGTGGGAGTGGGAGCAGTAGTATAGAAGGGGGGAAAGATGCAAGTGAAAAGGCTTTTGCAGTGGCTTCTGCTTCTGTAGCTTCTTTTATTTCTCAAGCAGCAACCTCCCACACACAGGAGAGAGACAGAGAGAGGGAAGGGGAGATGGTTTCTGACAAGAAAAAGCCTGCAAAGTTTTGTTCTTTTTTTTTCTTTCTTTTCTTTTGAAGGGCTAGTGGAGAAGGAGAGCTAGGGCACTTGAGAAAAAGACACTCAGACAAGACAGTTGAGAGAAACACCCAAAAAAAAAAAAACGTAAAGACACCCCCAGCCAAGAGAGAGAAAGAGAGATAAAGACGACAAAATTTAACGAGTAGATTAGTTTGAGACAGAACAAGAAACAACCTGCAGAGTTACTCTCTCTCTATCTCTCTAGTGTCTTTCTCTCTCTAGATTTGCATTGGGTTTGGGGCAGAAGCAGAGGAGGAGGCTCGAGCTGACACAGCTACAGTTCTATTTCAGCTGGCAACTCAGGCTTTATCATTCTCTTTTTCTGGTTCTTTTATATATTTTTTTTTTCAGCTGGTTACCATCACGGGGAAGAGCCCAGGCATCGCATTTATGTATCGGCGAAGGCACCCAAAGATTTGAAAATTTCTTTTTTTGTTTTTTTGGTTGTTGCTGGATCTTGAATTCCTGAACCGCACTGCTGCGAGAGTATATGTGCATGGAAAATAAGAAGAACCCATTCGTGTTCTTTAGCTCCATTTTTGGTCGTGGCCAGGAAAAATAATGATCTCTTCAGCGTTTCAGTTTCGAGCATGCATACATGCAGTGCCTGCCAAAAGGAAACAAAGTTTGAGCCTCGCTGCTTTCGGGCCGAAAGGGAAGGGACACTTACTTAAACGTAATCAACTAACCATACATCCGAGTACTAAAACTTTCGACTTCGCTTGTTTGAATCTGAAAAAGTCTTGCGTGGTTTTGTTTTTTGACGTTCTTTTGCATTAACTTTTCGGGTTTCTCTTGTTGACATGTGGTGCCATGGAGACGTTATGGCGAGGGTAAGAGCGACCATAAATTCGGCCGAGATATACTGAGTAATTTCATTTATAAATGATACGCAAACACACTCTTTCCCTCCTGAACTTCTCTTCCATTTTTTATTCTTTGAATGGAAAGATATATATATTAAGCAAGAAAGGGGAATAGCACAAACTTTCCATCTCACAAAGACCGACAGAGTAAATGAAATTCATCTATTGCATTTTTTTTTTCAAAGCAAGTGTTAAGACATAAAATGACCAAAAATAAAATAGACTCGAGTCCATTATCGTTACAGGCTTTAGACTACTGTTTAGACCGATGACACTTTTCAAGTGAACCCGACTAGGTTAAATTAATCCTAAGCCGATTTGGTTCAGATTAATGCTCTAAAACGTCGGTTCTACTCTATCAAAGGACGAACTGCTTTTAATTGGCTTTCATCTAATTTTTGGAAAATGCATATGGAAGTGAGAAAGAGATTTGCTCCTACGAGGACTTAAGGAGCTTTGAAGTGCTTCATCCACTCTGTCAGGGGAAGCTAATGTGCCAGTTGAGCCTTAAATCAGTTTTACAATGAGAAACAAAGTTAATGACTGGATTCCCGGGTTTTTTTTTTATTGTTATTATTTTGGCTTAGAACCAGCCAGTTTGATTCCAAAGAGTTCCGATTTCAAAAACCCGAAACCGTTCCTAACCAAATAGGTTACGAGCTCTTGGTCGCGGGACTCCGAATTTAGCAGCCATTGCTGCGAACAAGAAGACTTTGAGCTTGTGTTAGGGTCGGCTAGGGGTTTAAAAGTTGAAGATGTCTAAAGTAAGTGAAGAGGAAGAAGAACTCCATTGATTTTAGTCAAAAGCTTCGCAGATGCTGAAAACATGGAAGGGGAGAGAGAGCATTTTCAAAAATGAAAAAAAAAAAAGAAGAAGGAAAATACTTCCTTGATTTTACTGTCAGTTATTTCTAGTCGTAAATCCACACACCATTATCGTGTGTTTTGCATAAAGCACTCTTTAATTATAAAATCGTGGGCTCAGATATAATGACAGTACTTAGCTCCCTAAAGAAAAACCACACACATAACCCATGTTAGCATGAACAAATTTTAATGGTTTCGGTCATCAGACAACACGACGATGAACATCAGCACTTTTCAAAAGTACGTGAAGCCTTTTTGAGCGGGGGAAAAAAGAGCAGGAGCGCGATTTTGAATTGCCCCATACTTAAATAAAGAAAAATTAACGTACAAAATGTAACAAGTTATTAGAATTTGCCTTTTGCTACGCAAATTTAAAGAAGGAGATGCTGAAAATTTTCCATTTAAGTTGAATTCAGTAACTCTCTAATGCTATGTATGGTAACGTTTATGTTCTTGGGAATATTTTTTGAATATAAACACTTTTTTTGTGTTACTGTTCCCGGCTATGTTTTTTGGAACAGAAATGCGTTTGGTAACTACATAAAGTTTCTATTCCTGGAAAAAAAAAAAAAAAAAAAACCTTATTTGGTAACCACAAAAAAATGTTCTTATTTTTCATTTAATTAAGGGGATTATATATATTAAAATTAAGATGTCTTATCTTTTCAACTTACTAAATCAAATTAAATCTCATTTGTTTAATTTATTAAATCAAATTAGATCAATATATGTATAAGTAATTTATGCACAATTTATCAAATTATAATATGGACGAGATCAATTATAAAAAAAATAATATGAAAGAGAACGTGAATTGCAATTGGACAATGAGAACATCAAATATGTTTTCTACAGATAGAAAAAATTACGATTATAAGTCACACATAAATGTTCTTGAATAGTTAAAAATATAATTACCTTGAAGCGGAGACCCGTAGAAAAATATTAATTGCACTTTGAGTGAAATTAGAGACTGAAATGAAAAATATTTGTACATTCAAGTACTTTTAGTCCAATTGTTTAATTTTTTCAAACATGAGGACTGAAATGAGATGCAGGGTATCAAAGTCTCATGTTATAACTCTAAAGTAAAAAAACTTTGCCTAAAATAATTTAACATGAAATTTTTTAGTCAATTTAGGATTATATTAAATGAAGAGGCATGTGGTCCCAAACTGAACTTTTAAAAATTTAAGAGGCCTATTTTTGCGCATTTTTCTGACCACCAATGCTATTTTTCTTGATTTTTGGCTATTTTTATAATTAAAATAAATCTGTAAAATGTCAAAAAATTAAGAAAAATAAATTTGCGCAAAATTAGTTCCCAAGACTTGGCCAAAGCTTTCAAGATTGATTTTGTAATTTTATGAATTTTTTTATATTTTTTAAAAATAAAATAATAAAAAAATTGGGTGTCAACGTCATGTAAGAATAAAAGAGAAGAGAGTGTGTTCAAAAATAAAATTTTTTCCAATTGTTTCTAAAAAATGTTCCTAATGTATTTCTAAAAAGTGTTCCAAAAATACAAAAGTAATTTTTTTTTACTTCTTGTTTCTACTCTAAAAGTGTTTCTGTTTCTCAAAAGTGTTTCCAGAATACTTTGGAAATACTTTTTTTTTACCATATGCGTTTCTGTTCTGAAAGTGTTTCGAGAATACTTTCTAGAGAGTATTACCATACAGGCCCTGAAGGGCTAATAAGGAAAAGAATATATTCTTCATAGTGGGAATTTTTCCAAGAAAAAAAATCTAAAAAGTACAGAAGGGAATATTGAGTCAACAAAAGCAAGATAATCACATAGTCCGGACAGTATCCAAGTCAAGTAGCTATTGGTCGAACGTGATTGTATCACGTGATTCCATCATGTGCAAGTTTTATACTATTCTTTTTTTTTCTTTTTTTAATGTTAGTCTTAAACATATTCAATTAAGACGAATTTTGTTAACTTTGAATATTTGCGTGAGTTGAAATTCTAAAAGATTATGGCCATCTAAAGTAAATTGGCATCGTTAAAATAATTAGGCGCATGCATCGAGAAATATTCCATATTATAGGGAGCAATGTTATATATGAAAAACTGCTATGTTTCTTATTTCAAGAGGTATACAAATTGTATGGTATCCTAGGATCGTATATATTGGTTAAAGCTACGTTTGGTCATCTAGATTTCCAGACATGATATGATAGGATATAAAATCCAAGGATTTTGCTATATCTTATATATTGTTTGGTGACTGACAGTAGTAAAGCATGATATTTTGACGTCCTATTTTGTCTATTATTTGGTATGAATGACATATTAGTATAAATGAATCTAAAAGTTGCACAAATGAAAATGATAAGACTCCCTCGTGACACTCTTGCCTACTTCACTTTTATTGCTATTTTTTATTTTTCCTTTTTTTTCCCTTTCTATTCATTTCTTCCCTTCCATCATTCTCTAATAACATTTTTCCAAGTAGTAAATTATACTAATGTTCCTAAATTACTAAAATATGAAATTAATATAAAAGTTTATATATATACAGAATTTATATTATAAGATAGAAATAAAATCTAGTGCATAAATAAAAACGGGAATTTTATTTTTTTATTTTTTCCTTTTCTATTCATTTCTTCCCTTCCATCATTCTCTAATAACATTTTTCCAAATAGTTAATTATGCTAATGTTCCTAAATTACTAAAATACCTAAAATATGAAATTAATATATATATGCATAATTTATATTATAAGATAGAAATAAATTTGAGTGCATAAATAAAAACGGGAATAAATAATAAAGACACCATCCCTTTTAATGCTGGAGAACTAAATAATTATTTTAGAGATATGAGTAACTCATTTAAATTTGACGAAATTGAAATGCCAAGAGATGCCGCAGATCAATAGTGTGTAAATATGTGAGACATATTTACACATCCATTGAAAATATGTCGAACAAAAAATACGCCACACTCACTTTGTAAATCAGCCCCTTCAAAAAAGAAAAAAAAGTTAATTGGAAATGAAAGTTTAGTATATTAATAATTGGAATATCTAATGCAAAAATTGCGATTTTTATTCAACTGGAAGTGAGAATCATTAGACAAAAGTTTAATATAAGATTATCAAACTTTATAAGTGCTGTCGCAATTTTCCTTTCGCAAAAGTCAATTTCTGTCTTTTGCTGTCGTGCCCACTAGTGATAGCTCCCCAATATCCGACACAAGATCGATCTCCCCAAATACCAAATGCACATATACCCATTATTCGTAAAGCCCGAAATTTACCTTATCCTATATGTACTTTCTCGTGATAACAATGTGTAAAATTGTGCCATGTTAGCAGATCGGACTTTGTAATTTTTTTTTAATATTTTCACATTCCCGTCGAGAGTTTATTTACTGGTTCAACAAAGGCTCTTGTAACTTGTGAGTGTGACTTTAATACATATTATTCACATTTGATTCTCGCAACGTTAATGACGAAAATTCAAATATCAATTTAGACAAGAGTAGCTTACAATGCATTAAATTTTCTCTTGCAATCATCCATTAGTCCGGACCACTAGTAGGCGCATAACACGCGTGGCAAGAATGGATTCTTGCAATTTTTCGGGAATTTGATCGAAAAAGTAGACATCTCATGAGTCACGACTCTCGTTCATGGTACGTAATGATAAAATTATTGAGTTAGGATTGCATATGATGCCCATTCTTTATTCACCCACATGGAAAGCACCGACGAGCAAACCACCAATTTTTAATCCCCCAGGCTGTAAAAGGAGATACTCCCACCAATGCGCGAGATTCTCTCGACCCAAACTTTTTAATTTGACCCACTTTTCTTGAGCTATAAATCTACTTAAAAAAATAAGAAAAAAAAGCTAATACCACGAAAAATTCAAACTAATATATTTAAAATAATTTTATCTCAAACTAAATTTTGAATTACCTCCCCCAACAAAATGATGCAGGCATGGCACATTCATCCTCAGTTGGCTTCCTTTAAATTTTACCGTAAAACTATTGAGCTATATTATACATGGCAATAACTCAAATGACACCACAAGCTTGTGTGAAATCCATAACTCTTTCTCTTTATTTTTTTAACTAGCCATAATTCGACAATGAATTAGGAGTTAGTTTCTCTCTCCCTCAGAGCATGAACACATCGTAATCATCTTCTCATTCAGCGTCATCTTTGATTTTGTGGTATCATCTGGGAACACTTTCATCTCCTCGTCTACGGGTTTGTTTGGCGAACTCGTCGAAATCACCAAATTAGTATGTGTAGTAGCTTCAAATAGGAGAGAGAGAGAGAGAGAGAGAGAGAGAGAGAGAGAGAGAGAGAGAGAGAGAGAGAGAGAGAGAGAGAGAGAGAGTCTTTTCAGATTAGGACTAATTAAAGAAACAAAGAGAGAGTCGCGGAATTCCGCGGTGAATTTGCCGCGCCGATCGAATTATTACCACGTGTCATACTGTCGATCAGTTTCTCGGTAAATTTGAGAGGAGCTAACAAAATTTAAAACTTAAGAGGAGGTCAGTTTATGATTTTTAGCGATTCAAAAATTAAGTTGAAAGAAATTTATTATGAATATGTTAATTTGAGATTATATTTTTTTTCGTGACGTGTGAAAAAGAAGAAGAAGAGGAGGAAGAAAAAAGCACATGCGTGTTTCTTTTAAAATTTAGGGAAAGGTACAACTTGCAAAAAGCCGAAAGGGACAAAGTGGGGAAGGCCCATAAGGCAAAAGGGCAAAAAGAGGCCTCAAAAGCATCGAGAACCAAAACCCCAGACCCAGAGAGACGTATGGATCTCGGATCAAATGATGCTCGCTCGTACGGATGAGTTGCGGGGGAGTGGGTGGGGGGCCCACCTTCGGCAAAAGTACACGTCAGCTGTTTCGTCTTTTTTCTCGGTAGATAGATTAATGAAGGAAAAAATAAATTAGACATATAAAAAGAGAAACAGGAAAGAGGAGAGAGAGAGAGAGGGGGTCACATGTCCGAGTGACCACCACACACGTGACACGTCAACTGACAAGATGCAGTGGGAGGGTGTCAGTGTCAGTGTCAGTAGAAGATGGTCAGAAAGCGGACAGGTCGCTCACTCACGTGGGTCCCTCCCCCCCTCGCCCTTTCCTATTTGACGTCTTTCGGGTGAGAGAGCACGCCGGCACGCGATGCCTAAATCCCCCCCCCACGCCCACTCACGTGCCTTCACGTGACTCCTCTTCTCCAGGTTTATCCATTTCGCTTTGAACACTTCGGACTATCCTTTAGGTTGCGCACACGACCAATTCGAGATTTAATTTCTTTTTCATTATCTAGTGAGTCATAATTTTTTTTTTTTGCATTTTTATTAATTCAGCCTATTTAATCAAAATTTTAATCGAAAATCACTGACAATTTTAAATAATATTTTAATATCTTTTCGAATTTATTTTATTTTTCTTTTCTTTCCCTTTCTTTTTTGCCCTTTCCCTTCCTTTATCCTTCGTCCGATCTTCGAGATCCAACGACCAGCGAGATCTAGACGAGGCTTGACCTCGTCGTTGTTGGGTGAGATCGAGCCTCGCCGACCTTCGCCTTTGTGTCGCGACCCGTCCGAAATCGGACGCGGCTAATGGATTACCGATCGCGGGCCCCCACTCTGAAATGTGGATCGCGGGCCTTAGATCGGCGCGGGCCCTCCCAGGCCCATACCAAATCGCGGCGGAGGTATATCTTTAAGGGATTCGACGATAAGAGTCGATCGCTTTCGACCTTCAGTGTGGTCGTGGTGGCATGTGCAACTTGTGCATGCATTTGGAGTCGCCACCGGTCTTTCTTGGAGGGTAGACCGGAAACCTTACTGACCGATTGGGAGAGATCGATCAGTTCTGCGGAACCAGAGATTTTGGGTTCGGGGACTTGGTTACGTCGGTGTCATTACCAACGCCCTTTCGGTACCTAACGCGAGTGATTTTCTTAACTAAGAGTTCATGCAGGCGCAATTTCAGGTGAGATAGGTATGGTTCGGGTTTCATGCAGATTGGAAGACTGGTCCTATCAAATCACAGTCAACATAATGAAAGCGCAAGTCAAGTGCATAAATAAATCATGTCAATGCACATCAATTTCAATCATTGGCCTCCTAGTATAGCCATAAGGGCTTAGGGAAGATGTGATTTAGGGCTAGGGGTAAAATGGGAAGATTCGGGGACAATTAGCCCGAAGGGCAAAATCGTCATTTTTTGGAAGGTTTGGATACCTAATTACCCAAAATATTCCATGGCCAGTTGATTGTGGCCATTTCCCATTTTTTAGAATTTTTTGGAATTTCTTGATTTTTCTTCAATTTTTGAAAGACGACTCGCCCAAAGGACGAAATCGTCATTTTTAAGAAGGTTCGGGGTTAAAAACACCTAGGATGTGCCTTGGCCAGTTGTTCGTGGCCATTTCCTATTTTTTGGGATTTTCCTGGATTTTTAGAATTTTTTGGAAAACGGTTTGCCGGAAGGGCAAAACCGTCATTTCTGAAAAGATCGGGGGTCGAAAGACCCGAAACAGATCGTGGCCAGTTGAATGTGGCCATTTCCTATTTTCTGGAATTTTTTTAGAATTTTTCTGAATTTTCCGAATTTTTTGAATTTTTTATGAATTTTCTATTTTTTATTGATTTTTTGAATTTTTTATTATTTTTTATTATTTTCTGAATTTTTTAATATTTAAAAATATTTTCCGGGCCGGGTCAAACCCGGCCCACGCCTCTCGGGCGCCCGGCCCGACCCTAGGGGTCGACACCGGCCTAAAACGACACCGTTTTATTTTTTAAACATTTTTTTACATTTTTTTAACAATTTTTTTGATTTTTTAACTATTTTATTTAATTATCCAAAAATTCCGCGGATCCGACGGCTCTCATTGCGCCACGTGGCCTCATCCTGTGCGTCCGATCTTCCACTAGATCGGACGATCCACAGAGAGCCACGTGGCTCAACCAAAACCATCGGATCAAAAATTAATTTATTTTCCTTTTAAGAAATCCGCCGGATCGAACGCCCCACGTTGTGCCACGTGGCCGCTCTTGGTGCGTCCGATCTTGGACAAGATCGGACGATCCATGTCGCGACCCGTCCGAAAATCAAAACGGACGCGGCTAATGGATTACCGATCGCGGGCCTTCCCACTCTGAAATGTGGATCGCGGGCCTTAAATCGGCGCGGGCCCTCCCAGGCCCATACCAAGTCGCGGCGGGAGTGTCTTTTGAGGGATTCGACGATAAGAGTCGATCGCTTTCGACCTTAGTGTGGTCGTGGTGGCATGTGCAACTTGTGCATGCATTTGGAGTCGCCACCGGTCTTTCTTGGAGGGTAGACCGGAAACCTTACTGACCGATTGGGAGAGATCGATCAGTTCTGCGGAACCAGAGATTTTGGGTTCGGGGACTTGGTTACGTCGGTGTCATTACCAACGCCCTTTCGGTACCTAACGTGAGTGATTTTCCTGACTAAGATTTCATGCAGGCGCAATTTCGGGTGAGATAGGTTTGATTCAGGGTTTCATGCAGATTGGAAGACTATTCCTATCAAATCACAGTCAATATAATGAAAGCGCAATCAAGTGCATAAATAAATCATGTCAATGCACATCAATTTCAATCATTGGCCTCCTAGTATAGCCATAAGGGCTTAGGGAAGATGTGATTTAGGGCTAGGGGTAAAATGGGAAGATTCGGGGACAATTAGCCCGAAGGGCAAAATCGTCATTTTTTGGAAGGTTTGGATACCTAATTACCCAAAATATTCCATGGCCAGTTGATTGTGGCCATTTCCCATTTTTGAGAATTTTTTGGAATTCCTTGATTTTTCTTCAATTTTTGGAAGACGATTTGCCCAAAGGGCGAAATCGTCATTTTAAAGGAGGTTCGGGGTTCAAAACACCCGGGATGAGCCTTGGCCAGTTGATTGTGGCTATTTCCTATTTTTTGGGATTTTCCTGGATTTTTTAGAATTTTTTTGGAAGACGGTTTGCCGGAAGGGCAAAACCGTCATTTCTGAAAAGATCGGGGGTCGAAAGACCCGAAACAGGTCGTGGCCAGTTGAATGTGGCCATTTCCTATTTTCTGGAATTTTTTTTAGAATTTTTCTGAATTTTCTGAATTTTTTGAATTTTTTATGATTTTTTATTTTTTATTGATTTTTTTGATTATTTTATTATTATTTTTGGATTTTTTTAATATTTAAAAATATTTTCCGGGCCGGGTCAAACCCGGCCCGCGCCTCTCGGGCGCCCGGCCCGACCCTAGGGGTCGAAACCGGCCTAAAACGACGCCGTTTTATATTTTTAAACATTTTTCCATTTTTTAACAATTTTTTTGATTTTTTATCTATTTTATTTAATTATCCGAAAATTCCCCGGATCGGACGGTCCACGTCGTGCCACGTGGCTTCGTCTCGTGCGTCCGATCAAAGACTAGATCGGACGTCCCTCAATGAGCCACGTGGCCACATCGTAGCCATTGGATCAAAAATCAATTATTTTCCTTTTTTAGAAAAACCTTCGGATCGAACGCTCCACGTTGTGCCACGTGGCTACTCCTGGTGCGTCCGATCTTGGACAAGATCGGACGATCCACAGAAAGCCACTTGGCACATTCTCGGCCGTCGGATTGATTTGAATTAATTATCAGAAAATCATTTATTATTTTCCCAAAAAGACGAGATCGCGACACGTGTCGCGATCGGGACCGTTCATTTTGTTTTATGCATAAAAACTCCATGTGGCCCCCACCCGGCTGACGTGGCTGCCTACGTGGCACGCCACGTCGGCCGTTGACCGTTGACCGGCCGGAGGGTCGCCGGAGAAGACGATGAACAGTGAAAAATCCGGCGGGAATAGTAAAAATTCCGGCGAAGTCGCCGGAAAATTGCGAAACGGGCCCGAAACTTGGTATTTTTCGCCCGTTCTTGCGGCATTCGACTCCTTAGACACTCAACATCAATATAAGACCAAAACATGGCAAGAAACACGTCGGGAACCGCCCCAAAAATCCGGCGACCGAACCGGCTCCGGCGAAGAATTCACAGAAAATTTTTATTTGTTTAAACTCGATTTCTTTCATTCACATGGCATCCAATGGTGGTTTAGAAGCTTACTTGGGGTTCCTTGATGGTCGGCGGCCGCCGGAAATCCCTCGTCGAGCTCCCGTCCGAACCATGGCCGGCGAAGCTCCGGCCCTCGGTTTTTGTCGAGTTTTAATGCAAAACGAAGGTCAACACGAGGTTAGGGATAACTCTAGTGTAGTTTAAAGATTAGAACCGCACAAATAGAGCTCGGGTCGAGCTCGACCGAGAGTCAAAACGTTCGGGACTCCATCGGGCATTTCATCAAACACATGGTGTGCGCAGAGAAAAATGGAGGTCGGGGAAGATACCGACCTACTCCGCGACCGTCGACGGCGACCGAAGCTCCCCTCAGGCTCCAAGAGGTGCCGGCAAGCTTGTCTTGCTCCGGATTTGCTCGAAAAATCTCCCCAAAATCTCCCTCTCTCTCTCTCTCGGCCAAGCCCCTTAAACCGAGAATCTCGCCGATTTTATGGCCGACCGGCAATTTTTTTTATGCCCACGAGCCTCTGCCGGCGAGCAGGGAGCTCTGTCAATGTCCCCCACGCCCGTTTGCCTTTTGTTTCTCCCCAAAACGCGTCGCCCATGCCGCCCCTGTTTTTTTTTCTCTCCCACGGCTTGCTGCATATTCTGTGCAAGCCTTGCAGACCCGGGTCGGGCCGGGTCGGGTCGGGTCGGACCCGACCGGCCCGGTTCGGCCAAATCGCCCAAATCGCCAAATTGACCCCCTAAATGACCTCTTTTCATGAAATTGATGGCAAAATCGGATTCCTTGACATGTTTTCCATCAAATATGGGTATTTTCGTGAATCAATTTATTGAAATTCTGTGAAAACCCCAAATTGTCCCTAGGATCCGAAATTCAATTTCGCCAAATCGAAGGCCTAAACGATCGAATTATCCAAAATTGAGCCCACCAATGGATTCAGCATGATGAAAACTGTTGGGTAGAGGTGTTTAATTTTAATGGGTGTGCCCGTGTGAAATTTAATTTCAAAAATTGTGAAACCGGGGACTAAATTGAAAGATTTTTATGCAATTAAGCCCTTTTGGTTAAAATTGATCAAATTGGAAGGCAAATTGACCCAATTGCATTTCAGTACTTTGGAGTCCAATGTCATAGCTTATAAAAACCAAAAATTGAAAATTAAAAGACTCGAAAGGGATTTTTTAGGCCCGGTTCGGGATTAGGTTTGTGAATGAACCCCATGAATCGAGCCAAATTTTCCCGATAAAAAGTGAAAATATTAAGGAGAGAATTAAAATAAAATTTCTGAATATTTGTTTGTAATTTTTTGACCATGGATGGTATTTTTCTGATTTTTTGGTTTTTTTTTATAATTAAATAAATTCCAAAAAAATATTAAAAAATTCAAAAAATATTTTTTGTTCAAAATTGGTTCCTAAGGCTAGGCTAAGGCTCCCAAAGTTGATTTTGCAATTTTTTGACCTTTTTTGCTATTTTTAATTAATTTTAGAAATAAATAAATAAATAAATAAATAATAATAAAAAAAAACTATAATAACGGATGGTCAAAAATCAGGTGTCAACAGCTGCCCCTCTTTGAGAGTGAGCTCGTCAGAGGTTGCTTTCAAAGACAAAATGACACCTGGATCTTGACCGACTCGATTGGGGGGGGAAGAAATGCTATGACATCGGACCTTCAAGTCTTTTGATGAATGCTCAAATTAATCACCGGTTTACTCTTGCAATTCGAACATGGGCCGGAGTGAGAGAGGCTTACGTGAAGCTCACCTGTCAGATGCTGCCGGTTGCGACGACTCTCAAGAAGATACCTAGGACTCGTTCAGAATATCCTAGGGAGACTAAGCCCTGACCTGTATGGTAGGTCATACCATTAGTTGACCCTTATGGCGGTTTCTACCATTGGTTGACCCTTATGGCGGTTTCTACCATCAAGTTGACCCTTATGGCGGTTTCTACCATGAGTTGACCCTTCAGGCGGTTTCTACCTTTGATTTGGTTTTGACCCTTATGGCGGTATCTACCTTGAGTTGACCCTTCAGGCGGTTTCTACCTTTGGTTGACCCTTATGGCGGTTTCTACCATCAAGTTGACCCTTGTGGCGGTTTCTACCAGCGAGTTGACCCTTCAGGCGGTTTCTACCTTTGAATTTAGTTTTGACCCTTATGGCGGTATCTACCTTTGAGTTGACCCTTATGGCGGTTTCTACCATTGGTTGACCCTTATGGCGGTTTCTACCATTCAAAAGACCCTTATGGCGGTTTCTACCATCAAGTGAGACTCCAGACTGATAGGAATCTAAGGATGACGCGCCCGTTCTGTAGGGTTGGTCGGAGACTCGATCGTTCTGTAGATCGGTCTTGGAAAAGGTTTGCCTACTAAAAGGCTCCGCCTCGGAATGACATATCCCTTCTTGTCGGGACTAGTCGAAGACTCGATCGTTCTGCAGATCGGTCTTGGAAAAGGTTTGCCTACTAAAAGGCTCCGCCTCGGAATGACATATCCCTTCTTGTCGGGACTAGTCGAAGACTCGATCGTTCTGTAGATCGGTCTTGGGAAAGGTTTGCCTACTAAAAGGCTCCGCCTCGGAATGACATATCCCTTCTTGTCGGGACTAGTCGAAGACTCGATCGTTCTGTAGATCGGTCTTGGGAAAGGTTTGCCTACTAAAAGGCTCCGCCTCGGAATGACATATCCCGTCTTGTTGGGACTAGTCGAAGACTCGATCGTTCTGTAGATCGGTCTTGGAAAAGGTTTTCCTACTAAAAGGCTACGCCTATGAAATGACATATCCCGTCTTGTTGGGACTAGTCGAAGACTCGATCGTTTTGTAGATCTGTCTTGGAAAAGGTTTGCCTATTAAAAGGCTCCGCCTCGGGGACTCGATCGTTCGTTCGTAGATCGGTCTTGGAATAGGTTTGCCTACTAAAAGGCTGCGCCTAGGAGACTCGATCGTTCGTTCGTAGATCGGTCTTGGAATAGGTTTGCCTACTAAAAGGCTGCGCCTAGGAGACTCGATCGTTCGTTCGTAGATCGGTCTTGGGAAAGGGTTTGCCTACTAAAAGGCTACGCCTATGAAATGACATATCCCGTCTTGTTGGGACTAGTCGAAGACTCGATCGTTCTGTAGATCGGTCTTGGAAAAGGTTTGCCTACTAAAAGGCTACGCCTATGAAATGACATATCCCGTCTTGTTGGGACTAGTCGAAGACTCGATCGTTCGTCCGTAGATCGGTCTTGGAATAGGTTTGCCTACTAAAAGGCTGCACCTATGAAATGACATATCCCGTCATGTTGGGACTAGTCGAAGACTCGATCGTTCGTCCGTAGATCGGTCTTGGAATAGGTTTGCCTACTAAAAGGCTGCGCCTATGAAATGACATCATTATGGTCTCTTTTGGAAGGTTTACCTAACTCTAGGTTCACCTGAAGGCTATCCTGGGATTTAGGGGTTACCTGAAATCTCGCAGAAGGCCGAGTTGTCCTTTCGACATGCGAGGTACCTTTCTGGGATCTGGGGACTCCAATTATCCCGCAGAAAGCTGAAACCTGCAAACTTTTCATTAAAAAGGTATCAGTTTGGGACCTGGGTTCTCCAGGTATCCTGCAAAACATGACCCTATGAGCTTTTCTTGACAGAGCAAGGCATCCTTCCGGGATCATGGGTTCTCCACGTCCGATGAGACTGTCTGAATTTTAAAAAAAGGGTCCCGAGACGAGGGTTCTCCACGTCTACTGGGATTGCTTGATTTTTGAAAAGGGGTCCTAGGACGAGGGTTCTCCACGTCATGCTAGGACTGCTTGATTTTTTGAAAAATGGATCCTAGGACGAGGGTTCTCCACGTCATGCTAGGACTGTTTGATATTTTTGAAAAGGGGTCCTAGGACGAGGGTTCTCCACGTCTACTGGGATTGCTTGATTTTTTTCTTTTTTAAAGGGTTCCATCCTCATCCCTTCTTTTGAAAGATCCCAAGATCTGTCGGGAATTCAGTTTTGAAGCAGTGAAAGCTTTTATCTTGACAAAGCTTCACTTGGGTCTGTTGAGGCGACATTCTGGGAGCTGGATTCTCCAGGTATCCTGCAGAAGTTTGAGCCCGAAAGATTTTTCTCCATCAAGAAAATGTTAGTAATCTTTGGAAGACAACGGTTGTCCAATCGACAAAATTTTATGACTTAAGTTTTAGTCATGAAAAGTGCATTTTGATGCTGGAGGTTATCCAAAACATTCTTGCAACATACAGATGTGATCACAAATTCCTTGCGCGGAAAATCTGGATCAACGGTTTAAAAATTCCAAAAAGAGTTTGTTCAAAACATTAATTGGAATATTTCTCATTCAAGAGGTCTTCTCACCTGTTTTGAGATAGTGGTCTTTATAGGGGATGCACTCAATTCCCTACTAACCTGTGCCTAGGTTTTGGGCTCATTCGCAGCGCTTACATTTTGATCGGTCGGGAGGTCTTCCACGGGACCGTAATGTTGGGCTTGGTATTGGTCTTCAAGGGGGACCCGCTTTGGAGTCGAGGCCATTGAACGAAAGTTTTCACCATCTGCTCCGGGTTTACAAGTCAAGAACCTTGCAAAATGAGAAAGAAATAGTCTTGCTCGTACCTCTTCGAGCTAAGCTATATGTTAACCCAAGTGTCTTAGTCAGAGAAGACTGTTTCAGGGTTATGATGTTGGTAGGACTGGGGACCGAAAAAGGTTTGTTTTTGGCCCAGAATTCATGAGGGGATTGGCGTTGGTGATCATTGCAAACTTGTCACCTGTCTTTTCCATTCTGCATCTCCAATCTTTGAGGCGCGCAACTACTCTGGAGGTGTGCACAAATTCTTTAGAGAGCGTCTCTTGTGGTATTAAGAGGTTGACAACTCTTTCTGTGTTTTTGCTCCGCGCTTGATACCGTTTGAGGAGTAGTTTTTGGAATCTGACTCCTTCTGAATTTTTCTTCTCCCCTTTTCAAACAGGTTTCACTGGGGATTGATACAAATTGTTCACCCAAGCATCGGCCTTGCTTTTACCAGGCACTTTGCTTTTTCTTGATGCTGGGGGCTTTTCTCATCATTTTTGAAATCCCATTTTTTTTTTATCTTCATGGGATTGTGTTAGACATATAATCTAAACATGCTTTAAATATTAGTCCGGGAATTCTCTCTCGTAATCCCTGAGTCTTGAATTCTTCCATTTTTGAAGTGGTGCGGCGCCCGTCTTGGAATGATCACCAATGGGTTCATGAAACGGATTTGCAGGCTCAACTTGGCTATGCAAAGGATATAGTGTGTGGGATAGAGAAATGAATGCTTCTCGTCATCCTATGGCACTTGGATTACCATATAAACAACACACAAAGATTGATGTTAGTCCGAGCAAGAGAATTTCTAACCATTTTCTCCTGATGTTGCTGGACTCGCCTCCATTTTGCCCCAATGTGGGGTGGTTCTTGACATGGTTGAGAATGAAAACCGTCGTTCAAAGGGGTTGTCAATGGTCACCTGTAGTGTTTGGGGATATGAAACGAATGCCTCCGTCATCCCAATCCATGTAATTGCTGCGAATAATCCCTACTTCCGTAGGTCCAGATTTTACTATCTGATCCGCTCCACTTCTCTCTCAAGTGTGTATAGGACGTGTTTGGACTAGGCTTTGCCTCTTATCTTTTGAGAAAACGTCCTTTTGAAAGTTTTGAACAACTTTTGATTGGAAAAATCTCTTTCGTTTTCTCCAAAAATTTTACCCGTCAAGGGGATTTTATGATGCACAATGCATGTTCTTATTCATGCTCAGACGACCTCCTGTTTTAAAACATGAATGTCAATAAAGTTTGAATTCTATGTCTTTTCTAGACATTAGATTCTGAAAGCTTTTCTTTTATTCTCTGTTTTTATTCAACCTCTTCAATGGATCGGGGAAAGGGATACTTACCTGTCCCCCGCGGCTGGAGATCCCTGAAAATGCGGAAGAAACATGTTATTGTACGTTCGTGAATTTTTCAAAAAATTAGAACGATACATCCTACCCTTGGTCATGTGTTCCAATGGGTAATACTTGGGGTGTGAAAACTTGTTTCGCCTTGATGGCGAACCCCTGTCAAAGACGGGAAATAGGTGTCAGTTTGCGTTCCAAAATTCGAGGCAAATTGGAACAATACAGCCTTGTTCTTGCTTTGTGTTTCCATTTGAACATAAACGCGTGGCTTGTAGAAGTTGGCCATCTATCCTGTGGCCATGATTCCTCCGTCTAGTTGGCAATGAATCATTCTCAAGGATTTGCACTGGAGGAGATCCATTTAAGCTTTCGGACGCATTCCAACGCCATTCTTCAGAGTTTCATTTCCTGGAATCCTGACTTCCAAGGCCAATGATTCCATTCGCCTCCCTGTCGGCGAGTTCTTTTATTTTGCGGCTTTCTGGTGCCAACAATTTTCTGTCCATCTTGACGGTGAATCCCTGTCAACAATAAACATTAAGTGTAAGTTCGTGTTTCGAAATTCAAGACAAATCGAAACGATACTGCTTTACTCTCGCTTCGCGCCTCCATTTGAACGCAAATGTAAGGCTTGTTGAAGTCGGCCATCTAGCTCGTGGCCATGATCTATCCATCTGTTTGGCAACGAAATCCTTCTCTAGGATTTGCACTGGGTGAGATCAATTTGTGCTTTTGGACGTATTCTACGTCATTTTCTAGGGTTCCGTTTCCTGGCAGCTTGCCCCCTACAACGGATATTTCTTTTTGCTTCCACGTTGGGCGAGATCCTTTCTTTTGTGGCTTTTTGGTGCCACCAATTTTCTGCCAAATGAGAACGAACTCATGTTAAGCATGGGATCTTTGGGAGATCAATTTGGAACGATACAAAGTTACCGTTCACCCAGGTTTGTATCCTGGGGTTTACTTCCGATGAGGACGACTCTGTCATTGCGTCCATGGATTTTGCCAGAGAAGAAATGTCCTTCCTTTGTCCGGCGCACAAATGATTCACTTGCCCCAGTTAGACGTGGTTTATCATAGCTAGGTGACGCCTTCCCCGGCTAAATTCATTCCTGTATTTTGCTATAATCCTCGTCCTTCTTGGGTATGTCTTCTCTCTTGGGATTCATGATGACGTCTTACTGACGTATTCCTTTCCTTCGTCGATCATTGACGCTTCTCGTTTGGTGTAGACGATGGATGTTCTTTCCTCTCGTCTGCATTTGTGGGTGTTGTCCGTGAGATGATCCTCGATCACGTCAACAACTGTTTTGCCCCAGTTGAGCGACGCTTGTCTTGGCAACATGCCTTAGCACTTTCCGTGTTTGTTGGCGATTTTCTATCCAATTTGAAAACGTCCATGCGCCTGCACATGAAGAGACAGGCGTAGGTCTTTATCTGACTTCATTTGAAATTTTAGGAAAGAGATACTCCCTTCGAGGTTTCGCCTGTCCAAAGTTTGAGGGAACTGTGCTTTTTAAATATTTTGCCCCAGTGAGGCTTGTCTTGATGTTTGTTATCTCTAGGTTTGATAACCCTGGTCCGATGCACTATCCTGGGGGTTCATGAGAGTTTGCCCCCGACTTGGCTCCTCGAAGCAAATGGGGGAGCCCGCTCCCATGAATTTTGTCGCTTGTGGTCATCTATCTCAATTGCCAGAGTCTTCGATTATTTTTTCTATCCCTAGACAGCTTGATAGTCTGGGGATTTGTCGTGTGGCGATTTGGTGATTCTCTCGATCACAGTCGCCATTTGAGGTATTCGATGTTCCTGTTGAAAAGAAGAAATCTCATAAGTAAAGGGCATGTGTAATTGACTATTGGAATCGATACAATTTACCCTTGAAACTTATCCTGTAGGAACCGGCATTTCTCCCTTTGGGTTCTCTGTATGTAGGATGTGTGCACGATAGGCATGATGCATGTTATGTATGCGTGCAACGAAAAATGAGTTTGTACTTTTCATTCTATTCAAAGAAGGCATTTTTATCAGATGTGTCAATCTGCAAAACTTGAGATTTTCTTTTCAAGTGTTCTTTTCACAGAGATTTCTAAATGATGAGAAACTCCTTCAGGTTTTCTCAAATGTTTTGTTCACGAATTGAGCCATTAGAATGCTCTTGAAAACATTTAGCCACAGTGCATGTCTGAGATGTCATGAAAATGGGTACTCCATGTTTGTCATTGGAAAGCACTGCATCCTGAGTCCTTTGCTTCTGTTCCCGACCTGAAAGGAGAAAGAAATGAAACATTATTCTCATATCAAGAAAACAATCATTTTGGAACGATACGTCCTTTTACCCGAATCGATGGCTCCGTATCGTTCTCCTTCTCATTTAGAAGGGTTTGATGTGTTTTGTCTTTGATGGATCACTCCACTTCATCATGATTCATGGGTGGCAACTGCTTCAGGGACTTCCCCTACGTATCCCCATGGTGAATTCGGCATACATACGGTACCCTTTCCGGGTATAGGAGCGATTTGCCCCCAGCCACTGAGTGATTCGCCTGGGCTGGCTGATTTAGTTGTAGGCAGTTTGATCATGCCGTGTTGGTGTATTCAATCTTCCGAAGATCTCAGCATTTGATGTTCTGCAACGCCTGACACTTCCTGGTCTCATCCATGCATTCCAAATTCTTCATGCATATTTTGCCTTGTCGTCATTTCATGACGTCCCTCGAGCATCTTGCTATTTGACATCAGCAAGCACGGGTTTACTTGTGGCTGAGTACTTCAACATACTGAAGTGTTACTTCACATGCAACAATTTCCTTCATTGTGTCCTGTCGCATTCACCTTACGCTTTAACAATATTTTATTCCACCTGTACGATGAAATGAATGAGTGACTCGATTGCTGCATAAGGAGCTTTAATTGAAACGACAATGGATTTACTATCCCCGCTCTAGTCACTTCTGGCATCCAAGATGCTGGAAATTTTTCAGTGGGCCCGTTCATTCTCGTCATCACCTGCAAGAATGGGAAACCATATCAACTCGTGAATCAGTCAGTCCGATTTGGAACGGATACAACTTTTTCGACTTAGGGAGAGCCAATCCTAATTAGGTTGCTCCTTCTTCATAATTTGATTCATTTTGTCATTGGAATCCCAATGGGTGATATCTGCTGAAGGCACATTTCTTTCCGTCTTATGGGGAAGACAAATTTTCCTTCGTTTGTCTTTGACCATTCTATCCTGTAGACAAAAGACATAAAGGTCCTCGTCAGGTATAACATTCGAAGGGTTTATTGGAACGATTACAGTTTTACCATCGTTCCATGATCATCTTGCATGTGATCGGATGAGGACATTTTCGACAAATGTATGCCATGTAAAACATGTCCCTCGTGTCTATCCATAAATGGATTTTCCTTCTCTACCTGTTTTTCACCCGAGAGGAAAAGTAAGGAAATATTATGCCGGTATCTGATTGAAAATCAATTAGGAACGACACGTCTTTACACTTGATCCGGCTGCCCCGGTCAGGTGGCGTCTGCCCTAGTTGAGTGGGATATGCCCCAGTTGACTGCTTTGATCCTTTCACAATTTTTTTACGGTTCCCTTTTCAATTAGGGGATATCTGCCGTTCGGAGCTTCCTGTCTCTTTTCATCTTGGCGGGCTTTGCCCCATTATGTCGTCTTAGTGAGAAGTTGACTCCTTTGTCTGTCTTCAAACATCCCTTCCTGTGGCTTGAGTTGTCGACCAGCTTCGATCTTCTTGAAGGACCACTCCTGAGGGTCAATAAAACACAATCAACAAATTTTCAAATTTAAAGAGATTAGGTTACAGCTAATTCTCTTCTGCATGTGGCTCCTTTGATTGCATGCTGCTCCACGTCTTGAAAGATGGCAAAATGTCCTCATCAGTTGACTGTCTACGGTGGTCAAGCGCTTTTCTATGCCATCCTGGTCCATTTTAACTTGTGACTGATTCTTCACACAAGTCCTCGGATTTTGATTCAGGAAATTACCTGTTCGAATGACAGGAATATGTCAGAAAGGAAAGTAAAGCATAAATCCTTTCAATTTTATGCTTTCTTGAGATTAACGAAGATAAGGACTTTTACACAAGCCTTAGCCTCGTGTGAAAAATTCTTATCGATGTTTTTCAAGAGAAAACGTAAAATTAAAAGGAGTGTAATCCATGGTTATTACTTTTGGCGAATTCCCAGAAAATCTGTGGAATGTCCAAGCAGATAAACATGCAATTCCAATGTGTCCTAAATTCGATTAGAGATAGGACATCCAAATTGAAATGATTTCCCGAAGGTAATTTGGATATCATGTCTCCTCTTGAATTCAGGAAACATGGACGACTTTAGTTAATTACCAAGGATTACCAATGATGCATGCTATAGACCGGTTCAATTCCATGTCCGGCGCACCATGAAATGAATGTTAGATTCTCGTACTTGGGTTAAACATGCCAAGTGTGAGTTCTAACGAAAATTTCATCTGGGTAAGACATGCAATTGAACCGAAAAATCCGAATGGTTGAGAGAAATTCCAGTGTCGCACTCCAACGTGAAGACACTTAGACAAGAATTAGAAATCAAGGTGCAGAAGATAGATGGGAGACCCACAGGCGGGTGCTCCTTACAGACTCGATGATCCTGATAAAAGAAAAGGGACGACTGGAACGTGACCCTTAAGAACCTAAAGAGATGCCCCAAGTTAGGTCTTCGAGGGACGATGCTTGATGTCTTTGGTCCGGCTATTTCGGGTCTTCGTTTTTATCAGATCCCCTTTTGATAATGTCCGGCAGGTGTCTCGAATTTGCTGTTATTGTATGTCCTTCAACTATCGGTATGGTCACCGGATCATTCCTTGGACAGCTCGAAGAGGGTAAATTCCGTTGAATGTCCCGACGGTCTGATGGCGGATGAAGCGTCGCTCATACTTGAATACGTCCGGGATGTGGGACCGACTTGGAGAGATCATCTCTTCTATCCGTACTCTAAAGTGGAGTTAAACTCAACCATCGGACTTGATGAATGCAACATGTTGTGCAAAATGAAAGGCTGCAAGTGAATTTAAATAGAAATGGCAAGACCTTACCATGAGAGGTACCCAAAGATTTTTGGTTTTGGGTATACCAACCATCCATATACACGCGTATGAGACAAGTGAGGCTTGACTCTAGAAATCAAAATGGCTTAGGTGAGGAACCTAGAGGCTTCCCTCTATCCGAGTCGATAAATTCGTCCATGAGTGCAATCCACAACAAATGGATAAAAGTCTCGACTTGGATAGTGAGTGGGATCGAATATGGTCGACCCCAGCGCAATCCACGCTAGGGCGTTGCATATCGATCCCTGATCTATGGCTACCTGAAAAGGTGATTTCGCGGCCTGGGTTTGGGCGCTTTGTGCAAAGTGTCGTGATCCTCAAATATGCAGTGAATCATGCGCAACAATTTATATATCAATCAGCGCTTCAAATCATCCATATAACATACATTCCTACGCCCATCCTGCATAAGACAATGTTAATCACAGACTACACCCCTTATCACTCCAATCTGCAAAAACATATAACACCTATCGTGAGCGGACTTACCTCACCTTCAAGAGCGCCTGCAGGGTTAGAAAAATCACTCAACATTTTAATTACGGCCTAAGTCCACTTGAGGTCTAGAACCATAAGTTCTAGAACAGATCCCCAGCGGAGTCGCCAGCTGTCGCGACCCGTCCGAAAATCAAAACGGACGCGGCTAATGGATTACCGATCGCGGGCCTTCCCACTCTGAAATGTGGATCGCGGGCCTTAAATCGGCGCGGGCCCTCCCAGGCCCATACCAAGTCGCGGCGGGAGTGTCTTTTGAGGGATTCGACGATAAGAGTCGATCGCTTTCGACCTTAGTGTGGTCGTGGTGGCATGTGCAACTTGTGCATGCATTTGGAGTCGCCACCGGTCTTTCTTGGAGGGTAGACCGGAAACCTTACTGACCGATTGGGAGAGATCGATCAGTTCTGCGGAACCAGAGATTTTGGGTTCGGGGACTTGGTTACGTCGGTGTCATTACCAACGCCCTTTCGGTACCTAACGTGAGTGATTTTCCTGACTAAGATTTCATGCAGGCGCAATTTCGGGTGAGATAGGTTTGATTCAGGGTTTCATGCAGATTGGAAGACTATTCCTATCAAATCACAGTCAACATAATGAAAGCGCAATCAAGTGCATAAATAAATCATGTCAATGCACATCAATTTCAATCATTGGCCTCCTAGTATAGCCATAAGGGCTTAGGGAAGATGTGATTTAGGGCTAGGGGTAAAATGGGAAGATTCGGGGACAATTAGCCCGAAGGGCAAAATCGTCATTTTTTGGAAGGTTTGGATACCTAATTACCCAAAATATTCCATGGCCAGTTGATTGTGGCCATTTCCCATTTTTTAGAATTTTTTGGAATTTCTTGATTTTTCTTCAATTTTTGAAAGACGACTCGCCCAAAGGACGAAATCGTCATTTTTAAGAAGGTTCGGGGTTAAAAACACCTAGGATGTGCCTTGGCCAGTTGTTCGTGGCCATTTCCTATTTTTTGGGATTTTCCTGGATTTTTAGAATTTTTTGGAAAACGGTTTGCCGGAAGGGCAAAACCGTCATTTCTGAAAAGATCGGGGGTCGAAAGACCCGAAACAGGTCGTGGCCAGTTGAATGTGGCCATTTCCTATTTTCTGGAATTTTTTTAGAATTTTTCTGAATTTTCCGAATTTTTTGAATTTTTTATGAATTTTCTATTTTTTATTGATTTTTTGAATTTTTTATTATTTTTTATTATTTTCTGAATTTTTTAATATTTAAAAATATTTTCCGGGCCGGGTCAAACCCGGCCCACGCTTCTCGGGCGCCCGGCCCGACCCTAGGGGTCGACACCGGCCAAAAACGACACCGTTTTATTTTTTAAACATTTTTTACATTTTTTTAACAATTTTTTTGATTTTTTAACTATTTTATTTAATTATCCAAAAATTCCGCGGATCCGACGGCTCTCATTGCGCCACGTGGCCTCATCCTGTGCGTCCGATCTTCCACTAGATCGGACGATCCACAGAGAGCCACGTGGCTCAACCAAAACCATCGGATCAAAAATTAATTTATTTTCCTTTTAAGAAATCCGCCGGATCGAACGCCCCACGTTGTGCCACGTGGCCGCTCTTGGTGCGTCCGATCTTGGACAAGATCGGACGATCCACAGGCTGCCGCTTGGCACATTCGTAGCCGTTGGATCGATTTTTAATTAATTATCAGAAAATCATTTATTATTATTTGAAAATCATTTTTTAATTTTCCAAAAGTACAGGATCGCGACACGTGTCGCGATCCGGACCGTCCGTTCGGTCTTGGTTTGCAAATCAACGGACCGGTCCCACCCGGCTGACGTGGCGCCTACGTGGCACGCCACGTCAGCCGTTGACCGGTTGACCACCGGCGATAGCCGCCGGAGAAGATGATGAATAGTGACTATTCCGGCGGCTATCGCCGGAATTTTCGCCGGAGGCCCCAAATCTTACCCGAAACTCAGTGTTTTTCCCTTATTCCTTCGGCATTTGACTCCCCTAACCACCCAAATTAGTGTACGACTAAAACATGGCATCGAACATCGTCAAGAAGCCCCGAATGGACGGCCACCGAACCGACTCCGGCGAGGTGGATTCGCAGAAAAATTTTGAGCTTTAAAATCAATTCTGGACGTCAACATGGCATACACGGGAGTCAAGGAGACCTGCATACGGTCGCTTGAGGCTCGGCGACCGCCGAAATCCCCCGGTCGAGCTCCCGGCTTGGGCCGCGGCCGGCGAAGCTCGAACCGCCGCCTTCGGCGGTTCCCGACGCAAAAATAGCGGACAATGGAGTGGAGGATCGATGATAGAACAATTTCTAAACTAGATTCGCATGAAATGAAGCTTGGCAAGGCATGGCCGAGGCCCACAAAATACATAGCTCGCTTGGGCAATTTATCGAGCACATGGTGTGCGACCGTGGAGTTAGAGCTTAGAGGGGCTACCGACCTGGTGGTGGCTTGTCGACGGCGGCCGAAGCTTCAACGGTGATCAGTGAGGTTAGCTCGAGGTCCAGGAAGGTCGCTCCAACGCCGGTCTCTGTCCAAAAAATCCCCTACCTCTCGGCCTCACTCTCCCCTTTAAACCCGAGCCAGCCTCTACCCCGGTGGCCGACCGCCCGCCTCGACGCCCGCTCATTCTGCCAAAACGCGAATATTCCTCTGCTCGCTGCCTCCCACGCTCGGTTGCCCTTTTTTTCTTCCCCAAAACCGCGCCCCATCTTCCCCTGTTTTTTATCCTTCTCGGCCAAGTGGTCTGCAACAATGTTGCAGACCCGGTCGGACCGGGTCGGGTCGGGTCGGACCCGACCGACCCGGTTCGACCAATTCTTTCAAATCGGACCCCAAATTGACCTATTTTCGTGAAATTGACGGCATAATCGGACTCCTTGACACATTTTCTATCAAATAAGGGTATTTTCACGAATCGATTGATTGAAATTTTATGAAAACCCCAAATTGTCCCTAGGATCCGAAAATGAATTCCACCAAATCGAAGGTCCAAACGATCGAATTATTCAAAATTGAGCCCACCAATGGATTAAGCATGATGAAAACTATAGGGTAGAGGTGTTTGATTTTAATGGGTGTGCCCGTGTGAAATTTAATTTCAAAAATTGTAAAACCGGGGACTAAATTGAAAGATTTTTATGCAATTAAGCCCTTTTGGTTAAAATTGATCAAATTGGAGGGCCAATTGACCCAATTGCATTTCAATACTCTAGAATCCAATGTCATAGCTTATAAAAACCGAGAATTGAAAATTAAAAGACTCGAAAATGATTTTTTAGGCCCGGTTCGGGATTATGTTTGTGAAGGAACCCCATGAACCAAGCCAAATTTCCCTAATAAAAAGTGAAAATATTACAGAGGAAATTAAAATAAAATTTCTGAATATTTTTGTGTAATTTTCTGACCACGAATGGTATTTTTCCTGATTTTTTGGGTATTTTTATAATTAAATAAATTCCAAAAAATATTAAAAAATTCAAAAAATATTTTTTGTTCAAAATTGGTTCCCAAGGCTAGGCTAAGGCTTCCAAAGTTGATTTTGCAATTTTTTGACCTTTTTTGCTATTTTTAGTTAATTTTAGAAATAAAAACTATAATAACGGATGGTCAAAAATCAGGTGTCAACAGCTGCCCCTCTTTGAGAGTGAGCTCGTCAGAGGTTGCTTTCAAAGACAAAATGACACCTGGATCTTGACCGACTCGACTAGGGGAAAGAAATGCTATGACATCGGACCTTTCAAGTCTTTTGATGAATGCTCAAATTAATCACCGGTTTACTCTTGCAATTCGAACATGGGCCGGAGTGAGAGGGGCTTACCTGAAGCTCACCTGTCAGATGCTGCCGGTTGCGATGACTTTCCAGAAGATACCTAGGACTGGTTCAGAATATCCTAGGGAGATTAAGCTCTGACCTGTATGGTAGGTCATACCATTAGTTGACCCTTATGGCGGTTTCTACCATTGGTTGACCCTTATGGCGGTTTCTACCATCAAGTTGACCCTTATGGCGGTTTCTACCATCAAGTTGACCTTTATGGCGGTTTCTACCATCAAGTTGACCCTTATGGCGGTTTCTACCATTGTGAGACTCCAGACTGATAGGAATCTAAGGATGACGCGCCCGTTCTGTAGGGTTTGTCGGGGACTCGATCGCTCTGTAGATCGGTCTTGGAAAAGGTTTGCCTACTAAAAGGCTTTGCCTAAAGATTGACATATCCCTTCTTGTCGGGACTAGTCGAAGACTCGATCGTTCTGTAGATCGGTCTTGGAAAAGGTTTGCCTACTAAAAGGCTTTGCCTAAAGATTGACATATCCCTTCTTGTCGGGACTAGTCGAAGACTCAATCGTTCTGTAGATCGGTCTTGGAAAAGGTTTGCCTACTAAAAGGCTTTGCCTAAAGATTGACATATCCCTTCTTGTCGGGACTAGTTGAAGACTCGATCGTTCTGTAGATCGGTCTTGGAAAAGGTTTGCCTAGCTCTAGGTTCACCTGAGGGCTATTATGGGATTTAGGGGTTACCTGAAATCTCGCAGAAGGCCGAGTTGTCCTTTCGACATGCGAGGTACCTTTCTGGGATCTGGGGACGCCAATTATCATGCAGAAAGCTGAAACCTGCAAACTTTTCATTAAAAAGGTATCAGTTTGGGACCCGGGTTCTCCAGGGATCCTGCGAAACATGACCCTATGAGCTTTTCTTGACAGAGCAAGGCATCCTTCCGGGATCATGGGTTCTCCACGTCCGATGAGACTGTCTGAATTTTGAAAGGGGTCCTAGGACGAGGGTTCTCCACGTCAAGCTAGGACATTTTCTTTTAAAAGGGTTTTTCTTCCCCACTTTTAGAGATCCCGAAGTTTGTCGGGAATTCAGTTTTCGAAGCAGTGAAAGATTTTATTTTGACAAAGCTTCATTTGGGTCTGTTGAGGTGACATTCTGGGAGCTGGGTTCTCCAGGTATCCTGCAGAAAGTTCAAACCCGTGTGCTCCACTCCACGGAGCAAATGTTTTTCTGGGATTTGGGATTTTCAAGAATCCTGTAGGAAGTTTAAACATGCGTGCTCCTTTCATTAGAGCGAGACATTCTTCTGGATATTTGGGGTCTCCAATGGATCCTACAGAAGTTTGAGCCTGAAAGATTTTTCTTCACCAAGAAAACGTTAGTAATCTTTGGGAAGACCACGGCTGTCCATTTGACAAAAACCGTATGATTTAAGTTTTAGTCGTGAAATGCGCATTTTGATGCTGGAGGTTATCCAAAGCATTCTTGCAACATGCAAATGTGATCACAAATTCCTTGCATGGAAAATCTGGATCAACAGTTTGAAAATTCCAAAAAGAGTTTGTTCAAAACATCAATGAGAATATTTCTCGACGAGGAGGTCTTCTCACCTGTTTTGAGGTAATGATTTTTACAGGGGATGTACTCAATTCCCTACTGACCTGTGCCTAGGTTTTAGGCTCATTCGCAGCGCATACATTTTGATCGGTCGGGAGGTCTTCCACGGGACCGTAATGTTGGGCTTGGATATTGGTTTTCAAGGGGGACCCGCTTTGGAGTCGAGGCCATTGAATGAAAGTCTTCACCATTTGCTCCAGGTTTACAAGTCGAGAACCCTGCAAAATGAGAAAGAAATAGTCTTGCTCGTACTTCTTCGAGCTAAGAAATATGTTAACCCAAGTGTCTTAGTCAGAGAAGACTGTTTCAGGGTTGTAACTTTGGTAGGATTGGGGACCGAAAAAAAGGCTTGTTTTTGGCCCAGAATTCATGAGGGGATTGACGTTGGTGATCATTGCAAACTTGTCACCTATCTTTTCATTCTGTATCTTCAATTTTTGAGGTGTGCAACCGTTTTTGAGGTGTGCACAAATTCCTGAGAAAGCGCCCCTGGCTGCATTAAGAGACTACCAATTCTATCTGCGTCTTTGCTCCGCGCTTGATACCGTTTGAGGAGTAGTTTTTGGAATCTGACTCCTTCTGAATTTTTCTTCTCCTGTTTCTAAACTGGTTTCACTGGTGGGATTGATACAAATTGTTCACCCAGGCATCGGCCTTGCTTTTACCAGGCACTTTGCTTTTTCTTGATGCTGGGGATTTTTCTCATCATCTTTCCCTTTTCATTTTTCTTTTGAAATCCCGCTTTTTTTCTCATCTTTGAGAGGTCGTGTTAGACATGTGACCAAATGTCTAAACACGCTTTAAGCATTAGCCTAGGAATTTCTTTGTAATCCCTAAGTCTCGCACTCCTCCGTTTCTGAAGTGATGATGCATTCGTCTTGGAATGTGCAACGATCACCAACGGGTTTATGAAATAATTTGGCAGGCCCAACTTGGCTGTGCAAAGGGTATGGTGTGTGGGATAGAGAAATGAATACTTCTCGTCATCCTATGGCACTTGGATTACCATATAAACAACACACAAAGATTGATGTTAGTCCGAGCAAGAAAATTTCTAACCATTTTCTCCTGATGCTGCTGGACTCGCCTCCATTTTGCCCCAATGTGGGGTGGTTCTCGACAGGGTTGAGAATGAAAACCGCCGTTCAAAGGGGTTGTCAATGGTCACCTGTAGTGTTTGGGGATATGAAACGAATGCCTCCGTCATCCCAATCTATGTAATTGTTGCGAATAATCCCTACTCCCGTAGGTCCAGATTTTGCTATCTGATCCGCTCTACTCACCTCAGGTGTGTATAGGACGTGTTTGGACTAGGCTTTGCCTCTCGTCTTTTGAGAAAACGTCCTTTTGAAAGTTTTGAACAACTTTTCTTGGTTGGAGAAAATCTCCTTTCGAATGATTTGAAAACCTCTTGCTGAAAATGCTCATTATCACTCTTTTACTCATTTTTGTTAAGGCTAGACATTTCGAATACGGACCTTGGGGGTTTTACAGGGTCCTAGAGACTTCTGAACTCAAACGAGTTACGGTAATCCCTTTTTCCTGTAAATTTGACGATGACCTCGGCTCATTGCAGTCGCAGCTCCTATTTCCACGTATCCTCGTCAAGGGTCTGGTCCTTGAATCTCTCATCAATCCTGCGAATGTGAAAGATGCGCATGTATGTATGGAATGCATGAAATGCGTGCCGTGGTCCTATAGCGACTCAGATCATTAAGAAGATAGTCAAATCGGCTTCTGATTCTATTTCAAGGATAGTACTTCTTGACCGCATCGGCGTTTACGGGGTATCCCAGTTCTTTCCCGTCTGAATTCACAAGTATCAAGGCTCCTCCTATCAGGACCTTTTTTACAACATACGGGCCCTCGTAGTTCGGAGTGAACTTGCCCCCAGGATGAGTCCCGTTTGGCAGTGTCTTCTTCACCACAAGGTCTTCGACTTCAAAATGCCTGGGCTTGACCTTCCGGTTGAACGACTTGGCCACCCTTTTCTGGTAACTTTGGCCGTGGCAGATCGCCCTCAGGCGCCTCTCATCAATGAAACTGAGCTGTTCATATCTGTGTCGTACCCACTCAGCCTCAGAAAGCTTGACCTCCGATAGGATTCGCAATGATGGAATTTCCATTTCCACAGGCAGGACCGCCTCCATGCCGTAAACGAGGGAGTAGGGAGTTGCCCCAGTTGAAGTCCGAATCGACGTCCGATATGCCATTAATGCATAGGGTAACCTCTCATGCCAATCTCTGTAATTCTCGGCAGTCTTTGCCAGAATTTTCTTGATGTTCTTGTTCGCCGCTTCCACTGCTCCGTTCATTTGCGGGCGATATGGGGATGAGTTGAGATGTCGGATATTGAAGTCATTCAGCAGGTCGTCGACCACCTTGTTATTCAAATTAGACCCATTGTCTGTGATGATCGCTTGAGGAGACCCATATCGAGAGATTATGTCCCTCTTAATGAATCTTGCTACGTTCTTTGCAGAGACGTTTGTGTATGAACTGGCCTCAATCCACTTGGAGAAGTAATCGATCGCTACTAGGATGAAGCGATGACCATTGGAGGCGGCAGGGTTTATTGGCCCGATCATGTCTATCCCCCACATGGAGAATGGCCAAGCTTCTGACATTTGATGGAGTTCATTCGGAGGCGCATTGATCCGGTCTCCGTACACCTGACATTGATGACAAGATCTGACATGTTGATTGCAGTCCGACTCCATGGTCATCCAAAAGTAACCAAGTCGCATGATCTTCCTTGCAAGGAGATGGCCGTTCATATGTGGACCGCATACTCCATCGTGTATTTCTTTCATGAGCAAGTTTGCCTCCTTAGCGTCTACGCATCTCAACAGAATTGAATCGAATGACCTTTTGTACAAGGTCTGACCGCTCAAAAAGAACTTGGTGGCCATCTTAACTATGTATCTCTTATCAACCCCTCGACTTCCTTCGGGAAACGTTCCTTTTAAGAGATAGTTTCTAATGTCATGGTACCACGGTTCACCGTCAAATTCCTCCTCGATCGCCATACAATGGGCCGGTTGCCTGATCACGTCTATCCTCAGGGGCTCGACGTTAAGCCCGCCTGCTACTTGCAACATAGAGGATAACGTGGCCAAAGCGTCCGCAAAATGGTTTTGCGTCCTTGGCAGATATTCAAAAGTGATTTCCTCGAACCCTAGAGCTAGCTCCTTCAGCAACTCATGATAAGGAATAAGCTTGGAGTCTCTTGTCTTCCACTCCCCTTGAGTTTGGAGAATGATAAGCATGGAATCCCCATAGACTTGTAATCTTCGCACCTTCATGGAGGCAGCTAGTTGCAAGCCGAGAATACATGCCTCGTATTCCGATATATTGTTGGTGCATGGAAATATCAATTTGGCAGAGACGGGATAATGTTGTCCTTCTGGGGATACCAGTACCGCCCCAGTGCCGGCTCCTGATAGGTTGACCGCGCCATCGAAATACATGACCCATTTGACTTCTGATAGCATCAAGACTTGGCCTTTGATTTGAGCTGCCTTCAGGGCTGCCCCTGCATGGGGGTCTTCGGCTAGCATATCCGCTATAGCTCTTCCCTTAACAGACTTTTGGGATGAACTTTTTATGTCAAACTCGGATAACATAACTTGCCATTTAGCCAACTTTCCGATTAGAGTCGGCTTCTCTAACAGGTATTTGATTGGATCGCTCTCTGTCACCAACTGTATGTGATGGTGTAAGGTGTATTGCCTCAACCTGCGAAGCACCCAGACTGCTGCGGCGCACGTCCTTTCCACGGGGGAGTAATTCATCTCGGACGAGGTGAATTTTTTACTCAGATAGTATATGGCCCTTTCCTTGCCATCTTCCGGACTGGTCTGTGCCAGTAGAGCTCCCAGCGACTCTTGATGAACAGTCAAGTATAGAGTCAACGGATGTCCCGGAGTCGGGGGTACCAGAATCGGTGGGGAGGTCAAGTATTCCTTAATCCTCTGTAGTGCCTGATGACATTCCGCATCCCAAGTTACCTTGGCGCCCTTCTTTAAGAGCTGGAAGAATGGCTTAGCCGTGTCTGTCAGTTGGCATATAAACCTGGCGATATAGTTCAATCGCCCCAAAAGGCTTCTAATTTCTTTCACCGTCGACGGGGTTGCTATGTCGTTTATAGCTTGGATTTTAGAAGGATCAAGCTCGATGCCCCTATGACTGACTATGAATCCCAGTAGCTTTCCAGACTTTGCCCCGAATATGCACTTATTAGGGTTCAGCCTTAGCCTATACTTCCGCAAACGCTCAAACAGCTTCTTTAATACCTGAACATGGTCTTGTCCTGGTCTGGATTTGGCGATCATGTCGTCGACATATACTTCGATTTCTTTGTGGATCATATCATGGAACAAGGTTACCATGGCCTTTTGGTACGTTGCCCCGGCATTCCTCAACCCAAAAGGCATGACTTTGTAACAGAAATTTCCCCATGGGGTTGTGAACGCGGTTTTAGCCTGATCCTCCTTCTTCATGAGTATCTGATTGTAACCAGAGAATCCATCCATGAACGAGAACAGTTCATATCCCGCTGTACTGTCTACTAAGACGTCTATGTGGGGAAGCGGGAAGTCATCCTTCGGGCTCGCCTTGTTCAGGTCCCGATAGTCTACGCAAATACGGATCCTTCCATCCTTTTTCATCACCGGGACAATGTTGGCGATCCAATCAGAATACGGAATTGCCTCAATAAAACCCACCCTTAAAAGTTTCATCACTTCTTCTTTGATTCTATCAGACAGCTCTGATTTCATCCTTCTGCTTCCCTGTTTTACGGGCTTGAAACCGGGATTGATGGGCAATGCATGCTCTACGATACTAGGATCTAGGCCTGGCATGTCCGCGTATGACCACGCGAAGATATCCTGATATTCTCTCAGCAGTTTGGTGATTCTGGCCGCCTCCATTTGAGATAGGTGTCCCCCGATCTTTACTTCTTTGACATTTTCTGAGTCTCCCAAGTTAACGGTCAATGGCTCCTCAGTGGTGGGAGGCATGGATTCTTCGAAAGCAATGCACTCTCTCTGGATGGCCCTCTGACCCTCATCTTCAACATCTTCAATATCACAAGAAGAATCTTCCTGATGATCTGAGTCGTCTAATAACCTGGTATGCATGTTCGAGATGATATGCCTGAAATGTCATGAGAATGGTTAGTTCATCCGATTCGTACGAACAAAACTCAAGAAAAATCTTTTTTTTTTTAAATAAAATGAGGAATGCCGAAAGACGGGACCAATCCTCGTATCCCCAGATACTATCGATCTCTGAAACTCACTTGAAAATCAGGGGACATAAGGTGAATCGGGCCTCAAGCCTCAAGCCAAGGAGGCGATCATCATAGGGCCGATCTGTTACCCCATGTGCCCTTAATAAAACCCGAGATGTTTTGCAAAATGGACCGTGTTACAAAGCGTGCCAATTGGACCCACGGTCGGAGATTTGAGAGGCATTATCCGCCCACACCGGAAGTAGAAGGGGAAATGACTAGACTGAATTGAAATGCAACACAAGTAATAAAGCGAAATGCTGAAAGTGAAAGAGAGGTCTCTTTACTCAGTGACGTCATTGTTTGCACCGAGTCAGTCAATGATGACATTCACAGTGTCTTCCAGGAAAGGATTCTCCAGATCAGGATCGATCTCGTCCAGCGCAACTTCGTCTGCCAGCCACTTGGAGGCCTTGGAGAAATACTGCTCAAGCTCGTTGCCAAACGCCTTAGCTTTGCCTTTCCAAGCACTTGAGCCAATGAACGAACCGTTTCGTCCTCCTCTGCGTCCGTTGCTTCTTTGATTCTCACCTCTGTTTCGGCCGGAGCCTCTACCTCCAGTACGGCGCCAATTTCGCTCGCCAACATATCCTAAGCCAGCCCTGCCTTCGTTCGAGTTCAGCTTTAAAGGTGCTCGGATTCCCTGGTTATGTTTACCTAAACCGCCTCCTGGAGCGAATCCATAGGATAACAGCATCTTTCCTGGCAGAAGGTCATACTGAGAGAGGGCAGGGACTCTTAGCTTGGTCCCTACGGGCGTATGGACGGCTGCCACCAGATCAAGGGAATGGAAACTCGCTTCTTCTTTCCCTTCCGGTTCCACATGCGGAACAGCACTATTCTGGTATGTCATGAGATCCACTTCACCGTGCACAGTGATTACTTTGTTGTTAACTACAAAGCGGACCTTCTGATGTAGACTGGACGGTACAGCTCCAGCTATATGGATCCACGGTCTTCCGAGGAGGAATCCGAAGGCACTCGGTAAATCCATCACCTGAAACCCGATGGAAAAACTGGTTGGGCCTATGAAAACATCCAGTTCGATTTCCCCGACTACGGTCTTCCTCGTTCCGTCAAAGGCTCTAATACTGGCTTTAGAGGTTCTGATCAGTTCTTCATTCACGCCCAGATTCCTCAAAGTGGCCAAAGGGCAGATGTTAAAAGCCGAGCCATTATCAACCAATACATGAGATACTTGCTTGCCGTGGCATTTCACTGTTATATACAGTGCCTTATTATGCGCCCGTCCTTCCATCGGGAAATCCTCGTCGGAGAAACTTATCTGATCCTTCAGTAAGATAGCACCTACGAAATTTTCCAATTGCACCTCATTAATGGATTCGGGCACGTGCACCTCGTTCAGGACTTTCATAAGTGCGTCCTTGTGCTTTTCAGAATTTAAGAACAGATCCAGTAGGGAGATCTGGGCTGGCATCTTCCGCAACTGCTCTATGACCTCGAACTCGCTGGTTCTAACGATAGACAACAGTTTCTCGGCGTCTTCTTTAGACACTTCTCTTTTCTCTGACTCACCCTCTCGTGGTGCGTAGAATCTTCCCGATCGCATCACGGCGCTGATCTTATCTGTCCCATAATCCCAATGGGCTTCCTTAGGGTTGTAGTCGTCTACAGGGGGAATTTTTATTATTACCGGTGACATCCTTCTAATTCCCACACTCGATTCATCATCAGCTTCATCGTCAGCGAGGCGGATTACAACTGGCTTAGGCGGGTAGTCACCATCTCCCTTCCAATTGTCAATTCTATTTAGGTTGATGATGAGAGGCTTAGTACTTCCCACCATTCCAACTAGATCGTTGAGCTCCTTTGAATTAAACCTCCTCAATGATTCACCCTGCGAACCCTTGGCCAGTGACCTATCCCAGAGAGCCCCGGCATTTTTCGCGTCGGCATACGTACCTCCTTTGAGATATCCCTTTTTGGGATACCTTTTATGTTCGGGTTTGCCAATCACTTTCATACTCAATGGCTTCGTTAGATACATTATCCCATTCCCCTTTAAGATATCTCCTTTGCTTCGGCCGGTTGGAATAACTGTCAGAGCCACACGATACTTGCCCGTACCCGTTCCAAATCCAAGGTGATTCTCTTCTTCGTCCTCAAAGATCACCCCTACAACTTGATGATCCGGGAGTGGGTTCTGCTGTACGTTCGGCTCCATTTTGTCGAATTCGAGAATACGACTATCGATGAGAGCTTGCACCTTGCACTTCAGAATAAAGCAGTTATCCACGTTGTGGCCCTTCTCTCCCATGTGATAGACACATGACTGACTCTCGTCATAACCATTAAACTTCACCGGATTTGGCCTTGGGGGCTCTTTAGCGACCAGGCGCTCCTCTAGCAACATGGGCAGCAACTTTGATAATGATCTAGGCAAGGGTGTGAACTGCTTGGGGGGTAATTTCTTCTTTGGCTCAAATTGCTTCTGTGCTGACCACGATGAGCCTCCTTGGGCTGGGCTTGAATTGGAGAACTGTTTGGGCCTAGGCGGATTCGGTACAAAGGCCACGTCGATCCCGGCTTCCCTCTCCTTCCGAGCCGGATACTGACGCCTTGTCACTATCTCTGGCGCCTTTCTCTCTCTCACCGCCCACTCCAATCTTTCAGCAACTTTGATCAGATGCGTGAATGTCTGACAGCCCGACGTGTTCAACTTGTCGAAATACTCATAGGGTAGTGCCTTCAAGAATAGGTCAACCAGCTCGTCTTCCGGAATAGACGGTTTGACTTGTGTGGCTATGGCACGCCACCTTTGAGCGTAGGTGCGAATTGTCTCACTCTTCCCTTTCATAGTCCTCAGCAAATCCTCTCTAGAAGGTGCCGCAGCGGTGTTGAACTTATATTGGCGTAAAAAATCTTCCGCCAGGTCCTCCCAACCGTCATAATCTTCCAAATCCACTTCAATAAACCAAGCTAGTGCCACTCCCGACAAACTTTCTTGAAAGGTATTCATCAGCAAGGGGACGTAGTCAGAGTAGTGCGCCATTTTGCGTAGGTAATATTTCAGGTGAGCTCGGGGACAGCCTGTCCCATTATATTTCCTGATGAAGTCGGGCTCTTTGTAATCTGGTGGCGCTTCTATCTTCGCGAATGGCGACATCTTATCGAACCTGGCCAACTCATATCCTTGGCTGCTCAGGCACTCTTCAATTTTTGCTAGCCTCCTTGCACCTTCTTCAGTCTTGCCGACGGGTTTCTCCTTTTTATCTCCCTCTAGGCTAATGATCACGGGTGCAACCTTCGGTGGTGCGTCAGCCATTGGCACTTGGTTAACCTTTTCGGTCATGTTTTCCTCTGGAATTTGCGTCGCATCTGAAGCAACGGATGCCGAAGGACGCGCAGCTTGGTTAAGGTCCGGTACCGGTACGGCGTTCCTCTCTTGTGCAGCTACCATCATGGCTTTCATTTCGGCCAGCATAGCGGCCATTGACGTCATTTGGCCTTCCAAGTTATCCACTCGGGACCCCAACTCCTCTTGCTCCATTCTGACTCGACGACGAGTTCTAATATGAGCTCTTCTAGGTTCCGTGATTAGAGACTACCTGTCCGAAAGACCAAAAATTAGATTTACGTTGATGGAAAAGCAGTCACAGGGTGTGTGATTCCTTGGTAACATGTTCATGAACAACAATCACCATGCCATTTGGGCAACGAGTAATCCACGACAATCAAGATTGGAGTTTTCAAAGGATGTTTTAATGCATAAGCCAAAATGTTCATTACAAATAAAAGGGCTCTTAGAAGAGCTTGATGAGAATGCGATAACGACATTTCGACATCCTAGGCTTGATGGGAAGGATTGCTCCTTCATCACCCCTCGGCGTCATAAAGTCCCTGGCTGTGGACCACTTCGACTTCCTGATAAACTGACGGCCCGACGTCCTCCGGTATGTATGGCTCCACTCCTGGCTGGTATGGGACAATGTACTCGGGGACGTACGGTTCAACCGGCGTCGGTCAAAATCCTCTTGAAGGCTCGGATGTACTCTTCGGAGGCCCGATGTAAGTCCATTTCAGGGTCCAGCTGATCCGGCCACTCCACGTCTTGGGGCGGGGAGTCCTTCAGTACTTGTTCTATGTCATCGATCATGGTTTGGAGGCGCGCCTTGGTTTTTTTGGTAATCGTTCCTTGGGGAACATCGAAGGCGAATTTGTCAGGGAGAACTTGGGGAGGGATTTCCTGCAGCATGCCAAATTGTCTGACAACTCTAATCGGATGATATGATACGGCCCCTGTGAATCCTAAGAGTGGGATCGGTCTCCCACCCTCGGTAGTGATGTGTGCCTTGCACATTTTGGGCCGCCTCAGCCGCCATCGAAGTTGTCCGGGTTCTAGCCTTTTTAGGAGATTGTACCAGCCAATGAAAGAACGATTGGAAATGAGCGATTGACATTTGAGGAAGGACTGGATAGGATGGATATCCTCGTCGATTCGGGTGCAGCCCACATGAAGATTGAGCATTTTAAGGTGAGAGGTGATCCACATGAAGAGGAGACCATTGGAGGCTTGAAAGATAGTCTTCCGAGAGGACTGGGAATGGTCTAGAGCAGCTTGGTAGCGATTCAGGGATAGGAAAGTCTCTGCGAGGATCATATGCGAGTAGTCTAAACGGTCGCATGCCTGGTAGACTATGTGGACGATGGAAGGATTGAATGTGGTTCTGGATGTAGGGAACAGTACGAACCCAAAGAACGCTAGGATGAAGATCATTCCCGACTTATGGCCAGTGTCAATAGGCAGATTCGAGTAGTTGTCAAATAGGAATGAGAATGGGAATCTACCGGAGTTAGATTTGAGAATCTTTTCAATCTCGTTGGTCTTGAGACGAAGGAATTTGGATAGCAGTTTGGACGGGTTAAGGCCTAAAGGAGGACGAGCTGATTGTTCTTGGAATTTGACTCCGATGACGGCTGTGTACTCCTCCAGTGTGGGCGTGATCTCTAAGCCCTCGAAGTTAAACGTCAGCGTAGTTGGATCCCAGTATCGTGCCAACGCTTGTATGAGTGCTGGTTGATATCTGATTTTGACAAGATCCACGAGGTGCCCCAGTCTTTGCTTGACATAAGTCTGGTTGGTCTCGTTGAGGCGCCCCCACCACATTTGTAGCTCCTTATGCGGGACCGGGATGATTTGGATGTCACCTCTCCCCATCAAGTCTAGAATATGAGAATGTGATTTTAATTATCCATGGATTACTCGGGCATTAGATTCGTTCAAATCATTATTTACCCTAGACGTGAAGAAGGTTGGGCTCCCCGTTTGGATAAAAGGAATACCAAATTGGGGTTCCAATGCTAACCCCATCAGAGGGTATGATGAAACGGACGAAAATAATGATGCCGTGCAGATGATATGCTTACGCATGGCGTGAACTGATTCAATCACATGTCGCGTGTGTCATGAAATGAGAATTAGATCCTCGCACTTGTGTCGAACAAACAAGACGCGAGTTCTAACTAAGATTTCAAATGGCAGCGACATACGATTGGACCAGGGAAGTCTGAATGGTTGGGTGGAATTCCAATGTCGCGTTCCGGTATCAAGACGCCTATGACTTGGGAATTAAAGCGCGAGGGATAGGAGGGAGATCCACAGGCGGATGCCCTTTACAGACTCAAAAGACCGACTAACTTTCGAAGACATAGCCGAAAAGCAACCCTAAAGAACCTAAGGTGATGCCCCAAATCGGATCGTCAGATGATGTCGGTTGCCCCTGCTGTCCTGCCTAGATCGGGTCCTCTTCCTCATCGGATGGAAAGACCACAGGGTGGGTAGGTGACGCATGTCCTCCAGTAGACTCTTCTCCGTCTGACAAAATCTCGATAACATCTGGAGGGGGCGCTGGTATCGCTCCTATCCTGCTGAACACGTCCCTGAGTTTCAGATAAATATTCCACATCTTTTCCCTGTCAAGCTCGAACTTGTGTGCGCGCTCGAGTTGTTCCGCGGACTTGGTGTAAAAACAATTCGTTCCTCGGATAAGGTTGCGTCCCGTAAGTGCCCTTCCTTGGATGAAACGAAAGGAGTGGAACCCATTGAACGTCTCGGTGGCTTCGTGTCGGACGACGCGTCGCTCGTATTGGAATACCTCTAGGACCTTGGGCCGATTTGGGGAAACCATCTCTATTTTATATGTACTGTAAAATGGAATTTAGACTCAACCATTCAAACTTGATGAGTGCAGCATGCTATGCAAGAAGTAAAAGACAGCAAGTGGTCCTAATAATAATGAAAAGATTTTACCAGAAGAGATATCCAAAGATTTTTTGGTTTTAGGTATACCAACCATCCATATACATGCGCATGAGACAAGTGAGGCTTGATCTAAAAATCAAAGGCTTAGGTGAGGAACCTAGAGGCTTCCCTCTATCCGAGTCGATAAATTCGTCCATGAGTGCAATCCACAACAAATGGATAAAAGTCTCGACTTGGATAGTGAGTGGGATCGAATATGGTCGACCCCAGCGCAATCCACGCTAGGGCGTTGCATATCGATCCCTGATCTACGGCAACCTGAAAAGGTGATTTCGCGGCCTGGGTTTGGGCGCTTTGTGCAAAGTGTCGTGATCCTCAAATATGCAGTGAATCATGCGCAACAATTTATATATCAATCAGCGCTTCAAATCATCCATATAGCATACATTCCTACGTCCATCCTGCATAAGACAATGTTAATCACAGACTACTCCCCATATCACTCCAATCTGCAAAAATATATAACACCTATCGTGAGCGGACTTACCTCACCTTCAAGAGCGCCTGCATGGTTAGAAAAATCAATCAACATTTTAATTACGACCTAAGTCCACTTGAGGTCCAGAACAAAGTGTTCTAGAACAACCTCCCCAGCGGAGTCGCCAGCTGTCGCGACCCGTCCGAAATCGGACGCGGCTAATGGATTACCGATCGCGGGCCCCCACTCTGAAATGTGGATCGCGGGCCTTAGATCGGCGCGGGCCCTCCCAGGCCCATACCAAATCGCGGCGGAGGTATATCTTTAAGGGATTCGACGATAAGAGTCGATCGCTTTCGACCTTCAGTGTGGTCGTGGTGGCATGTGCAACTTGTGCATGCATTTGGAGTCGCCACAGGTCTTTCTTGGAGGGTAGACCGGAAACCTTACTGACCGATTGGGAGAGATCGATCAGTTTTGCGGAACTAGAGATTTTGGGTTCGGGGACTTGGTTACGTCGGTGTCATTACCAACGCCCTTTCGGTACCTAACGCGAGTGATTTTCTTAACTAAGAGTTCATGCAGGCGCAATTTCAGGTGAGATAGGTATGGTTCGGGTTTCATGCAGATTGGAAGACTGGTCCTATCAAATCACAGTCAACATAATGAAAGCGCAAGTCAAGTGCATAAATAAATCATGTCAATGCACATCAATTTCAATCATTGGCCTCCTAGTATAGCCATAAGGGCTTAGGGAAGATGTGATTTAGGGCTAGGGGTAAAATGGGAAGATTCGGGGACAATTAGCCCGAAGGGCAAAATCGTCATTTTTTGGAAGGTTTGGATACCTAATTACCCAAAATATTCCATGGCCAGTTGATTGTGGCCATTTCCCATTTTTTAGAATTTTTTGGAATTTCTTGATTTTTCTTCAATTTTTGAAAGACGACTCGCCCAAAGGACGAAATCGTCATTTTTAAGAAGGTTCGGGGTTAAAAACACCTAGGATGTGCCTTGGCCAGTTGTTCGTGGCCATTTCCTATTTTTTGGGATTTTCCTGGATTTTTAGAATTTTTTGGAAAACGGTTTGCCGGAAGGGCAAAACCGTCATTTCTGAAAAGATCGGGGGTCGAAAGACCCGAAACAGGTCGTGGCCAGTTGAATGTGGCCATTTCCTATTTTCTGGAATTTTTTTATAATTTTTCTGAATTTTCCGAATTTTTTGAATTTTTTATGAATTTTCTATTTTTTATTGATTTTTTGAATTTTTTATTATTTTTTATTATTTTCTGAATTTTTTAATATTTAAAAATATTTTCCGGGCCGGGTCAAACCCGGCCCACGCCTCTCGGGCGCCCGGCCCGACCCTAGGGGTCGACACCGGCCTAAAACGACACCGTTTTATTTTTTAAACATTTTTTACATTTTTTTAACAATTTTTTTGATTTTTTAACTATTTTATTTAATTATCCAAAAATTCCGCGGATCCGACGGCTCTCATTGCGCCACGTGGCCTCATCCTGTGCGTCCGATCTTCCACTAGATCGGACGATCCACAGAGAGCCACGTGGCTCAACCAAAACCATCGGATCAAAAATTAATTTATTTTCCTTTTAAGAAATCCGCCGGATCGAACGCCCCACGTTGTGCCACGTGGCCGCTCTTGGTGCGTCCGATCTTGGACAAGATCGGACGATCCACAGGCTGCCGCTTGGCACATTCGTAGCCGTTGGATCGATTTTTAATTAATTATCAGAAAATCATTTATTATTATTTGAAAATCATTTTTTAATTTTCCAAAAGTACAGGATCGCGACACGTGTCGCGATCCGGACCGTCCGTTCGGTCTTGGTTTGCAAATCAACGGACCGGTCCCACCCGGCTGACGTGGCGCCTACGTGGCACGCCACGTCAGCCGTTGACCGGTTGACCACCGGCGATAGCCGCCGGAGAAGATGATGAATAGTGACTATTCCGGCGGCTATCGCCGGAATTTTCGCCGGAGGCCCCAAATCTTACCCGAAACTCAGTGTTTTTCCCTTATTCCTTCGGCATTTGACTCCCCTAACCACCCAAATTAGTGTACGACTAAAACATGGCATCGAACATCGTCAAGAAGCCCCGAATGGACGGCCACCGAACCGACTCCGGCGAGGTGGATTCGCAGAAAAATTTTGAGCTTTAAAATCAATTCTGGACGTCAACATGGCATACACGGGAGTCAAGGAGACCTGCATACGGTCGCTTGAGGCTCGGTGACCGCCGAAATCCCCCGGTCGAGCTCCCGGCTTGGGCCGCGGCCGGCGAAGCTCGAACCGCCGCCTTCGGCGGTTCCCGACGCAAAAATAGCGGACAATGGAGTGGAGGATCGATGATAGAACAATTTCTAAACTAGATTCGCATGAAATGAAGCTTGGCAAGGCATGGCCGAGGCCCACAAAATACATAGCTCGCTTGGGCAATTTATCGAGCACATGGTGTGCGACCGTGGAGTTAGAGCTTAGAGGGGCTACCGACCTGGTGGTGGCTTGTCGACGGCGGCCGAAGCTTCAACGGTGATCAGTGAGGTTAGCTCGAGGTCCAGGAAGGTCGCTCCAACGCCGGTCTCTGTCCAAAAAATCCCCTACCTCTCGGCCTCACTCTCCCCTTTAAACCCGAGCCAGCCTCTACCCCGGTGGCCGACCGCCCGCCTCGACGCCCGCTCATTCTGCCAAAACGCGAATATTCCTCTGCTCGCTGCCTCCCACGCTCGGTTGCCCTTTTTTTCTTCCCCAAAACCGCGCCCCATCTTCCCCTGTTTTTTATCCTTCTCGGCCAAGTGGTCTGCAACAATGTTGCAGACCCGGTCGGACCGGGTCGGGTCGGGTCGGACCCGACCGACCCGGTTCGACCAATTCTTTCAAATCGGACCCCAAATTGACCTATTTTCGTGAAATTGACGGCATAATCGGACTCCTTGACACATTTTCTATCAAATAAGGGTATTTTCACGAATCGATTGATTGAAATTTTATGAAAACCCCAAATTGTCCCTAGGATCCGAAAATGAATTCCACCAAATCGAAGGTCCAAACGATCGAATTATTCAAAATTGAGCCCACCAATGGATTAAGCATGATGAAAACTATAGGGTAGAGGTGTTTGATTTTAATGGGTGTGCCCGTGTGAAATTTAATTTCAAAAATTGTAAAACCGGGGACTAAATTGAAAGATTTTTATGCAATTAAGCCCTTTTGGTTAAAATTGATCAAATTGGAGGGCCAATTGACCCAATTGCATTTCAATACTCTAGAATCCAATGTCATAGCTTATAAAAACCGAGAATTGAAAATTAAAAGACTCGAAAATGATTTTTTAGGCCCGGTTCGGGATTATGTTTGTGAAGGAACCCCATGAACCAAGCCAAATTTCCCTAATAAAAAGTGAAAATATTACAGAGGAAATTAAAATAAAATTTCTGAATATTTTTGTGTAATTTTCTGACCACGAATGGTATTTTTCCTGATTTTTTGGGTATTTTTATAATTAAATAAATTCCAAAAAATATTAAAAAATTCAAAAAATATTTTTTGTTCAAAATTGGTTCCCAAGGCTAGGCTAAGGCTTCCAAAGTTGATTTTGCAATTTTTTGACCTTTTTTGCTATTTTTAGTTAATTTTAGAAATAAAAACTATAATAACGGATGGTCAAAAATCAGGGTGTCAACACTTTGGCCGATCGCAGCACTTCGATGACCGGCTAAAGAAAGAAAGAATGGATGAAAAAAGAAAAGAGAAACACAAAATAAAAAAAATTAGAACAAAGTATTAAATTATCATACAAAATTATCCACGTTGGCACTGATCGCACCACGCTATCAATTTCTTATAAAATTGAGCGGTTGAACTGAATTGGCATATATACAAAATGTTTCGAACTTAATTAACAAAAAAATAAATAAATATAGTTTTGAACTGATTTGACACAATTGTAATAATTTATGATTTTTTTTAGCAATTTTCCTTTTAAAATTCCTTAGCCTAATAATACAATTCTTATATGGTATTTGCAGTTCCGCATTTTTGGAATCCTATTAAATGGTTAATGACTTTTTTTCCTTCCGATCTTGCCCTCACTGATGTTTTCGTTTTCCATTTTTACCAAGCTAAAACAGATCTTGGCTGAGATTCGCGAAGGAGGTCAAGGGTAATGACGGAGGGCCGCCTTGGTGTCGCGCGACCAATGGTGCCACTTGCGTAGGGTTGCACGACCCCGACGACCATTGCCCAAGCTGTTCGCCGACACCTGAACTCTAAATCTGGGTCAACTGAGGTCGCACGACCTCGACATTGGCTGGCTCGGGATTGCAACCTCAATGGTGCTCACTTAGGGTCATGCGAACTCGATTGCCTTTGCCGAGGCTGTCCACCGACGCTCAATCTCCATATCTATGTTGCTTGAGGTTACGCGACCTCGGCGTTCACTCAACTGACATAGCACGACCATGGTGGCGCTCACCTAGATTGTCCTTCAACGTTCCATCTCTGGGTTTGGGTCGCTTGAGGTCGCACGACCTCATGTTACCTTGCCTGGGGTTGTGAGATTTTGCCTTCGCCTTGCCTGCGTACACGCGACATCAGGGATGGGCCATTGCTTAAGACGTCAAGGGTTTGCCTGAGCTCATCTTTGGTTCCTCAAAAAAAAAAAAACAATAGCACTAAAGTCCTTTGTAAGGCTTTGGGCAAATGCTCTCCCAAATACCCCCCACCCAAAGGTGTTTGATAACTGAATTGTTAGAGTAAGCCCCTTATTTTCAAGTCTATCATTCGGTCGCGATACCGAAGGAATTGAGCTTAGGTGCGTGGGCAGGCTATATTGACACGGTTAGAGTCAAGGACTTAGCCATGCGTACCAAGTTCTGTAATGTTTTCATAATGTGTGCTTATATTAATTGAGATTGTAATTGCCACTTTACATGATTAATTTACTGTCCACGGGGTTGGTCTAATAAGGTAAGATGTAAGGATTCTTAACCAGTCTGATATGAGCTTGGCATTGTGTGGGCTGAGTTGAGCTTGGCCCATGATGAGAGGGGGTCTGACTGAAAACTCTATAAATAGTGCTCTCCTCTAACCCTAACGAACTCATAACAATCTCACGTAGTGGACGCATACGGATTGGCATTGTTGATGGGCTATCTCATTAAGCCAGGGATACATAGGGTCATAGAGGAGAAGACTTGAGTATCAGATCATCGCTATTCCGCCTAAAGTGACGATTGATTTCAAATCCTAGCTATGTAGATCCTGGGATTGTCGCAGTAAAGTTTATAGTGGCTTACATGTGGTATTAGAGCTTCCATAGTGTAGATTTGAAACTATTGGTTTTTGCCCTTTTTCGAAAATTTTAATGGATGAAAATTGTTTTTGATCATATATTTGGGATCGGCTCGTCAAGACGAGCATTTCAAGTGGTAGTGCGCCTCTTGAGGAGGCTTCATGCGGCCTCACGCGCGCCATGCGCCTCTAGGCGATCGAAGCGCGTGTTGCGCCAGCCCACCACGTGGTAGACGCTGCCTTGCGCGAACGCGCCATGTGGCGTACATGATGTAACCAACTTTGGGTTAGACCCGGTCGACCCGTTGATCGACCCTCTTTAGGGGTTGACCATTGATCGGTTTGACCGGTGAGCGATTGGACCGGGTCGATCGGACTGGCCATTTAGCCGGATTCAAAGCTGGCACGTGCAAGGCACGTACGTGCCGCTTCTTCAAATGCCGCGTATGGGCACGTTCGAACTCCGTTTTGGGAGATCTTGGTACCGACGTGCTCGTATGAAGATTATCTACATTGTGGTATATTTATTTTAAATGTTTGGTATTTTTAAGATAGAAAAATGTATAAAAATCATATATTCGTGTACTTTTAGGGGTATTTTTGGGCATTTTTTTTTGTATTTCCATATAATTTCGAAAATAGTAAGGCTAGCTTATAATTATATGATCATATAAAGGATGTGTAGAGTGTTTTTAATTATTGGCATGTATAATATTTAACATGCATCAATGAATGGAGAAATGGTAAAGGCATTGCTTGTGATTTTAGGAAAAAGTGCCCCTATAATCAAGTCTAAAATCACATGTATATGGTAAATGTGAGACATGAAGTTTATATCCATGATATGAGAGAGTTTCAAAGATTCAATTGGGTAGTGGCCTCCAAAGTGGCATACTTGATTGAGTTTGAGAAATATCAGTCTCATATTATGGTGGAATGTCGCTTGTGTTAATGCGTGGTCATACTCTCAAAGGAGATGATTGTGTATTGGTTCACAGAGGGATACATGCACAACTTATGATTGATGATTGATCGATTCTATTGATTCATACACCCAAAAGTAGTGACTTACGAAGATTAGAATATATTCTCATGGCCGCGGGATAAGTACAATACAAGTATCATAACTTTTGTACGGCGTTCACTTAAGTGCCATAATTTTCAAAACATTTACTTGAGTGCCATGTCGGAGCAAAACCATTCATTTGAGTACTATTTTTTCGGAAAAGCTGACGTGAACTTTTTACTATTATTTTATTAATTTCTCAATGCCATGTGGATTTTCTTTACATTTTTTAATATTTTATGAAACCTTTATATATATATATATATATATATTTTTATTGATTTTGATATTTTTATTTTATTTTAATTATTTAATATTAAAAAAAATAAACCCAGGTTTCTTGGTGGTGGCCGGCGAGGTCACCGGCACCATCGACCACCCAGGGGCCAAGGTCGGCTCGCCTTGGGCCGGCGAGGCGAGACGGCCCTTGCCGACGGTCGCCATGGCCTCGGCAGCCGTGAGCGAGGACGCAAAACCCTCGCCAAATCTGTGCGAGGGCCTTATTCCCCCACCAGCTAATGGCCCGAGGGCTATCACCTCGACCTCGCGATGATGGAGCGGATTGAGGTGGGTGTTGACACCTGATTTTTGACCATTTATTATTGTGATTTTTTTCTTTAAAATTAATTTAAAATATCAAAAAAGGTCATAAAATCACAAAATCAACTTTGGAAGCCTTGACCTAGCCTCAGGGACCAATTTTGAACAAAAAATATTTTTTGGTATTTTATAATATTTTTCGAATTTATTTAATTATAAAAATACCCAAAAAATCAGAGAAAATACCATTCATGGTCAGAAAAATATACAAAAATATTCAATAATTTTGTTTTAATTTCCTTTTCAAGTGTGTCACTTAGAATATTGAAAATTCGGCTCGGGTCACTATGTTCCTTCACAAACATAAACCCGAACCGGGCAAAAAAAAATCCTTTTCGAGTCTTGTAATTTTCAATTCTCACTTTTTGTAAGCTATGACATTGGATTCTAAAGTCTTGAAGTGCAATTAGGTCAATTTGCCCTCCAATTTGATCAATTTTAACCAAAAGGGCTTAATTGCATAAAAATCTTTCAATTTAGTCCCCGGTTTCGCAATTCTTGAAATTAAATTTCATACGGGCATACCCATTAAAATTAAACATCTCTACCCTATATTTTTCATCATGAGGAATCCATTGGTGGCCTCAATTTTGACTAATTTTGTCATTTAGGCCCTAGATTGAGCAAAAATCATTTTCGGATCCTAGGGACAATTTGGGGTTTTCACTAAATTCGAATCAATTAATTCACGAAAATACCCCTATTTGATAGAAAACATGTCAAGGAGTCCGATTTTGCCATCAATTTCATGAAAATAGGTCAATTTGGGGCCCAATTCGATCGAATTGGCCGAACCGGGCCGGTCGGGTCAGACCCGACCCGACCCGGTCCGACCGGGTCTGCAACTTAGTTGCAGACCCACGGCGCCGAAAGCCAAAGAAAGGCAGGGGACCTCACCGGCGTTATAAAAAGGGAAGGTGGAGCCGCGGCGTTAAAAAAAAGGGGGAGGACGACAAGGTTGAGTGGGCGACTGAGTGGAGGGGGGGGCCGGCGCCACTCGAAGAGCCGGTCGGCCACGAGAAGGGGGGAGAGTGCTCGGTTCTAAAAAAAATGAGAGGCTTGGCCAAGAGAAAAAAGGGGGGAATCAGGCAGAGACGGAGAGAGGATCAGAGAAGGGGAGAGTAGGCGAGAGAGACAAGAGTTCAAGGAAGTTGGGCTGAGGACGATCGGACCACCTCGAGCCGCCGTCACCGCCGGCGAAGCCAGGTCAGTAGCCATCCCCTGTTTTGCCCCTGTTTTTGCTCTCACGGGCAGAGTGTGTCGGTCCGGCTCAATTCTGATTGAGTCGGACCAAAACTGATAACACCCGGCTGTTCTGAAGAGATGAATGGTAAGTCTAGATGATTGGTGCAGCTCGGTATCCATCGCCGAGCTTCGACGAGTTCATTTTAGCTTTTTTTTGTACACGCCCGCCACCTGTTCGACGAATTGCCACCGATGTCCTCTTGGTCTCCGAGTTCGTTTTGGATCGTTGTCCTCTCCCTCGCGCGATCACTCACTTCAAAATAATTTAAGAGAGTTTCCTTACGCCGGGCTTGTTCATTTATTTGCATTAAAACGCGAGGAAAACTCGGCCCGGAGCTTCGTCGGACTGCGTTCGGATCGGGAGCTCGCTGGAGGAGTTCCGGCGGCCGCCGAGGTCCGAGCAACCTCAGGTAAGTCTTCTCGATCCCTTTAGATGCTGTGTGAAGTGATAAGAGTCAGCTCGGGCACAAAAAATTTTCGGCAGGTACCTCGCCGGAGCCGAGTTCGGGGAAGTCCGTTTCATTTGTTTTCGTCGTGTTCATGGCCGCCTTTCTTGTATTATTTTGGTTCTGAGGCGTTGTGCAATCTAGTGGTGAAATTTGGGCAATTAAATCTAAGGTTTTGGGGGTACCCGCGATTTTCCGGCGACGATTCCGGCGAACTCGCCGGAATTTTCACTATTCCGGCGAGTCGCCGGTCGTCTTCTCCGGCGGGTTGCTAGGCCGTTGACCGGTCAACGGCTGACGTGGCGTGCCACGTCACCAGCCACGTCAACCGGGTGGGGCCGCGGCCTTTTAAATAAAACGCCCAGATCGGACGGTCGTGGCTTCGCCACGTGTCGCGATCTGGGATTTTTGGAAAATAAAAAAAATGATTTTCAGATTAATAAATGATTTTCGGAAAATAAAATTAAAGTCGATCAGAAGGCTGAGATTGTGCCAAGTGGCTTGCTGTGGAACGTCTGATCTTGTTCGAGATCGGACGCACCAGGAGTTGCCACGTCGCACGTTGATAGCCGTCTGATCCGTTGATTTTCGGATAAAATAAAAGAATGATAAAAAAATTAGAAAATTCTCAAAAAATCAAAAACGGCGCCGTTTGGTCCTGGGGAAGGCGGGCCGGGCCTGGGCCATGGGTCCGGGTCGTGGGCCGGGTTCAACCCGGCCCGGATAACAATTTTAAATATTAAAAAATTCAGAAAATAATAAAAAATAATAAAAAAAAATCAAAAATCAATAAAAAAAATAGAAAATCATAAAAAATTCAAAAAAATTCGGAAAATTCAGGAAAATTCAGGAAAATTCTAAAAAATTCCAGAAAATAGGAAATGGCCACATTCAACCGGTCATGACCTGTTTCGGGTCTTTTGACCCTCGAACCTTCCAGAAATGACGGTTTTGCCCTTCCGGCAAACCGTCTTCCAAAAAAAATTCTAAAAAAATCCAAGAAAATCCCTAAAAATAGGAAATGGCCACAACCAACTGGCCAAGACTCATTCCGAGTGTTTTGAACCCCGACCCTTCTTAAAAATGACGATTTCGCCCTTCGGGCGAATCGTCTTCCAAAAATTGTAGAAAATTCAGAAAAATTCTAAAAAAATTCTCAAAAATGGGAAATGGCCACAATCAACTGGCCATGGAATATTTTTGGTAATTCGGTATCCAAACCTCCCAAAAATGACGATTTTGCCCTTCGGGCTAATCGCATCCAAATATTCTCATTTTACCCCCGGTCTGAAATCACACCTTCCCTAAGCCCTTATGGTTATACTAGGAAGCCATTGACTTGAATTGACGTACATTGATATGATTTATTTATGCACTTGACTGCGCTTCCATTAAAATTGATTGTGATTGATAGGAATAGTCTTCCAATCTGCATAGAACCCTGAATCAAGCCTACCTCACCTAAAATCGCGCCTGCGTGAACTCTTAGCCAGGAAAATCACTCGCGTTAGGTACCGAAAGGGCGTTGGTAATGACACCGACGTAACCAAGTCCCCGAACCCAAAATCTCTGGTTCCGCAGAACTGATCGACCTCTCCCAATCGGTCAGTAAGGTTTCCGGTCTACCCTCCAATAAAGACCGATGGCGACTCCAAATGCATGCACAAGTTGCACATGCCACCACGACCACATTGAAGGTCGAAAGCGATCGACTCTTATCGTCGAATCCTTCTGAAAAATACTCCCGCCGCGATTTGGTATGGGCCTGGGAGGGCCCGCGCCGATCCAAAACCCGCTACCTGAGATCGGTAATCCATTAGCCGCGTCCTCTTTCGGACGGGTCGCGACAGCTGGCGACTCCACTGGGTACTTTGTTCTAGAACCTATCGTTCTAGACCTCAAGTGGACTTAGGCCGTAATTAAAACGTTGAGTGATTTTTCTAACCTTGCAGGCGCTCTTGAAGGTGAGGTAAGTCCGCTCATGATAGGGGTTATATGTTTTTGCAGATTGGAGAAATAAGGGGTGTAGTCCGTGATTAACATTGTCTTATGCAGGTTGGGCGTAGGAATGTATGTTGTGTGGATGATTTGAAGTGCTGATTGATAAACTGTTATGCATGAATTGCATTGTGATGATCACAACACGTGGACACACACAACCGCGCCTAAAACCCCGGGCGTCGCCTATAGGAACACAATAGAAGGAATTGAAAATGGAATCTCCGTGAGGAAAAACGCGGGGTAATCCACTTTTCAATTCCGCTCGCTTCGAACTATGGATCGAGTCCCAATGCAACGATAGCTGTGCAATGGAATCGGCTCTTTCTAGAACTCGAAGTGGGAACCTTAACCTTAGGTGTCAAACCCTCTGATTTTTAGAAGTTCACCATAACTTGTCTCATGCGCATGTCTTTGGGCGGTTGGTACACCTAAAACCGCACATAAGTCGACGAGTTTGGTTGGTAAGACTCTTTATACCTCGAATCTATTACAGTTTATATAAATATAGGCATTTCATTCATTGCATTCTGGTGATTAGATTAAATGCCATTTCAAGGATAGATGTGTTTGTTTTTCCCAAACGTCCTTGATAGAAGACGAAGAGGATGATATCCCATGACAAGCACCGAGTGAGCAACAAAGGAGCCTACTATGGACATTATTGAGATATCGTCCAATGAAGATGACGAGTTGGGGCAAGTGATCCGGAAGTCACAGATCGAACTTGGGGCATCCTTAAACGTTAGGATCACATTCCTTTGTTTCATTTTCCATTACTAGTCCTCTTGTATAGGGTTTATTTTTATCGAGGCTTTCTCTATCTCACCCCTTAGAGTGATTGTATTAGGGATCTATTGGTGTATACATTTAGATGGAACTTGGTTGTATTTCTTTTGACAGGTCATGGGAATGTAATAGTGGCATTTTCTCTAATCATCCGAATACTCCCAAGTCAAGTTTATAATTCCTTTAGAGGAAATTAAAATTGGAAATCTTGCACGACCTTTTTGGTCGTATAGGGTAATCCAACCCCAATTTCGCTAGAAGGAATTATACACTTGAATTGGTCCATGCATGTTTTACGTCGCTGGTAATCCACGATAATTGATCGAGAATATCGGCGTTGTTTTGAATTTAATGACGAGATAGATGTCCAAATTACTCTCGTTCTTAACAAAACGGCCTTGATTTGGATGCCGTATCTTCAATTAAATTTAAAACACGTTATTATGCCTCGCACTTTTGAGTAATTCGTTCCTCTCGAAATTGATCAAAAGCGATTATTGTGAATTACATTCCTTTCAATAGTATGCTTTCTTTCGAGGAATATTGATAAAAACTTTTCACGCAAGATTAAAACCCTTGTAAAAGTTCTTGTCCTTATTAATCATGGGCAAGCATAGGATTGAAAGGGGTTTTTGATTTCTTTTTCAAATTATTCCTTCTGATTCTGTCTTTTTATTTGCAGGTAAAAAAATAGGTAATAGAGAGAAATCTTTTCCTGGACAAGTCTAAGGCTATTATCTCATCTGATCATGAGCGAGTTATAAAATCAGGACATATTTGCTCGGCTTATTGATATTATGGTTCGGCTCACCCAAGTTGAAGATGTTCGGATGCTCGAAGAAATGAACCATACAGAAGTTAAAACACACACACAAGAGTTCTCATTTATTTTGCTCAGTGGAGGGTTTTCAAAAGCAGGTCATACAATTCGGGGTAGAAAAGTAAAGCCGAAGTGAGCCCTAATTAACGACACGAAGGAGCCCAACTGACCCTCCATGTTATTAATGCTCTGCTCATACTCCCAACTCCGCATGTCATGGTCGGCAAGCCTGAGGAGAAGACTTTTGCATTCTCCCTTAACTTCGGCGACCTTGGCCTCATGTTCTTCGGCGATTGTTTCCAGGTCTCGAACCAGTCCATTCCCGCGAGCTATGTCCGCGGTTATTTTGTCGAGCCGTTCTTCCTGCCAGTCGCTCTGAAGCCTCAACAGGACATTGCGGCGGTCATGCTCGCCGGTGGTCAGGGATAGGGCCAATTGCTCCACCAGATTTCTCCTCTCGCGAAGCAACGTCGCGACCCGCTCATTAGCAAACTCGACGGCCTTTTTGTAACTATCGGCCAGATAGTTGGTCAGCACCAAATGATCAGATCGATCCTCATAACGAGCTCGCAAGACGCGAGCCACGAGAACCTCCCGATTAGCAGCACGGTAGGCCTCTAAGGAGTGTGCAAAGAGAGTCGGGAAAATTCTATATTCCCTCCCCAGTGTAGTACCTTCGAGAGAAGTAGTATCAAGGTCCTCGAGCAGGACACGGATTTCATCCTCGGTCGCAGAATGATCGGTTATGTGTGCGTAACCGCGACCCAGTAGGTTATAAAGCTTTTCCCACTGGGCCAAGACATCAGTTGAAAAAGTACGTACGGGAGAGGAGGCCATTTGCGTTGGGTTGGCTTGAGAATAAGACGAGGCTAACAGAGAGATTAGAAGGAAGAAGCTGATTATGCGAGAACGTTAACCTTCCATACATTAATTCCTCATTTTATAGCAACTCGAGGATGATGAAGGGTCTCAGTAATAATGCTGGTAGAGCCCAGTTAGGGGGTAAAGCAGGAGGTCCCCTCACGTGAACCATTGGATTCGTCTCGGTCCGCGATTTCCGGCTTATCAATTAAAAGATGTAAAAGATTTGTCGGGATCACCATTATTAGAGTTAGGTGGGAGGTAAGCGCAACTATCGAAAAAAGCCCTAACAGGATTCAGCACTCACATCACGTTGAAAAGCTAAGCGAGAAATTCAAGGTCTTGACGGGGAGCGTTTGCCTAGTGATTTTCTTTCATGCTTGAAGAGCGTCTCCTAAACATACAAAGTCACTCGAAGAAAAATTTATAGGGAGTGAGCATACAGGAGAGAGTAGAGAGCTCTGAGTGGGCAAGAACCAATCAAACATTTCTCAATCCAACATATTTAAGAGGTTACTGTCAGCTGCTAGAGGCGACTGACTCAAAAATCTCAGAAATTGAACTACTGAGTGATCTCGAAGATTCCAAGACCAAGTCTAACACCAAAACCATGGAGCCCAACACTTCTGGCAACGGAAATCAAAATCACGGCGACGACGACAACGACATCCACGATGCTCAACTCGGGAAAAGAAGAGGTCCTCACCAATACTCTCAGGAGGAAACCCAAATGCTGGAAACCCTCTTCAGTAAAAGCCCTCACATGAAAAAGAAGTGGAGAATCGAATTGAGCCGAGAGTTGGGGATTAATCAGTCGAGGATCCAGTTTTGGTTTCAAAATAGGAGATCCAAATCGAAGGCTCAACGCAAACGTCAAGTGGTCGAGATTTTAAAGGAAGAAAACCAAAAGCTGCGAACAGAAAACATGAGGTATGAAGAAGCTCTCAATATTACCGTTTGCCCTCATTGCGATAACCCCATCGCCCTCGGTAAGATATTCCCCGATAAGCCTCACGCAATGATTGAAGACGTTCATTTACCACCATACTCCCTCGGGGCATCTCCTGCTCAACCAGATTTTGCCGGAGTCACGCATGAGCAGGATGATCCTACGAAGACGATACAAATGCCTCCTAGGGGATGGGATTTGCATCGCTTTGATTGAAGCTACAGTTTCAAGGAGCTGGATGTTACCGCCGACCAGCTCAAAGCATATCAGCCTCATGCACAACAATTTTCGATAGGGTCGGGTCCTGCTAGAGATGAGTTAATCAGTCGTCAAGCCATCGATGCAATTTTGGGCCACGATAGGAAGAGGTTCGCTTGGCCCCCTGAACTGCATTTCAGATTCCTAGACGTGGTTCACCAAATGGGGATCGATTGAGCAACTCCGACACGCATATTTAAGGCCATGAGTGTACCGGGGCTTAGTAAGGAACTGGTCAGGAATCACCTTGCTGCCTACAGAAAGCTATTAAAACAGCGCCGAGCAGAGCTAAGCCGAGAGGAATCCGTCTCGAGCTCAAAAGCTAGGGGGGACCGCCATTGTAATGCTCAGGCATCAGGAGGTACCCGGCCAGATTTAAGCATCAATCAAGCTAGCAACCCGACCACCGGCAAACTGAAAGCTGATCAGAATGTCCTTCCGGGCCATTTCAACACTTTTCAAGAGCACGTGTCACAAGTACAGCGAGTGCGCACTCCTCCATTCGAGCAGCAGTCGGCTGGTGCTCTGCCTGCCGCTGGTCAACCCACGACAGACAATTTCTTTGATGATGGGCTCGATGCCTTGTTCAACCAATGGGAAGCTGGCATGCTTGGACAACCATGATCGAGCACCTGACTCGGGGCACGATGGGTTGGTCGCTACGATCACCCATAGAAAGAAGAACATGTTCACGAGTGGATCACTCTTTTTATCCATTGTAAAGTTCCTATGGGAACATTTCTCTTTAATGGCTATAGTTAATTATGTACGAAAACCAACGCTATCGACGAACATCGTCATACTCAGTTGCGATGATCCCTTGTTAGATTAAGTCTGAAACCAGAGACGGTCTTTAAAATTTTGAGTGGCCACGAACTCATTCCTCACCAAGCGCCCGGGATGCTGAAATGAAGAGTAACAGCATGCACAGGGAAAATGCCACTTTCGTTTGAACGATGAAAAAGGGGTTGAGAGAAGATCATAGCGTTAATTCCCTTGGAGCTAAATGAATTAAAAGGAGTCATTAATTGCGGGTCCACTGTTGTTCCCCACGTTCTTGGGCCTAGCAAATCATAAAAGGGCGCCGAAAGATTGTAGACCCACCACTTTGAAGATTGAACTAGGGGACAAGCGCAATACTCGATGAAACCGAATCAATGCAAGAGAGTTTGTAATCCTATCACGAGGAAAAAGAAAGGGGGAATACAGACGAGGAGTAATTGCAGGGTCTCGGGAGGAGCGCTTGCTTGCTGGCCTTCATATGCAGCCTGAAGGATGGTTCTAGGACACGCACAATCACTTGAGAAAATTTCTAGAGTAAACAAACACGTAAGAGCGAATAGAGAAAGCTGAGTGAACTAGATCAGCCCGAGATACTCCGATCCATCATGTTTAAAAGCTATTCCCATCTGCTAGAAACGCCCGACCTGGACATTTCTGAGCACGAACTGCTGGGAGACTTTGAAGATCCTGGAGCTGAATCCTGCCCGAAGGCCATAGAAACTGACTCCTCCAGCGATGAAATTCTAGGTTTCAGCTACGAAGAAGGAGTATACAATGATGACCGGAGTCGGAAAAGGAAGCAACTACAACGCCACACTCCAGGCCAAATCCGAGAGCTCGAAGCTTTCTTCAATGAATGCCCCACTCCAAGCAGACAACAGAAAATGGAGTTGAGCCGAAAGATAGGATTGGAGCTTTCGAAGGTCAAGTTTTGGTTCGCCAACAAACGAACCCGGGTGAAACAGCAATACGCAGACCATGAGTTACTGGTCCTGAAGGAGGAGAATGAGAAGCTTCAAGCTGAAAGCACGAGATATAAGGAAGCTCTGACCAAGGCCACCTGCCTTAATTGCGGTAATCCTGTTGTCCTCGGCGAGGTGTTCCTCGATGAACCATCCCTGTTGACGAACGCTCAGCTGTTACCGTATTCTCCACAACATTTTCCGACACAGCCAGATACCGTTGGAGATCTGCATGAGCAAGTCAACACCATAGGGTCAACACCAACACCCTCTGAGAAGTGGGACCTGAATCATCACAGGTGGAGTTCTCCCAATGACGAACTCGCTGTCGCAGCCAGCCAATCCAAAGTCGGTGAGTCCCTCCCTGGACAACTTTTGAAACGACTAGATCCCGTAGAGAATAGCTACCGAAGTATTGACGATATTTTGGGTGATAAGAGAACAAGGTTTTACTGGACCTATGAACTTCACACCAAATTTGTTGATGCGATTCGAGAGCTGGGAGTTGATTCGGCTAGCCCATTACGCATACTCGAGATTATGAATGTGCCGGGGCTCTCTAGAATTAACGTTGAGTCGCACCTCAAGTACTATAGGAGATTGCTAAGGGATGGAAGGATAGCGTTAAACCATCATAAAGCCGGTTGGAGCTCAAGTGCTGGGCAGAATTACAACCACGATGATTGGAAAGCCGAGAGCACCCAACCGTGTTTCAGCAATGACGGGACTGGCAGTCGTGTCAGCGACTCTTCTAACCCAAATCAGAATGCTCCGCCGAGCTATCTCAATACTCCTCAAGAGTATATACAACAGTTCCAGCACATAGGGATTCCTCAGTTTGAGCGCGAATCAGTCATTAATGCTATCCCTGAAGCGGATCTGGCATTGGTAGAGAGTACACATATGAACCTGCCGGTCATCGGAGGAAGTCCCAATTCGAGGCGTCAAATTGCTCATGACGAGAGCAAAGAGAGGAATCCCTCGCCTGTAGTCGACGACACCCAATCTGGACACCAAGGGCTAGAAAGAACAGGTGATTTCCTTGATGAGGAGTTGGACACTTGGATCAATACTCTTCAGGAATGTATGTCTCAACCCCAACAGGGCAATGATGAAGGTTCCAGCTCAAAGACTCCAGTCCCTCACAACGAAGGCAATGAAAGAAATCTGCCCCCAACAATCGTTGATACCCAACTTGAACATCAATGGCTCGAAGACTCGAGCAATTTCCTTAGCGATGAGTTCAATCTTTGGCTCGATCAGTTTGGAGCCGGAGGACCATCGCAGTGGTGACGCAAGGCCGATGATCAAACGTCTGATGCAAGGCATGGCTACTCGATGAAAAATACTTAGAGGAAAGGGGTTGAATACTCCTATTGAATATGTTGTTGATCGCACTGTAAGGTTCCCATGGGAACATCTTTCATTAATATCTAGAACTAATTGCGCGTGAGTGTCAACATCACCCTTTGAGCATCTTCAAGCCGAGGGCCGTGGATTAATCACTTAATCCGTGGAGCAAGTTCCATGAACAATGACTATCACCCGCGGAGCATAATGGGATCCACCACTTCAATAAGAAATACGTTTGGCCGCGAAGCCACCCATTTGGTAAAACGATGTATCGTTCCTAAACGATCTTCAATCGCATATCGAAATAATGTCTCCTTTCTTTCCCTTCTCAGGTGATAAACGTGGATAAATCACTCAAGGAGCCATCTGTTCAAATAACAGAACAGACGTTGCCCGACCGGGGGTAGCTGAACCATTGATGTTGTAAATATTCCAAGCATGGATAGGCGGATTTGATAGATGTTGTTCATATCAATACGCAACATCAGAATGTGATGAAAATCAAGAGTAAAGTTGTATCGTCCCAACTTGTCTCGAATTTGGGAATATGAATTGACACTTATTGCTTACCCTTGACAGGGGAGTCGCCTTGCAGACGAACAAGTTCTTACATCCTATGTACTACTCGACCAAGGGTAGGATGTATCGTTTCGATTTTTGGAGAATTCGTGAACATACAATGATATGCTTCTTTTAAATTTGCAGGGATCTGCAGCTGCGACGGACAGGTAAGTATCCCTTTTCCCAGTTAGCTGGAGAAAAAAAAATGTCAGAATCCTTTCAACCGCCATAAAGATTTTCCAATGCGTCGATATTCATGATTTAAATCGGGAGGTTACTTGAAGCATGAATAGAACATGCACGGTACATCACCAAATCCCCTAAATGGATAAATTTTGGGAAAGAAAGAAATGAAATTTTCCAAATATGATTATTTGTCAAATCATTCAAAAGGGAGTTTACTCAAAAGGGAGGCGAGCCCAGTCCAAACACATCCAATCTACACACTTGAGAGAGGAGTGGAGCGGATCAGATAGCAAAATCTGGACCTACGGAAGTAGGGATTATTTGCAGTAATTACTTGGATTGGGATGACGGAGGCATTCGTTTCATATCCCCCAAACACTACAGGTGACCGTTGATAACCCCTTTGAACGGCGGTTTTCATTCTTAACCCTGTCAAGAATCACCCCACATCGGGGCAAAATGGAGATGAGTCCAGCAGCATCAGGAGAAAATGGTTTGAAATTTTCTTGCTCGGACTAACATTAATCTTTGTGTGTTGTTTATATGGTAATCCAAGTGCCATAGGATGACGAGAAGCATTCATTCTCTATCCCACACACCATATCTTTTGCATAGCCAAGTTGAGCCTGCAAAATCATTTCATAAGCCCGTTGGTGATCATTGCACATTCCAAGACGGATGCAGCATTACTTCAGAAACGAAGGAGTTCAAGACTTAGGGTTTGCAAAAAAATTCCTAAGTTAATGCTTAACCTTGTTAGACCTTTGATCATAGGTCTAACACAATCCCATGAAGATGAGAAAAAGTGGGATTTCAAAAATGAATGAGAAAAATCCACGACATCGAGAAAAAGCAAAGTGCCTGGTAAAAGCAAGGCCGATGCTCGTGTAAGTTGTTTGATTAATCCGCAATGAAGCCGGATGGGAAAAGAGGAAATCCCTGAAGGAGCCAAATCCAAAAGGGCTGCTCCCCAAATGGTGCCGAGCGCAGAACAAAGACATAGAGAGAGTCGGTCTCTGAACTCAACAGGAGACGTTCGCTAAAGGATTTGTGCACACCTCAAAAGCGGGCGCACACCTCAAAGACTGAAGATACAGAAAGGCAAAGACAGGTGGTAGATTTGCAATGATCACCAATGTCAAACCCTTCGTAATTTCTGGGCCAAAAATAAGCCTTTTTCGGTCCCCAATCCTACCAATGTTACAACCCCGAAACAGTCTTCTCTGACTAAGACACTTGGGTTAACATATAGCTTAGCTCGAAGAAGTACGAGCAAGACTATTTCTTTCTCATTTTGCAGGGTTCTTGACTTGTAAACCCGGAGCAGATGGTGAAGACTTTCATTCAATGGCCTCGACTCCAAAGTGGGTCCCCTTTGAAAACCAATATCCAAGCCCAACATTACGGTCCCGTGGAAGACCTCCCGACCGATCAAAATGTACGCGCTGCGAATGAGCCTAAAGCCTAGACACAGGTTAGTAGGGAATTGAGTGCATCCCCTATAAAACCACTATCTCAAAACAGGTGAAAAGACCTCCTCGTCGGGAAATATTCCAATAGATGTTTTGAACAAACTCTTTTTGGAAATTTCAAATTGTTTGATCCAGATTTGCCGCACAAGGGATTTGTGATCACATTTGCATGTTGCAGGAATGCTTTGGATAACCTCCAGTATCAAAATGCTCATCTCATGATTAAAACTTAAATCATACGGGTTTGTCAAAATGGACAGCCGTGGTCTTCCCATAGATTACTAACGTTTTCTCGGTGAAGAAAAATCTTTCAGGCTCAAACTTCTGCAGGATACCTGGAGAACCCAGCTCCCAAAATGTCGCCTCAATAGACTCAAGTGAAGCTTTGTTAAAATGAAATCTTTCACAGCTTCAAGAACTGAATTCCCGACAAACTTCGGGATCTCTAAAAAAGAGGGGAAGAAAAACCCTTTTAAAAGAAAAAGTCCCAGCAGACGTGGAGAACCCTCGTCCCGGGACCATTTTTCAAAAATCAAGCAATCTCATCGGACGTGGAGAACCCTCGTCATGAGACCCCCTTTTCAAAATTCAGGCAGTCTCATCGGACGTGGAGAACCCTCGTCATGAGACCCATTCTCAAAATTTAGGCAGTCTCATCGGACGTGGAGAACCCTCGTCATGAGACCCCTTTTCAAATCAAGGTAGAAACCGCCCAAAGGGTCAAACAAAGGTAGATACCGCCTGAAGGGTCAACTCATGGTAGAAACCGCCATAAGGGTCAACTCATGGTAGAAACCGCCATAAGGGTCAACTCATTGGTAAGTACCGCCGTAAGAATCAACACAAAGGTCCGATCCACCATACGGATCAAAATCATTGGCAAATCCTAAAGTGTGGGATGCGCCTTCCTTAGGTTCCTACCAGTTAGGAATTCCATAATGGTATGACCTACCATACAGGTAAGAACTTAATCTCCCTAGGATTTTCTGAAACGAGTCCTAGGTATCTTCTTGAAAGTCGTCGCAACCGGCAGCATCCGACAGGTGAGCTTCAGGTAAGCCTCTCTCACTCCGGCCCATGTTCAAATTGTTAGAGCAAACCGGGGATTGATTTGAGCTTTTATCAATAGGCTTAAGGATCCGATGTCATAACATTTCTTCTCTCATTTTCCCAGTTGAGTCGGTTAGGAGTCAGGTGCCGTCTTATCTTTGAGAGAAACCTCGGACGAGATTCCTCTCAAAGAGGGGCAGCTGTTGACACCTGATTTTTGACCATTTATTATTGTGATTTTTTTCTTTAAAATTAATTAAAAATATCAAAAAAGGTCATAAAATCACAAAATCAACTTTGGAAGCCTTGACCTAGCCTCAGGGACCAATTTTGAACAAAAAATATTTTTTGGTATTTTATAATATTTTTCGAATTTATTTAATTATAAAAATACCCAAAAAATCAGAGAAAATACCATTCATGGTCAGAAAAATATACAAAAATATTCAATAATTTTGTTTTAATTTCCTTTTCAAGTGTGTCACTTAGAATATTGAAAATTCGGCTCGGGTCACTATGTTCCTTCACAAACATAAACCCGAACCGGGCAAAAAAAAATCCTTTTCGAGTCTTGTAATTTTCAATTCTCACTTTTTGTAAGCTATGACATTGGATTCTAAAGTCTTGAAGTGCAATTAGGTCAATTTCACCTCCAATTTGATCAATTTTAACCAAAAGGGCTTAATTGCATAAAATTTTTTCAATTTAGTCCCCGGTTTCGCAATTCTTGAAATTAAATTTCATACGGGCATACCCATTAAAATTAAACATCTCTACCCTATATTTTTCATCATGAGGAATCCATTGGTGGCCTCAATTTTGACTAATTTTGTCATTTAGGCCCTAGATTGAGCAAAAATCATTTTCGGATCCTAGGGACAATTTGGGGTTTTCACTAAATTCGAATCAATTAATTCACGAAAATACCCCTATTTGATAGAAAACATGTCAAGAAGTCCGATTTTGCCATCAATTTCATGAAAATAGGTTAATTTGGGGCCCAATTCGATCGAATTGGCCGAACCGGGCCGGTCGGGTCAGACCCGACCCGACCCGGTCCGACCGGGTCTGCAACTTAGTTGCAGACCCACGGCGCCGAAAGCCAAAGAAAGGCAGGGGACCTCACCGGCGTTATAAAAAGGGAAGGTGGAGCCGCGGCGTTAAAAAAAAGGGGGAGGACGACAAGGTTGAGTAGGCGACTGAGTGGGGGGGGGGGGGCCGGCGCCACTCGAAGAGCCGGTCGGCCACGAGAAGGGGGGGAGAGTGCTCGGTTCTAAAAAAAAAAGAGAGGCTTGGCCGAGAGAAAAAAGGGGGGAATCAGGCAGAGACGGAGAGAGGATTAGAGAAGGGGAGAGTAGGCGAGAGAGACAAGAGTTCAAGGAAGTTGGGCTGAGGACGATCGGACCACCTCGAGCCGCCGTCACCGCCGGCGAAGCCAGGTCAGTAGCCATCCCCTGTTTTGCCCCTGTTTTTGCTCTCACGGGCAGAGTGTGTCGGTCCGGCTCAATTCTGATTGAGTCGGACCAAAACTGATAACACCCGGCTGTTCTGAAGAGATGAATGGTAAGTCTAGATGATTGGTGCAGCTCGGTATCCATCGCCGAGCTTCGACGAGTTCATTTTAGCTTTTTTTTGTACACGCCCGCCACCTGTTCGACGAATTGCCACCGATGTCCTCTTGGTCTCCGAGTTCGTTTTGGATCGTTGTCCTCTCCCTCGCGCGATCACTCACTTCAAAATAATTTAAGAGAGTTTCCTTACGCCGGGCTTGTTCATTTATTTGCATTAAAACGCGAGGAAAACTCGGCCCGGAGCTTCGTCGGACTGCGTTCGGATCGGGAGCTCGCTGGAGGAGTTCCGGCGGCCGCCGAGGTCCGAGCAACCTCAGGTAAGTCTTCTCGATCCCTTTAGATGCTGTGTGAAGTGATAAGAGTCAGCTCGGGCACAAAAAATTTTCGGCAGGTACCTCGCCGGAGCCGAGTTCGGGGAAGTCCGTTTCATTTGTTTTCGTCGTGTTCATGGCCGCCTTTCTTGTATTATTTTGGTTCTGAGGCGTTGTGCAATCTAGTGGTGAAATTTGGGCAACTAAATCTAAGGTTTTGGGGGTACCCGCGATTTTCCGGCGACGATTCCGGCGAACTCGCCGGAATTTTCACTATTCCGGCGAGTCGCCGGTCGTCTTCTCCGGCGGGCTGCTAGGCCGTTGACCGATCAACGGCTGACGTGGCGTGCCACGTCAGCAGCCACGTCAGCCGGGTGGGGCCGCGGCCTTTTAAATAAAACGCCCAGATCGGACGGTCGTGGCTTCGCCACGTGTCGCGATCTGGGATTTTTGGAAAATAAAAAAAATGATTTTCAGATTAATAAATGATTTTCGGAAAATAAAATTAAAGTCGATCAGAAGGCTGAGATTGTGCCAAGTGGCTTGCTGTGGAACGTCTGATCTTGTTCGAGATCGGACGCACCAGGAGTTGCCACGTGGCACGATGATAGCCGTCTGATCCGTTGATTTTCGGATAAAATAAAAGAATGATAAAAAAATTAGAAAATTCTCAAAAAATCAAAAACGGCGCCGTTTGGTCCTGGGGAAGGCGGGCCGGGCCTGGGCCATGGGTCCGGGTCGTGGGCCGGGTTCAACCCGGCCCGGATAACAATTTTAAATATTAAAAAATTCAGAAAATAATAAAAAATAATAAAAAAATTCAAAAATCAATAAAAAAAAATAGAAAATCATAAAAAATTCAAAAAAATTCGGAAAATTCAGGAAAATTCAGAAAAATTCTAAAAAATTCAAGAAAATAGGAAATGGCCACATTCAACCGGTCATGACCTGTTTCGGGTCTTTTGACCCTCGAACCTTCCAGAAATGACGGTTTTGCCCTTCCGGCAAACCGTCTTCCAAAAAAAATTCTAAAAAAATCCAAGAAAATCCCTAAAAATAGGAAATGGCCACAACCAACTGGCCAAGACTCATTCCGAGTGTTTTGAACCCCGACCCTTCTTAAAAATGACGATTTCGCCCTTCGGGCGAATCGTCTTCCAAAAATTGTAGAAAATTCAGAAAAATTCTAAAAAAATTCTCAAAAATGGGAAATGGCCACAATCAACTGGCCATGGAATATTTTTGGTAATTCGGTATCCAAACCTCCCAAAAATGACGATTTTGCCCTTCGGGCTAATCGCATCCAAATATTCTCATTTTACCCCCGGTCTGAAATCACACCTTCCCTAAGCCCTTATGGTTATACTAGGAAGCCATTGACTTGAATTGACGTACATTGATATGATTTATTTATGCACTTGACTGCGCTTCCATTAAAATTGATTGTGATTGATAGGAATAGTCTTCCAATCTGCATAGAACCCTGAATCAAGCCTACCTCACCTAAAATCGCGCCTGCGTGAACTCTTAGCCAGGAAAATCACTCGCGTTAGGTACCGAAAGGGCGTTGGTAATGACACCGACGTAACCAAGTCCCCGAACCCAAAATCTCTGGTTCCGCAGAACTGATCGACCTCTCCCAATCGGTCAGTAAGGTTTCCGGTCTACCCTCCAATAAAGACCGATGGCGACTCCAAATGCATGCACAAGTTGCACATGCCACCACGACCACATTGAAGGTCGAAAGCGATCGACTCTTATCGTCGAATCCTTCTGAAAAATACTCCCGCCGCGATTTGGTATGGGCCTGGGAGGGCCCGCGCCGATCCAAAACCCGCTACCTGAGATCGGTAATCCATTAGCCGCGTCCTCTTTCGGACGGGTCGCGACAGCTGGCGACTCCACTGGGTACTTTGTTCTAGAACCTATCGTTCTAGACCTCAAGTGGACTTAGGCCGTAATTAAAACGTTGAGTGATTTTTCTAACCTTGCAGGCGCTCTTGAAGGTGAGGTAAGTCCGCTCATGATAGGGGTTATATGTTTTTGCAGATTGGAGAAATAAGGGGTGTAGTCCGTGATTAACATTGTCTTATGCAGGTTGGGCGTAGGAATGTATGTTGTGTGGATGATTTGAAGTGCTGATTGATAAACTGTTATGCATGAATTGCATTGTGATGATCACAACACGTGGACACACACAACCGCGCCTAAAACCCCGGGCGTCGCCTATAGGAACACAATAGAAGGAATTGAAAATGGAATCTCCGTGAGGAAAAACGCGGGGTAATCCACTTTTCAATTCCGCTCGCTTCGAACTATGGATCGAGTCCCAATGCAACGATAGCTGTGCAATGGAATCGGCTCTTTCTAGAACTCGAAGTGGGAACCTTAACCTTAGGTGTCAAACCCTCTGATTTTTAGAAGTTCACCATAACTTGTCTCATGCGCATGTCTTTGGGCGGTTGGTACACCTAAAACCGCACATAAGTCGACGAGTTTGGTTGGTAAGACTCTTTATACCTCGAATCTATTACAGTTTATATAAATATAGGCATTTCATTCATTGCATTCTGGTGATTAGATTAAATGCCATTTCAAGGATAGATGTGTTTGTTTTTCCCAAACGTCCTTGATAGAAGACGAAGAGGATGATATCCCATGACAAGCACCGAGTGAGCAACAAAGGAGCCTACTATGGACATTATTGAGATATCGTCCAATGAAGATGACGAGTTGGGGCAAGTGATCCGGAAGTCACAGATCGAACTTGGGGCATCCTTAAACGTTAGGATCACATTCCTTTGTTTCATTTTCCATTACTAGTCCTCTTGTATAGGGTTTATTTTTATCGAGGCTTTCTCTATCTCACCCCTTAGAGTGATTGTATTAGGGATCTATTGGTGTATACATTTAGATGGAACTTGGTTGTATTTCTTTTGACAGGTCATGGGAATGTAATAGTGGCATTTTCTCTAATCATCCGAATACTCCCAAGTCAAGTTTATAATTCCTTTAGAGGAAATTAAAATTGGAAATCTTGCACGACCTTTTTGGTCGTATAGGGTAATCCAACCCCAATTTCGCTAGAAGGAATTATACACTTGAATTGGTCCATGCATGTTTTACGTCGCTGGTAATCCACGATAATTGATCGAGAATATCGGCGTTGTTTTGAATTTAATGACGAGATAGATGTCCAAATTACTCTCGTTCTTAACAAAACGGCCTTGATTTGGATGCCGTATCTTCAATTAAATTTAAAACACGTTATTATGCCTCGCACTTTTGAGTAATTCGTTCCTCTCGAAATTGATCAAAAGCGATTATTGTGAATTACATTCCTTTCAATAGTATGCTTTCTTTCGAGGAATATTGATAAAAACTTTTCACGCAAGATTAAAACCCTTGTAAAAGTTCTTGTCCTTATTAATCATGGGCAAGCATAGGATTGAAAGGGGTTTTTGATTTCTTTTTCAAATTATTCCTTCTGATTCTGTCTTTTTATTTGCAGGTAAAAAAATAGGTAATAGAGAGAAATCTTTTCCTGGACAAGTCTAAGGCTATTATCTCATCTGATCATGAGCGAGTTATAAAATCAGGACATATTTGCTCGGCTTATTGATATTATGGTTCGGCTCACCCAAGTTGAAGATGTTCGGATGCTCGAAGAAATGAACCATACAGAAGTTAAAACACACACACAAGAGTTCTCATTTATTTTGCTCAGTGGAGGGTTTTCAAAAGCAGGTCATACAATTCGGGGTAGAAAAGTAAAGCCGAAGTGAGCCCTAATTAACGACACGAAGGAGCCCAACTGACCCTCCATGTTATTAATGCTCTGCTCATACTCCCAACTCCGCATGTCATGGTCGGCAAGCCTGAGGAGAAGACTTTTGCATTCTCCCTTAACTTCGGCGACCTTGGCCTCATGTTCTTCGGCGATTGTTTCCAGGTCTCGAACCAGTCCATTCCCGCGAGCTATGTCCGCGGTTATTTTGTCGAGCCGTTCTTCCTGCCAGTCGCTCTGAAGCCTCAACAGGACATTGCGGCGGTCATGCTCGCCGGTGGTCAGGGATAGGGCCAATTGCTCCACCAGATTTCTCCTCTCGCGAAGCAACGTCGCGACCCGCTCATTAGCAAACTCGACGGCCTTTTTGTAACTATCGGCCAGATAGTTGGTCAGCACCAAATGATCAGATCGATCCTCATAACGAGCTCGCAAGACGCGAGCCACGAGAACCTCCCGATTAGCAGCACGGTAGGCCTCTAAGGAGTGTGCAAAGAGAGTCGGGAAAATTCTATATTCCCTCCCCAGTGTAGTACCTTCGAGAGAAGTAGTATCAAGGTCCTCGAGCAGGACACGGATTTCATCCTCGGTCGCAGAATGATCGGTTATGTGTGCGTAACCGCGACCCAGTAGGTTATAAAGCTTTTCCCACTGGGCCAAGACATCAGTTGAAAAAGTACGTACGGGAGAGGAGGCCATTTGCGTTGGGTTGGCTTGAGAATAAGACGAGGCTAACAGAGAGATTAGAAGGAAGAAGCTGATTATGCGAGAACGTTAACCTTCCATACATTAATTCCTCATTTTATAGCAACTCGAGGATGATGAAGGGTCTCAGTAATAATGCTGGTAGAGCCCAGTTAGGGGGTAAAGCAGGAGGTCCCCTCACGTGAACCATTGGATTCGTCTCGGTCCGCGATTTCCGGCTTATCAATTAAAAGATGTAAAAGATTTGTCGGGATCACCATTATTAGAGTTAGGTGGGAGGTAAGCGCAACTATCGAAAAAAGCCCTAACAGGATTCAGCACTCACATCACGTTGAAAAGCTAAGCGAGAAATTCAAGGTCTTGACGGGGAGCGTTTGCCTAATGATTTTCTTTCATGCTTGAAGAGCGTCTCCTAAACATACAAAGTCACTCGAAGAAAAATTTATAGGGAGTGAGCATACAGGAGAGAGTAGAGAGCTCTGAGTGGGCAAGAACCAATCAAACATTTCTCAATCCAACATATTTAAGAGGTTACTGTCAGCTGCTAGAGGCGACTGACTCAAAAATCTCAGAAATTGAACTACTGAGTGATCTCGAAGATTCCAAGACCAAGTCTAACACCAAAACCATGGAGCCCAACACTTCTGGCAACGGAAATCAAAATCACGGCGACGACGACAACGACATCCACGATGCTCAACTCGGGAAAAGAAGAGGTCCTCACCAATACTCTCAGGAGGAAACCCAAATGCTGGAAACCCTCTTCAGTAAAAGCCCTCACATGAAAAAGAAGTGGAGAATCGAATTGAGCCGAGAGTTGGGGATTAATTAGTCGAGGATCCAGTTTTGGTTTCAAAATAGGAGATCCAAATCGAAGGCTCAACGCAAACGTCAAGTGGTCGAGATTTTAAAGGAAGAAAACCAAAAGCTGCGAACAGAAAACATGAGGTATGAAGAAGCTCTCAATATTACCGTTTGCCCTCATTGCGATAACCCCATCGCCCTTGTCGGGACCCGTCCGAAAGCGGACGCGGCTAATGGACTACCGATCACGGGTCTTGGATCGGCACGAGCCCTCCCAGGCCCATACCAAATCGCAGCGGGAGTATTTTTCAGAAGGATTCGACGATAAGAGTCGATCGCTTTCGACCTTAGTGTGGTCGTGGTGGCATGTGCAACTTGTGCATGCATTTGGAGTCGCCACCGGTCTTTCTTGGAGGATAGACCGGAAACCTTACTGATCGATTGGGAGAGATCGATCAGTTCTACGGAACCAGAGTTTTTGGGTTCGGAGACTTGGTTACGCTGGTGTCGTTACCAACGCCCTTTCGGTACCTAACGCGAGTGATTTTCCTAACTAGGAGTTCATGCGGGTGCAATCTTAGGTGAAGCAAGCTTGATTCAGGGTTTCATGCAGATTGGAAGACTGTTCCTATCAGCCACAATCAATTTAAATGAAAGCGTAATCAAATATATAAACAAATCACATCAATACATCTCAATTCAAGTCAATGGCTTCCTAGTATAGCCATAAGGGCTTAGGTAAAGTGTGATTCCGAACCGGAGGGGTAAGATGTGAAGATTCAGAGGCGATTAGCCCGAAGGGCAAAATCGCCAATTTTTGGAAGATTTGGATATCGATTTACCCAAAATATTCCATGACCGGTTTTATTTATTTTATTTATTTTATTTATTATTATTATTATTATTATTAATTTATTAATTAGAGGGAGCCGGGTCCGGGTCGGCTTCCCGGACCCAGGCCTAAATCAGACCCACCGGCTCCTCATTCATACTCGAGTGACCTCGTCATTGGCGAGCTTTCTCCACCGTCGACTCCCCACGACAACTCCTATATTAAACCGCTGGAACCCACTCGGCCTACGTTCGGTAGATTTCTTTGCCAAAACGCTGGATCTGCACGTACACGGTTGACCTGCTGATGATGGACATTCGTGACTCGCCTTTCGTCAGGTTTGACACCTGCGTCGGTCTCATCTCAGCTTCACGTTTCTACCCTTTCCACGGAGCAACGAGTTGGCAGGCCGAACTAGCGGGCAGAGCTAGCGGTCTTCAATACTGCGAGACAACGCCGTTCGAGTTTCCGAAAACCGAACTCAACGCTTTCGAACGACCGATAACGAGGCCGTAAAACTAGTGTGAACACCATCAACGTAAAAGGGACGACAGTTGCTAGACTAGAACCTCGACCGACCACCCAAACAAAGGCATGCACAGGTGACTAACAAGCGTCGGGTGTTTATGACAAGCTACAACTAAACAGAGCAGGCAAATGGAGACGCATGCATATTCGCAAACGAATGAAACCTTTGGGACATGCAAGGGAAGCGTGACAGGATGGACATGTCGGCGAAGAATAAACGCAGTCAAGAAATGGGGGATAGGCTTACGGTTAGTAGGAGAAGAGGCGGCTCCACTTTGCACGTCTGCGTCGCTTCTTCCCAGGTCGAGCTTATCTCGGCTCCTTCGTTATCGGACCTGCTCAAGCTTCAGGCGGCCGTTAGGAGAGGAGGAAGCTGTGGTGAGTGATGACGATCCCCGCCGGCCAAGGCATGACTGGTCGGTGATTCGGGGCGCGAGACCGCCGTCAGCTCGGACTATGACGACGGTTGGGTTTCATTAGCGTCCAACTTCCCCCTCGCCTTCTGCTCTCTCTCTCTCTCTCTCTCTCTCTCTGAATGAAACCCAAGCTTTGCGACGAAGATCACCAACGAAAGCGAACTCTCCGAACGCTCTCCTCTAAAACCAACAGCTTCTTTGGAGTGAGGGACGGCTTTTGCTACGCAATGAACAACGACAACAGCAGCAGCACGAGGAAATCGGCCTCCTAGACAAGACACACGGGTCACACGATGGTGGCTGGTGACGGTTGTTGAGGTGACACACAACCTCAGGTCAAACTAAACTCGGCCGCGGCCGGAGGTGTGTCACCACGGGAACGGCACGGCTGGGAGCTCATTGGAGGTGGCTTCGCAAGGTGGTCATCTCCAGTTGATCAGATGGAAGACCCGCCACCCTTCACGCCGATCCCCTTTTTCTGGACGTGCCCAACTCCCCAAAAAAAGAATAGGTCCTCTCTTTTTCTTTTTTTCTTTTCTTGGATCCCCCTGCACGTCCTCTTGTCTTTTCTTTTTTTTATTATCATTCCCCTTTTTTTAGATAACCTGTCTTCCACTCCCTCTTCTTTTCATTTTTTTTAATCCCTTCTAGTTCCCCTCACGAAAGAAGAGAAGCAATGGGCATTTATATATTGCGGATGGTGGTCGGTGTCAAGATTATAAAACCTACAAATTAAAAGACTGATCATCTTTTTTTGCTCAGTTCGGATTTACGTTTGTGAAGGAACATAGTGACCCGAGCTGAATTTTTGAGATTTAAAGTGACACACTTGAAGAGAAAATTAAAGCAAAATTATTGAATAATTTTTGTATTTTTCGGACCACGAATGGTATTTTTCTGATTTTTTTAGTATTTTTTAATAATTAAATAAACACAAAAAATTATTAAAAATTACGAAAAATATTTTTTTTGTTCAAAATTGGTTCTTGAGGCTAGGCCAAGGCTTCCAAAGTTGATTTTACAATTTTATGATTTTTTTGCTATTTTTAATTAATTTTTAAAATGAAAATCACAATAATAGGTGGTCAAAAAATTAGGTGTCAACAGCCCTCGGTAAGATATTCCCCGATAAGCCTCACGCAATGATTGAAGACGTTCATTTACCACCCTACTCCCTCGGGGCATCTCCTGCTCAACCAGATTTTGCCGGAGTCACGCATGAGCAGGATGATCCTACGAAGACGATACAAATGCCTCCTAGGGGATGGGATTTGCATCGCTTTGATTGGAGCTACAGTTTCAAGGAGCTGGATGTTACCACCGACCAGCTCAAAGCATATCAGCCTCATGCACAACAATTTTCGATAGGGTCGGGTCCTGCTAGAGATGAGTTAATCAGTCGTCAAGCCATCGATGCAATTTTGGGCCACGATAGGAAGAGGTTCGCTTGGCCCCCTGAACTGCATTTCAGATTCCTAGACGTGGTTCACCAAATGGGGATCGATTCAGCAACTCCGACACGCATATTTAAGGCCATGAGTGTACCGGGGCTTAGTAAGGAACTTGTCAGGAATCACCTTGCTGCCTACAGAAAGCTATTAAAACAGCGCCGAGCAGAGCTAAGCCGAGAGGAATCCGTCTCGAGCTCAAAAGCTAGGGGGGACCGCCATTGTAATGCTCAGGCATCAGGAGGTACCCGGCCAGATTTAAGCATCAATCAAGCTAGCAACCCGACCACCGGCAAATTGAAAGCTGATCAGAATGTCCTTCCGGGCCATTTCAACACTTTTCAAGAGCACGTGTCACAAGTACAGCGAGTGCGCACTCCTCCATTCGAGCAGCAGTCGGCTGGTGCTCTGCTTGCCGCTGGTCAACCCACGACAGACAATTTCTTTGATGATGGGCTCGATGCCTTGTTCAACCAATGGGAAGCTGGCATGCTTGGACAACCATGATCGAGCACCTGACTCGGGGCACGATGGGTTGGTCGCTACGATCACCCATAGAAAGAAGAACATGTTCACGAGTGGATCACTCTTTTTATCCATTGTAAAGTTCCTATGGGAACATTTCTCTTTAATGGCTATAGTTAATTATGTACGAAAACCAACGCTATCGACGAACATCGTCATACTCAGTTGCGATGATCCCTTGTTAGATTAAGTCTGAAACCAGAGACGGTCTTTAAAATTTTGAGTGGCCACGAACTCATTCCTCACCAAGCGCCCGGGATGCTGAAATGAAGAGTAACAGCATGCACAGGGAAAATGCCACTTTCGTTTGAACGATGAAAAAGAGGTTGAGAGAAGATCATAGCGTTAATTCCCTTGGAGCTAAATGAATTAAAAGGAGTCATTAATTGCGGGTCCACTGTTGTTCCCCACGTTCTCGGGCCTAGCAAATCATAAAAGGGCGCCGAAAGATTGTAGACCCACCACTTTGAAGACTGAACTAGGGGACAAGCGCAATACTCGATGAAACCGAATCAATGCAAGAGAGTTTGTAATCCTATCACGAGGAAAAAGAAAGGGGGAATACAGACGAGGAGTAATTGCAGGGTCTCGGGAGGAGCGCTTGCTTGCTGGCCTTCATATGCAGCCTGAAGGATGGTTCTAGGACACGCACAATCACTTGAGAAAATTTCTAGAGTAAACAAACACGTAAGAGCGAATAGAGAAAGCTGAGTGAACTAGATCAGCCCGAGATACTCCGATCCATCATGTTTAAAAGCTATTCCCATCTGCTAGAAACGCCCGACCTGGACATTTCTGAGCACGAACTGCTGGGAGACTTTGAAGATCCTGGAGCTGAATCCTGCCCGAAGGCCATAGAAACTGACTCCTCCAGCGATGAAATTCTAGGTTTCAGCTACGAAGAAGGAGTATACAATGATGACCGGAGTCGGAAAAGGAAGCAACTACAACGCCACACTCCAGGCCAAATCCGAGAGCTCGAAGCTTTCTTCAATGAATGCCCCACTCCAAGCAGACAACAGAAAATGGAGTTGAGCCGAAAGATAGGATTGGAGCTTTCGAAGGTCAAGTTTTGGTTCGCCAACAAACGAACCCGGGTGAAACAGCAATACGCAGACCATGAGTTACTGGTCCTGAAGGAGGAGAATGAGAAGCTTCAAGCTGAAAGCACGAGATATAAGGAAGCTCTGACCAAGGCCACCTGCCTTAATTGCGGTAATCCTGTTGTCCTCGGCGAGGTGTTCCTCGATGAACCATCCCTGTTGACGAACGCTCAGCTGTTACCGTATTCTCCACAACATTTTCCGACACAGCCAGATACCGTTGGAGATCTGCATGAGCAAGTCAACACCATAGGGTCAACACCAACACCCTCTGAGAAGTGGGACCTGAATCATCACAGGTGGAGTTCTCCCAATGACGAACTCGCTGTCGCAGCCAGCCAATCCAAAGTCGGTGAGTCCCTCCCTGGACAACTTTTGAAACGACTAGATCCCGTAGAGAATAGCTACCGAAGTATTGACGATATTTTGGGTGATAAGAGAACAAGGTTTTACTGGACCTATGAACTTCACACCAAATTTGTTGATGCGATTCGAGAGCTGGGAGTTGATTCGGCTAGCCCATTACGCATACTCGAGATTATGAATGTGCCGGGGCTCTCTAGAATTAACGTTGAGTCGCACCTCAAGTACTATAGGAGATTGCTAAGGGATGGAAGGATAGCGTTAAACCATCATAAAGCCGGTTGGAGCTCAAGTGCTGGGCAGAATTACAACCACGATGATTGGAAAGCCGAGAGCACCCAACCGTGTTTCAGCAATGACGGGACTGGCAGTCGTGTCAGCGACTCTTCTAACCCAAATCAGAATGCTCCGCCGAGCTATCTCAATACTCCTCAAGAGTATATACAACAGTTCCAGCACATAGGGATTCCTCAGTTTGAGCTCGAATCAGTCATTAATGCTATCCCTGAAGCGGATCTGGCATTGGTAGAGAGTACACATATGAACCTGCCGGTCATCGGAGGAAGTCCCAATTCGAGGCGTCAAATTGCTCATGACGAGAGCAAAGAGAGGAATCCCTCGCCTGCAGTCGACGACACCCAATCTGGACACCAAGGGCTAGAAAGAACAGGTGATTTCCTTGATGAGGAGTTGGACACTTGGATCAATACTCTTCAGGAATGTATATCTCAACCCCAACAGGGCAATGATGAAGGTTCCAGCTCAAAGACTCCAGTCCCTCACAACGAAGGCAATGAAAGAAATCTGCCCCCAACAATCGTTGATACCCAACTTGAACATCAATGGCTCGAAGACTCGAGCAATTTCCTTAGCGATGAGTTCAATCTTTGGCTCGATCAATTTGGAGCCGGAGGACCATCGCAGTGGTGACGCAAGGCCGATGATCAAACGTCTGATGCAAGGCATGGCTACTCGATGAAAAATGCTTAGAGGAAAGGGGTTGAATACTCCTATTGAATATGTTGTTGATCGCACTGTAAGGTTCCCATGGGAACATCTTTCATTAATATCTAGAACTAATTGCGCGTGAGTGTCAACATCACCCTTTGAGCATCTTCAAGCCGAGGGCCGTGGATTAATCACTTAATCCGTGGAGCAAGTTCCATGAACAATGACTATCACCCGCGGAGCATAATGGGATCCACCACTTCAATACGAAATACGTTTGGCCGCGAAGCCACCCATTTGGTAAAACGATGTATCGTTCCTAAACGATCTTCAATCGCATATCGAAATAATGTCTCCTTTCTTTCCCTTCTCAGGTGATAAACGTGGATAAATCACTCAAGGAGCCATCTGTTCAAATAACAGAACAGACGTTGCCCGACCGGGGGCAGCTGAACCATTGATGTTGCAAATATTCCAAGCATGGATAGGCGGATTTGATAGATGTTGTTCAAATCAATATGCAACATCAGAATGTGATGAAAATCAAGAGTAAAGTTGTATCGTCCCAACTTGTCTCGAATTTGGGAATATGAATTGACATTTATTGCTTACCCTTGACAGGGGAGTTGCCTTGCAGACGAACAAGTTCTTACATCCCATGTACTACTCGACCAAGGGTAGGATGTATCGTTTCGATTTTTGGAGAATTCGTGAACATACAATGATATGCTTCTTTTAAATTTGCAGGGATCTGCAGCTGCGACGGACAGGTAAGTATCCATTTTCCCAGTTAGCTGGAGAAAAAAAAATGTCAGAATCCTTTCAACCGCCATAAAGATTTTCCAATGCGTCGATATTCATGATTTAAATCGGGAGGTTACTTGAAGCATGAATAGAACATGCACGGTACATCACCAAATCCCCTCAATGGATAAATTTTGGGAAAGAAAGAAATGAAATTTTCCAAATATGATTATTTGTCAAATCATTCAAAAGGGAGTTTACTCAAAAGGGAGGCGAGCCCAGTCCAAACACATCCAATCTACACACTTGAGAGAGGAGTGGAGCGGATTAGATAGCAAAATCTGGACCTACGGAAGTAGGGATTATTTGCAGTAATTACTTGGATTGGGATGACGGAGGCATTCGTTTCATATCCCCCAAACACTACAGGTGACCGTTGATAACCCCTTTGAACGGCGGTTTTCATTCTTAACCCTGTCAAGAATCACCCCACATCGGGGCAAAATGGAGATGAGTCCAGCAGCATCAGGAGAAAATGGTTTGAAATTTTCTTGCTCGGACTAACATTAATCTTTGTGTGTTGTTTATATGGTAATCCAAGTGCCATAGGATGACGAGAAGCATTCATTCTCTATCCCACACACCATATCTTTTGCATAGCCAAGTTGAGCCTGCAAAATCATTTCATAAGCCCGTTGGTGATCATTGCACATTCCAAGACGGATGCAGCATTACTTCAGAAACGAAGGAGTTCAAGACTTAGGGTTTGCAAAAAAATTCCTAAGTTAATGCTTAACCTTGTTAGACCTTTGATCATAGGTCTAACACAATCCCATGAAGATGAGAAAAAGTGGGATTTCAAAAATGAATGAGAAAAATCCACGGCATCGAGAAAAAGCAAAGTGCCTGGTAAAAGCAAGGCCGATGCTCGTGTAAGTTGTTTGATTAATCCGCAATGAAGCCGGATGGGAAAAGAGGAAATCCCTGAAGGAGCCAAATCCAAAAGGGCTGCTCCCCAAATGGTGCCGAGCGCAGAACAAAGACATAGAGAGAGTCGGTCTCTGAACTCAACAGGAGACGTTCGCTAAAGGATTTGTGCACACCTCAAAAGCGGGCGCACACCTCAAAGACTGAAGATACAGAAAGGCAAAGACAGGTGGTAGATTTGCAATGATCACCAATGTCAAACCCTTCGTAATTTCTGGGCCAAAAACAAGCCTTTTTCGGTCCCCAATCCTACCAATGTTACAACCCCGAAACAGTCTTCTCTGACTAAGACACTTGGGTTAACATATAGCTTAGCTCGAAGAAGTACGAGCAAGACTATTTCTTTCTCATTTTGCAGGGTTCTTGACTTGTAAACCCGGAGCAGATGGTGAAGACTTTCATTCAATGGCCTCGACTCCAAAGTGGGTCCCCTTTGAAAACCAATATCCAAGCCCAACATTACGGTCCCGTGGAAGACCTCCCGACCGATCAAAATGTACGCGCTGCGAATGAGCCTAAAGCCTAGGCACAGGTTAGTAGGGAATTGAGTGCATCCCCTATAAAACCACTATCTCAAAACAGGTGAAAAGACCTCCTCGTCAGGAAATATTCCAATAGATGTTTTGAACAAACTCTTTTTGGAAATTTCAAATTGTTTGATCCAGATTTGCCGCACAAGGGATTTGTGATCACATTTGCATGTTGCAAGAATGCTTTGGATAACCTCCAGTATCAAAATGCTCATCTCATGATTAAAACTTAAATCATACGGGTTTGTCAAAATGGACAGCCGTGGTCTTCCCATAGATTACTAACGTTTTCTCGGTGAAGAAAAATCTTTCAGGCTCAAACTTCTGCAGGATACCTGGAGAACCCAGCTCCCAAAATGTCGCCTCAACAGACTCAAGTGAAGCTTTGTTAAAATGAAATCTTTCACAGCTTCAAGAACTGAATTCCCGACAAACTTCGGGATCTCTAAAAAAGAGGGGAAGAAAAACCCTTTTAAAAGAAAAAGTCCCAGCAGACGTGGAGAACCCTCGTCCCGGGACCATTTTTCAAAAATCAAGCAATCTCATCGGACGTGGAGAACCCTCGTCATGAGACCCCCTTTTCAAAATTCAGGCAGTCTCATCGGACGTGGAGAACCCTCGTCATGAGACCCATTCTCAAAATTTAGGCAGTCTCATCGGACGTGGAGAACCCTCGTCATGAGACCCCTTTTCAAATCAAGGTAGAAACCGCCTAAAGGGTCAAACAAAGGTAGATACCGCCTGAAGGGTCAACTCATGGTAGAAACCGCCATAAGGGTCAACTCATGGTAGAAACCGCCATAAGGGTCAACTCATTGGTAAGTACCCGCCGTAAGAATCAACACAAAGGTCCGATCCACCATACGGATCAAAATCATTGGCAAATCCTAAAGTGTGGGATGCGCCTTCCTTAGGTTCCTACCAGTTAGGAATTCCATAATGGTATGACCTACCATACAGGTAAGAACTTAATCTCCCTAGGATTTTCTGAAACGAGTCCTAGGTATCTTCTTGAAAGTCGTCGCAACCGGCAGCATCCGACAGGTGAGCTTCAGGTAAGCCTCTCTCACTCCGGCCCATGTTCAAATTGTTAGAGCAAACCGGGGATTGATTTGAGCTTTTATCAATAGGCTTAAGGATCCGATGTCATAACATTTCTTCTCTCATTTTCCCAGTTGAGTCGGTTAGGAGTCATGTGCCGTCTTATCTTTGAGAGAAACCTCAGACGAGATTCCTCTCAAAGAGGGGCAGCTGTTGACACCTGATTTTTGACCATTTATTATTGTGATTTTTTTCTTTAAAATTAATTAAAAATATCAAAAAAGGTCATAAAATCACAAAATCAACTTTGGAAGCCTTGACCTAGCCTCAGGGACCAATTTTGAACAAAAAATATTTTTTGGTATTTTATAATATTTTTCGAATTTATTTAATTATAAAAATACCCAAAAAATAAAAGAAAATACCATTCATGGTCAGAAAAATATACAAAAATATTCAATAATTTTGTTTTAATTTCCTTTTCAAGTGTGTCACTTAGAATATTGAAAATTCGGCTCGGGTCACTATGTTCCTTCACAAACATAAACCCGAACCGGGCAAAAAAAAATCCTTTTCGAGTCTTGTAATTTTCAATTCTCACTTTTTGTAAGCTATGACATTGGATTCTAAAGTCTTGAAGTGCAATTAGGTCAATTTGCCCTCCAATTTGATCAATTTTAACCAAAAGGGCTTAATTGCATAAAAATTTTTCAATTTAGTCCCCGGTTTCGCAATTCTTGAAATTAAATTTCATACGGGCATACCCATTAAAATTAAATATCTCTACCCTATATTTTTCATCATGAGGAATCCATTGGTGGCCTCAATTTTGACTAATTTTGTCATTTAGGCCCTAGATTGAGCAAAAATCATTTTCGGATCCTAGGGACAATTTGGGGTTTTCACTAAATTCGAATCAATTAATTCACGAAAATACCCCTATTTGATAGAAAACATGTCAAGGAGTCCGATTTTGCCATCAATTTCATGAAAATAGGTCAATTTGGGGCCCAATTCGATCGAATTGGCCGAACCGGGCCGGTCGGGTCAGACCCGACCCAACCCGGTCCGACCGGGTCTGCAACTTAGTTGCAGACCCACGGCGCCGAAAGCCAAAGAAAGGCATGGGACCTCACCGGCGTTATAAAAAGGGAAGGTGGAGCCGCGGCGTTAAAAAAAAGGGGGAGGACGACAAGGTTGAGTGGGCGACTGAGTGGAGGGGGGGCCGGCGCCACTCGAAGAGCCGGTCGGCCACGAGAAGGGGGGAGAGTGCTCGGTTCTAAAAAAAAAAAAAGGCTTGGCCGAGAGAAAAAAGGGGGGAATCAAGCAGAGACGGAGAGAGGATCAGAGAAGGGGAGAGTAGGCGAGAGAGACAAGAGTTCAAGGAAGTTGGGCTGAGGACGATCGGACCACCTCGAGCCGCCGTCACCGCCGGCGAAGCCAGGTCAGTAGCCATCCCCTGTTTTGCCCCTGCTTTTGCTCTCACGGGCAGAGTGTGTCGGTCCGGCTCAATTCTGATTGAGTCGGACCAAAACTGATAACACCCGGCTGTTCTGAAGAGATGAATGGTAAGTCTAGATGATTGGTGTAGCTCGGTATCCATCGCCGAGCTTCGACGAGTTCATTTTAGCTTTTTTTTTGTACACGCCCGCCACCTGTTCGACGAATTGCCACCGATGTCCTCTTGGTCTCCGAGTTCGTTTTGGATCGTTGTCCTCTCCCTCGCGCGATCACTCACTTCAAAATAATTTAAGAGAGTTTCCTTACGCCGGGCTTGTTCATTTATTTGCATTAAAACGCGAGGAAAACTCGGCCCGGAGCTTCGTCGGACTGCGTTCGGATCGGGAGCTCGCTGGAGGAGTTCCGGCGGCCGCCGAGGTCCGAGCAACCTCAGGTAAGTCTTCTCGATCCCTTTAGATGCTGTGTGAAGTGATAAGAGTCAGCTCGGGCACAAAAAATTTTCGGCAGGTACCTCGCCGGAGCCGAGTTCGGGGAAGTCCGTTTCATTTGTTTTCGTCGTGTTCATGGCCGCCTTTCTTGTATTATTTTGGTTCTGAGGCGTTGTGCAATCTAGTGGTGAAATTTGGGCAATTAAATCTAAGGTTTTGGGGGTACCCGCGATTTTCCGGCGACGATTCCGGCGAACTCGCCGGAATTTTCACTATTCCGGCGAGTCGCCGGTCGTCTTCTCCGGCGGGCTGCTAGGCCGTTGACCGGTCAACGGCTGACGTGGCGTGCCACGTCAGCAGCCACGTCAGCCGGGTGGGGCCGCGACCTTTTAAATAAAACGCCCAGATCGGACGGTCGTGGCTTCGCCACGTGTCGCGATCTGGGATTTTTGGAAAATAAAAAAAATGATTTTCAGATTAATAAATGATTTTCGGAAAATAAAATTAAAGTCGATCAGAAGGCTGAGATTGTGCCAAGTGGCTTGCTGTGGAACGTCTGATCTTGTTCGAGATCGGACGCACCAGGAGTTGCCACGTGGCACGATGATAGCCGTCCGATCCGTTGATTTTCGGATATAATAAAAGAATGATAAAAAATTAGAAAATTCTCAAAAAATCAAAAACGGCGCCGTTTTGGTCCTGGGGAAGGCGGGCCGGGCCTGGGTCATGGGTCCGGGTCGTGGGCCGGGTTCAACCCGGCCCGGATAACAATTTTAAATATTAAAAAATTCAGAAAATAATAAAAAATAATAAAAAAAATTCAAAAATCAATAAAAAAAAAATAGAAAATCATAACAAATTCAAAAAAATTCGGAAAATTCAGGAAAATTCAGAAAAATTCTAAAAAATTCCAGAAAATAGGAAATGGCCACATTCAACCGATCATGACCTGTTTCGGGTCTTTTGACCCTCGAACCTTCCAGAAATGACGGTTTTGCCCTTCCGGCAAACCGTCTTCCAAAAAAAATTCTAAAAAAATCCAAGAAAATCCCCAAAAATAGGAAATGGCCACAACCAACTCGCCAAGACTCATTCCGGGTGTTTTGAACCCCGACCCTTCTTAAAAATGACGATTTCGCCCTTCGGACGAATCGTCTTCCAAAAATTGAAGAAAATTCAGAAAAATTCTAAAAAAATTCTCAAAAATGGGAAATGGCCACAATCAACTGGCCATGGAATATTTTGGATAATTCGGTATCCAAACCTCCCAAAAATGACGATTTTGCCCTTCGGGCTAATCGCATCCAAATATTCTCATTTTACCCCCGGTCTGAAATCACACCTTCCCTAAGCCCTTATGGTTATACTAGGAAGCCATTGACTTGAATTGGCGTACATTGATATGATTTATTTATGCACTTGACTGCGCTTCCATTAAAATTGATTGTGATTGATAGGAATAGTCTTCCAATCTGCATAGAACCCTGAATCAAGCCTACCTCACCTAAAATCGCGCCTGCGTGAACTCTTAGCCAGGAAAATCACTCACGTTAGGTACCAAAAGGGCGCTGGTAATGACACCCGGCGTAACCAAGTCCCCGAACCCAAAATCTCTGGTTCCGCAGAACTGATCGACCTCTCCCAATCGGTCAGTAAGGTTTCCGGTCTACCCTCCAATAAAGACCGGTGGCGACTCCAAATGCATGCACAAGTTGCACATGCCACCACGACCACATTGAAGGTCGAAAGCGATCGACTCTTATCGTCGAATCCTTCTGAAAAATACTCCCGCCGCGATTTGGTATGGGCCTGGGAGGGCCCGCGCCGATCCAAAACCCGCTACCTGAGATCGGTAATCCATTAGCCGCGTCCTCTTTCGGACGGGTCGCGACAGTGGGCTGGAGGCTGGCCGTGAGAGCAAAAGAGGGGTCGCGGTCGGTGTTCGGGTGGCGGAGAGCTGCGGTTCTCGATTGTTCACGGGCTGTGGGGGCTCGTGGTTCACGGGTCGGAGTCGTAGGACGATAGTAGGGAGCTCGGTGACTGGCGGATGGCTAGCGGTGGCTGTACTACAGTGATGGCGCGGCGAGCTCACGGGGTTTCGTGGGTCTTGGGTACATAGGAGGCCGAGAGGGAAAGATGGGCTGCGGTTGAAGAAAGGTCGCTGGTTTGGTGGCTTGGGCGACGGATCGAGCGGTTGTGGGTCAGTGACTCGACAACTGGAGGTGGCGGCAATGCGCTGGCAACCGTCGGAATTAGTGGTGGCTAGAGCTCGCGCGGGTCAAGAGGAATAAAACAAGCAAAAAAGAGTCGTGGTGGCTGTGGGGCCGGCTGCCCAGGATGAGGCTCGGCCGCGCGATGGACGATGGATGGCACAGTGGAGGTCGGTTGGTGCAAGGCAGCGACGGAGGTGGGCGGCCGATGGCGTCTGGTTGGAGCAGTCAGCGTGAGTAGAGAAGGAAGGTGGGGGGCGTCGCTGGTCTATAGTGATAAGAGCACTCACTTCTCAAGGGGATTGCCTTTTAAAAAAAATTCAATAATTGAACAAACTAGAAAAATAAAATATGCAAAAATAAAAAATAAAAATATAATGAAAATTTCCACGTGTACATTAAATATTAAAAAAATCAATTTACCGGCGCCACCTCATTTTTTCCAACATCCACGTCAGCGATGGTACTCAAGTGAACGATTTTTGAAAGATATGACACTTAAGTGAACGTTTTAAAAGTTATGACACCCAAGTAAACGTCGTACAAAATTTATGGCACTTATAGTGTACTTATCCCCATGGGTGCTGTCATGTGGAGAGTTTACAATTGTATGTCATATATTCTGCCCAAAGGTGATTATGTGATGATGTATGTAACTTTTCAGATGTGTATTTATCTAGTTTCAGGTTACATAATATTAGTGCACGAAGGGTCATATATCCAGTATATGGTTGATGAGTGATTAATCCTAGTGGTTTATACACCCAAATGTGGTAATTCACGAAAGTTGGAATATATTCTATTGGTGACTGTCATGTATAAAGTGCACGTTTTGTATTCTGCTCAAAGGTGATTACATGGTAGTGCATCTAACCCTAAATATGTGTACTTATAAGGTCCAAATTACGTAATACTCACATGATGCTAATTGTATACATTACTTGTTAAAGTGGTTACATTCTCTATAATCGGTAACTCCATTAAGATTGAGGTTCATAATTATTTAAACTTTGAGAAATGGGTAGAGGATTTTATGTCTGAGATAAAGCTGACAGAAGTTTAGATTGCTCTTAATAAGGATAAGCTGGCATAATTTACTGCCGAAAGTATGGAACCCTAAAAGACACATTTTGTTGCCAGGGTTAAGAGTAATCGGATTTGCTTGTTATCTCTGAAGCGATCCATTCAGTACCACTTTGATAATGGTTTGCCAGCTGACTGCATTGCTATACAGATGATGGAAGCCTTGGAGGTTGGGAACTATGTTTCTTCTAATGTTGAGATTGTGAAACTTATGAAAAGACTCTTCAATATAAGGTTTGATGATTTTGATGGGGGTAAAAATTACGTCATAAGGATGGTGGACACATTGAGTAAAAGGTCTTGAAATCATACTCATAAAGGAATTCTTGAAACCACCGGTCATTCAAATGTTTTGGATCCAAAGATAGCATCCTTTTAAGAAGGATGATGATAACAACTTCTTTTATAAGAAGATAGGTTACATAAAGGAAGATTGCAACAAATACAAAACTTGGTTATCTAAGAGTGAGTATACAAGTAATGATTCTTTGACTTTGATTTGTGAATTCAATCTATCAGAAATCCTATCCAGTTTGTGGTGGTTATTTAGAGGTGTAACCAATTATGTTGTATCATAGTTGTTAAGGCGATAAGGCGAGCAGAGGCCACAAAAACGCCTAGGCGATTAGGTGCCCACCTAGTCGTCCGCAAGACGATAAGGCAACAATGTAGCTAAATATATATATATATATATATATATATATATATATATATATATATATATATATATATAATTGTATATTTTACATTTGTACTTCAAAACTTACATTCATGATTTAACAGAGTAAATATATGCATGAAAGATTATTAAAAATAATATCTATCAAATATATTTAAGATATATAATAATCATAAAATGGAGTAGGTAATCGAGATTAAGTAACTATAAGTTCAATAATTTCAAAATAGTCTAACATGCTCTACTAAATAAGGTTCAAATATAAAGGAAGGTCTCAAACATATAAAAGTGGTAACTCAAATAGCGTCATCAAGCATCACTTCATCTTCATTGTTCCCCCCCGAACTACTAGGTTTATTGTTATGGAGGGAAATCATCGAAATACAAATACTACAATCGATAGAAATAGAAAAAATCATCACTTGTAAGAAATGTCCAAGGAAAAAAAAAAGAAATGTCCAAGGTGTCGCCTAGGCATCCAACTATGTTGCACCGACACGACACGGTACGCGACATGACACGACACGACACAATACGCCGATACGTGAATTCTAAAAAAATAGCGAATTCCAACACGTTATGACACGTTGTCTATATATACAATAATAACATCATGATGTAGAACTTGGAGAATACACAGGGACGGTTTGATATTTGAGTATTTCATTAAAAAAAAAAACCAAGAAGGTGTTTTCACAAATGGAGAACCACCCTCAACTCAAGCTAGAGAGAGAAAGGAAGTGAGGGAATGGCTTTATTCATGGGTTGCTTTCGTGGTGATGCATGGGAATATACATAAAACGTAAGCGGACCCATCTCCATCTTCTTCTTTAGATTGTTAGCGACAAACTAGGGCAAAAGCAATAAGCAAAGCAAAAGACTCTCCTCCCACCTCCTCCATTCTCTTTTCCTGATACACGAAAGAAGAGAGAGAAAGAGAAAAGTTGGAGCAAGATGACAGGGGGTAGGGGAAGGGACCAACCCACGAGCACCCAAACAACACATCGTATAAGAAGAGAGAGGTAGACTCTGTGTATGCCCAACAAAGAGTCCCACATCGGCCACTAGCAAAAGAAGCTGATAGAAAAAGTTCTATAAATTGGCTGTGGCTGATGGAGAACTTGGTCGGGGTGGGCCTGTCTGGGTCCTTGAGAGAGGTGTTTGCTTGTTGGGTTGGGCCTTTCCCGAAGTGAATTAAGTTTGCTCGTGTTCGCCCTGGGAGTGAGTCCTTTTCGTTGACCACACGTCCAAGGTGCCCAAGGCGTCGCCTAGGCATCCAAGGCGTCGCCTAGGCATCTAAAGCGCCTAAGGCGTCGCCTTGTGGACGCCTAGCCAACCAAGGTGTCCGCCTTGAGGAGAACCTTGGGCATCCGAGGTCGCCAAGGCGTCGCCTTGATAACTATGGGATTCATAAATTATAGGAAACCAAATCAAGGTGAATTAAAACTCACTGTGGGAAACAACAATAAAGCTGAAGTTGAGTTCGTGGGAGATGTCATTTTAATTTTAGATTCTAGTTTTGATTTGACATTAAAGAATGCATTTATTGTACATTCCTTTAGACAGAACCTTGTTTTTATATCAAGTTTGGACACGTGCGGTTGCTCTTTTGAAGTAAAAGACAACGGTATTTTCGTGATTTTTAAGTCAAAAAAGGCTAGGTGTTGCAATATGTCTAATGGATTGTACAGATTATGCTTAACTCCCAATGATATATACGTCGCTTATACAATTAAAGATGTTGATTCCAAAAAGATCTCTACCTACATAAATGACTTGGTCACATATCTAGTGAGAGAATGGGAGCCTGATAAAAGCCTAACATCTTACTAGCTCTTAGATTGATCTGAAGACTTGTAAAAACTGTTGTAGAGGTAAGATGACTGAGATAAGGAAGAAAAATGCAGTCCGAAATTTTGACCTATTGAAGGTCATTCACGTTGATATTAGTGAACCTTATACGGAAATCTTGTGTAGAAATTTTTATTTCAACACATTCGTTGATCGACTATTCCCCATATGGTTATCTATGCTTGATTAAGGAAAAGTTCGAGTTTGGACTGAGGTAGAGAAACAGTTAAGAAAAGTCATAAAGATTGTCAAATCAAATCGAGATGGAGAATATTATGACAAATATAGCAATGCTAGATAGCTTAAAGGCCATTTACCAGATACTTGAAGGATTTTGCGATAATAGTTTAGTTTACTATGCTTGGAAGTCTTGAACAAAATGGTGTGGCCGAAAGGCATAATCGTATTCTTAAGGATATGATGAAGAGCATGATTAGTAGAACGAACCTACATGATTCTCTGTGGGGTGAAGCTTTTAAAGCTTCCATTTACCTTATAAATCGTATTTTCACCAAAGCTGTTTCATTGACTCTTTTGAGTTATAAACTAGACGTAAATCTAATCGAGCCATCTGAAGGTTTGAAGTTATCCTATAGAAGTGAGGTTATATGATCGGACATAAAGTGAGTTGGACTTGTCGCGACCCTCCAGACATTGAGACCTCCACCTCGATAGGATGTTGGGCTAATGGATAGCCGATCGGGCCCTTACTCTGAAATGTGGATCGCGGGCCCTCTTAGATCCATACTAAATCGCGGTGGAAGTTTGATTTTTTAAAGGATTTTCGATGTTAAGAGTCGATCGCTTTCGACCTTAGTGTGGTTCTGGTGGCATGTGCAATGTGTGCATACATTTGGAGTCACCATCGGTCGTTCTTGAAAGCTGGATCGGAAACCTTACTCATCAATTGAGAGAGATCGATAAGTTTTGCAGAATCAAAGATTTTGAGTTCGGGGATTTAGTTATGTTGGTGTCGTTACCGACGTCCTTTCGGTATCTAACGTGAGTGATTTTCTTAACTAACATTTCATACAGGCGTCATTTTCGGGTGAGGTAAGTGTGAATTAGGATTTTCATGCCGATCGGAAGACTAATCCTATCAATCGTAATTAATGTAATGAAAGTGCAATCAAGTGCATAAATAAACTACGTCAATGCACATTAATTCAATCAAAAGGTCCCTAATATAGCCATAATGGCTTAGAGAATGTGTGATTAAGGGCCAGGGGCAATTTAGGAAAATTTGGAGACGATTCGCCAAAAGGGCAAAATTGTCATTTTATGAAGGTTCGAATGTCGAATTACCCAAAATAGTCCATGGCCAGTTGATTGTGGTCATTTTCTATTTTTGAAATTTTTTTAGAGTTTTTCTGAATTTTTCTAGAAATAATTTGCTTGAAGGGTAAAATTATCATTTTTCGAAATATTAGGGATCAAAACACCCAAAATAGGTCTTGGCCAATAAATTGTGGTCATTTCATATTTTTTGAAATCTTTTTTAGGAAGTTTTCCGGGTTTTTCCAATTTTTCTAAATTTTTAATGATTTTTCTTTTTTATAATGATTTTTATACTTAAAAAAGAATGATTTTTATACTTCTTTGTAAAAAAAAATAATTTTTATACTTTTAATTTTTTACTATTTTTGTTCTAAAAATGTAATCCGGACTGGGCCAGTAGACCCGGCCCACCCGACCAGAACCCAATTCGGGCCACAAGGGCCCAGATTGGTTTATGGAGAAGACACTCAACGGGCCTGATCCAAAGTCTTTTTAATTTCATAATAAAAGGCCCAATCTTGAATTCGAATTTGGCCCAAATGTTTATTCTAAAACCCAATAAGCCTATTCTAGCCCACTCTCCACCCAGGCTAACAAACCAGCGGCCCACTCGAGCGGCCCACGTCCAATTCATCCAACCAAACCCAAAACTCAACTACACCCAAGATTTTTTTTTCTTTTCTTTTTCTCTTATTTCCATTTTTCTGCATCGTCTTCTTCATGGGTCTATTTTCCTCATGAACCCTCACCAAGTTCCAAACGGAGAGCTCACCATGAATGAGATCTTCTGTTATTTTTGCCTAACTGAACTAAACCACCTAAAATAATGTTCCAGATGAAAACTAGATCGAAGCGACATCGTCGGAACTCCTAAACGGTAAAAAGGCCTAGAGCTAAACTCCGGCGAAACTTGAACAAACGATTTTTGTTTCCGTCTAAGCTTTGATCTAAACAACCTAGCGTCATCCAGGAAGGGCAAGAATGCTTACATGTCGACAGAATGGCTTTGGTTTCGAACGTACGGAGCTCACTAGCTCTAGAGAGCTTTTCGGGTTTGGGAGCCACTCGGAGGTTTTCATGTGAGAACAGGGAAAACGAAGTACACCAACCAGATTAGTGATGCGCAAAGAGCGTTGTAGAACAAAAAAACTCGAAGAATGGTGCTCAGTACCCCGAGCTACCATTAATGAAACTTGACATGGGTGGAGGTTGCGCTCACCTTTTCCGGGGATATCAGAGAAAACCAGACGTCTTTGTGCATTCCCGGGATTGAGACAAGTCCAATGGGGTCGATGGCGTGGCCTAGCGTGTCCGGAGCTCACCGGAAAGCGAAGATAAAGCACAAACATCAAACCCAACTTCTAATCGCTTAATAGTCATGAACAATAATGTTTCATAATATAAAAAATGTTCATGTGGTCCATACATAATTGTTTGTTTCAAAAGGCTTCAAATGTGTACATATAACGAGAAGCAACAAACCATAAATTCAAAATTCATTACATAAGATGATCACAAATATAACATCATGTGTCTAAAACCATGGTCTAAACTAAAGGTTATCAACCATACCCATGCTAGCAACATGTTCTCGAAAGAGATTGGGTGATAAGCCTTTCGTCAAGGGATTCGCTAACATAGCTTTTGTACTAATATGCTGAATGGACACAATTTGATTTTGAACTCTTTCTCTCACAACAAGATACTTAATGTCAATGTGTTTTGATGCACCACTTGACTTGTTATTTTTCGAGAAGAAAACAGCAGCCTGATTGTCACAGTGAATCTTCGATGGTCTCAAAATAGTATCAACTGTCTCAAGCCCCCGAGTGAAGTTCCTTAACCATAGATCATGAGAACTCGCTTCATAACATGCTACGAACTCTGCCTCCATAGTGGAAGATGCAGTTATGGACTGCTTTGCACTCTTCCATGAGATAGGTCCTCTAGCGAGCATAAAAATATAACATGATGTGGATATCTTGGTGTTGATGCACCCAGCATAATCAGAATCAGAATAACCAATAACTTCAAGGTTATTTGTTCTCTTATAGGTAAGCATAAAATCTTTCGTACCCTATAAGTAGCGCATCACTTTCTTAGCTACTTTTCAATGACTCATTCCTAGGTTTATTTGGTAACGGCCAAGCATTCCAACAACATATGCAATATCTGGGCGAGTACATATTTGAGCGTACATAAGACTCCCTATTGCATATGCATAGGGAATATGCTCCATTTGTACAAGCTCCAGTTGATTCCTAGGGCATTGCAGTAAGCTAAATTTTTCACCCTTAACAACAGGGGTAACATTGGGAGAGTAGTTATGCATGTTGAATCTCTTGAGAATCTTTTCAATATAGGCTTTCTCAGATAGTCCTAAGATCCCTTGAGATTTATCTCTATGAATCTCAATGCCTATTACATAAGAGGCTTCACCAAGATCTTTCATCTCAAAGTTATGTGAAAGAAAATTTTTGGTCTCATACAACATGTCCTTATCACTATTGGCAAGTAATATATCATCTACGTACAATACTAGAATGATAAATTTACTCCCACTAATCTTAAGATATATACATTGATTTACTACATTTTCTTTAAAGCCGAAATTACTAACCACATCATGAAACTTAAGATAGCACTGTAGATGGACTTTTTCAGTTTGCATTTCGTGTATTCATTGCCCTCAACCACATAACCTTGTGGTTGTGCCATATAGACATTCTCTTGCAAGTCTCCATTAAGAAATGCTGTTTTCACGTCCATTTGATGTAACTCTAAATCATAATAAGATACTAAAGCCATGACTATCCTGAAAGAGTTCTTCCTTGACATAGGAGAAAATGTATCGCTATAATCTACTCATTCTCTTTGAGTGAAATCTTTTGCGACCAATCTAACTTTATACCTTTCAACATTACCTTTAGGGTCCAGCTTAGTTTTGTAGACCCATTTACAGCCTACAGCCTTGGCCCCTTTAGGCAAGTCTACTGGGTCCCAGACATCATTAGTTTTCATTGAGTTCAACTCGTCTTTCATGGCTTCTAGTCTCTGAGTTGAATGATCGCTTGTAACGGCTTCATCATAGGAGATAGGATCAGTTCTTATGCCAACATCGCAGTCTGACTCATCTAGATATACGATGTAATCATTAGAGATAGTTGATTTCCTTTCTCGTCTTGATCTCCTAAGAGATTGTTCATCAATGGGAGAAAGAATAGGCTTTACATTATGAGGTTCTTCATTAGCCACCTCCTCTGGTGGATCGAAAAGTTCTAATGAAGGTAATGGTACACTAGACGCTTGACTAACAGGAACCAAAACATGATCCCGAGTAGAAATTTGATCTCAGGTTTCCTCAAGATCTAATGTTCTAGGGGTGCTACAATCAACACTTTCTAAAAACATTGCATTTCTAGTTTCAACAAATTTAGTAGTATGTGAAAGGGCAGTAAAATCTAAAACCCTTTGTTCTTTCAGGGTAACCAACGAAATAACAAGTCATGGTCCTTTGGTCGAGTTTCTTCATTTGTGGGTTATATATCTTTGCCTCAGCTAAACAGCCCTATATATGGAGATATCCCAAGCTCGGCTTTCTTTTTGTCCACAGTTCATAAGGTGTTTTAATCAAAGATTTACTAGGAACCCGATTAAGGATATGCATGGCTATTTTAAGAGCTTCAACCCAAAGACATTATGGTAGCGTGCTATGGCATATCATACTTCGAACTATATCCATTAACGTACGATTTCTTCGTTCAGCAATACCTTTTTGCTGGGGAGCACCCGTCAATGTATACTGAGCAATTATGCCACGGTGCTCCAAAAATAAAGCAAAAGCACCAGGATTATGACCTGTGTCGGCAAACCTTCCATAATATTCTCCTCAACAATCAGATCTTACAACATTAATCTTTAGGTCAAGTTGATTATCAACTTCGGCTTTGTAGATCTTGAACATGTCTAGTGCTTCAGATTTATCATGGATAGATAGACATAGCCATAACATGAATAGTCATCGATAAAGTGCTGAAATACTTATGATCACTAATATCAGGAGTAGGAAAAGGTCCACAAATGTCAGTGTGGATAATTTGTAAAATTCCATCACTCCTTGTGGCACTATGTTTATTGCCCTTTGGGAATTTTCCTTTAATGCATTTAACACAGGTGTCAAAATCAGAGAAATCTAGAGAATGTAAAATTCCATCCTTAATGAGGCGTTCCATTCTACCTCGTGATATATGGCCTAGACGTTCATGCCATAATTTTGAGGAATTTTCATTCTCTGATTTCTGTTTTTATTAGTTTTAGCAATTTCATTATTCACATTCATTGAAACTAATGATTCCGCAAACGAAGAATCTAAACATAATTTGTAGAGGTTTCCCTCTAACAGACCATAACCAATAGTCTCACCATAACGAGAAATAGAGCAACATTTATTCTCAAACTTAAACGAATATCCATAAGCGTCAAGTTTTGAAACATCAATTAAGTTTCTAGTAATACTGGGAACATAAATAATATCAACTAAATCCAAATTGAAGCCACTCTGCAACACCAAACGGAGAGTGCCAAAAGCTTCAACCGAAACCTTTTCTCCATTTCCCACGACAAAATTACGATCTACCTTATTAAGGCTCTTCTTTGAAAGGAATCCTTGCAAAGAATTAGTTATGTGCAGAGTTGTACCAGTATCAATCCACCATGTATTTAAAGGAGCATCAATAGTATGTGACTCATAACAAACATGGCTTAATAAAGTATTACCTTTCTTCTTCAGCCATTGTCGAAATTTCGAGCAGTCTTTCCTCACATGTCCTTTACCTCTACAGAAATGACACTTAGAACTATATCCATTAACGTACGATTTCTTCGTTCAGCAATACCATTTTGCTAGGGAGTACCCGGCAATGTATACTGAGCAATTATGCCACGGTGCTCCAAAAATAAAGCAAAAGCACTAGGATTATGACCTGTGTCGGCAAACCTTCCATAATATTCTCCTTAACAATCAGATCTTACAACATTAATCTTTAGGTCAAGTTGATTATCAACTTCGGCTTTGTAGATCTTGAACATGTCTAGTGCTTCAGATTTATCATGGATAAGATAGACATAGCCATAACATGAATAGTCATCGATAAAGTGTTGAAATACTTATGATCACTAATATCAGGAGTAGGAAAAGGTCTACAAATGTCAGTGTGGATAATTTGTAAAATTCCATCACTCCTTGTGGCACCATGTTTATTGCCCGGGAGTTTTCCTTTAATGCATTTAACACAGGGGTCAAAACCAGAGAAATCTAGAGAATGTAAAATTCCATCCTTAATGAGGCGTTCCATTGTACCTCGTGATATATGGCCCAGACGGTCATGCCATAATTTTGAGGAATTTTCATTCTTTGATTTCCGTTTTTATTAGTTTTAGCAATTTCATTATTCACATTCATTGAAACTAATGATTCCGCAAACGAAGAATCTAAACATAATTTGTAGAGGTTTCCCTCTAACAGACCATAACCAATAGTCTCACCATAACGAGAAATAGAGCAACATTTATTCTCAAACTTAAACGAATATCCATAAGCGTCAAGTTTTGAAACACCAATTAAGTTTCTAGTAATACTGGGAACATAAATAATATCAACTAAATCCAAATTGAAACCACTCTCCAACACCAAACGGAGAGTGCCAAAAGCTTCAACCGAAACCTTTTCTCCATTTCCCACGACAAAATTACGATCTACCTTATTTAGGCTCTTCTTTGAAAGGAATCCTTGCAAAGAATTAGTTATGCGCAGAGTGTACCAGTATCAATCCACTATGTATTTAAAGGAGCATCAACAATATGTGACTCATAACAAACATGGCTTAATAAAGTATTACCTTTCTTCTTCAGCCATTGTCGAAATTTCGAGCAGTCTTTCCTCACATGTCCTTTACCTCTACAGAAATGACACTTAGGATCACCTGATCCTTTTGAACCAAAAGAACCTGCCTTGTTAGTCTTATAGTCATGAATATCCGTGTTTCCATAATTGCGACCTTTGCCATGCATCTTTCCTTTTCCTTTGATTGAACCAAAAGTAATTACATGAGCACCGTCAGGTTGTTCGGATTTCAGCCTCTCTTCTTCTTAGACACACATAGAAATCAACTCGCTGATCTTCCATTTCTCTTTTTGCGTATTATAGTTGATCTTAAAAGGATCGAACTGTGCAGGAAGAGATGTCATAATGAAGTGAACAAGGAAACCTTTAGAGATTTCCATATCCAAAGACTTAAGTTGAGCAGCCATATCATTCATCCGCATAATGTGGTCACGAACACCATTGATTCCATTATACTTGAGGGTAATCATTTTGGAAATAAGAGCAGTAGCTTGTGCTTTAGAAGTGCCCTCATATTGCTCCTCAATGTGAGCAAGGTACTCCTTAGCATTATTAGAATCAGGAATGACTCCCCGAATAGCGGTCGTTATGGAGCCTTTCGTGATCATTAGAGATATGCGGTTAGATCGCTCCCACATTTCATAAGCAGATTTCTACTCATTTGAGCTTTCATCCGTGAGTTCAGCAGGAGCATCAACTCGTAATGCATAATCTAAGTCCATGACCCCAAGAATGAGGCTTATTTGCTTTTTCCACTTCTTAAAGTTTGCACCGCTCAGTTGTTCAATGGAAGAAAGATAACTCGTAATAGCAGCAGGATTGTATGCTAGATCAATAAAATTATGCACATTAGTACCTTTTAGAAAATCCACAAAAACAAATAAATAATTTAATTCATCATCAAGATAGACTGAAAAATAAGCAGTTCACTTACTTGGAAGGTAAAATACACAAAACCTTACCAAAGAAATCCAAGAATTATTTATAGCCTTTCGTTGGGCTAACTATAAACACTTTAAATGAATTCTTACAAAATTTATTAGCAAATTTCATAAGGCAATAATAAATCAAATTAAATCATCGTTGGGCAGAATTAATTCGATTCACATATTTGCAATTTATCTGCATATCATATTATTATTCTACTCAAAATTAAATGCCATAACTTTCCGTTGGGCCAGTTAAGAACTTAATCATGAGCATAACATTATGCGGTTTTATCAAAATCTAAATTTATTTAGGGTGCGTCTGGATACTGCTTTCCCAAGGGGCTTTGGACCCCCAAAGCCCCTTGGGCCAAATTTTAAGTGTTTGGCAAAAAAATTCCAACCATACTTGGCTGAAAGTTAGCTTTATAAAGGCCAAAAGCCCATGGCAGGTGCAAGGCTGCCTTGGCTTTGAGCATTTTCGGCAAGCAACAAGTGTCTTTTAATGAATTTTTTGGACTTCCAATACTACCTCATTTATTAATCATAACTCCATGTTTACCCCTTTGTTTTTGTTCCTCCTCCCACACACTCTCTCTGTCGCAGATCCATCGCAGAGACGAAAGAAACCATATTGAATCCCTATCGGTAGAGTTAAGAACACTTGTAACCATGGATGACTCTGTGTCTTTTGATACAGTTACTGCCATGATTCGGTGTTTGAGACTTTATAGGATTGGATTGACTGTTAAGAATAATTTCTAGACTAGCATAGAGATGCGCACTTACAGAACAGTTTCAATTAATATTCGCCAAAGTGGAAGAATGTAATATTTTCCTAATGTGGAATTATACTAATTGAGAATGTAATTTTTGATTTATGGGATTAATTTACCGTTTATGGGGTTGGTCTAATAAGGTAAAATATAAGAATTCTTAACTAGTCTAATATAGGCCTAGCATTGTGTGGGCCGGGCTCGATCCATGATAAGAGGATTTGGCTGAAAACTCTATAAATAGCGCTCTGTCACGACCTACCCTCGATGTTCAATATATAAATTGGGGAAAGGTGGGCTAATGGATTGCTAAGGGAGGATCTCAAGTACGGGCCCCTTTCGGCTCGGGCTCTCCAAGCCTATATCAAGTCGCAACGTTGGAAATTCGTATTTGACCTTAGTGTGGTCAGGTGGCATGTGCAATGTACACGCAAAAGGGAGTCACCATCGATCTTTCGAGGAGGGTAGATCGGGAACCCTATCGAGCGGTTAGGAGGAGCCACTCGATTCTACGCAACCAGAGTTTTTGGGTTCGAGAATTAATTTACCTTAGTCTATCTACTAGAGCCCTTGCAGTTAACGCGAGATTGATTGTTGCCTAAGGTGACCATGTGATGTTTAATTGCTTTTTGTTCCTAATCATGTTTTTGCAACCATGCTAGGGGTTCACACAAAATGGTCTTGTAGGGGTTCATTTCATGGCATTTTTCTAATTTTTGAGTTTTTTTAAAAAAGGAAAATCAACCAAAGCATTCAAAGGATATAAAGGAAGAAACATAAAAAGCTATTCTAAAGCGATAAATAAAAACCTGCGGCCCTCAGATATTTGGATGTAAAGCCGCAAATAAAATGAAATAAAGCTAAACGATAAGGTCAGTGTACACAAGAAATGGGTCGGAATGGACATCGGCCAACGACAGGATGGCATAATGGCGAACGACGGGACGGCGCAACGACGCTGTTTCTTCCCTTCATTGAGGTATTTTCCCAAGCATTTGGTGGGAGAAAAGTTGACCATGAGGGCGTTTTCTTGCCCATTTATCTAAACTTTCGTAACGACAATTGGTGAATAAACACGCGTACATACACCACTACATACCGGAACGAGATGGACCAAAAATCGATTTAAAATTCGCACCAGAATACGTCAAAAACCAATCACGAATTCACACACGCACACTGTTTTTACACACCAACCAGACCAACAAGGGAAGTTCTCGACTCCATATCTCACTCGTCAAGCATAGTCAATGGACAAATATACCGTTGCGAAGAGTTACAAGCCACGAGTAAAATGAAGCAAGAATCATCCCAATAGCAAGTAATACCATGGAGAAAAAGGCCTCTAAAAACGGAGGGTCGCACTGTTCAAGACTCTCAACACTTGGAAAAATTTTCAAGTCGGGAAAAACTCAGTTCGTAAGGGTGATTTTAGAGGACCGTAACTCACATATCGGTTACAACCAAGAGGCAAACGATATATCAATAGAAAGAACTACTAACGAGGAGTAACATGAAACAATAATCACCCCAAAATCATGTAAGGCTAGAGAGAAAATGACCCCAAAAGTGAGGTAGACGGACTGTTTCGGGAACAAAAGGGAGCAAAAATCAATTCAGCAAGGCATGTTCGGGTTTCCATATCTCGACATCCACACATCATCAATGGCAAAACTAAGCACCTAGGAAAGTAATAAACGAGCAAAACACAACGAGTTAAAGAATACCCAAGAATAAGCACAAGAAAGCCACAAAACATGAGCTTAAATTTGGTTCCTCAAGTGACAACGGGCATTTCATCAAACATATTATGTGTGATACAAAAACGACTAATTCGGGTCATTTTAAATAGGTCCAAAGCACACAATCACTCAAATGGGGTATAATAAGGATGGAAACATATATATGGGAGGTTGATTTGGCCCCATTTGACACGAAAGTTGAACGGGAGCAAACCGTGCAAAAAGCTCAAAACTTGCAAAAGTTGGTTACAAATGGATATTCGCGTTACCTTTTCGGATGGCTTCAACGACGATAAGAGGTGAGGGATGGCCTGTTGAAAAGAGGAGATGCAGAGGAAGCTTCGGTGGAGGTGGGCTTCTAGCCAAGCCTCCCGATTTGCTCGATATTCGCTCTCGAAAACCCCTTCAAAGTTAACCTCAGGAACTCACAGACCAACCATGGAGTCACTCCTCTTTTTTTCGAAAATTCTCCCCCCTCACTATATTGCTGCCAATCTCTATATCCCTCCCATTAATCGGGGAAAGTCTGTAGAAAAAACATTTCCATTTTACCTACGCACTCAATTGCCATTCAAGTGCACTTGAGTGGGTTCAAAAATGCCCATCCTCAAAAGTTCAACTTAAAACTTTTCTCGAATGTTCTTTTTTGATATAATTAAAGCTCCTTTGTGACCGAAAGAGGAGACAATAATGATAACGGTGGGGGTTGATGATGGATGGCCTTTAGGAATTTGGCAATTGCTCCCCCTCAACATGACCGAAATATGCTTTTATTATGAAGGTCTGATCATTTGTCAATTTAAGCTCAATTTCGCAGTGCCGATCCAATTAAATGCACATGCGATGCATGTTAAAAGTAAATATACAAGATGATTTTTGTTTAGAACTAATATTGGTTCTAAATTTTATGCTGGGATGACTGATAAAGATTGGCCAAAATTTAGGTGTCAACACGCTCCAATCCCTCCTCTAGCCTTGATGAACTCATAACAACCTCACATAAAGAATGCATACGGATTGGCGTCGTTGAGGGGCTATCTCATTCAGTTAGGGATATAGAGGGTCATAGAGGAGAAGACTTGAGCATCAGATTATCGTGATTCCGCCTAAAGTGCGATTGATCCCAAATCAGATATACAAATTTCTTTAATCCATTACTGCATTTCTAGATTCTAGCTATGTAGATCCTGAGATTGCCATAGTAAGGGTGTCACGCCCCACTGTCCTAACGAGTATGCACATCCGCTCATGCCGTAAACTCAGTCCCAGGATACTCCTCTTTACGGCGGCAAAAGAAATGAGACTCGCATGCGGAAGAGTAAAAGAAAATAAAGACACACCTCCATGCAAGACCACCAAAGTAAAACAAAGAATGAGACACATGATATAAAAGACATTTACATATCAAGAGACGAGTTTGTACAAAATGGGTCAGGGTAACTACAAAAGCTAAGGTCGAGGAAGACAAAAGGGTCAACAGAACGATCTACAGAACGATCGAGTCTCCGACAAACCCTACAGAACGGGCGCGTCATCCTTAGATTCCTATCAGTCTGGAGTCTCACTTGATGGTAGAAACCGCCATAAGGGTCAACTGAATGGTAGAAACCGCCATAAGGGTCAACTTGATGGTAGAAACCGCCATAAGGGTCAACCAATGGTAGAAACCGCCATAAGGGTCAACTTAAAGGTAGATACCGCCATAAGGGTCAAAACTAAATTCAAAGGTAGAAACCGCCTGAAGGGTCAACTCCATGGTAGAAACCGCCATAAGGGTCAACTGAATGGTAGAAACCGCCATAAGGGTCAACTTAAAGGTAGATACCGCCATAAGGGTCAAAACTAAATTCAAAGGTAGAAACCGCCTGAAGGGTCAACTCCATGGTAGAAACCGCCATAAGGGTCAACTTGATGGTAGAAACCGCCATAAGGGTCAACTTGATGGTAGAAACCGCCATAAGGGTCAACCAATGGTAGAAACCGCCATAAGGGTCAACTTAAAGGTAGATACCGCCATAAGGGTCAAAACTAAATTCAAAGGTAGAAACCGCCTAAATGGTCAACTCCATGGTAGAAACCGCCATAAGGGTCAACTCAATGGTAGAAACCGCCATAAGGGTCAACTTAAAGGTAGATACCGCCATAAGGGTCAAAACTAAATTCAAAGGTAGAAACCGCCTGAAGGGTCAACTCAATGGTAGAAACCGCCACAAGGGTCAACTCAATGGTAGAAACCGCCATAAGGGTCAACTTGATGGTAGAAACTGCCATAAGGGTCATTTGAATGGTAGAAACCGCCAAAAGGGTCAACTTAAAGGTAGATACCGCCATAAGGGTCAAAACTAAATTCAAAGGTAGAAACCGCCTGAAGGGTCAACTCCATGGTAGAAACCGCCATATGGGTCAACTTAAAGGTAGATACCGCCATAAGGGTCAAAACTAAATTCAAAGGTAGAAACCGCCTGAAGGGTCAACTCCATGGTAGAAACCGCCATAAGGGTCAACTCAATGGTAGAAACCGCCATAAGGGTCAACCAATGGTAGAAACCGCCATAAGGGTCAACAAATGGTATGACCTACCATACAGGTCAGGGCTTAATCTCCCTAGGATATTCTGAACGAGTCCTAGGTATCTTCTTGAAAGTCGTCGCAACCGGCAGCATCTGACAGGTGAGCTTCAGATAAGCCTCTCTCACTCCGGCCCATGTTCGAATTGCAAGAGTAAACCGGTGATTAATTTGAGCATTCATCAAAAGACTTAAGGATCCGATGTCATGGCATTTCTTTTCCCCAGTCGAGTCGGTTAAGATCCAGGTGTCATTTTGTCTTTGAAAGCAACCTCTGACGAGCTCACTCTCAAAGAGGGGCAGTTGTTGACACCTGATTTTTGACCATCGTTATTATAGTTTTTTATTTCTAAAATTAATTAAAAATAGCAAAAAAGGTCAAAAAATTACAAAATCAACTTTGGGAGCCTTAGCCTAGCCTTAGGAACCAATTTTGAACAAAAAATATTTTTTGAATTTTTTAATATTTTTTGGAATTTATTTAATTATAAAAATACCCAAAAAATCAGAAAAATACCATCCGTGGTCAGAAAATTACAAAAAAATATTCAGAAATTTTATTTTAATTCCCTCTTTAATATTTTCACTTTTTATTAGGGAAATTCGGCTTGGTTCATTGGGTTCCTTCACAAACCTAATCCCGAACCGGGCCTATAAAAACCTTTTCGAGTCTTTTAATTTTCAATTCTCGATTTTTATAAGCTATGACATTGGACTCCAAAGTATTGAAATGCAATTGGGTCAATTTGCCCTCCAATTTGATCAATTTTAACCAAAAGGGCTTAATTGCATAAATATCTTTCAATTTAGTCCCCGGTTTCACAATTTTTGAAATTAAATTTCACACGGGCACACCCATTAAAATTAAACACCTCTACCCAATATTTTTCATCATGCGGAATACATTGGTGGCATCAATTTTGACTAATTCGATCGTTTAGATCTTCGATTTGGCGAAATTCATTTTCGGATCCTAGGGACAATTTGGGGTTTTAACTAACTTTCAATAAATTGATTCACGAAAATACCCATATTTGATGGAAAACATGTCAAGGAATCCGATTTTGCCATCAATTTCATGAAAAGAGGTCATTTGGGGGGTCAATTTGGCGATTTGGCCGAACCGGGTCGGTCGGGTCCGGCCCGACCCGACCCGGTCCGACCCGGGTCTGCAAACAATGGACAGAATGTGCCGTGGACAGCATGGGAAAAACAGGGGGTGATGGGGGCAGCGTTTTTTTTTTAAGAAAAGGGGACAACTGAGCATGGGAAGCAGGGGGGGACTGAATATTCGTTGTTGCAGAGGCGATGGCATCGAAAACGGGCCGGTCGGCCACGAGAAAAGGGGGGTGCTCGGGTTTAAAGGAAAAGGGAGGCCGAGAGAGAGTGGGGGTTTTTTTTTTGGCGAAGACCGGACTGAAGGAGCTTCCCCGGAGCTTCAGCGACCTTCACGGATCCTCAGGCAAGCATTCGTGGCCGTCGGCGAACTCCAAATAGGTCGGTATCTTCCCCGACCTCCATTTTTCTCTGCGCACACCATGTGTTTGATGAAATGCCCGAGGGAGTCCCGAACGTTTTGGCTCTCGGTCGAGCTCGACCCGAGCTCTATTTGCGCGGTTATAATCTTTAAACTACACTAGAGTTATCCCTAACCTCGTGTTGACCTTCGTTTTGCATTAAAACTCGACAAAAACCGAGGGCCGGAGCTTCGCCGGCCATGGTTCGGACGTGAGCTTGACGAGGGATTTCCGGCGGCCGCCGACCATCAAGGAACCCCAAGTAAGCTTCTAAACCACCATTGGATGCCATGTGATGGAATGAAACCAAGCTTTGAGCAAAAAAAAATTCTGCAAATTCTCTCGCCGGAGTCGGGTTCGGGGAGGTCCGGTTCGCCGGTTTTTAGCGTGTTCATGATTATTATTTAGGTTGTATGTTGATGTGGGTGGTCCAAGGAGTCGAATGCCGCAAGAACGGGCGAAAAATACCAAGTTTCGGGCCCGTTTCGCAATTTTCCGGCGACCTCGCCGGACTTTTTACTATTCCCGCCGGATTTTTCACTGTTCATCGTCTTCTCCGGCGACCCTCCGGCCGGTCAACGGTCAACGGCTGACGTGGCGTGCCACGTAGGCAGCCACGCCAGCCGGGTGGGGTCCGGTCCGCTTATTTTCGAATAAAACAAATGGACGGTCACGATCGCGACACGTGTCGCGATTCTGGAATTTTTGGAAGATTAAATAAATGATTTTCGAATAATCGATCTGGCGGACGAGGATGTGCCACGTGGGTTACTGAGGGACGTCCGATCTTGTACAAGATCGGACGCATCAGAAGAGGCCACGTGGCACGTTCTAGAGCGTCCGATTTGTGGGTTTTTCTAAAAAAAGAAAAGAAATTGATTTTTGATCCGACGGTCGTGATCGAGCCACGTGGCTCTCTGTGAGTCGCCCGATCTAGTGGAAGATCGGGCGCACGAGACGGAGCCACGTGGCACGATGTGGACCGTTCGATCCGGGGAATTTTCCGATAATTAAATAAAATAGATAAAAAATAAAAAAATTGTTAAAAAATAGGAAAAAATATTTAAAAAATCAAAACGGCGTCGTTTTAGGCCGGTTTCAACACCTAGGGTCGGGCCGGGCGCTCGAGAGGCGCGGGCCGGGTTTGACCCGGCCCGTAAAATATTTTTAAATATTAAAAAATTCAAAAATAATAATAAAATAATCAAAAAATCAATAAAAAATGAAAAATCATAAAAAATTCGGAAAATTCAGAAAAACTCTAAAAAATTCCAGAAAATAGGAAATGGCCACATTCAACTGGCCACGACCTATTCCGGGTCATTTAACCCCCGATCTTTCCAGAAATGAGGGTTTTGCCCTTTCGGCAAACCGTCTTAAAAAACAAATTCTAAAAAATCCAAGAAAATCCCCAAAAATAGGAAATGGCCACAAACAACTGGCCAAGGCTCATCCCGGGTGTTTTGAACCCCGAATCTTCTTGAAAATGACGATTTCGCCCTTTGGGCGAGTCGTCTTTCAAAAATTGAAGAAAAATCAAGAAATTCCAAAAAAATTCTCAAAAATGGGAAATGGCCACAATCAACTGGCCATGGAATATTTTGGGTAATTCGGTATCCAAACCTTCCAAAAAATGACAATTTTGCCCTTCGGGCTAATTGTCCCAGAATCTTCCCATTTTACCCCTAGCCCTAAATCACATCTTCCCTAAACCCTTATGGCTATACTAGGAGGCCAATGATTGAAATTGATGTGCATTGACATGATTTATTTATGCACTTGACTTGCGCTTTCATTATATTGACTGTGATGTGGTAGGACCAGTCTTCCAATCTGTATGAAACCCTGACCCATACCTATATCACCCAAAATTGCGCCTGCATGAACTCTTAGTCAGGAAAATCACTCGCGTTAGGTACCGAAAGGGCGTTGGTAATGACACCGACGTAACCAAGTCCCCGAACCCAAAATCTCTGGTTCCGCAGAACTGATCGATCTCTCCCAATCGGTCGGTAAGGTTTCCGGTCTACCCTCCAAGAAAGACCGGTGGCGACTCCAAATGCATGCACAAGTTGCACATGCCACCACGACCACACTAAGGTCGAAAGCGATCGACTCTTATCGTCGAATCCCTCGAAAGACACTCCCGCCGCGATTTGGTATGGGCCTGGGAGGGCCCGCGCCGATCTAAGTCCCGCGATCCACATTTCAGAGCGGGGGGCCGCGATCGGTAATCCATTAGCCGCGTCCGTTGATTTTCAGACGGGTCGCGACAGTTGTCAAACATTTGTACACCTCATAAAAATCGCAAAAAGGCTAGAATGAGCGATGAGGGAAAGGAAACACCAGAAATCGCAGCAAGACGTCAATATCCGGCCCAAAGGGAGAAGGAGGCTGGAGTTGATGTGGCCTTCGTACCAAACCCACCCAGACCTAAGCAGTTCTCCAATTCAAGTACAGTGCAAGGAAACTCGTCAATGTCGGCACAGAAACCATATGAGCTAAGGAAGAAGTTGCCTCCCAAGCAGTTCACCCCCCCGCCAAGGCCGTTATCGAAATTGCTTCCTATGTTACTAGAGGAACACTTAGTGGCTAAAGAGCCTCCAAGGCCGAATCCGGTGAAATATAACGGGTACGATGAAAGCCAGTCATGTGCCTATCACATGGGAGAGAAGGGCCATAACGTAGACAATTGCATTGTTTTGAAGCACAAGATGCAAGCCCTTATCGATAGTCGCATCCTTGAATTCGACAATACAGAGCCAAACGTGCAACAAAACCCACTTCCTGATCACCAAACCGTGGGGGTGATCTTCGACGACAAAAAGGAAAGTTGTTTAAAGATCGAAGCAGATTTAGACAAGTTCCGCGTAGAACTTACACACGGGTCTAAAAAAACCAATGATCTGGTAGGGATGGTGGACAGTACAAAGCCTTTGGTCATCAGTTTAACCAAGATCGACAACTGGAAGGGAGATGATGATTGCCTGATTAAGCCGGTTGTAATTCGCCTTATTGACGACAAAGCAGATAATGAGTTGAACACATGAGTTGAGAAAACCTCACATGTGGTGATAAAGATTCCCCCTGTAGAGGATTATGATCCTAAGAAAGTTCACTGGGATTATGGAACGAGCGAGATCAGTGCCCTAATGCGATCAGGGAGGTTCTATCCATCGCAAGAAGACGAACCTGAGAAAAATGAGGTATCTAAAAAGGATGCCGAAAAGCTTCTGTTTATCGTTAAGACAAGCGAATTCGAAGTGATAGAACAACTACGGAAAATGCCGGCCCAAATCTCTCTGCTAAATCTATTCTTAAATTCAGAGAAGCACAAGAAGGCTTTGATGAAGATTCTGAATGAAGTACACATACCCGAGTCTATTAATGAGGTTCAGCTCGAAGACTTTGTTGGCGCTGTTCTGCTGAAAGATCAAATGAGTTTCTTGGATGAAGACTTCCCAATGGAAGGGCGGGAACATAATAGGGCATTATACATAGCGGTCAGATGCCACGGAAAGCAAGTGTCCCGCGTACTGATCAATAATGGCTCCGCTTTTAATATTTGTCCTCTGGCCACTTTAAGGAATCTAGGCATAAAGGAGGAACTGATCAGGACCTCTAAAGCCAGCATTAGAGCCTTTGATGGAACGAGGAAGGCGGTGGTAGGAGAAATCGAGCTGGATGTTTTCATAGGCCCGACCAAATTTTTCATCGAGTTTCAAGTGATGGATTTGCCAAGTGCCTTCGGATTCCTTCTCGGGAGACCATGGATATACGTAGCCGGAGCCGTACCGTCCAGTCTGCACCAGAAAGTCCGCTTTGTAGTGGACAACATAGTGATCACTGTGCATGGTGAAGTGGATCTCATGTCATACCAGAATAGTGTCGTTCCTTATGTGGAACCTGAGAATAAAGAGGAGGCGAGCTATCATTCCTTTGACCTGGTGGCGGTCGTTCACACGCCTGTGGGAACCAAGCTGAGGGTCCCTGTCCTCTCCCAGTATGACCTTTTGCCAGGGAAGATATTGCTATCCTATGGGTTCATCCCCGGAGGCGGTCTGGGTAAGCATAACCAAGGGATTTGTGCACCTCTGCAACTAAGGTCAAACGAACATAGAGCCGGCCTGGGATATCCTGGGGAGTGAAATTGGCACCATGTTAGGGAAAACCGCCAAGGAGGCCGAGGTGTAGCCGAGGTAGGGGTAAGAATTATGGAGGCGTTATACGCAAAGGGGGTCTAGATGGTTCTTTCATCGGTTCAAGTACCTGGAAAGGCAAAGCTAAGGTGTTCAACAACAAGCTAGACCAGTTCTTCTTCAAGGGTTCCAAATGGTTGAATGACGAGAGGATAGAAACCGCAGCAGAGGAGCCTGATTTAACCAGCTTGTCCTTGGGAGATTCTGTCAATGTCATCATCGAATCACTCGACGGCGACACTCCTACCATTGAGTAAAGAGATATCTGTCTCTCTTCAATGCATCTAAATCCACATTAGGTGCCTCGGGCTTTTACCTACGTCTTGCATTGTAATATATATATTTAAAAAAAAACAAAAACAAAAATAAAAAAATTGGGGACGTGTGGGAGCCACAAATCGGTCGATGACGATATTAAAAAAAAAACCTAAGACCTGATTTCCCACACGTCTCCTGATTTGCAAATTTTTGGGATGCGAGGATGTCCAATGATATGAGGGCTAGCTCCCATCCTACCCTTTCAATTTTTCCTAAGACGTTTCCCAAAGAAATTTATCATTACATGAACTTTCCCTATTTTATAACCATCTTTGTGATACTTCAAGCATGCCATTCCAAGCATATAACAGGTTGTTAAATAACTCGGGTTCCCGAGGAGGAGCTTCCCTCCTAAATGGGGAATAAGACGATGCGGAGCCATCCATTCCGGTGATGATCAAAAGCAAAAGGACCCAAGATACAGTGCCTTCAAATGACCAAACAGGGAGTACTCTTTTCATGGCATCTCAGACATGCACTCTAACTAAATATTTTCAAGAGCATTCTAATGGTTCAATTTGTGAACAAAACCTTTGAGAAAACCTGAAGAAGTTTCTCATCATTTAGAAATCTCTGTGAAAAGAACACTTGAAAAGAAAATTTCAAGTTTTGCAGATTGACACATCTGATAAAAATGCCTTCTTTGAATAGAATGAAAAGCACGAACTCATTTTTCGTTGCAAGCATACATAACATGCATCATGCATGTCATGCACACATCCTACATACAGAGAACCCAAAGTGAGAAATGCCGGTTCCCGCAGGACAAATTTCAAGGGTAAATTGTATTGATCCCAATAGTTAGTTATACATGCCCTTTACTCATGAGGTTTCTTCTCTTCAACAGGGAAACATCAAATACCTCAAAAGGCGACTATGATCGAGAGAATCACCGAACCGCCACATAACAAGTCCCAAGACTGTCGAGCTGTCTAGAAACAGATGATCAAGGACTCTGGCAATCGAGATAGATGACCAGAATCGGCAAAAATCCATGGGAGAGAGTCCCCCCATTTTCTTCGAGAAGCCAAGCTGGGGGCAAACTCTCATGATCTCCCATGAAAGCGTACCGGATCAGGGTTATCAAACCCAGAGATGATAAACATCAAGACAAGCCTTACTGGAACAAAATACTTGAAGAACACCGTTCCTTCAAATGTTGGAAGAACAAAACCTCGAAGGGAGTATCTCCTTCCTGAAATTTCAATTGAAGTCAGATAAGGACCTACGCCTGTCTCTTCATGTGCAGGTGCATGGACGCCTTCAGATTGGATTAAAAATTGCCAACAAATACGGAAAATGTTAAGGCATGTTGCCAAGACGAACGTTGCCCAACTGGGGCAGAACAGTTGTTGACGTGATCGAGGATCATCTCACGAACAACACCCACAAAATGCAGACGAGATGAAGCAACATTCATCGTCCACATCAGTATACGATACTGAAACGACCCCCAAATGTGGCGTGTCAACTATCGACGAAAGAGATGAATACGTCAGTAAGACGCCATCATGGATCCCAGGAGAGAAGACATCCCCAAAGAGGATGGGGATTGCAGCAAAATGCAAAAATGAAGTTAGCTGGGGCAAGCGTCACCTAACTGTGATAAATCACGCCTAACTGGGGCAGGTGAATCAATTTTACGTTGGTCATAGAAAGATGTGTCTTCTCCGGCAAAGTCAATGGACGCAATAGCAGAGTCGTCCGCATCAGAATCAAACCCCAAGATACGAATTTGGGTGAACGGTAACTTTGTATCGTTCCAATCTGATCTTCGAAGATCACAAGTTTAACATGAGTTTTTTTCTCATTTAACAGAAAGTCGTTGGCACTGAAAGCCTCAAAAGAAAAGAGCTTGCCGACAGGGAGGTGAATAGAATTATCGGCCTTAGAAGTCAAGATTCCAGGAAATGGTTTTTGATTATAAGACTTAGTGGAGGGTAAAAAGTATCTCTCCTACATCACATGCTTTGACATGCATTTTGATAAAATTCTCTTTTTCCCTTGAATAAAAGGAACCTTGAAGAGTGGTGCTGGAATGCGTCCAAAAGCACAAATGGATCTCTTCTAGGGTAAATCCCTGAGAAGGATTCATTGCCAACCAGGCAGAGAGATCATGGCCACAAGATAGATGGCCAAGTTTTGCGAGCCGTACATTTGTGTTCAAATGGAAACACAAAACAAGAATAAGGCGGTATCGTTCCAATTTGTCTCGAATTTTGGAATGCAAATTGATACCTGATGCTTGTCCTGAACAGGGACTCGCCAACAAGGCGACATAGGTTTTTACATCCCATGTATTACCCGTTGGAGTACATAACCAAAGGGGATCTCCAGCCACGACGGACAGGTAAGTATCACTTTTTCCCAATTCGTTGGAAATTGAAAAATGTCCAATCGTCATGTCTAAAAGAGGCATTGAATTTTCAAAATCGACATTCATATTTTGAATCAGGAAGTTATCTAAACATGAATAAAGCATGCAATGTGCATCATGAAATCCCATTGAGGGGTAAATTTTGGAGAAAATAATGAAATTTTCCCAATAAGATGTTGTTCAAAACATTCAAAATGACGTTTTATCAAAAGACAAGAGGCGAACCTTAATCCAAACACGTCCTACACACACACTTGAGAGATGAGTGGAGCGAATCGGATAGTGAAATCTGAACCTACAGAAGTAGGGACCATTCGCAGTGATTACATAGATCGGAACGACGAAGGCATTCGTTTCATATCCCCAAACACTACATGTGACCATTGACAACCCCTTTGAACGGCAGTTTTCATTCTTAGCCCTGTCAAGAACCACCCCACATCGGGACAAGAAGAGAGTAAGTCCAGCAGCATCAGGAGAAAATGGTTAGAAATTTTCTTGCTCGGACTAACATCAATCTTTGTGTGTTGTTTATATGGTAATCCAAATGCCATAGGATGACGAGAAGCATTCATTTCTCTATCCCACACACCATATCCTTTGCACAGCCAAATTGAGCCTGCAAATTCATTTCATGAATCCGTTGGTGATCATTGCACGTTCCAAGATGAAGGCATCATCACTTCAAAAACGGAGGAGTTCAAGACTTAGGATTTGCGGAGAAATTCCTAAGTTAATGCTTAACCTTGTTAGACCTTTGGTCATATGTTTAACACGATCCTCTGAAGACGAGAAAAACGGGGTGTTTTAAGAAAAAATAATAAAAAAATGAAAAATCCCCAGCATCAAGAAAAAGCAAAGTGCCTGGTAAAAACAAGGCTGATGCTCGTGAAAACTGTTTGATTGATCCCCAATGAAGCCTAGTGGGGAAGAGAGAAAAACCCCTAAATGAGTCAGATCAAAAAGGCTGCTCCTCCGAATGGTGTCAGACGTGGAGCAAAGGCGCAGATAGAGTTGTCGGTCTCTTAATGCAGCCAGAGACGCTCTCATAAGAATGCGCACACCTCAAAAGCGGTTGCACACCTCAAAAACTAAAGGCGTAGAGAGGAAACGGCAGGTGGTAAATTTGCAGTGATCACCAATGTCAAACCCTTCGTAATCTCTGGGCAAAAAATAAGCCTTTTTCGGTCCCCCAATCCTACCGATGTTAAGACCCTGAAGCAGTCTTCTCTGACTAAGACATTTGGGTTCACATATAGCTTAGCTCGAAGAGGTACGAGCAAGACTATTTCTTTCTCATTTTGCAGGGTTCTTGACTTGTAAACCCAAAGCAAATGGTGAAGACTTTCACTCAATGGCCTCGACTCCAAAGCGGGTCCCCCTTGAAAACTAATATCCAAGCCCAACGGTCCCGTGGAAGACCTCCCGACCGATCAAAATGTATGCGCTGCGAATGAGCCTAAAACCTAGGCACATGTTAGTAGGGAATTGAGTGCATCCCCTATAAAAGCCATTATCTCAGAGCAGGTGAGAAGACCTCTTTGTCGAGAAATATTCCAATTGATGTTTTGAACAAACTCTTTTGTAATTTTCAAATTGTTTGATCCAGATTTTTCGTACAAGGAATTTGTGATCATATATGTATGTTGCAAGAATGTTTTGGATAACCTCCAGCATCAAAATACACATTTTATGACTAAAACTTAAGTCATAAAATTTTGTCAATTGGACAATTGTTGTCTTCCCAAAGAATACCAACATTTTCTTGGTGAAGAAAAATCTTTCAAGTTTAAACTTTTGCAAGATCTTTGGAAACCCCAAATCCCAAAAGAACTTATGCCCCGTGAAAGGGAGTATCCACATTTGATATCTCTGCAGGATTTTGGTAACCCCAGATCCCAGATGAATATTTTACTCTGTGAAGTGGAGTATGCAGGCGTAAGCTTCTACAGATTTCATGGAGAACCCATGATCCCGGAAGGACGCCTTGCTCTGTCAAGAAGAGCTTACAGGGTTATGTTTTGCAGGATCCCTGGAGAACCCAGGTCCCAAACTGATACATTTTAATGAAAGTTTGCATGTTTCAGCTTTCTACAGGGTAATTGGAGTCCCCAGATCCCAAAAAGGTACCTCGCATGTCGAAAGGACAATTCGGCCTTCTGCGAGATTTCAGGTAACCCTTAAATCCCAGAATAGCCTTCAGGTGAACCTAAAGTTAGGTAAACCTTCCAAAAGAGACCTCAATGGGTCATCTGTAGGTAAAGCCTTTTAGTAGGCAAACCTTTTCCAAGGCTGATCTACGGAACGAACGAGTCTTTGACTAGTCCCAACCAGACAGGGTATGTCAACCTCTAGGTGAAGCCTTTTAATAGGCAAGCCTTTTCCTAGACCGATCCGCAGAACGATCGAGTCTCTGACTAGTCCCAACCAGACAGGGTATGTCAGCCTTGGATTCCTATCAGTTTGGAGTCAACATGAAGGTAGATACCGCCTGAAGGGTCAAACTCAAGGTAGAAACCGCCTGAAGGGTCGACTCAAGGTAGAAACCGCCTGAAGGGTTAACTCATGGTAGAAACCGCCTGAAGGGTCAACCAAGGTAGAAACCGCCTGAAGGGTCAACCAAGGTAGAAACCGCCTGAATGGTCAAACCAAGGTAGAAACCGCTATAAGGATCAATACAAAGATCCGATCCACCATACGGATCAAAATCCCTGGCAAATCCTAAAGCGTGGGATGCGCCTTCCTTAGATTCCTACCAGTTAGAAATCCCATAATGGTATGACCTACCATACAGGTCAGAGCTTGATCTCCCTAGGATATTATGAATGACGAATCCTAGGTATCTTCTTGAAAGTTGTCGCAACCGGCAGCATCCGACAGGTGAGCTTCAGGTAAACCTCCCTCCATCCAGCCCAAGTTCAAATTGCAATAGCAAATCGGGGATTAATTTAAGCATTCATCAAAAAGCTTAAGGTTCCGATGTCATAGCATTTCTTTTCCCCAATCGAGTCGGTCAAGATTCAGGTGTCATTTTGTCTTTGAAAGCAACCTCTGACGAGCTCACTCTCAAAGAGGGGCAGCTGTTGAAACCTGATTTTTGGTCATCTTTCATTTTAATTTTTATTTCCAAAATTAATTAAAAATAGCCAAAAACTCATAAAATTGCAAAATCAACTTTGAAGGTCTTGGCCTAGCCTCAAGAGTCAATTTTGAACAAAAAATATTTTTCATAATTTTTAATGATTTTTCGAATTTATTTAATTATTAAAAATACCCAAAAAATCAGAAAAATACCATTCTTGGTCAGAAAAATACACAAAAATATTCAATAATTTTTTTTTTAATTTCCTATTCAAGTGTGTCACTTTAAAATTTGAAAATTCGGCTTGGGTCACTATGTTCCTTCACAAACATAAACCCTAACCGAACCTAAAAAAATTCTTTTCGAGTCTTTTAATTTTCAATTCTCACTTTTTATAAGCTATGACATTGGATTCTAAAGTCTCGAAGTGCAATTGCGTCAATTTGCCCTCCAATTTGATCAATTTTAACCAAAAAGGCTTAATTGCATAATTTTCTTTCAATTTAGTCCCCGGTTTCACAAATTTTGAAATTAAATTTCATACGAGCATGCCCATTAAAATTAAACACCTCTAACCTATAGATTTCATCACGCCGAATCCATTGGTGGCCTCGATTCAGGATAATTAAATCGTTCGGACTCTCGATTAAACGAAAATCATTTTCAGATCCTAAAGGCAATTTGGGGTTTTCACTAAATTTCAATCAATTGATTTGCGAAAATACCCATATTTGACAGAAAAAATGTCAAGGAGTCCGATTATGGCATCAATTTCATGAAAAGAGGACGATTTGGGGCTTAATTAGACAAGGGGATCGAACCGGGCCGGTAGGGTCAGACCCGACCCGACCCGGTCCGAACCGGGTCTGCAAGACCCGCGTTGGATACCCGCCGAAAGAAGAACAAAAAAAGGGGGGGATGGTGGGGATCGGTTTTTTAGGAAATGGAGGGAGCAACAAGTCGTGGGGGACAAAAGCAAAGGTTTGGTGGATCGGGGGACACCGGAAGAGCACCGGTCGGCCACGAAAGGTGAGAATTCTCGGTATAAAAACCGAGCTCCGGCCAAGAGAAAGAGGAGAGAGTTTGGTGAGCTCGAGCCAAAATCGACTGACATACAGCCATACAAGAGCCTCAACATACCAAACCGATCATCGCCTAGGGCTCGGTTGTCGCCAACAAGCCTCGGACAGGTCTATTTTTCTCTCTGAACATCACTTCATGCCCATACGTCATGTGTTTGATGAAATGCATCAGTGAAAATTATATTCTCTTACTCACGGTCGTGCTATTACCGAGCTCCGTTTGTGCGTTTCTAGCCTCGACCATGTATTAGAACGGACTTTAAGCTCCATGTGCCATCTATTTTGCATTGAAACCGCGAGAAAATCGGGCTCGAAGCTTCGTCGGCCACCATTCGGACCGAGAGCTTGCACTGGCGAAGTCAGCGGTCGCCGACCATTAAGGGACCTCAGGTAAGGTTCTAAACCTTGATTAGATGCCGTGTGAGGTCTTGGAATCGAACTTTGAACGTGAAAAATCTCCTGCAAATCGTTCGCCGGAAACAGAACCGTGGAGGTCTGGTTCGCCGGCTTTTGACGTATTCATGGCCGCATTTTCAGTTGTATGTTGACGCTGAAGTCCTAGGGAGTCGAACGCCGAAAGAACGGGAGAAAAATACCAAGTTTTGGGGCCGGTTTGCGATTTTCCGGCGACCTCGCCGGAATTTTCATTGTTCATCGTCTTCTCCGGCGAAGTCGCAGTGGTCAACGGTCAACGCTGACGTGGCATGCCACGTCGGCAGCCACGTCAGCGGGTGGGATCGGTAAAATAAATAAAACAGATCGGGCGGCCACGGTGAGGCCACGTGTCGCGATCTCGGCTTTTTTCATATTAATAAATGATTTTGGATAAAAAAATAAAAATCAATCGGACGGCTAATATTGTGCCAAGTGGCTCTCTGTGGATCGTCCGATCTATTCCGGGATTGGACGCACCAGGAGCAGCCACGTGGCACAATCTGGGGGGTCCGTTTCAAAGGATTTTCTGATAAATTAATGAAATGTTTTTTTTAAAAAAATATATATAGAAAAATACCGAAATGGCGTTGTTTTGGCCTTGGGTGTGCGGGTCTGGATCCGGGTTCGGGTCGTGGGCCGGGTCATCCGACCCGGTTCGGATAATTTATATATATATTATTTAAAAAAAATCTGAAAATTCATTAAAAAATGGAAAATCATTAAAAAAAATTAAAAAAAATTGGAAAATTTCAGAACAATTATAAAAAAATTCCAGAAAATAGGAAATGGCCACATACAACTGGCCATGACCTGTTTCGGGTCTTTCGATCCCCCGGTCCTTCCAGAAATGATGATTTTGCCCTTCCAGCAAACCGTCTTAAAAAAAATCCAAAAAATCCAGGAAAATCCAAAAAAATAGGAAATAGCCACAGTCAACTGGCTAAGGCTCATTCCGGGTGTTTTGAACCCCGACCCTTCTTAAAAATGACGATTTCTCCCTTTGGACGAATCGTCTTCCAAAAATTGAAGAAAAATCAATAAATTCCAAAAAATTCTCAAGAATGGGAAATGACCACAATCAACTGGCCATGGAATATTTTGGGTAATTCGATATTCAAATCTTTCAAAAATTAACGATTTTGCCCTTCGGGCTAATCGCCTCCAAATCTTCCCATTTTACCCCTGGTCTGAAATCACACATTCCCTAAGCCCTTATGGCTATACTAGGAAACCATTGATTTGAATTGATGTGCATCGATGTGGTTTATTTATGCACTTGATCGCGCTTTCATTAAAATTGATTGTGATTGATAGGAATAGTCTTTCAATCTGCATGAAACCCAAAATCAAACTTACCTCACCCAAAATTGCGCCAGAATGAAATCTTAATTAGGAAAATCACTCGCGTCGGGTACCGAAAGGGCGTTGGTAATGACACCGACGTAACCAAGTCCCCGAACCCAAAATATCTGGTTCCGCAGAATTGATCGATCTCTCCCAATCGGTCAGTAAAGTTTCCGGTCTACCCTCCAAGAAAGACCGGTGGCGACTCCAAATGCATGCACAAATTGCACATACCACCACGACCACGCCGAAGGTCGACTACGCATACCTCTGTTGCGATTTGGGTAATAGGCCTTAAGAGAGGCCCGCGTTCGACCAGACAGGACGGCCCATTAGCCCTCGAGAGCATCACACGGCGAGCCTCGTGAGGGTCGCGACACCCACTAAGTGGTGTTGTTCTCTTCGGCTTGATTCATGTCTTCCGCGGGGTCATACTCTGAAAAAGTCTCAACAACGTACTTCTATGGTGTCCTCCTCCAGGTCATCTTCAGAGTCCAATATCTCAATCACTTCAATGCTCTCGTTCCTTGCTAGAATCTCCTCCGGAATGTTTCTCGATCCTGCCACAGAAACTTCCACCTCTATCTCATCGCGACTAGGATGACACCACGAAGGCACAGCTCGCTTAGAAACTTCATGAGCCTTCAGCGGACCTCTGGTGACATCTCCGGTCCTCTTGAACCAAGCCTTAGAGCGATGTGGCTTCCAATCTTCCTCCCCCTCATCAACTCATACTATTGTACTCTTCCTAATATAGACCGTGCCTCGACTATCTAGGAACTCCTCAAAATAAGCTGTCATCTCCTTCGGGTCCCCAAGACGAATAGGCAACATCTTCAGGGCTTGGGGTCTGAAAAAGAAGGATCTCATGATGGGGTGAGACTTACGTCTCAGCAAGCTAGCATAACCCTACCAAGGCCATCCGTCCCACCAGACCAAAGCAAAACAAGGCAACACATATAATTTACTAAAGCAATAAATGGCATTAACCCAAGGCATCGAGTCATGTTTTCACAAGCATTTCAATCAAGGCAAAATGACATAGAATGACCAAGCTTTCGTACTAGCTTACAATTATTTTCATCATCACGTGAATTAAAAAGACGTTCACTTCCTCTTTCGAACCTCCAGAGACTAGCCCGCGTTCAGACGCCTCAGGCTATCTCGATCAATAAACCCGCATTCAGACGCATCAGGTTTAGCAGCTTATCACCAAACTTATGTCGACAGACCAAATTCTCATCCCGTGTTCAAACGCATCAGGATGTACTTTCAATCACAACCCCGCGATAATTCACCTCAGGGTATCACATAGCTCGTAACCCCGCGTTTAGACGCATCAGGGTGCCACCAGCCTTAAGCCCTCATCTCATCAAGATACTTGCCAAAACAAACGTGCTTTAACACAAAACGAAAGTTAAGAGCCGGTATCATACTACCACATAGGCAAACAAGGCACGTCAATAAATACGTCATCAATTCAATCACGAGAACACAATTCCATGGTAAACTAGCACTCACGACTCATTCCTGATCAAAATCATTTGGCTTTCAATCAATCAAGCAATAAAAGTCAATCATTTGGCGATTCCTCAACAGAAATCATCTAGTCGCGTTCAAATGTCCTCAAATAGGTTTAGGGGTCACTCACCTTCGTCCGAGCTAGCCAAAATTCACCAAAAATCCCTTGCCGAGCCCGGCTCCAACTCAAAATACCGCTATCCAAAATAGGGCAGCAAACAACTTAGAGACAATCCAACGTTTCGACCAATTTATCTATTCCAATCTCAATTCCACCACTCGTACACCTCGATAACACCTCAATTGACACTATAATATGTCATAACAACAAATTTAGAGCACATCGACACCTCAAATAGCCCCCAACAGAATCGGTTTGCACAACTCCAAAACAGAGCAGAACCGGTTCTGCTTCCTCATGCACTACCAGCCCACTAATCAATCTTAAGCTCCAATTTAACACTCAAACAACTTGCCAAGACCTAGATTTACATGTCTAGGACATCCCCTAATGATTTAGAAGCAAAATAACACCCCTAGGATGTCCAAATGGTTCGGCCTCCTCAGATTGTCCACCAGTCAGATTTTCGACCAAATCTATTCACTCAAACTCAGCCATGAAACACCCTAAATCTCAAAAGAAAAGTTTATTTCTGATCAACCACATGTAGTACTATATGTTATGAAGCTACCCTTGAAGATTTGAGGTCATTTGGATTTTCTATGAGCTAAATCACCACCTTCCCTCAGCTAGCTCAGCATCTATCCACTTTTCTTCCAAAAATTTTCATAAATTAACCAGACCTCCAAATGACACAAAACCAATTGAAACTTGTAGAGGACAGGTTAAACTAACCTGTGGTGGTCGGCGTGAGGCTAAACGGTGGCTGGAGGTGGCGCTCGTGGAGGACGACTGCGGCGGGCAGAACCGGTCGAGCAGTGACAGTTTCTGTTCTTGGTGAAATGCACAAAAATGAAGATGAAGTAGGCTAGGCCTCGAAATTTTTGAGGGAACAGCTGAAGAAGATGAAGTCCATTCAATCTTGGTCAAAGTTCTAGAAGATTAGGCTTAGTGGAAATTTAATGACCATCACCCAAGTAATGACACTTGTCCTTAAACTCATAATATCCAAGCTTCCATTGACCAAATTGCCCCCTCAAATTCGGCAGCCTTGGGGAAGAAGGAAATGTGCCAAATGACTAAAATGCCTTTCTCAAATCATTAAGACAAAGTTAACTCTCCAAGGGCAAAATGGTCTTTTCACACCTTTCATCCGAAATTTCAGTTTTTCGATATTTTCATCCTCAATAAATTGGCGTCCAATCTATATCAAATGTTGTAATCCATCATTTCCATTTTCACATTCCGAGATTCTAATTCGTGATCGAATCTTCCGTCGATCGAAATCTCAGTCTGTCTCGAACTAACGGGCGGCTTTTGCGGACGTCACGCGTATTAACTCTGTGATTCTCATCACACTTAGGGTAACTCAAACTACGGCAACTTTGGTTGTCATGTAATCGCAAGGGTCTATCGCTAGCCCTGACGGCAACGATCGTCACAAACCGATTTAGGAAAATTTCGCTAATCATACTTTAGTTAAGCGGCATCACCCGCGTTCCAATCGTATAACACTAGCAATGTGTTCCTTAATCGTTCTTAAATCGGCCTCGGCTCTAAATGTTCCCTCAGCAATCCTTATGGTCAAAGCGCCGTTTCCTAATCGAGTTTCCTAGGTCCACGTATCTCATCGCGGGTTAGCCTTTCCCATTCGGTTAATTAACTCGAGATTGATCAGATCCGAGCGAGACATAACTGAAGTACTTCGACAGATTTCTTACAGTCAAAGTCTCAAAATGACAAGAAAATCAGAATATCACAAAGGGTTTCCTACATCGATTGTGAACGGGGCGGGTGGTCGATTTATAAGTGTAAGGAAAAAAATCTCATCATTTGAACAAGCTTTTGGAATGAGAGAAACTTAATACTATATAACATCTGATATTGAACCAAGGTTTGAGGTTAAAGTTTACTTGGTGAAGACATCCGAAAATCTTGTGAAGATGTCGGCTGGTTAATCGTTGTTGACACCTCATTCTTATCATTTTATTTTTATAAAATTAACTAAAAATATAAAAAAAATTACAAAATCAACTCTGGAAGCCTTAAGCCATCCCTAAGAATCAATTTTGAATGAAAAATATTTTTCATTTTGTTTGACATTTCTTGGATTTATTTTTATGATAAAATAGCCGAAAATCAAGATAAAATAGTATTCGTGGTCAGAAAAATATGAAAAAATAGTAAATATTTTTATTTCAATTCCCTTTTCATATATGTAAATTAAAATTTTAAAAATTCAGTTCAGGGTCACATGATCCTTCATAAATAGAACCCCGAATTTAGTCTAAAAATTACGTTTCGAGTCCTTTTAAGTTTTATTTTCACCTTTTTGAGTCTTGAAATTTATTTCATTTTGGTCCAAATATTCACGAAATTGCATAATTTTGACCAAAAAAACCTAATTACATTTTTATTTTCAATTTGATCCCCGACTTTACTCAAAGTGCAATTAACCTTTTTTTGTGGATGCCTGTGAAAATATAAGACCACTATCATATAGTTTTCATTATTTTGAATCCATTAGAGGGTGTGGTTTAGTCCCATTTTGTCATTTGGGCTTTGAATTATTAAAAAAAAATCATTTTCGGGTCAAATTAAAAATTGGGGGGTTTTGCACAATTTCAAATCATTTTTATCGTATCTCACCTTTCTTTGATGGAATCCCCGGAGTAGAATCTAATTTTGGTGTTTAATTGAAAAAATTGATCATTTTGAGGCCCAATTTGACGATTTTCGATTAATCGGTAGGCCGGATCGGGCGGATCCGACTTGCCTACCGGTTATTGTTTGTCTTCTTCCCCAATGAGCTTCTCTGCGCCAGCCGACCCCTAAGCAGAAATAGACAAAATTGACTGCCAAATCGGGCACGATCGCCAACGACACACATTGCGCTTAGTGGCCAACTCAACCCCCGTCCAAATGTGTCTACTCTCATGACATGGTATCGTTGGAGTCGGGATGACGAAGCTTATTTCCACCTCGGATGGACCCGCATACCCAAAGTAGAAAACAAGAGCAATCCCTTTCATTTCTCTAGCAAGCGGTAACGCTAAAAGCGGCTAATCTACCCAATTTTCCTCCATAGATGCTGTTATTTGGTCCTTCCCGCCTCCCAGTGATTTTCCGCGCAAGAAAAGGGGGAGAAAAGAAAAGAAAAAGCAAAAGCAAAAAAATGCAGCAGGTGTAGGGGAATATTTGAGCTGGCCATGGTCGTACACGAGGAAAATGAGCGCGCAAGGGTGTAAGATAAGATCTATAAGAAGAGAGGATGGTCACAGAGTTTAAGGGTTCGAAAAATTTGAGAGAAAACGCTGTCTCCACGGCTGGTACTCAAAGGTCCTCGAGCTGGTGAGCAGTGATTTTTGAGGGTGAATATCAAGCGAATGAGAGAGCGTGAGTGACCATCACCACCTGAACAACGTTCCCCTACATCTCAGCTTGCAATCGAGCTATCACCGACCTCCTATCGTCACCGGAGCCGCTCAGAAAGGTAATGCGAATACCCCTTCGTGACCAACCTTCGCCGGTGTTGTGGATTTTGGCCGATTTGGTTCCAGTCAACCTTCGGGTCAACGGGACCAAACCGACCACCCATATACATTGATTACATGCTTTGATTTCGCTCATAATGCCTCGAATTGATTTTTTTTTTTTGTGTTGCACGCTACATGCTCAATGAAACGTCTGTCTTAGTTTAAACACCCTATTTTGAGCTCATTTTTCACAATGTTCATGTGCTCATTTTTTTATTTTTCTTAAGCTTTTTGTGTTCTGTGAATGTAGTAGAGTGCGTAGATATGTTTTTTTTTTACTCTTAGTCATGCTTGTGGAGTGAGATATGGGGTCACGAATATGCCATGTGGATAAGCTTTTTACCCTGTTCTTAGTGTGAAACAGCCCGTCCACCTTACTTCGAGGCCATTTTTCTCTTTTGTTTTACATGTGTTTTGGGTTAGGTTGCACCGATACCGACACCGACACCGACACCAAGACGAACACGACACGTCGACACACCATTTCTCAAAAATAGAAAAATCCGACACGTCGGAGACACATTATATTAAATATATATTTTCTAAATATAAAAAAAAAATAAAGACAAAATAAATATTTACCTTGATGAACTCAAGAAGGTCACGCGGTATTTTTGGCTACTAAGAAGAACTGGATTCATCAAAACTATTCAAAGCAAAAGAGAAGATGAAGTTCCACATCGGCAGGCAATGAAAAAGACAAAGAGAAAACTTTATATAAGAGGCCACAAAGGAGAACGCCAGTCTTCAAAATGTCCCACGTGTGCCAAGTGATATGACAAAGGTTGATGGCTCCTTAAAATCCACAAGGGACCGGGTGAGAGGCTTGCTCGTTGGGCCGTCCCTCTTTGGGTCGTGTCTTGTTAATATATTTAGCGAAATATTTCTTCGACACACGTGTCTGAAGAGTTGATACATGTCGGATTTCGGACACGTGTTGATCACGTGTTGAACACGTGTTCAGATGTGTCGTACGCGTGTCTGTGTCCGACACGAAAGCTTATGCGGCGTGTCGGTGCAACCTAGGTTTTGGGTTGTTCTTGGCCGATTCTCTTCCTCTTGCGTAGCTCTTCACATTGATTTGTTATTTGTCCATTGGTTGTGATTGAGGTTTGAATTACGTCCCTCTAAAGTCACCTCTGCGATCTGTGGATTTCTGAAGTTCTTTTTTTCCGAGTGTTAGATCCTAAAAACAGTGCAAATCCCCGACTTTTGGGGTGATTTTCTCTCTGGCTCTGCATGATTTAAGGGTCATTCTTATTTCATATCGTTCCTGATATGTAGTTCTTCATATTGGTATATTGCTTGCGCGATGGTTGTAATCGAGTCGTGAGTGATGCCCCTCTTACATTGCTATGATAAACTGATTCTGAGTTTGGGTGTTGGGATAGTGCGAACCTGCCATTACTTTGGGTTTGATTCGGTTATCTCTGTGATTTGAGTTATGGCCCTTGAAAATCGCCTTGGTGAGCTGCAAAGTGTGGGGCCTGGAATTTTGGCCAAGTGTTGCTTTGCGACTAGCCATTTTCTCGACACCGTTATGGCGTGCTCGTTTGGCCATTTCCCAAGCCATCGGTCGTTTTGGAAACTACATCATACCTAATTTCACATGATTTAGTTAGTTTCTCTTTATTTGATTTAAGCACTAAGATAATTGCTTTTAAAATCACTCTAATGAGCTATCACGTTAGGGGTTGAAAAATTTTGCGAGTAGCCATTTTCTCGACTTCATTATGACCCATTCGGTTGGTCAATTCTCAAGCCTTGGCTATTTTTGAAATCCTATTCTACCTAGTTTTGGAAGGTATGTTTGGTTTCCTTTCATTCGAGTGAGGACCAAGTTATCTGCCCGATAAAGTGTCCCGTCGACTGATTTTCAAATCAACCTTTTTCTAGAAAATCGATCTTGTACTGGATTTATAATGATATTTCCATTATGCTTTTGCATGATACACCATCGATCCCTTTTTAAAAAAATAAAAATAAAAATAAAAATAAAAATACAAAAAACAAAATACAAAATACAAAATACAAAATTTTTGAAGAAAATAAAAAATAAAATAAAAATCGAAAATTGTTTGAAAAATGTGTAGTTGAATTTTCTCCACGTTCTTTCCTGATATAATTGGTGCATTTAGTCTCTATTTCGCCTCGGAGGTTGGTTGATGTCCATTTTGGCCCGTTTCATTTGCACAACCGACATTATCGTTTATTTTATTATATTTTATTGATGACTTTGTACTAAATACATGAGGGCCGTAGGCTTTTATTTATCATCTTAGATTAGCTCTTTATGCTTCATCCTTTTTTGAATGCTTTGGTTGATTTTTTTTAAGATATAACTCGAAAATTGGAAAAATGCAATGAAATGAACCCCTACAAAATCATTTTGTATAAACTCGTACATGGCTGAAAAAATATGATTAGAAATTAAAAAGAGACTAAACCTCGCATGATCACCTTGGGAACAATCAATCTCACGATAACCGCAAGGGCTCTAGTAGAAATACTAGGGTAAACTAATCTCCAAACCCAAAAATCTTTGGTTGCTGAAATCAGGCGGCCCCTCCCAACCGCTTGATAAGGTCTTCGATTTACCCATCTCGAAAGATCGGTGACGACTCTCTTTTGCATGTACACTCGAACATGTGACATGATCACACTAAGTCGAATACGAATTTCCCACGTCGCGACTTGGTATGGGCTTAGGAGAGCCCACGCCAAAGATCCCGCACTCAAGGCCCCCTTAGCAATCCATTCTCCCGTTTTTACTCCATTTATACATTTGAAAGTCGAGGGCGGATCGTAACAATCCCGAATTGAAGTAGAGAAGCTTGGAGAAAAGGATTTCGAGTTATGGAAGTTGAAGATGGAGGCTTTGCTCGTGGACAACAGATATTTGTGGCCCGTAATCGAAGATAACCTGAGGTGAGGAGAAGGCGAAGGAGGAGGAGGAGGAGATTGCATTTGTATCCAATCAATTGAAGGAGTGGGGCATTAGATATTGTAAGGCGCGAAGCTTGAACTGACTATGTCTTGCTGATAACGTCCTGGTGAGCATGACCTCTGAGAAGACGGCAAAGGACCTCTGGATGAAGTTGGGAAGCCTTTATCAGAGCAAGTCGCTCGTGAAGAGACTATTTTTGAGGAAGCGACTGTACATCCTTAGAATGAGTAAAGTGTGATTCCTTTTTTGCATACTTAGACGAGTTTAATATTATTTGTAGGCAGCTTGCATCTATTGATGTTGATCTGAATGAGGAAGATAAAGTATGTACTTTGCTGTGCCTCATTAATCAAAACATATAATTATTTCGATTGACACTAGTGTTAGTGCATTATCCTTTGAGAAGTTTGAATCTGCATTATTATCTAAAGAGATGAGAAGAGCAAATTTTGATAATATAAAGAATGAGGCTCTTTTCGTAAGAGGAAGGAACAGTGAACAATCTAAATCCACATTTGTTGTCAGGAATAAGTTTAGTGAAAGATATAAAATCCGAAATTGATCAGAAATAATGTGTCAAAAGTGTGAAAAAGCTGAACACTTAAAGAAAGATTGCAAAAGTGTAAGTCCATAGAAGCGAGATGATGCACCATCATCTAGTACAAGAAAGGATGATGATACTAGCAAGTGAGATTATGTTGTTTCCAACTCTCAGTCTGATCGTAGTGCATGGATAATTGACACTAAAGTGTCTTTCGACATGACACCTCATAAAGATTGGTTCTTCTATTATGAGCCACATCGAGAGGTACATACGGATGGAAGATGATATGATGCTTGATATTATTGGTTGTGAAAAGGTGAAACTGAAGATGAAAGATAGGACAATAAAAAATTTTCTGGATGTGATGCATATTCCCGATCTTACTAGGAACCTTATTTTTGTAGGAACTCTGGCAGATGCTGGTATTACTTTCACCAGCGACAAGTATTCATGCAAGTTATCCAGTGGATCTATGGTGTTTGTCAGAGGTGAATGGGATGGAAAAATGTGAAAATTACTAGGAAGTACAGTGATCAGTGGTGGAAGCTATATCACGAAGTAGGTGAAAGAAGATCATGTGATGCCGTGGCATCGGAGAATGGGTCATATCGGTGAGAAATGGCTGGTGACCCTTACTTTAAAGATTATGATGGATGGAATCCCAAGCTGTTATATGGTTTTCAGATTTTGTAAACATTGTCTAAGTAGGAAACAAAATCGAGTTTCTTTTGAATCAGTAGAAGCAAAAGCAAAAGAGATTCTGGATTCAATCCACAGTGACATCTTCGGTCCTTCACTTGTAGCATCGTTTGGAAAATCAAGATATTATGTTTCTTTTATTGATGTTTTTTTTTTCAGATATGTGTGGATATGTTTCTTGCAGAGGAAAGATGTTGCACTTGAAAAATTTCCCGAGTTCAAATTTTTGGTGGAAAATTAGTTAGATAGAAATCTTAAAGTTTTGCGGACTGACAATGGAGAGAATTCTGCTCAACGAAATTTGATCAATTCTACACGATTAGTGGTATTGCAAGGAAAAAAATAATTCCCTTTTCACCTCAGCAAAATGGCGTGGCAGAGAGGCTTATCGATCTCTCAGGGAGAAAGTGAGGAGTATACTTGGTGGTGCAGGTTTAACAACTGAATTTTGGGCGGAAGCAGTGGCTATTGCATGCTATCTGAAAAACAGGTCCCCCACAACAACTTTGAAGGATCAGACTCTTTTTGAGGCATTATTCAAGAAGAAGTCAGGCATATCCCATGTTAGAGTATTTGACTGTGAAGCATATGTGCACGTGTTAAAGAAAAAGAGGAGTTTGAAAGAAAGTCAGAGAAGTGCATCTTCATTGGGTACAAGGAAGGTATGAAAGGGTATAAACAGTGGAGTCCTCATACTAAATGTATTATCTACAATGGGGATTTTGTATTCAGATAATTTACGATAAACCATATTGTTTTGCATGCTCTTAAAGAACCACAAACGGTTGAGTTTTTTTTTTTTCCTTTTTTGGGTTAAATTAGATGTTGGTTTGAAGGAAAAGACAAAAACTATATAAGCTGAGATAGAAAATTCATATTTTGATACTAATGAGCCTGATGTCGATGATGATATAGTAGATTCTAATACAAAGTTTGAAGTTTAAGCATCACCTGAATCGGTTTTGAGGAGGTCAACATGGCTAAAAAGACCACTTGAGAGGCATACCTAGTTTGCCACTAGAAAATTGTGCTCTGACTATTACAGGTGATGATCCAATTACTATGAAGGAAGCAAGAAGCACGGAAGATTCCAAACAGTGAGAGAAAGCCATGAAAGAAAAAATGGACTAACTTGATTAAAAAAAAAAAGGAAGCATGGAGTTTGGTGAAAGTACCTACAAATCGAAAGCAAATTGGTTGCAAGTGGGTGTCCAAGAAGAAAATATCTGTAAATGGAGACATAGAACGATACAAAACTCGATTGGTTGTTAAGGGATATTTATAGATAGAGAGAGTCGATCATAATGAGATTTTTTCTCATATTGCTAAATTAAATTTCATATGGGTTGTTTTATCTATAGTAGTTGCATACAATCTGAAGGTAGAGCAGCTTGATGTAAAAACAGCATTCATCCATGGTGACTTGGAAGAGAATATTTACATGAACCAACCGGAAGGGTTTGAGGTCATAGGAAAGAAAGTTTTTGTTTGCAAACTGAACAAATATTTGTATGGCCTGCAACAATCTCCATGATTGTGGTACTAGAAGTTCGACTTATATGCATTGAAGCTTGGCTTTTTGTGCTGCGATGCTGATCATTATGTCTATGTATCTTAGATGATAAATTTGTTATCTTTACCTTATATATTGATGATATGCTGCTATTTGAGAATAGTACGAGAATGATTAGTGAAAGGACTGCGTAAAACAGTTTGAAATGAAAGATCTAAGCCCATAAAACTTCCTTTTGGGCATGCATATAAACGACAGCTTGAGAATGGAAATTTGAGGCTAACTCAGAAGAAGTATGTTGAAAGTTTGTTGAAAAAGTTCAATATGACAAACTGTAAATTAATGAAGCCCAATCTCCACGAGTTTCAAATTGTCAGCACTCCAGTATCCCAAAACTAAAGAGGAAGCTAAAGAGATGGCATAAGTTCCATATGCAAGCATAGTAAGGAGCTTGATATATGCCATGGTGTTTCATCAAAATATTGCTTAAGTAGTGGGAGTATTGAGCAGATATATGTCCAATCCGGGGCAAGAGCATTGGATTGTAGCAAAACGAGTGTTCGTTTTCTTCACAATGCATCTAACTTTGAGTTATTTTAGCATGAAAGCTGAAAGGGACATCAAGTGTTATAATTGAAGTGTTTTGTTGATGCTGATTGAGGATGTGACATTGATAGCAGGAGGTTTACCCGTGGATGTGTTATTTCCTTATTCGTCGAAGTTGTGAATTGTATGAGTAAGAGCCTGATCATTGTTGATTTATATACTACTAAGACAGAGTACGTTGCTCTTATTCATGTTGTTAAGGAAGTGATATGGATGCGTAAGTTGTGTTAAGAGTTTGGTTTTACGGAAGGAGGAGTGAAGACTGGGTGTGATAGCCAGAGTGGTATATTCTTAGCTAAAAATCCTGGATTTCATGCGAGAACAAAGCACATCAACATATAATATCACTTCATCCGAGAGAAAATGGAAGAGAAATTTATAGTGCTGGATAAAGTTGACACACTAGTGAATAGTGCAGATTTTTTACCTAGACAGTGAGTATAGAAAAGTTTGAATGGTGTACAACTGTGTTTGTTTTGAAGAAGAAAGTGAAGTATTCATCAAATGAGAGAATGTTGGGGGGTAGTTCATGCTCTTCATTGACAGGAAGGCAAATGAGCGGGGTTCGGGTGAGCCACCCCTACGATGATCTCCATGGGGCAGCGCCCTTTGGACACCAAATGACTTTTATAGTTTGAGCCCATATTTTTTATTGGTAGTTTGAGCTTGAGCTCATAAATAGCTACTTTTATATATGCACTTTTTCACTTATAATTTAGTGATGTAACAAGAGATACGATGCGCTAATTATAGTAAAATCCTCTAGACGTAACCCTAGTTTAAGGGTGAACCAAGATAGAATTTGTGTCGATTTCTCTTTCTCGATTTACGCTTTACGTCAATTTGACTGTGCTTTGAATCTTCGATTTATTTGTGTGTCGAATCCTAACATTCGAGGATCTGACATGTGAAGGGGAGATTGTTCGGTTATCCTACAATGGTTGTGGAAGGGGCTGGTTGTGGCGACCTCCTAATCCCGCCACTTGCTTGTTAATCGCGCTCTGTTTAATCTTATATGGCATATAATATAGAGGGCACATGCGAAAGACAGAAAATAAAATAGGCAGACGGCCATACAAAACATACAAGTGCATGAAAACAGACGGCATGTACGATGCCTAAGGGTATGGCCTTATAAGGTTTCACTTTCTGTAGTTCAAACATTCACAAGTTTCACAAAACGCTGACTTTTATATATTATAGATAACCATTTATGTACATAATCTTTTATAACAAAAGAATACACTACACTGGGAGGAATCGAAAGATAACATTTCGACTCCCGAGTACTACTACGACTATCATCGGCGTGCTCCAACGCCATTACTACCCTCCGTAGCCACATGAACTCGAGTATCCGAAAAAATTCAACAACTAAAGAGTGAGCCGAAGCTCAGCAAATAGAGTACTAAATCGAATGACTAAATTACTTATTTCACCATATGATTTTTTTTTATGGGGGGGGGGGGGGGGGGGAATTCACAAATTCACTAGCGCCAAACCACACAGGGTACAAATAAGGGTACTTTTAATAACACCACCAATCAATCACCACAACCAGCACCTAAAGTTCCATACCGAACACCCATAAACCCTCGATTATGATTTGCTTGCCGTCGATCACATTTAATCCATTTGACTTGCAATAACTTGTTATCCATGCATCCTAATCACTAAACCAAGTGGTCTAATCCAACAGTGCAAGCCTTGAAACCCCACAATTTGGCCCTTATATCCTCGGCCTTACGCCCTTTCACAAGCTCCAATACAAATTCATCTCATTTCAATGTCATTCTCCATAATTAGCTTAAAAATCTCAGATACCCATCTTTCCAAGATTCCAAACTAGCAAACAGGTCACACATGCAAGGCCGTTTATTTGGTCACGTAAGAACACCCTCAACTTGGCACTAATTTAGCTCAAATAGCTCTATTTCACATAAACCAGTGACAATAGGGAATCTACTAGTAAGGGTTAGTACTACTTGCCTTGGGATCGCGTACGAAGAAATGGGAGTCGAATGGCCGTTCGGATGGGCTCAAATCGCCACTTTCTTCATGGTGAGTCGTGCGAGAGGAAGATTCAGTGGATGAGATGAACGAATAGCTTTGAGGGACTGTGCACGGCCATGGGAGCTCATGAATAGCCGTTGCCGAGCTACGGAGTCGCCGGCGTGAGTACGAGATTGAGACGAGTTGCTCGGGTTGATTCGCCGAAGAAGAGAAGAAGAAGAAGTAGTAGTAGAAGAGAGGATGATGGCGCTGTCCACGGAGAGGGTAGGGAAAAATGAGAGGAAAGAGAGAGGGGAGAATGGCTTATATAGAGAGGTGATGCAATGGTGTGTAAGCTGCGATTTTAATCTATACGCAGTGACCCAATTGATCTCACGTATAGAATCACGAATCACACATTCATAGATTAGAAGAATTGACGTACCTGTTTTAGAACCATCGTTCTTGATGCGGAAGTGCAACGATCCGATACCCAAGAGCTTCTCCTCAACGATCTGATACCCAAGAGCTTCTCCTCTATGAACCCTATTTATCACTGGTTTCAATGAGACGGCCCCTCACGCGTCGTGTCTGACGGCTTCTTATGTGAGGCTATGTAGACATCAAGCTTTAGAGGAGGGACTTGAGCTATATTTATAGAGAATGAAACATATCCCCTCATCAAAGATTATGTTTATCTTGGCCCATACTATCCAGCCCCATATCCGACTAGAATTAGGAAACTGTATATATCTCTTTTCATTAGACCAAATAATATTTACAATAACAATTAATAAAGCCCACAATTGAATATTAAAAAATATTCTAACATTCTCCCACTTGGGCTAAATTAATTGAAATTGTACTTTATATGCGCATCTTTATATTGATCTAGAGATATTTTTCAATAATTAATCTGATCCCATAAAGTTTTAAGTACCGAACCATGCTAGTAATTGCATCAGAAGACACAGAGCCATCCATGATCACGAATACTCTTAATTTTACTGATATGGATTTGATATGGTAGTATGAAAAACGGATAACATCTCAAATAACAGAGACACCTTATATGTTATCCTCATTGTCAGTCATCATTCTCTCACTTTATGTGTCACGAAATCGAATGTGTCACGAGAGAACATCTTTACGGTTCCAACGAACCAACATATGTCTTACTTTTATAGTTAACTATACTTTACGTGTAACAAGACATATGCTTTTGGCTAAAATAAATGCTTCAGCCATCACTCAAGGTTTACACGATGCCTTGAGATTTTCAACTGATATATGTATTCAACTCCCTTTAATCATTATACATTTATTACATGCAATGTAGTTGATACATATCTAGATGTTACCAAATGTAACAAACACAGATGTAAACTTTATTAGAGCAAATACCGAATGCAGCTCCCACTGAACAACATCATCTCATGATGTTTACTCAGCCCATCAATCAACATGTCAAACCAGCATCCCACGATGCTTTTATGTTTTCGACATGTTATCTAAATGTGTATGGGCAGAGACCTTAAGTTAGTGAGTTTGCAGTCTTATCATTTGTGTAATAAGCTCTATTGTAGTGTCACCTTATTCATATGTTACCTTTATGGTCAAAAACTTGACCGCTAGATATTTAACCCCTTGAGACCTCTGTTGTTGTTAATGAATAATGCTACAGAGTTATAGTTATAATACAACTATATGGATCTATTCACAAAATTAAATACGGCCAACTCTTTAATGAGATTCCGGAGCCAAAAAAACCTGAATAACAGCTGAAAAGCATACCACAAACTCCGCTTTCTTGATCGAGGATTACATAGATTTCTGTTTACGCTTTTCTGTAATACTACACTTTTCGTTAGATATATAAATGTCTATAGTTGTCATCTTCACATCATCCTGACAGCTAACAAAGACTGAATCCGAATGTCTTACTAGCTGTAGGTCCTGAATATGTTTGTAAATTAGCATATAGTCTTTTGTCTTCTTTAAGTACATCAAAACTTCCTTAGCAGTGACCTAGCGAACATGTCCTAGATTTAACCGATCACTGCTTAGAAGTCTCGTTGCAAAAGCAACATATGGTTTAGCGTAAGCTTGAGCATACATGATATTTTTAAGTGCACTTTGATATGGTACATTTTTTATTTGGGTTTTCTTAATAACTATATGAGGACATTATGACAGATTCAGTCTATTGCCCTTAATGACAAGAGCAACTCTTGACTTGCAACACTTTATATCGAATACAATCAATGTGTGTCCTCTAGAAATAACCCAACATGTGGCGAGAACGATCCATATGAATCTCAATGCCTAGGACAAAATATTCTTTATTAAGATCAATCATGTCTAAATGCTTTGACAATATCTGCTTCACCTTATGCAGTATAATTCAAGAAAATCACTTTCAAGCAAGATATCGTCTGTATAAGACACAAGGAAAATAAATTTCTCCCACTGATTTTGTAGTATATACTAATTATTATGTTCTTTACAGAACATAATAAGCAACAACACTATGAAACTTTAAACAATAATTGTCGAAGAGCTCACTTGATCCCATAAAACAGTCTTTTTAGTCTAGAATCGCCATGAATATGATCAAACTTTATTTCATGATAATTTTATGAGATTCCTCTTCTTTATGCACAAGTTTATCTGAATTATCTGCTGCAAAACCTTCGGGTTACATAAAAAACTTTCATATTAAGAACTCCAATAAAAAAGAAGTTTCAAAATCTGTATGGTAAAGTTCCTTATTATAATGAGCTATTAATACCTTAATCACTCTGAAAAACTTTATGAGAGACTGAAAAGAAAACTTATTTTAAGTCTACTCATTCTTTACGAGTGAAAAATTTCGTTACCAGTCTGTCTTTAAACTTCTCAAATAAAACACTGATCAAAATATAATTTGATAGAGTAAATAAAAAATTTCATATGGAGTCCCTTTAAGTTTTACACACCTAATTGTAGCAGATGGGCTTGTGACCTTGAGGCTTGCTAATAAGCTTTCAAACGCTGTATATTTCATAGTCTGTATCTTATCTACCATGCATTCAATCAAAATTATAATTAAGAATAAGAAATAGCAACTGTATAAATTACTAGAGCAATTACACAGTCGATTTTGTAGTCATGCTCTTCTGGATAGACTATGCAGTGTGACTTGGTACAATTGATCATCTCTGCCTAATAAATCTTTTAAGAGTAGCTACTTTAACCTTTATTCTGCGCTTGTGGGGTCTGATAAACTTCATCAGGAATTGTCTTAATAACAATAACATGAACACCAATAGAATGAAACTGTAACTTAGAATGCCCCATGATCATCTGCATATGCAGAAAAATGACACAGTGGTCCCTACCACACAATTACCTTTAATAGTCTGCGAGCAACTACCCTTATTTAGTTATATCAAGCTCCAACAATTTAGCTATTTGTAATTCCATAATTCTTATTCATCTTTTGGGATGATAAATCAATACCCCTTTAGATGAAATGTGTAAGGTACGAAATAAACTGAGTGATTTTGGAATCCAACTTATCTAATGTTGGATTATGTAACTTTATTTCTACATGAACACCTCAAGCCTTAATATGGTTCAAACTAGATTAAGGTCCAGTCTATGTCTCAAAAGAAGTCGATGAAATAATTTTTGGTAGAAACATAATGGGTTATTTTCAAAGTTTTACCCCACAAAAATCATATAAATTGGTTTTACAAATCATACTCTTCATCATATCCATATGGTGAGATTTTGCCTTTCGGCCACACCTTTCTATTGAGGACTACCGGACACAAAGCCACAATCCCAAAATCCTCTTAAATATTTGGTAAATGGCTCTTTAATCTATCCAGCATTGCCATGTCAACCATGAAACTCACCACCTCAATCAAATCTAACAATATATATAGGTTTATTGACTATAGTCAGAAATATGTTGAACTTGTCACGAAAATTAAACATTTCTTTAATCAAGTACAAAAATATATAGAGAAAAAATCATCATTAAAATATGATAAAAACTCTACACAATATTGCCATATAACATCCACTTATACCAGTATAAATGACCTTTAATAAGTCATAACTATCGACTACAGTTTCATCCTTAATCTTAGTTATCTTACTTCTTCTTCAATTTACGAATGTGTCTAGGTTACTTTTAAAAGTGAACAGAATGCTTGCCTTTATCAATCTTTCCACTCTTTCTTTACCGATGTGACCAATAAATTTATTCCATAATGCGCATGATTGTTCCTAAGGCAGAGATCTTTTGTAAACAACGTTTCAGCTGTATAAACGACATGTGAGATAAACATAATCTGTACAATCCATTGGAGATAAAGTAGTACCTAGCTTTATTTTAATTAAAATAAATAGTAATTGCTTTATTTGAAATCTCAAAAGAGTAACTACATATGTCTAAACTTGATACGAAAAATAAATTTCGTCTTTAAGGAGAGTACATAAAATATAGTTATTAATGTCACATTAAAACCAGAATCCTGAATGATATTACCATCAATTCAATGTCAGCTTTATGGTTGTTTATATAGTGAGCTTGATTCAACCTGATTTGGTATATTTCAGTTTATGAATTCCTATATGGCAGACACAACATAATGTGTTGTACCACTATTACAAACCAGATGAGACTTTAGATAGAATAAATTCACAAACCAACACCAAAGAATCATTATTTTATACTTATACTTATATAACCAAGTCTTTGTATTAATTGCAATCTTTCTTTATGCGATCGTTCTTCTTATAAAAGAAGTAGCAATCACCATCTTTTTCAAAAGGATGCTTTTCATGGATCCAAATCGTCAGAATGACCGGTGGTTTTCAATAATGTTTTATGAGTATGATTCCAGAACTGCTTAATATGCAATTCCACCAACCTTTAGACGCAATCTTTAATCTTAATAGAACCATCACACCTGATGTTGAGGATTCATTGCAGACATATACCACTCTTAGTAATATACGAGATTTAATTTCAAGCCCCCAAGGCTTCCTTCATTTATTTAACAGTGCTGCTAACTAGAAAAAAATACATTTTTAAGTATTCTTTAATGGATCGCTTTATATCAAATAAGCGAATATGATCGCTCTTTACCTAATAAGCACATAATGCTTTTGAAAGTTCTCACTAATGAAAATGAGATCTACGGGGCCTTTCTTGACAAGAGCAATATAAATATTTGTCAATCCTTCGTAAATAGAAAATCCTCATTCAGTTCTCAAAACCAGAACCCGTATGAATATTAATTCTCAATGTTAACAGAGTTGCTGTTCACAGAAACGGTGACTGAAAAATAATCAATGTTTTCAATTAGCTTAATATGAAATTTCATCTTGAGAGATACATACATCATCATATAATCACATTTGGGCAGAAAACATGACATGCAATTGTATACTCCCTACACTATAGCGGTCATGAGAATTAATTTCAATCTTCGTTAATAACTACCTTTGGGTGTATGACAACACTTAGACTAATCAATCCTCAACCATATGCTGTACATGTAACCATCCATGCAAGAATATGCAATTACCTCATTTGGGAGTATAGCTACGCATTAAAACAGGAGACATTCTGTCACGCCCCGACCCCGTCGAGCACACGTACATCCCACCGGGACAATGGTCTTCATTTAACTCCCAAGATCCCTCGGCCAATCGGTACAACAGCTTTACAAGTGAACAAGATCGCGAAAGCCATAAAACTTACTCCATATCAATTCCATCGAGATGACTCTGGACAAAGGGGTATACAATTCTCATGAATAAAATTTTCCTCAGACAATTTCGCAGTCAAGTACCCAAAATTTAAGCCCTAAATCTTCCAAGTTCAAATACAGTCCCTAAGGCCACAAAAATACATAACCATTCATTCCATTACTTCATTGAAAGCTCATCTTCATCTCGCCAGTATTTCCGTCTTCAAGGACCTGAAAAAAATAATAATAATAATCCCCCACTGGGGTGAGATATATATCTCAGTAAGCTCACCCCAAACCTAAACTAGGCCATCAGTCCCACCGGATATCCTTCAAGGCAAGGCATACAGTAACTCATTAAAAGAATGACACACGACACCAATGAATCATAACAAATGCATCTTAACATCAAGGCCATGTTCATTTCATTCATAAAGCTTTATTCTCAACTTCACCACAAATTCTCTTTCTTGAGTGGCTAGGCCCGCATCAACACGCATCAGGCTATCCTCAAGTACTAGGCAGAACCCGCGTCGTAACGCATCAGGTCGTGCTCCTCAATTGCCCGCGTAACAACGCATCAGGCAGCCCGCGTAACAACGCATCAGGCTAGGATGCTGCCCGCGTAATACGCATTAGGTCAGTCATCCTTACTTGGCCAAGTAAAATATCCCGCGTTCAAACGCATCAGGATATAATTTAGATCATAACCCCGCGATAAACGCATCAATGTGTACTTTCAATCACAAACCCGCGATCAAATCGCCTTAGGGCGAGTCTCAACATGCAACCTCACGACATCTCAGGCGCATCAAGGTATTTTGCAACTTACGACCCCGCGTCATATAGGCGCATCAGGGTGCCACCATTCATGTGTTCTCACGGCTCATAGCCCGTTTCCTCAATAATCCGATTCAAATCAGAAATCATTTCAACAAGCATTTCACCACATTCCCATCACGAGGAATTTCAATCGCTCGAACATAGATCAATTGCCAGAATGAATATATTTTGTCACAAGTCATAGTTCAGGAACCTTATGTCATATGGCCCCATAAACAAGCAGTCCATACGAACATATACTTCTCAAATTCTAACGTAAGGACACCAATTCCAAATCAACAAGCGCTCAAGCTTGATCTTGATCATTGCTATTCGGTTCCCACCAATTCAAGCACAATAAATTCATGAATTCGTCGACTTATCGATGAAGCCTATCCAGTTGTGTCCAAATGTCCTAACAAAGATTTAGAAGTCACTTACATCATCACTCCAATAGTAAATTTCACTCACAAGGCCCCTCCATGGTTAGCAATATCAAGGTCGAACTGGGTACCCAACGCGCACCTAGAAAAACCACATCGAGATTCAGTCATTTCTCATTTCCGTCGTGCCAATACTCCAATAGCACACATAACCCCTTATCATCATGCCCTCACAGCGCCGATTCAATGGCCCTAAGCATACCAATCACCGTTCTAACAAGGCAAGTCATTATTAATACCATTCCGCCCAAAACCGCCCCATTTCTTGGTCCACAACCAGATTTCATTACAATAAAACTGACATTGATCCATCGAATTTTTACAAAATCAACTTTCATAATCTTAAACTTCAATGTCTTACGGGACGCGTGGGCGAAAACGGAGCTCAATTCGGATGTCGAACGACTTCGAACGACTAATTTCAAAACCGGCACGCATTGTGGACAGATTGGTCGGTCTTCATGTTTTTCACCTCAACAATCCTTAAATCACTTCTAATTCTCAATCCACTTCACACACTTCCAATTAACACCTCGATTAACTCCCTAGTATGCCTTAACTATCAATTGGAATCATGGCGACACCTCAAACGGCCCTAAACAGAACTGGTCTTCATAGAACCCCAACCGAACAGAACCGGTCCAACACAATCCAACCTTAAACAGCCCACTAATTATCCATAAGCTCCTATTTATCACAAATTCGTCATAAAAACATGTTAAACTACAAGTCACAGAACCTCACCGAAGATTTGAGGGTGAGTCGACGTCCAAAAGTTCACGAGCAACTCCGGTTTCCACAAGCATATCGCCGGATAGAATCTGATCCAGAGATACACCTTATTTCAACCATTGTAACTCATCCAAAACTCCACTAATTCAGCAACTCTAGCTCAACCAGTTCATATACTTCAAGTCAAGAGAGTCTCACCAAAAATTTGGAGGCAATTGAGCTCTTGAAGTGGGCAAACTCAAGCTCTCTCCAAAACTGACCCGATTCTGACCTCGTCCTGACCTTTGTCCACTAAAACCGATCTACAGAACGATTTACCAGTCCAAATTGAGCTTATAATATATCCCTGGAAAGCCAAGACAACAAGATTTCCAATGGCGCTGGAATTACCTCAATCGGCCTTCGGACGGCGAAGATATGGCCAGAACAGTGAAGGCGTCGAAACTGGCAGCGAGCTGGTTGAGCAGAACAGCTTCTGTTCTTGGAAAGAAAACGCAGGGAAGAGGAGAGGGAAGGGGAGTGGTCGTGCAAGAGCTGAAATGGGAGAGAAGAAGAGCTTGTCTAATCCCTTCAAGAGTCAAACATATTGAATGGTAGGTGGATAGGTGATTAATTAAGGCTAACTCTCAAAAATTGACACTTGTCCTCAAGCCCATAATATCTTGGTCTCAATGACACTTCTGCCCTTCTCTTTTTCGGCAGCTATGGGTGAGTGGAAATTGACTAAAACGCCCTTCTCAACTTATCAAAGCAAGGTTATCTCTCTGGGGGCAAAATGATCTTTTCTCATCTTTCGTCCGAAATTCCATTTTTCCGATATAAATTGCCCTTGACGAGGCGACGTCCATTCCAAACTAATTGTTACAACTCTTCATTTTCATTTTCCATTTCTGAGATCCCATTCCATGTCTCAAGTCGCGAGGGCGGAATTTCAGAATGTCACACATCCCAATACTTTGTAAACTGTTCTTTATTAAACTCAACTAAGTGTGCCGCTTTGGCGGTCACAACCCAATTGAATTTACTTGAAATTGGGATAAAACTTTATACTTCACATTTACCATATGCATGTAATTTTAGAAATAGGGGCAATCATCCTCTAAATTACACGCCTTGCTAATTTTCATCGATACTATCAGCAATACATGTCAAACCATAAACATGTAATCGATAAATCATACTCCACATAATGGTATGTGGTACTTTCATGTAAGCTTTGTACTTGTGTTTCACGAGCCCATATAGAAATACCAAAAAATACTCCAAAAATACCCACAAAATACACATATTTGGGGTTTCGCATGTATTTTCCATCCATAAAAGCATCAAACATGTAAAATAAATATACCAACTTGTATAGCATGAGCATACGAGAATGGCGGTACCTGGAACTTCCCCATCGGACGCCGCACGCTCCCTCACGCGCCTCTTGAAGCCTCGGCGCGTGTGTCTCACACGCTGACATGTGTGTCGCATGTGTTCCGCTTCTCGGTCGATTTCAAAACCGGTCCGACCGATCTAACCGGTCCGACCGCTACCGTTAGATCGACTTGCGAACCGGGTTGAGGTGGTCCGGTTGAACCGGTCAACGACTGGTCCAATCAAATGGTCCGAGTCAACGGTCAACGAACAAGGTCGGGTTAACGGATCGAGTCGGGTCAACGCAATCGGGTTGGGTTGTATCCATAGCCGAGATGACGTTAGCTGACGTCAACCCTGCACGTGTTGGGTTTGGTCAGCGCGTGGTGGAGCGTGGGGCTTGTGGCCGCCACACGCCCGATGGCCACTAGCGCGTGGCGGTGCATTCGGCGGTTGCCGGCAATGATTTTTATATGGTTTTGCTCGTCCCGTCGAGTCTTTTCCGAATATATAATTTTCTTTTGATTTTGACAAAAATAAAATTTCGAAAAAAACCCCTGATAACGCGATTCGCGATTTGATACGCGTAGACTCTGATACCACATGTAAGCTACGATTTTAATCCTTATGCTGCGACCCAATTGATCTCACGTATAGAATCATGAATCACACATTCATAGATTAGAAGAATTGATGCATCTGTTTTGGAACCATCGTTCTTGATGCGGAATTGCGATGATCCGATGCCCAAGAGCTTCTCCTCTATGAACTCCCTTTATCACTAGCTTCAATGAGACGGCCCCTCACACGTCGTGTTTGACGGCTCCTTATGTGGGGCTATGCGGACAACAGGGTTTAGAGGATGGACTTGAGCTCTATTTATAGAGAACGGAATATATCTCATCATTAAAAATTAGGTTTATCTCGGCCCATACTATCTAGCCCTATATTCGACTAGAATTAGGAAACTGTATATATCTCTCTTTATTAGACCAAATAATATTTACAACAACAATTAATAAAGCTCACAATTGAATATTAAAAAATATTCTAACATGGTGGGTTGCTCAAGAGGGTTTCGCCCTCAAAGCGAGAGCCGGACTTGCTCCGGAACTGATCACATATAATATCTCCCGATTGAAATTTTACCAACGGTCTAATAAAATCACCATGCACAAAATGCCACGCTAATATTAATATAAAATCCACCGCACCAAATAATACTAATCCCCTAAATCCATATTTGCCGCTAATCTGAGCTTGATAAGTATTAATCCACTAGTAACTTTAGTCAAGCAAAAATTCAGGCCTTCATACTAGTGGTCAATTTATAAGTATAAAGGAAGGTTTCATTCTTTGAGCCAGCTTTTAGAATGAGGGAGACCCAACTGTAACGACCTCGAACCCTCGATCCTCCTCCCCTCTAATCACCTGCAGCAGCTCGACCTTAAACCTCAACTCCAACACCCTAACAAGTGCATGTCACTTACCTAAAAAAATAAACAACAACGGGGTGAGTAAACTCAGCAAGTCAAATTTCTAAATCATTGACTAAAAAGTATACTAGGGTGAACAGATAACAGTGAACCACCAAATAAAATCCCTCGGCATATCATCTCATTCATCTCGAGTATCGTTCATGTACTCACATATGGATGATGCTAACGCATGTCATGTATTCGTGTACCCATATTAATGTCTCGTTCCACCATAGAGACTGGTTCGGCACACGCAACGAGACCGCCCAGATCACACAACAGGGTCTTCCCAAAAACTTCATGGGGTATTATTTTTCAGGCTCGCAGCCCATTCATCTCACTTCCACTCAATGAAAGTCATAAATGAACTCATACCAACGTCTTGTTCCACCATAGAGACTGGTCTGGCACACGCAACGAGATCGCCCAGATCGCACAGCAGGGCCTTCCCATAAACTCCATGTGGTATCATTCATTGGCTACGAAGCCCCTATAACTCACTTTCACTCAATGCAATTCCATGATGTGAATGCGCATATATATGTCTGCCACATATTCTTCAATGCATATGTTTAATGCAAATCTCCAATGCACTATTAATACAATATAAATTTAGAACAACTAATACCAATCATTGGTATCAACAATACCACACTTAAAATCTTATTACTAGATCAATCAAGCTCACGGCCAAAGTGCCATACATATGCAGCAGTTTCCATCTTGCATTAATCCAGTCATATTCCCAATATTTGAGACATAAAAACTAGTTAAAAGAATATACTGGCTGTAGCATAAGAAATCAAATAGAAATGGTATAGTCAAAGCATTGATGCCATCATTAGATTCCTGCTAGAGACAATAAATTTCTTTGGTTTGTTCGTACAAGTGGCTGCCAACCTTTTGTACATCACATCATCTAAACTATCTCATTCACTTAAGTTCACTAATAGGCTAATGTTACAAAAAAAAAAAAAAAAAACCTCAATTCCCACAAATCTCATAATCCCTTTTTGTTTCTTAAAGCTCGACATTCGATAAAATCTAACAAATGAAAGAATGTCGTCCCGAAAATCTCTAACCCTTATCCATAGACAAATTAACTACGACTCTAATTCAACAACAAGACCTCACATGTGTCAAGAGTTTACTCTTGCACAAAAGAAAATCTACAGTTTCCTTCACTGAATACCCACCCTTGACACCAAGTCCCTGATGCCGAACTCCCGGTGGACTATTTGCATATTCTATGACAATCTTCTCATAATTCTCTTCTTAGCTTACGGAAATATTTTACTCAACATTACCACAACTTAATTTCTCAAGCAATCCCCTAAACAGAACCCCGCGCATCCAAGAACAATGTCCCAAATCGGTAACACTTTTCCGGTTTTCTTTTTCTTACTAGCTGAGCTCCCATCACTAAAACAGAGAACCAAGCTTGGAGATTCCTCAAAATTATCCATCCATCCCACTTCCCCGAACATATTATATCAGTCTACAGTTTTTCATCATCTCCCCTCCCCCTTTTTCTACGCAAGTTATTGAACAGATCTTAACATATTATTTCATATTCACTACTCCTCTCTACTCTCCATCGCACTTCCATCAACGACACCCACTCCCTCAATTTCATTCCAGTCACAATCTCTTCAGCGCAACTTTTTGAGCAAGTCATAGACGAAACCTTACGCTTCAAAGAAGGACGTTCTCAATCACTTTGGCATTCACGGCAATCACTAAATTCCTCACTGACCCATTCCAGAATCGACACCCTTTCCTCCAATTTCCGTCGTACTTCCCCCTGATAATCATCACGCCACAAATTCTAAAATCAGAAATCAAACTCGTCGCTCTCATCGGACTTCTCACAGTACACCACCACTCATCCTCGTACCTAATTACCCAGTTTAGTAGACAAGATAGAACTCGACTTGCCTTTTAGGAGGGGTAGCGACTGGACGATGCGTGAACCAGGCGAGTGGTGACGAACGACGTTGGAGTCGAGGACGATTGTGCGAGCGCGAGTTCAGTTGCATCCCCGTGTTTGGACCGAAAGTGCGTGCTCTCTCTCTCCCAACTTCTCTGTTGCAGGCGTTCCACCCAAAAAGAAAAATAAAAGGAGAGCTCCCAAATCCTTCTATTCGGATCGGTCACCGTTTTTTTTAAAAAAAAAATTCTTATTTTATTTTTATTTTAAATAAATCTACCGATGGGCTATTCTCTCTCCTAAAATCAAGCTCACAATTTCACAAAAATGAAACTGGGCCTTCTCTTGTAGTCCATTAATTCATTTCGAAAAAAAAATCGATACTTGGTTGGAGACACAAGTACATATATCCCGATACTCCCCATAACATGAATCAGCTTTCAAATCCATTTCGCCTAATTCTTATTTATATAGAACTATAAAAACAGGGTGTCACACCAACACTACCAAATAATATTTGATTGTCAATCATTCTTGTATAATGTATTCAATTGTGAATATCCAACTGATGTCGGAGCGATCCTTAAGATATTCTTTTTGTTCAAAACTTGTCAATCTGTTCCCATCTCTTGTTGACCCAACCACCTGCAATTACCCACTTGGTCGATCATTTTCAAAAGGGAGCTGCTACCCGATAGTTTGATAGTATTGTCATTATTTATGATCTCATAATTTTTCAATTAATGAATGTTTTATGCAAAATATGCGATGATAATGTGTGGATTTACGGTTAGACATAACTGACGGTACTGTCAGACTGTCAGGGAAGCATAAGCCTTTTCTAAAAGTCTTACATGATGGAAGGGAGACTCCACATATAATCGTTTGGCTCGGAGCTCATAGGAAAAGCTTAGGTTTTCAGCTTATGACTTTATAGATGAGGTGGAGTTTTGAAGCTACGCAATCATAATCCAAGTTACGAAACTCACGTTTAGAATCGAGCCATATTTTCCTCCATTTTTGACTGAAAAGAAACTCCCTCCAATCAATAGACATCACACATAAATGTTTTTAGTTGATTTTGCATATGAGTGATGTCCAACACTTAGGATCGAACGTAGTTGTTTCTTTTACCGTTCTTTATTTATAAGACTACGAATTCGTGATGTCACGAAATGGTGAATGCCTATCAAATATTACGAATTGTGTTTTCTATGTAGGTTATTCCAAGCGAAACGCTATAATTATTGTTTATTAAAAACTAATCCACTACATTAACTGACCAAATACTTCTTTTCTCACATTTTAAGTGGGTGTGCTTTGGGATGAACGGCACCTTGGTACAACATAGGAAAATCCGATACTCACTTGAATTCTTCTTGGTGTTGTCTAAACTGAAACCAGAATATTGCTCGGTTTGTTTTCCAGGGCGAAAGGGCTTTGGGCATTTCGCCCTTTACAAGCCCGGCCCGGCCCATAATCCCAACACTGTTATCTTATGATTGGATCATGAGATTGGAAAGCATTGGATCGTCAGCCCAATGGCTTAGAACTTGTCCTAGATAAGGGCTTGCCGGATCATTGGACTTCACCTCTTAGAGATAGTCGAAATGAATTATAAAGGTGTGTTTATTTAAGTGAAAGAATTTTCGACGAGTTATTTTTCCGCACTTCCGTGCTTATGGATTGATGAAAATGATTAGTAACCAGTTACCGTCAATGAAAATATGCATGCTTAAAGTGAGAAAAGATGAATTCCCTCATGTGAAAATAGGATAATATTTTCCTTGGAAATTTTCCTTTTGTCACGAGCCTTTTTTCCCCAAAACAAACACACCTTAAATGACACTCAGCCGGCCTCTTGAAGCGGCACTCGAAAGTCGATCCACGTAGCGTCATCATTCTCACAGACATTTGTCCTTTCAGTCACTTTTGAAGCAACGAGTTGAAAGCAATTAGATGTGCCTACAACGAGATCTAGACATATGATCGAGCTAATATTCATGACTTATGTTATGACCAATGTGCAAAACTATAACACAATTAAAATTGTGAAGAATAAACGAACACACCGATTTACTTAAAAAGCTCCCGCGAAAAAATCACGACAAGAGGAGAAGCAAAATTCACTATGGAAATTTAAGGATTGCAAAAGGTGACTCAAAAAGCTGAAATCATTTTCTGTCTCTGCTTTTTAACCTAATAATTTGAAAAATAATAATAATAATAATAATATTTACACTGATTCCAAGCCTTGACGTCAGCCTAAGTCCATAAAGAATTCAACTCGGTTTAAGAAGAATCGAATCCTTAGGCCTCCCACAGATGCTGGCACTTTTCCCTGCCTCTCCCGCTGTAGATCATTCTGAGATCTGCAAAGCATCACGTACATTGAATTCGACCTCTCATTGCTCGTGTATTCGATCGAATCCAAAGAGAAGAGTCAGACACGGAGTCTGGCTAGGCTGATCCATGTCCTTATCAGAAAGCCAGTCGTGGCGGAGTTTTTGGCCTAATTGTGGTGTTCATGTCGTTGGACATGGCGCTGGAAACAAGCTGCTCCTGCTTCTTTCTGATCCTGAGTTTCTGACTCTCTCTGTCTGCCGTGTCCGAAATGGCCGGTGACTTACGCCTCGTGTCTCTAGTTTTGTCTTGTGCTGGAGCTTGTCGTGGAGGCTGTAAGTGCTTGTGTTTAGGCCAAATGCACCGTGATAAACCCACTGTTGATTGGGTAATGGTATTATGTCATAGAGAGCACACTCTGTAGAGAGCTTAGATGAAACTGGATCCATGACAAGTAGGACTGTCAAAATGGCTCTCAACCCCATGTTTTAACTCAAGGTCCATTAATAACCCACTTTTAACCAATTTAAAAGTCCAAAAGAAAAAGGATCTAATCCATCTTTGTTCTTCTCCTTGCCACCGCACCACCTATCTCCGGTGGCCCTCCGAGCAGCAAAGCTCGTTTGTCTCGGCGTGGCTGGCCTCCCTGCTTTCTGGCCGAATCTGGTTTTGCGACTCTCCAGACGTTAATTCATTGCTGGAGAACCTATCGAGTATGTTTCTTAAGAAAAAATTGTCCAAAAAGTTCTAAATTTAATGAGTTTCTATCAATTTAGTCCTAAACCATTTAAAAAGTTTATTCTGCAAGGGCAAGGATAGTCTCGTAGTATGACAAGTCTTGGTTGGGCTCTTGTTCCGGGAATATGTTTATGGAAAGTAGACACATTGCACGCATGGGTTGAGTAAATCAAGCAAATAAGTTTACGCTTAGAAGAAGTATAGTGGATTCCCACATGCTAGTCAAAAGTAGATCCAGAAGATACACTTGTAACAGCTCGAATCAAATTTTAAATACACTCAGTTCTTACGTACTTATGCTGTTTGAGGTTTGTTGAACTTATTGGAGCAATGGCGACATACTTGAAAAAGTTTCAATGAATGGATGAAAATCTATTATTTCTCTGATAAGGAATCTCGGCATAAGTTTGCGGTTAGAAGAGGGCTTTTTTCCAAATTAATTTTTTTTTTAAAATATTTACCAAAATAATAGTAAAAAAAAATTAATTACCAAATTGGGTGCCAATCGGCACTTGGGCCGCCGATTGGCACCCATTGGGCCCCAATCGGCGGCCCAATTGCCGATTGGGGCAATTGGGCACCCAATCGGCACTTGAGCCGCCGATTGGGGCCCAAAATTGGTTTTGGGTCCCAATCGGCGGCCCAAGTGCCGATTGGTGCCTAAAAATATATATATATATATTTTATTTTTTCAATGGATTCCTCTCGAAAAATTATGCGAAATAAAAAAAAAATCGTTCCAAACGGATACCCGAGCCATGAGATATGCAATTTCAAAGTATTATTAATAAAATTTTACTATTATTTTGGTAAAAGTATTATTAATAAAATTTATATATTTTATAAAAACAAAAAAATACCACATAATTCATATTATGTATTATTAATAAAATTTATATTTTCACAAAAGTAAAAAAACTACATAATAAAATTGACTTTTAATTTATATTTTTTTTATAAAAGTTTTCAATTAAATAATAAATTATAATTAAAATTTTATTAATAATTTAGGCAACAATTGAAAACTTTTATAAAAGTATTATTAATAAAATTTTACTATTATTTTGGTAAAAGTATTATTAATAAGATTTATATTTTTTTATAAAAGTAAAAAAACACTACATAATTCATATTCCACCATTAAAATTGACTTTTAATTTATATTTTTTTATAAAAGTTTTCAATTAAATAATAAATTATAACTTGAAATTTTATTAATAATTTAGGAAAAAATTTTATAAAAAAATATAAATTAAAAGTCAATTTTAATGGTGGAATATGAATTATGTAGTGTTTTTTTACTTTTATAAAAAAATATAAATCTTATTAATAATACTTTTACCAAAATAATAGTAAAATTTTATTAATAATACTTTTATAAAAGTTTTCAATTGATGCCTAAATTATTAATAAAATTTTAATTATTATTTATTATTTAATTGAAAACTTTTAGAAAAAAAATATAAATTAAAAGGCAATTTTATTATGCAGTTTTTTTACTTTTATGAAAATATAAATTTTATTAATAATACATAATATGAATTATGTAGTATTTTTTTATTTTTATAAAATATATAAATTTTATTAATAATGCTTTTACCAAAATAATTGTAAAATTTTATTAATAATACTTTGAAATTGCATATCTCATCGCTCGGGTGTCCGTTTGGGACGATTTTTTTTTTTGATTTCGCATAATTTTTCGAGAGGAATCCATTGAAAAAATAAAAAAAATAAAAAAATATTTTTAGGCCCCAATCGGCACTTGGGCCGCCGATTGGGTGCCCAATTGCCCCAATTGCCCCAATCGGCAATTGGGCCGCCGATTGGGGCCCAATGGGTGCCAATCGGGCGGCCCAAGTGCCAATTGGCACCCAATTTGGTAATTAATTTTTTATTATTATTATTTTGGTAAATATTTTTAAAAAAAAATTAATTTGGAAAAAAGCCCGTTAGAAGACGACATTTCGTATTTGTACTTTGTGTGAGATGCCAAACGTCATATCCATAGGAAATGTCTAAATACTGAAGCGCTATGAATGGGAATCTCCTAATACAACATTCTAATACTCGTATGTAGAGTTTAAAATACTTGATTTGAATCGAAATTATGTACCTTGTTGAATACCGGCCTGCGCTGGTAGAATCCTTGTAGAGGGGACCATAACTTCTTTTACAACGTGCATTCTAACAGGCCCGTCTATCACAAAATCACTGGTAGAATACCGGCCTACACTACTGTTACTGTAGATGTTCGAAGCCCGATATAAATTGGTCAACTAATAGTATGCGGGCTAGTAAGCATTGTCTTGAATATACTTAACAGCAGCCCGGTCTGCACAAAATTCAATTATACAGAGTAAATGAGAACAAGGCAGTAAATTCTATTGGTTAATCCAAAATAAAAATGCAACTAGAAACTTTGTATAATTTTGTGGTGAATATGACATTTGCATGAAATATGAAGATGTAAGTATAAGATAAATTATTTGAGAGGGAAGGCCATCCATTTGAAGAAATGGATTTAAGCCTAATTTTCATATCACCTTCTTTATTGACGAAGACTGCTGCGTATGGTAGCGCTCCAGAAAAAGTATTTCTATTCCCAAAGTGTTCCCGAAACACTTTTGAGAAACAGAAACACTTTTGGAGCAGAAACAAGAAACAAAAAAAAACTTGCTTCTGTGTTCCTAAAACACTTTTAGAAACATATTTGGAACATTTTTTAGAAATAATTGGGAATAATTTTATTTTTGAACACACTATCTTCTCTTTTGTTCTTATATTGTTAAAATATGATTTTTTTATCATTTTATTTTAAAAATTAATTAAAAATTCCAAAAAAATTCATAAAATTAAAAAATCAACTTTGGAAGCTTTGGCCTAGCCTTAGGAATCAATTTTGAACAAAAAATATTTTTCATAATTTTTGACATTTTTCGGATTTATTTTAATTATAAAAATAGCCGAAAATCAGGAAAAATAATATTTATGATCAGAAAAATGCGCAAAAATAGTCCATATTTTTATTTTTATTTTGGCTTCTTAAAGTTTTAAAATTTTAGTTTGGGACAACATGCCTCTTCATTGAACATAATCCTAAATTGACTAAAAATTTTCATTTTAAATCATTTTAGCCAAAATTTTATATTTTTAGAGTCATGACATGAGACTTTGATACCCTACATCTCATTTTAGTCCTCATGTTTGTAAAAATTGCACAATTGGATTGAAAAGACCTAAATGCACAAATATTTTTCATTTTAGTCCCTGATTTCACGCAAAGATATCTTAAAATTAATGTATATAATCCCCTTAATTAAATGAAAAAATTAGGAACAATTTTTTTTTTCAGTTACCAAACGCGTTTCTTTTCTTCTTCTTTTTGTTTCGGGAACATAAACTTTATGTAGTTACTAAACGTATCTCTGTTCTTTTTTTGTTCTGGGAATAATTTTTTTTTGTAATTACCAAATGCGTTACTGCTTCCAAAAATCGTTCCTAGAAACAGAAACAGAAAAAAATATTTTTGTTCCAAAAGTTGTTCTGGGAACAGAAACGTTAACATATGCAGCCTAAAGCACCGAAAAAAGAAACTGGTGATCACGAGTAGAGAACCAAAAAAATATAACTCATTAAAGGCAATGAGTGATTTTTTTCCCAAAGTAACTGTTAGGTAATGTAGTTAATCATTCTAATTTTGAATTGGTCCATTACTATAGTAATATTCTGTAGTTAATACCGTAAAGGACTAATTTTGAATTAGCTCATTAATATAGTTATATTTTGTAGTTAATGATTGTAACAGACTAATTCAAAATTCAAAATACAAAATACTTTGAAGTATTTTGAATTAGTCTTTCTAGAAAAACTCTATAAATACAAATGTTATCTTAGAGCTAAGGATAAACGAAACTCATTCTCAAACCTGGAGTCTATGTCTTACATGGTATTAGACAAACAGTAGGATCTTTGAATACTCCTACGCTATTTCTTCTCTCTTTACCATTTTTCTACCACTCTTATTCACAATGTCATCAACTCCAATTGTGCAACATTACCTTAGCCTCAAACTTTCCGGTGATAACTTTCTATTGTGGAAAACCCAATTGTTTTTTGTTGCTTCGTAGCCAATCCTTAATGGGATACTTTGACAGCACCATTATTTTTCCCACTTTAACCATCACCCCTACGGACTCCACTATTGCAACACCAAACCCTACGTATGACGAATGGATTCGAAAAGACCAGCTTGTTCTTAGTTGGATGATATCTTCTCTTTTACATGATGTCCTACTCTATGTGGTTGGATTAAATACTGCTGCCAATGTCTGGAAGGCACCACAAACAGCCTTTGGATTTCTATTGCATACAAGCATTCTCAAGCTTCATATGCAGTTCTAGAATAAGTCTATCTCAACTTATCTCAACGAGGTAAAGTACATTTCAGATCAATTAACTACTGCTAATCTCCCTCTAGGAAATGAAGATTAAATGTCATTGTCTTTCATAATCTTGGTTCTGATTTTTCTGACATTGTTGTTGCCTTGGCTGCAAAAACCTGATCCGATAACATTCCTTGAACTCCATCGATTGCTCCTTAATCATAAGCTTCGAATGAAGTCTGCCACGGTGCTTATAGAGGCAAATGTTACCACTTACACCCCTCCATCATCCACCCTTATTATTCAACCACAACTAACTTTCAATTTTCAACTATCTACGTCTCACAACCCCCAATATCGTGGGTAAGGCAACGAGCGCAATTATGGAAATCTAGGCAATCTATCTAAAAATAGAAAATATCGATGCAAAATTTGTCAGATTTATAATCATACGACTACAAGATATTATTTTAGGTATTTGCAGTCTAACAATAGTACACTTCAGCCTATTGCTAATATGGCTAGAATTCTTCCTATTCCATCTCAACAAAACCAATTTTCGGATACTGCAGCTACTCAACATGTGACACCGGACGTTGCCAGTCTGCAGATCTCTACACCGCATAATGGTCATGAATCTCTTCGTGTAGGTAATAGAGCAGACTAGACATTAGTAATGTCAGTCCTTCTACTCTTATCAACAATTTTTTTAATTTCTCAAATATCATTCATGTCCCTACCATTACATTTTATTTGCTTTCTGTTCACAGTTTTACATGTGATAACAATTGTTTCTTTGAGTTTCATTCATTTCACTTTGTTATAAAGGATGTGTAGACTAAAACACAATTGCTCCAAAGTTCGCTTAAGGATAGGCAATACCAGTTGTCAGGTCTTTATGCCTCATCTCCATCCGTCAACACCATTTCACTTGATTCTTCCACCACTGCTACTACTTGGTACACCCGAATGAGTCATCCCCAACAAAGCAAAGTTCGCTCATTGATTCATTCAAACAATTTGCCATGTTCTACATTTGATTTCAACAAATATGCTTCTTGTTTGTTAGGCAAATTCCATAAAACACCCCTACACTCCACTCATAGCATTAGTAAAACACCTCTTGGTTTAACATTTACTGATGTATGAGACCTTCTCCAGTTAATTCTATTTTTGGTTATAAGTACTTTGTCCTATTTGTTGATGATTTTTTCAAATATGCTTGGTACTATCCTATTCAAAATTGTGTATGGTCCCTTCCATTTTCGAAAAATTTAGGACTATGACTGAGAAACAATTTGAAAAATCCATCAAAGCTGTACAGTCTGATTCGGGTGGGGAATACAAAATCCTAAATAATTTTTTTAAACAATAGAATTCTCCATCGTGTAGCTTGTCCACACACTCATGAGCAGAACGGAGCAGCTAAGCAAAAAACTCGTCATATTATTAACACCGACCTTACATTGTTGGCCCATGCATCTCTTCATCTTAAGTATTGGCCTTATGCTTTTGAAATCACTATTTATCTTATTAACATATTACCAACACTATTTTTAAACAATATCTCACTTTTTCAAACACTTTTTCATCAACAACCGGATTATAAGTTTTTGAAAATATTTTGTTGTGATGTTTTTTCCTTTGTTAGGACCATACAATTCGCATAAATTTTCAATTTGTTCTACTCAATACGTGTTCTTAGGATATAGTCCATTGCATGTTGGTTACCATTGTTTAAATTACAAAACTGGATGCATGTACAATACAAGACATGCTCATTTTATTGAAAATATTTTTTCATTTCCCACACTTTGTTCACACCCTTCAGAATTACTCTCACAATAACATCCTTGGCTGACGATCTCTACAGTTGGTGTGTCCTCCCACGCGACCATGGTATTAATGGTAATATGCTGCCTTCTACTCCACCCTCTAACACCTCCACACCCACTTTTGAAGAACAATTGCCGACATTATCAAATGCTAATACTAATTCAATATCTAACACGTTGGTTTCTGGTCTGTCTAATGCTGGTACAAGTACTAATGAGACTCTTTCAGATGCCTCCTCATAGCAGACTATTGTCATATCTCCATAACCGATTTATCTAGTACCAAAGACACATCCAATGCAGCTGTGTCAAAGCCCAAAGCCCAACAGTAAATATTCATTACTAGATGTGAACTTGACTGAAATAAGTTCTAAAGAAAAGCCATGGTGCTTCATCAAAGATAATAAACATGAAAAAAAGGAGTGATGCGATGCTTTAAGAATTTAATACTTTGTTGTGTAATGGAACATACGTTTTGGTTCCACTGAATCTGAAAGAAAATGTCATGGGCTATAAATGGGTTTATCAAGTAAAGACACGTGCAGATAGTTCGATATATAGGTACAAAGCCGGTCTAATGGTCAAGGGCTACAATCAGCATGAGGATATTGACTATACGAAAATGTTTAGCCCCGTTGTTAAAGAAGCCATCGTTCATAAAGTTATTTCATTGGTTGTGACAAAAAATTGGAAACTTCGACAGTTGGATGTTGGCAATGCATTTTTAAAAGGTAACTTTACTGAAGAAGTCTACATGATCCAACCTCAAGGCTTCATTGACAAAGAAAAGCTAAACCATACATGCAAGCTATAAAAATCTTTATATGAATTGAAGCAAGCACCACGAGCTGGTTGAGCATCTTTTAAGAATCATTAGGATTTATCGGGTCAAAAATCGATACTTCCCTATTCGTGCTACATCGGTCCAATTTCTCCATTTATATGTTCATCTATGATGACGACATTGTTATTACAGGATCAAACCCGATATCTATTCAAGACACTATCGGATGCTTAAACAAGGAGTTCTCCATATGTGACCTGGGTGACCTTAATTATTTCTTAGGAATTTAGCTGCTCAAACATCCATCTGGACTCCTCTAGTCACAATAGAAGTATGTTACAGATCTCCTCCACAAAATTAGAATGGATGGTAGTAAACCGGTTCACACTCTCATGGCTACAAATATCAATTTAATCAATCGGGGTAAGCCACTTGAAGATGCCAGTTTATACAGGAGCATCACAAGGGCTGTTCAATATGTCACCCTCACTCGGCCTGATATCTCCTATGCGGCAAACAAAATCTGTCGATTCTTGAAAGAACCCACAAAAGACCACTGGAGTGCAGTGAAATGCATCCTACGCTACTTAAAGGAAACCGTTTCGCATGGACTGCTCATCAGTTCTCAATCCTCCACAGAAATCCATGCATATAGTGATGCGGACTGGGCGGGTTACCCCACTGATAGACGATCAATAGGAGGTTATCCAATTTATATGAGCCAAAATCTGATTTCTTGGTCAACTAAGAAGCAACATACCATGGCATGTTCCTCAACCAAATCCGAGTATCGGTTGGCAAACGCCATGGTAGAAGTGGCATGGCTACAATCGTTGTTATAAGAATTGGGCATCTCTCAATCAAAACTCCCTATCATTTGGTACGACAACCTAGGGGCGACATATCTTATAGTGAATGCAAACTTTTCCATACTAGAACAAAGCATATCAAGGTAGATTTTCACTTCATCCGCCATTTAGTGTCACAACGCAAACTTGAGGTTCACTTCATATCCACCTGTGACCAAATAGCGGGTATATTCACCAAATCTCTTACACAATGTCGCCATGACCTACTCAAATCCAAGTTGAAGATCATACAGAAGATCACCTTCAACTTGCGGGGCATGTTAAGGAATGTAGTTAATATGTAACTGACAATTCAAAATTCTATAAATTAGTTCATTAATGTGGTAATATTATGTGGTTGATACTGTAACAGACTAATTTTGAATTAGTCCATTAATGTAGTTATATTTTATAGTTAATAATTGTAACGGGCTAATTCAAAATTCAAAATTCAAAATTTAAAGTATTTTGAATTAGTCCTTTTAGAAAAACTATCCTAGAATTAAGGATAAGCGAAACTCATTCTCAAACTTAGAGTCTATTTCTTACAGTAACATTTCATTTATATCCGCAAAAAATAACTGCTATAACTTCAAAACAAAACAAATTCCAGATAACAAAATGAAATATAAGAACAAACATAAAGGTCACACACTCAAAAAGAAAATTTATGACTTCTTCAAATCAAAATCGACGACTGATGATCGAATTCGTCTTTACAAATGAGCACACATTGAGATATTTATCTATTGTTACGGCTTTGCCTTTCAGTGGTGCGCAAGTTGGTTGGCATTCCCAAAACCATCACCAAGCAGAATAAAAAGATTGAACGAGCAAGCTATGATAATAAGAGTGAAACATTCACAAAATTTTTCCGATCTCCTTTGAAATTGGATTTGTATGCTAGCAAAATCCGAGGGAAGCGAAATCACGAAAACATACACTAAGAAAACTCCTTGGAACGGGAGAGAGAAAATTTCAAATCTAGACTAGATTGGAAGAAAAAACCGGTTCCATAACTGAGAGAAAGGCAAAAGAAAAAAAATAGAGAACAAAATCAATTAACGAAGGAGGGAGGCAAGGGAGAGATCTAGCCAAAACCCTCCCTCCTTGCAAATAGAACAAGGGAGATGAGACGAATTGAGGAAGTGATAAGTACAGTATAAGTGCCATAACTTTTGTACAACGTTCACTTGAGTGCCAAAACTTTCAAAACGTTCATTTGAGTGCCATGTCGGAGCAAAATCGTTCTCACTCCTCACTTCTCTCATTTTCTGCTGAACACTTCCCTTCTCTTCCTCTCTCTCTCACCGTCGCTCTCATCTCCTCTCTCGGTTCTCTCTCGGACGCCGTCCCCTCCGTCGTCCCCATGAGCCGTCGGTGCCGTCACCACCTCACCCCCTTTATCCCCGTCTTTCCCTCCGTCGTGGCCTTGCTGTCGACCCCCGTAGAACCACTCGCTGGTCTGTTCCGTGAGCTTTTGGGGAGACTTTCACAGGCCATTGAGCTTCATTTTACTTGGTAAGTCATCCTAAGACTTAGCTTAAGTTTAGAGAGACGGAAGGATAATCATAGCATGGTTTGCATTTGAGTTTAAGGGCTAACTTCTTGTTATTTTCTGGGCAAAAAAACCCGACCAGACCTGTTCATTGCACGCCGTGGACTTGTTACCCTCTTTGGTGGACTTTGCTTACTCATTTGCTTGGTAAGTTACTCTTAAACCTTACCTAGGGCTTTAAGCTACTGATAGACGTGTTTAGTGGTGGATATGAAGGTGATCAAAGATAGTTCAAGGGCTGTAAATGTGGAGGATATTCTGCTTCTGAACATTGCTTCTACTTTAAAACGTTCCTTCTGAGTGCTCGCTTCAGAGCGTTCCATCTGAGTGCCTGTTTCATAACGCTCCTTCTGAGTGTCGACTTGAGAACATTCCTTCTGAGTGCTTCCTTCTGAATGTTGCTTGAGGTGTTTTTGAATCAAATTGCGTTATCTTGGTTGACCTCATGAGTCTAACGTTAGTCATGGGTGGTTAGAAGACATTGAGCATGAACTCAAGATTACTTGGTGGGGATTGAGGCTTGAAGGCCGAATGGTGCTCTTGATTGAAGAATAGTGTAACTCACTTTGATAGGCCATTTATTGATTGAGTTATAAGCTTGTGTGCACATTATGCCTCGATGTGTTAGACGCGAGGTTTAAATATATCTTGAGGCGATAGACGCGGGATTGACTTGAAGCGTATTAACATGAGTCCTAAAATGGCATTGTAAACATGAGGCGTACTAACGCGGATACTTTAATTATTTAAACCTGAGGCGTCAATACACTAACCTAGCCATTGAGATTGGAACCATAATGAGTATAGTACTATTCACTAAGTTTGTGAGTTATTAAGTGCCATAGTACGAAGCTTGGTCTTGAATTGAGAATTATTTAATGCCTTATGCCTTAACTTTATTCTAATGCATTGAGTGCCTAGTATTCCTTTCGATTAGTCATTTGCATGCTTTAAATGTGTCTGGAAGTACTAATGACCTAGTTTAGGTTTATGGTAGCTTACTAAGATTTATTCTCACCCCGTCGTAGGCTCAACTTTTCAGACCCCAAACCTTGATCATGTTGCCAAAACATTTTGGGGAGCTAATGGATATCCAGAAGTCGGTTACCGAGTACCTTATAGGCCCAGATAAGGCCTACATTAGGAAAAGGAGTATAGTATTTGTCGATGAAGGAAACGACGAGTGGGACGACTGTTGACACCTGATTTTTGACCACCTTTTATTTTAGTTTTTACTTCTAAAATTAATTAAAAATAGCAAAAAAGGTCAAAAAATTGCAAAATCAACTTTGGAAGCCTTAGCCTAGCCTTAGGAACCAGTTTTGAACAAAAAATATTTTTTTGAATTTTTTAATATTTTTTGGAATTTATTTAATTATTAAAATAACCCAAAAATCAGGAAAAATACCATTCGTGGTCAGAAAATTACACAAAAATATTCAGAAATTTTATTTTAATTCTCTCTTTAAAATAACCCGTTGGTGATCATTGCACATTCCAAGACGGATGCATCCTCACTTCAGAAACGGAAGAGTTCAAGACTTAGGGTTTGCGAAGAAATTCCTAAGCTAATGCTTAAAGTTGTTAGACCTTTGGTCACATGTCTAACACGATCTCCCGAAGATGAGAAAAGCGGATTTCAAAAGAAAAATGAAAAGGAAAAGATGATGAGAAAAATCCCCAGCATCAAGAAAAAGCAAAGTGCCTGGTAAAAGCAAGACCGATGCTTGGGTGAACAATTTGTATCAATCCCCCAGTGAACCTGTTTGAAAAGGGGAGAAGAAAAATTCAGAAGGAGTCAGATTCCAAAAACCACTCCTCAAACGGTATCAAGCGCAGATCAAAGAGGCCGCTCCACCAAATGGTGTCAGACACGGAGCAAAGACACATGTAAAGTTGTCCATCTCTTAATACCACAAGAGACACTCTCTAAAGGACTCGTGCACACCTCAGAAGCGGCCGTGTACCTCAAAAATTGAAGATGCAGAATGGAAAAGACATGTGACAAATTTGCAATGATCACCAATGTCAATCCCCTCATAAATTCTGGGCCAAAAACAAGCCTTTTTCGGCCCCCGATCCTACCAATGTTACAACCCCGAAACAGTCTTCTCTGACTAAGACACTTGGGTTAACATATAGCTTAGCTCGAAGAGGTACGAGCAAGACTATTTCTTTCTCATTTTGCAGGGTTCTTCACTTGTAAACCCAGAGCAGATGGTGAAAACTTTCATTCAATGGCTTCGACTCCAAAGCGGGTCCCCCTTGAAAACTAATATCCAAGCCCAACATTACGGTCCCGTGGAAGACCTCCCGACCGATCAAAATGTATGCGCTGCGAATGAGCCTAAAACCTAGGCACAGGTCAGTAGGGAATTGAGTGCATCCCCAATAAAAATCATTACCTCAAAACAGGTGAGATGACCTCCTTATCGAGAAATATTCCAATTGATGTTTTGAGCAAACTCTTTTTGGAATCTTCAAATTGTTGGATCCAGATTTTCCGTGCAAGGGATTTGTGATCACATTTGCATGTTGCAAGAATGCTTTGGAAGACCTCCAGCATCAAAATGCACATTTCATGATTAAACTAAAGTCATGCGGCTTCGGCAAGTGGCCAGCCATCGTCTTCCCAAAGATTACTAACATTTTCTTGGTGAAGAAAAATATTTCAGGCTCAAACTTCTGCAGGATACCTGGAGAACCCAGCTCCCAGAATGTCGCCTCAACCAAATCATGGTAGAAACCGCATGAAGGGTCAAACCAAGGTAGATACCGCCTGAAGGGTCAAATCATGGTAGATACCGCCTGAAGGGTCAACAAAAAAAAAATCATCAAAAACATCCCCTCTGACGTGGAGAACCCACGCTATGGGAATCTTTTCAAAAAAAGGAAATGAAGAACCCTTTTACAAAAAATCATCAAGAACATCTCCTCTGACGTGAAGAACCCACGCCATGGGAATCCTTTTTAAAATTAAACATTCCCATCGGACGTAGAAAACCTCCGACTTGGGAACTTTTCTGAAGAACCAAACATTCCCATCGGACGTGACCATCCCATCGGACGTAGAAAACCTCCGTGTTGGGAACTCCTTTTGAGAAACAAACCATCCCAGCGGACGTGGAAAACATCCGTCTTGGGAATCTTTTTCAAAAATAGGCAATCCCATTGGACGTGGAAAACCTCCAATTCGGGAACCCATTTCAAAAATCAAGAAATCCCATCGGACGTAGAAAACCTCCGTGTTGGGAACTCCTTTTGAGAAACAAACCATCCCAGCGGACGTGGAAAACCTCCGACTTGGGACCCCTTTTCAAAAGAACAGGTAATCTCGTCAGGCGTGGAGAAACCTCGTCATGAGACCCTTCCTAGAAAAACAGGTAATCTCATCGGACGTGGAGAAACCTCGTCATGAGACCCCTACCAGAAAAACAGGTAATCTCATCAGGCGTGGAGAAACCTCGTCATGAGACCCCTACCAGAAAAACAGGTAATCTCATCAGGCGTGGAGAAACCTCGTCATGAGACTCATTGCCAGAAAAACAGGTAATCTCATCAGGCGTAGAGAAACCTCGTCATGGGACCCCTTTTCAAAATTCAGGTAATCTCATCGGGCGTGGAGAAACCTCGTCATGAGACCCCTTCCCAGAAAAACAGGTAATCTCATCAGGCGTGGAGAAACCTCGTCATGAGACCCCTTCTCAGAAAAACAGGTAATCTCATCGGACGTGGAGAAACCTCGTCATGAGACCCCTTTCTCAGAAAAACAGGTAATCTCATCGGACGTGGAGAACCCTCGTCATGAGACCCCTTTTCAAAAATCAGAAAATCCCCTTGGACTTGGAGAACCCTTGTCCCGGGAACCTTTTCAAAAGATCAAACCATCCCAGCGGACGTGGAAAACCTCCGACTCGGGACTCCTTCTCAGAAAAACAGGTAATCCCATCGGACGTGGAAAACCTCCGTTTTGGGAACCCTTTCAAAAAATCAGGAAATCCCATTGGACTTGGAGAACCCCTGTCCTGGGAACCTTTTCAAAAGATCAAACTGTCTCGCCGGACGTAGCAAACCTCCGACTGAGAAATCCCCTCTGGCCCCGCTAGTCAGCGACATGGGATCCCCTTTCAAGCCAAAAATATCCCCTCTGACACCGCTAGTCAGCGTCATGGGATCCCCAAAGCTCGGGGTGCTCGATAAATCTTTCTGTGAGTGTTTCCTGTCAGTAGCCGGGAAAGATTTTCGAGGAATAAAGCCTGGGATAGTGTGTCAGAAGCTACGAGGGCCTATAAAAAAAACAAAACAAAACAAAACAAAAAAACAAAAACAAAAAAACAAAAAAAGGAAGAAAACAAAAAAAAGGAGAACAAGCCCCTCCTTTTTCCGGAATCCTGAGAGCGCAATGATAAAACCTCAGACTCCGCATGCGCAGGACCCAATGGGCAGATTTCAGGTAACCCGCTCTCCCTCAGGCCCACGCTCGAATTGCAAGAGTAAACCTGTGATTAATTTAAGCATTCATCAAAAGACTTAAGGATCCGATGTCATAGCGTCTCTTTTCCCCAGTTGAGTCGGTTAATATTCAGGTGTCATTTTATCTTTGAAAGCAACCTCTGACGAGCTCACTCTCAAAGAGGGGCAGCTGTTGACACCTGATTTTTGACCACCTTTTATTTTAGTTTTTACTTCTAAAATTAATTAAAAATAGCAAAAAAGGTCAAAAAAATTGCAAAATCGACTTTGGAAGCCTTAGCCTAGCCTTAGGAACCAATTTTGAACAAAAAATATTTTTTGAATTTTTTAATATTTTTTGGAATTTATTTAATTATTAAAATAACCCAAAAATCAGGAAAAATACCATTCGTGGTCAGAAAATTACAAAAAAATATTCAGAAATTTTATTTTAATTCTCTCTTTAATATTTTCACTTTTTATTAAGGAAATTTGGCCTGGTTCATGGGGTTCCTTCACAAACCTAATCCCGAACCGGGCCTAAAAAATCCTTTTCGAGTCTTTTAATTTTCAATTCTCGGTTTTTATAAGCTATGACATTGTATTCTAGAGTATTGAAATGCAATTGGGTCAATTTGCCCTCCAATTTGATCAATTTTAACCAAAAGGGCTTAATTGCATAAAAATCTTTCGATTTAGTCCCCGGTTTTACAATTTGTGAAATTAAATTTCACACGGGCACACCCATTAAAATTAAACACCTCTACCCTATAGTTTTCATCATGCTGAATCCATTGGTGGGCTCAATTTTGAATAATTCGATCATTTGGACCTTCGATTTGGGGAAATTCGTTTTCGGATCCTAGGGACAATTTGGGGTTTTCATAAAATTTCAATCAATTGATCCGTGAAAATACCCTTATTGAATAGAAAATGTGCCAAGGAGTCCGATTATGCCATCAATTTCATGAAAATAGGTCGAATCGGGGCTCAATTTGAGCGAATTGGTCGAACCGGGCCGGTCGGGTCAGACCCGACCCGACCCGGTCCGACCGGGTCTGCAACATTGTTGCAGACCGTGGCCGACAGTGAGGCAAGGGAGGACAGGGGCGAGATGGGGCGGCGATTTTTCAAAGAAAAAGCGGGCGGCCGAGCGTGGGAAGCAGGTTGCCAGACGAATATTCGTTGCTGCAAGCGCGAGGGCATCAAAAAACGGGCCGGTCGGCCACGGCGGAGAGGGAGGCTCGGGTTTAAAGGGGAAACAGGGCCGAGAGTGCCGGGGGGATTTTTTGAGCGAAAGGCAGCGAGAGGAGAGTTCGGGGACCTTCATCATACCTCACTGATCACCGCCGAAGCATCCACCGTCGCCGACGATCCTCGGACAGGTCGGTACGCCGTCTTTACCCCTGTTTCCATAATGCATATCGGGTGCTCGACGAAATGTCTGCCTGCACGTTTTTCTTTTAACCCGCGGTCGGTGCATTCCCGAGCTCCATTTGTGCGTGTCTAGCCTCAAGCATACATTAAAACCGACTCTAAGCTCGCTGTGCCCTTTTGTTGCATCAAACCGTGTTCGCCGAGGAGGCCCGACCACCACCGGCCTTGGTCTCGGCCGTGAGCTCGTGTCGGCGCGTACCCGAGGATTTCCAGCTCTAAACGAGCTGAGGTAAGTCTCTAAACCTCTTTTAGACGTTTTCTGAACGGTCGGGGTAGGCTTTGAACATTGAAAATTTTTGGAAAATCCCTCGCCAGAGCCGAACCTGTGGGGGTTCTTTTTGCCGATTTCCGATGCGTCCCCGGCCGTTGAAATGCTTATATTTTGATGCTGAATGTTTGAGGATTCGAATGATGCAATTTGGGTAAAAAAAAATTCGAAGATCCGGAGCCGTTTTGCATTTTCCGGCAAGAATTCCGGCGAAGTCGCCGGAATTTTTACTGTTCATCGTCTTCTCCGGCGACTTCGCCACGTAGGCAGCCACGTCAGCCGGGTGGGTCCGATCCGAGTATTTTCAAATAAAATAAAATCAACGGCCCCGATCGTGACACGTGTCGCGATCTCGTTTTTTTGAAAAATTAAATAAATGATTTTTGAATAATCGATCCGGCGGACGAGGATGTGCCACGTGGCTCACTGAGGGACGTCCGATCTTGTACAAGATCGGACGCACCAGAGGAGGCCACGTGGCACGTTCTAGAGCGTCCGATTTGTAGGTTTTCTAAAAAATGAAAATAATTAATTTTTGATCTGACGGCTATTATTGAGCCACGTGGCTCTCTGTGGGTCGCTCGATCTAGTGGAAGATCGGACGCACGAGATGAAGCCACGTGGCACAACGTGGACCGTCCGATCCGGGGAATTTTCGGATGATTAAATAAAATACATAAAAAATCAAAAAAATTGTAAAAAATAGAAAAATGTTTAAAAAAATAAAACGGTGTCGTTTTAGGCCGGTGTCGACCCCTAGGGTCGGGCCGGGCGCCCGAGAGGCGCGGGCCGGGTTTGACCCGGCCCGGAATTTTTTTTTAAATATTTTAAAAAAATTCAAAAAAAATAATAAAAAATAATATAATAATCAAAAAATCAATAAAAAATGAAAAATCATAAAAAAATTCAAAAAAATTCGAAAAATTCTAAAAAATTCTAAAAAATTCCAGAAAATAGGAAATGGCTACATTCAACTAGCCACAACCCTTTCCGGGTCTTTCGACCCCCGGTCTTTCCAAAAATGACGGTTTTGCCCTTCCGACAAACCGTCTTCCAAAAAATTCTAAAAAATCCAGGAAAATACCAAAAAAATAGGAAATGGCCACAAACAACTGGCCAAGGCTCATCCCGGGTGTTTTGAACCCCGACCCTTCTTAAAATGACGATCTCGCCCTTCGGGCGAATCGTCTTCCAAAAATTGAAGAAAAAATCAAGAAATTCCAAAAAATTCTCAAAAATGGGAAATGGCCACAATCAACTGGCCATGGAATATTTTGGGTAATTCGATATCCAAACCTTTCAAAAAATGACAATTTTGCCCTTCGGGCTAATTGTCCTCGAATCTTCCCATTTTACCCCTAGTCCTAAATCGCATCTTCGCTAAGCCCTCGTGGCTATACTAGGAGGCCCATGATTGCAATTGATATGCATTGACATGATTTATTTATGCACTTGACTTGCGCTTTCATTATATTGACTGTGATTTGATAGGACTAGTCTTCCAATCTGCATGAAACCCTGACTCATACCTATCTCACCCGAAATCGCGCCTGCATGAACTCTTAGTTAAGAAAATCACTCGCGTTAGGTACCGAAAGGGCGTTGGTAATGACACCGACGTAACCAAGTCCTCGAACCCAAAATCTCTGGTTCCGCAGAACTGATCGATCTCTCCCAATCGGCCAGTAAGGTTTCCGGTCTACCCTCCAAGAAAGACCGGTGGCGACTCCAAAAGCATGCACAAGTTGCACATGCCACCACGACCACACTAAGGTCGAAAGCGATCGACTTTTATCGTCGAATCCCTCAAAAGACACTCCCGCCGCGATTTGGTATGGGCCTGGGAGGGCCCGCGCCGATCCAAAGCCCGCGATCGGTAATCCATTAGCCGCGTCCGATTTCGGACGGGTCGCGACAACGACCATTATTTTGAGGCATAGTTCTATCGGGACGGTGATACTACTTATGGACCCCTAAAGAGCTTCGACATCCCCCGAAATGTGAGCCCTGGCTGGTGCAACCCTATGCTGCCTGATGGCGAAGTATTTCACCCTGAAGCCAAACCTGAGAGTAGTCAACCAAAACCCCCGAAGCCTACCAAAGACATTAAAGTTGTGGAACCCTCTGATGTCGAGGTAGAGCCTAGAGAACCCACTGAGTCCGAGTTGGAACGAGAGCTGGAAGAAGAGTTTAATGCCCCATTGGATTCTCAGTCCGAACCGGAGATGGAGGATGAGTTTGATGTGCCGGTGGATACCGAGTCCGACCTCGAGGAGGAAGAAGTTCCCATGGACTTGGAGTCAGATGCTTCTGCGGACTATGATCCTGTGGCTGACAAGGATTTCTCATATGATAGTGAGCCCGACTTTTAGGTGTAGTCATAGCGCCTAACTTTTTGGACACCCTTTAAGATAGAGGTGTCGTGACTGGACTAGATGCATCCCGTTTTGACTAAGTCCCTCGTCCCCTTCGAACCCTATTATGTATTCATGTTTATGTTTAATTTGTAAAATTGGATTTGTGTTAAGTTATGTATATGTGTTTTATTATCCCGAGTCATCTTATTTTAGTTATTGTATGGAGATATTTATCGCTTCCGCATGTACATATTACATTGGTATGTCGTCGCCGTTTGATCCTAGGACAATAAGTAAGTAACGGCTTTGAAGGGATGTTGGCACGCTTGTAAGGACGCAAGGCGTGACGCCATCAATAGGAGGTTACCCAATTTATATGGGCCAAAATCTGATTTCTTAGTCATCTAAGAAGCAACATACCATTGCACGTTCCTCAACCAAATCCGAGTATCGATTGGCAAACGCCATGGTAGAAGTGGCATGGCTACAATCGTTGTTATAAGAATTGGGCATCTCTCAATCAAAACTCCATATCCTTTGGTACGACAACCTAGGGGCGACATATCTTATAGTGAATGCAAACTTTTCCATGCTAGAACAAAGCATATTGTCGCGACCCGTCCGAAGGCGGACGCGGCTAATGGATTACCGATCGCGGGCCTTCCCCCGCACAAGGGTGCGGATCGCGGGCTTTGGATCGGCGCGGGCCCTCCCAGGCCCATACCAAATCGCGGCGGGAGTATTTTTCAAAGGGATTCGACGATAACAGTCGATCGCTTTCGACCTTAGTGTGGTCGTGGTGGCATGTGCAACTTGTGCATGCATTTGGAGTCGCCACCGGTCTTTCTTGGAGGGTAGACCGGAAACCTTATTGACCGATTGGGAAAGATCGATCAATTCTGCGGAACCAGAGATTTTGGGTTCGGGGACTTGGTTACGTTGATGTCATTACCAACGCCCTTTCGGTACCTAACGCGAGTGATTTTCCCTAACTAGGATTTCATGCAGGCGCAATTTTGGGTGAGGTAAGTCTGACTTTGCACATTAACCAGTTTAACATGCTCACGTAATCATAATAAATAAATAGATGCCAATCACATAAACATCTATCCTACGTGGTGATCATGGAATTATGATTTAATGGGTCTCGAGCCAATGAGACCACATTTAATCATTTTAATATTTTAATAACGGAGAGCCGCTCTTCGCTTCTTCTTGGTTTCTTGAACTCTTCAAGAATTGGGCCCCAAAGAGCTCGCCGACTTAAAAGGCTCCTCCACGTAATCCTCGTAGCATTTACATCAACAATTGACTATGCTAAAAATAAAGATTACATGAAAAAAAAAAGGAGTACGCAGTCTCCATTTAATAATTACAACCCCAAATATATAAATAATCATCATACATTCATATATACATCAATCACATTGATTAGGGATTTTTCCATGATCACCACCCTTTCACGTAAGTAATAAATTCACAATTTAAAACTTAGGAAGGCACAATAAAAATTCTACGTTGAATCATATTCAGAATTTTTACGTAAAATAAGATAGCCATAAATTTTTGATTCAAAATTGATTTAGTCTCAATTTTTGCTACGTTGATTAATTTATCATATAAAATAATCAATCTCCATTAGCCATGTAAGACGAACAATTCGTTAATACATATTGGCCATAGTATTGCAAAAATTGCAAAAAATCAATTAAATGCACGAAAACACCTAAGGATTGGCTCTGATACCACTGTTGGGATCCACGTAACACGTAGTGGAAATAAATAACAACCCATACATGTATCTCCAGAGGCGTACTTCGTGCATTTCAATCGAAAAAAATCACAAAGTCTCAAAGGGAGTAAATAGATTACCTCTCGTAGCGTGCTTGAACGGAGGTGTCGGTTCGATGTTCTTCGATCTCAGCCTCCACAAGTGTTAGGCATCTAATTCGGACGCACCACCAATTGACGAACGGGGAGACGACTAATAACTCCACAACAATTGTGCTAGCAATATGCGGAATCAATATTCCGAACTTAGTATATTTTGCTCTCTCAAGATTATGAGAATATAGAGAGTGTTTGTGTTCTTCTCTCTAAGCTCTCAAAAATTTGCATACTCTACAAAATGTCTCCCCCTTCAACCTCAAAACTCTTGCCATCCTTTTATAGCCAAAAATACCTTCCAATAAATTGTATTTAAAAATAGCACTAACAATTATAAATTCTATCTAAAAATAGCACTCACAAATAAATGACATTTAAAAATAGCACTAACAATAGCACTCACAATTTATAATACAAAAATGCTATTTAAAAATAGCACTAACAATAGCACTCACAATTTATAATACAAAAATGCTATTTAAAAATAGCACTAACAATTATAAATTCTATCTAATAATAGCACTCACAATTTATGATAAATAAATGCCATTTAAAAATAGCACTAACAATAGCACTCACAATTTATGATAAATAAATGTCATTTAAAAATAGCACTAACAATAGCACTCACAATTTATAATACAAAAAATGCTATTTAAAAATAGCACTAGCAATAGCACTCACAATACAAAAATGCTAAAAAAAAAGGCACTAACAAAGGTGTTAAAAATAATAACCATTATTATTATTACAAGAGTTAAAGAGGTTACCAAACAGTACAAATATGCATAACGTATAAATACGTATGACGTATAAATATGTAGAGCATACGTATACATCCGTGAAACCGGGGACTAATTGAAAGAAAAATGTGCAATTAAGCCCTTTTGGTAAAATTTGATTAAATTGGAGGGCAAATTGACCTAATTGCACTTTAAGACTTTAGAATCCAATGTCATAGCTTATAAAAAGTGAGAATTGAAAACTAAAAGACTCGAAAATGATTTTTTTTAGGCTCGGTTCGGGTTTATGTTTGTGAAGGAACATAGTGACCCGAGCCGAATTTTTGAGATTTAAAGTGACACACTTGAAGAGGAAATTAAAACAAAATTATCGAATATTTTTGGGTATTTTTCTGACCACGAATGGTATTTTTTTGATTTTTTGGGTATTTTTATAATTAAATAAACTCGAAAAATATTAAAAATACCGAAAAATATTTTTTGTTCAAAATTGGTTCCTAAGGTTAAACCAAGGCTTCCAAAGTTGATTTTGTGATTTTATGACCTTTTTTGATATTTTTAATTAATTTTAAAGAATAAAAATCACAATAATAAATGGTAAAAAAATCAGGTGTCAACACATATCAAGGTAGATTTTCACTTCATCTGCCATTTAGTGTCACAACGCAAACTTGAGGTTCACTTCATATCCACCTGTGACCAAATAGCGGGTATATTCACCAAGCCGCTTACACAATATCGCCATGATCTACTCAAATCCAAGTTGAAGATCATATAGAAGATCACCTTCAACTTGCGGGGCCTGTTAAGGAATGTAGTTAATATGTAATAGATAATTCAAAATTCTATCAATTAGTTCATTAATGTGGTAATATTATGTAGTTGATACTGTAACAGACCAATTTTGAATTAGTCCATTAATGTGGTTATATTTTCTAGTTAATAATTGTAACGGACTAATTCAAAATTCAAAATTCAAAATATTTTGAATTAGTCCTTTTAGAAAAACTATCCTAGAATTAAGGATAAGCGAAACTCATTCTCAAACCTAGAGTCTATTTCTTACAGTAACATTTCATTTATATCCGCAAAAAAATAACTGCTATAACTTCAAAACAAAACAAAACAAATTCCAGATAACAAAATGAATTATCAGAACAAACATAGAAGTCACACACTCAAAATGAAAATTTATGACTTCTTCAAATCAAAATCGACGACTGATCATTGGATTCGTCTTTACAAATGAGCACACACTGAGATCTTTATATATTACTACGGCTTTACCTTTCGGCGGTGCGCAAGTTGGTTGGCATTCCCAAAACCCTCACCATGCAGAATAAAAAGATTGAACGAGCAAGCTATGATAATAAGAGTGAAACATTCACAAAACTTTTCCGATCTCCTTTGAAACTGGGTTTGTACGCTAGCAAAATCCAAGGGATGCAAAATCACGAAAACATACACTAAGAAAACTCCCCGGAACAGGAGAGAGAAAACTTCAGATGTAGACTAGATCGGAAGAAAAAAACGGTTCCATAACTGAGAGAAAAGCCAAAAAAGAGAGAGCAGAGAACAAAATCAATTAACGAAGGAGGGAGGGAGGGAAGGGAGATATCTAGCCAAAACCCTCGCTCCTTGCAAATAGAACAAGGGAGATGAGACGGATTGAGGAAGGGATAAGTAGAGTACAAGTGCCATAACTTTTGTACAGCGTTCACTTGAGTATCATAACTTTCAAAACGTCCACTTGAGTGCCATGTCGGAGTAAAACCGTTCAAGTGAGTGCCAACTCTGGCGAAAAACGTTTACTTGAGTGTCATACTATTATTTTATTGATTTCTGAGTGTTACATGGATTTTTTTTAATATTTTTTGATTTTTTAAAATTTATTCATTTTGATTTTTTGTTATTTAATATTAAAAAAAAAAGAGATCCTTGGTTTCTCGGTGGTGGCCGGTGAGGGTCGCCAACGGCCACCACCAGTCTACCCAAAGGTAAGGGTTGGCTCGCCCTGAGCCGTCGAGGCCGCGACGGCCCTCGGTGATGATTGATGTGGCCTTAGGTGGGGCGGCGAGGGCATGAAGCCATCGCCAGATCTAGGCGAAGGCCTCGCGCCCTCGCCGGCCTCGGCCTCGCGATGGCCGTCACAGCCTCGGCTGCTGTCGCGAGGCCGAGGCCAGCGGGGGAGCGAGGCCCTTGCCCGCCTCACTTGAGACAACGATGGCTGTCGTGGCCTCACTGGCCCAGGGTAGCCCTGGGCCGACCGGTGGTGGCCGGCGGCGACCCTTGCCGGCTATCACTGAGAAACCAAGGATTTCTCCTTTTATTTAATATTCAAAATAAGAAAATTTAGAAAAAAAATAGGAAAATTATAAAAATTTCCTCGTGTGCAATAAAATATTAAAAAAAATCGCTTCGTTGCTGCCACGTCAGCATTTTCGGCGGCCACGTCACTTTTGGCACTCAAGTAAACATTTTTTTTAAGTTATGACACTCAACTGAACGTTTTGAAAGTTATGTCACTTAAATAAAAGTACTATAAAATTATGGTACTTCTAGTATACTTATCCCAATTGAGGTTTGGGCCTCTAAGGTTTTGGTGGGAGGACAAGTTTTCAGACAAAAACATTGGAAGGCCCATTTTTTTCACCTAATTCTCTATCCTTTTGGTTGGGATAAAAAAAAAAAACTGAAAGTGAGTTCCTTGAACCCCAAAATGCTCCCTGCAGGATTAGGATTCAGATTCAGATTCAGACAGGTGGGGATCAAGATGAAATCATCCACTTATTTGCTCCGCTGACGAATTCTCATTCTAAATGGTTTGTGTGGGGACCACAAGTCATCGCATAGTGCAATTCAATTGCTTGACAGGGAATGTGGGATTGTTTGCACCAAAAAATTGATCAACTTTTATGATTGTTATCAACACGTTGTTAGTCTAATCAATGAGAGCAGTGTTGGGTCATTTATCAATAGAATAATCGCCAATATGAAGAATCGGCAACTTAAGGGAATGGACAAAAAGTGGGGTTGAGAACTTCGTATTCAAACAACAAAGAAGTAAGTAACAATTAACGTAGTGGAATAAAGCAACCGTTAAGATACAGAGTCGAAGAAACAGTCAAGGCTGTAGAGTCAATGTAACCGATGATGTAACCATTTGGTAATTGCTTGTAACCTCTGTCTATATAACCTTCGGCGATAATCATCAATTGTAGGCTTTGAATATCCACATCATACTATTCATTGGCACCTCGCAATCAAATAAACAAGCATGTTATCTTTCAATTCCTACCAACAGTTATGATTTCCAGACTCGCGTTGTCAACAAAATGCCGACGTGTTTCTTGGCCGTAGTTTCCAAATCTACGTTGTCAATTAAATTCCGACGTGTATATTTGTTGTATATCTGAGGTGTCTAGTTGTTGATGAAATTTCAGCATTGCATCTTTACGTTGTCAGGCATTGTGGTAGATTAAATTCCAGCTTAGTTTCTGTACGCTTGGTTAAGGTTTTGTCGTCAATTAAATTCTAACACAATTTGTGTAAGTTCGGTTCTGTTTGAAGTGAAGTTATTGATTCTCTTATCTACATATAATATTTTCTATCTAGAGTCGCAATAGGACCTGTCTCCTTTTAACAAAAATCGAAAAAAGACGCTCGATGAAAGATATATTGTCGAGCAGTAAAATTGCCGACGAAGTAGGGATCATTGGAAGTTGATTGTTATGCCCTTAGACTAGGTTTAATAGAATGACGAAAACCCGGATCATGTGAAACTCGAGAGAGTAGATAAAGCTTGTAGGTCGAAATCCGATACGTATAAAAAAAAGAAAATCCTGGATATGGGTAAGGTGGCCATAATGGAACTCGGAACATCTAAATGTGATATAGCCACAATGACCCATTGCTTCAAAAGCTTAAATTCATGGGGAACGACATCACACGAAACGTTTGATGCTCGACTACTCCCATGTCCGGAACATGACTGCAACAGAAATGGGGTTTTGCAGATGGGTGCATACTGCGATGGTGCCTTTTTTTTTTTTTTTGCACTTTAAAAAAGAAAAGAAACGCAAAAACAAACAAAAAAGAAAGTCGTGGGCGGGCCCAGACAACGTGTCTATTCTCTGCGGGTAGGGATGTGCATGGTCCGGGCCGATTCGGTCTCGGCATGGAACCGGGGACTGGACCAGTAGTCCGGTCCCCATATTTTCGGGACCACAGACCGGTCCGGGCCAGTCCCGGTCTCGACCTAGTAGGACCGCTAGTTCTAACTGCTAATAAAAACTACATGTTTCTTCGGTGGAATTTTTATGCAACAGTAGGAATGCTAGAATTTTTTCTATCCATGTTAACTCATGGGCCATGACTAATCTCAACTGGAAGAAAATATTTCAAAATGATAGAACTGATATAAACTCTTTATTTGAGCTCCAAAATCGGTTTAATTTTCTCCATGATGATTTTCTATACTTTAATAGAAGCTATAGGAATGTCATTAGTAAATGTGCGTGTACTGGACGGTTGAGAGTTTTTTCATTCTAAAAATCACATTGACCAGACTTTAGTATCTCATCCATAATTTGTTTCCCATTGCGTCTCCTTTTATGTCTCCTGTGTTTGTTAGCTTTCCTTTTGTTCCCTTCTCAAGAAGTATGTCCAATTGGTGTTTCATTACTTTATTTTTTTTTAAACAAAAATCATTAGGTTAACTAGATTAGTTTAAAAAAAAAAAACATTGCTGGTCCGGTTCGGTCCCAAACCATGAAACCCGGGGACCGGGCCGCCTAGTCACCGATCCCGTTTATTGGGATCGGGGACCTAACTGCCAACCTCAAGGACCGGACCAACCCGCCTGGGTCGGGTTGGTCCTGGGCCGGTCCGATCCAGTTTGCACACCCCTATCTGCGGGCAATGGATGGTTATTTTCCACACGCACGCTTACACAGAGCCTCGATCCCAGTACCTCTTGCTCTCGAATTTGAGCACCATATCGAGCAATCACCACCGCAGTGGATCGCCTCAATCACAACCATGATCACGTATTCGAAAATGGTATGTACGTGTGAGTTGTGAACAGTTAATATATAACAGTTTGCCCATAAACTCGCTCGACTCGCTTAAGTTTATGGATGAAAGTCGGTCTAAATGGATATGCTAATGGGCTCAGGTTTGGGCTCTCTCTTAGCCATATTCCAGGTATCGGATTAACCATACATATCTCAGGTCTTTCATGGATTCATTATTTGAAGCGGTCCCTTTTAGGTAAATATTTTCCAAAACAAACGCAAACAAGAATAGGCTTCTATCAGATAATCCTGAAGACCTAGGGACTTAATTGGAAGAGAAAAAGGCAAGTACTTATGGGGTCATAATCCCTGAATTGGATTGTCATTAGCAAGTGCTTAGGGTATGCCATGCTATATGCTTTAACCATAAGAACAAGAATGAGTGGACCCACCAAAAAGATTCTTAGGGCCATCTTAGATTCGATTGACGATCACAAACCATTCAAGTTTAGGTAGTTCTTGCCGGGGTTGTGCTTGAACTTTCGAACGTGTCCAATGGTCCCCCCCGCACATCCCGCAAGAAGCCATAACCATGATCAAGTGATCATGTCATTCCAAAGTGCAATTACAACATGCCTTGGAAGCACCCATCGACTTAATAATTGCAATGTAAGTTTCAAAATATAAGGTTTAAGACGGAGGATTTGTGACGCGAAAAGGGGCCAATGATTGATAAAAAGGACTCATGAGAATGCGTGAGCTTGGTTAAAGTTTTGGTCAAATTTGTCGAAAGGTTAGATAAGATCTCAATTTCTAGCTCATCTCTAGAATACTAAAATCACTTTGTAATGCCTTTGCTACCACGCCTCTCTTTTGGATTTTATGTAATGTTTGGGCAGTGGGGAGAGACTGTCAGGGGACCCTTTCTCTCCACTCCACGCACCAAACGTCGAAGTTAAGCACCCTCTCTGCAGACAGGAGAACGTGTGTCGATTTTACAGATATATCCTTTGCCATTGCTATGTATTACGAAATGGGCAATTGAGTTTTTATGTTGAGAAAATTGAACAAATTATGAACTCGTGAGGGGAAAAAAAGAAGAAGAAGAGGAGATCAAGGTTAACTTTTTTTTTTTTGCCCCCCTTTCCTCTCTCTTTCTTCAATACTTTGTTATTATTGAGGTGACAATGACTTGTGATATATTGAAAGGTTAATACCACGAAAAACCCTAAATTGATACATATGTGATAATTTTACCACAAACGATTTTTTTATCATAAAAAATCTCAAATTGGTACACATGTGATAAACTTATCATAAACTAGTTTTTTGATCACCAAAAATCCCAAACCGGTATATCTGTGACAAATTTACCCTATTTTTACCATGAAAAACTCCAAACTGATACACCGTTGACAAATTTACCCTCCATTAAATTTGGTTAATATCATGAAAAATTTCAAATTGATACACATGTGACAAATATAGGGTAAAAATCTCAAACTGATACATCCGTGAACTGGTACGTGTTATCCAATTCAGAAATTTGACGATTAGATTTAATAAAAACTGACGGAGGGTAAATTTATCACATGTATACCAGTTTGAGGTAAATTTATCACAAGTATACAAATTTAGGATTTTTCATATCAAAAAGATAGTTTGAGGTGAATTTATCACACGTATATCAATTTGTAACCCTATATTGAAACCTAACATTAAATTATCTTTAAAATATTGTCCTCCAAATCGATTAGACAATCATACATTATTGTACAAAAGGTAGAGTAGTTTGTATTTTCTAGGTATCTGCTTCTCTTCTATTTTCTTAATCTAGAGCTCGTTTGTTTTGCAAAAAAAAAAATGAGTGATTTGAAAGATATTTCAACATTCATATGCCTAAAAGACGACATCTTTTACCTAGGTTTTGTTCTTTGACTTCCTGAGGCTAGATTGGATTCCAAGTCGATATATGTCCTATACTTATACAATTTCATTAAGAAATAGAAAAATTGTCTGAATTAGAACCAAAGATACCAAAGATCGCGGGAGTTGACACAGCCCACCAAACTCCCCCTAATCGACAAGGAAACTGATGAAATACCAAATTGAAGGAGCATGCTTTTCTCTGCCGAGTCGATAGCGACTCACATCCAATCTCCTTTTAACACGTGGTCCTGACATTATAAAATTATATCAAGGCCAAATAAATTGAAACCTTAAATTATTTGGAAGAGTAGGACGCTTGGCAGAGATCAATTATACTCAATATTGGAGAAAAATGAAGGGGGACGCCATTGATTGGATTTGATCTTTAATGGAAGTAAAATTCCATTAATTTATACGTTTTAATTTGCCCATTCAATTTGCACGTTGTAATTCCGATGTGTAGAGATTAAAGTGGTCGTCTTGCTCGTCGCACGTTGATGCCGTTCTTGTCGGGAGTTGGTGGAAGTCGGGCGTCTGCCGATCTTTAAGAAAATCGCAAACTTGGGAAGGTGCATCGGAACTCTAAATTATTCTCTAGAAAGGAAAAAGGTTGCAATTTCATATTTGTTTTGCATAGACAAAGAAGCTCGTTGACATTGCTTTTTTGACATGGCAAGTACCAAGAACTAAAATTGCTTCTAAATCTTTCGTATGACCGCGCTACTTAGATTATGATTGTGTTGCGATCACTTAAATCCTAGTTTAACTCGAGTTGATTCGATCAACGTTTATGCTTGACTAGCTAATTTGATTGCATTTTTTTTTAATAATGTTTTGGTAAGTTAGTGATTGAAACCCGTTGTGTTTTCCAATGAGACAACATACGAAGACATTAAAAAAAAAACCTGTCAAAATGGGGCATAACCCATTTCTCAATCTATATATGATGTGTTGAGTTAGTATATGAATTAGTTATATTTAATAAATGGGTCATAATGATTTTAAATATAATATAAGGATTAAATATGTCATAAATAGATCGTAAATATGTCATAAATGAATTTACAAATTATTTTGACGCAATCTGCTCTATGACTCTCTTTTCATTCTCCTCGCCCTCAATCGCTCCACACTCTCACATCAATTTGGATATGACTTTCCCTAAATTGGCTAAATATGAAAGTGTTGTAGGAATATATGTTGGATTAGGCATATGTTACTAAATTTGTATAACATGAAAATGGGTTAAAACAGATTAAATTGATCTATTTACACGGCACCATTTTCGATCCAGCCCAAACCTAATTCGGTCTACTCGCTTGACGGGTCTACCCGCCATATACCATGTGAATGAGGTCCTTGACAGTATACTCAATAGCTCTTGCTTCTTATATGCGTTGGATGGTAACTAGTACATCATACTAACAGTTATATGCAATTTACATGGACCTTCTTATGAGGTTAACGCGTTGCCATCATTATCCACTGTTCACCATCAAGATACTTGGCATATACGGGCTTAATGGTAAGGTTTTCGAAGGTCGCCAAACCCGTAATATTAGTTGTGAGTACTGTATATGTCAAATCATTGCTTTTTTCTTTTCAGTCTAATTCTATTTTATCCTATTATATTATACAAGGCACACTGTGTGGGCCATGTTTTGTATATGTCAAGCCATTGCTTCAGCTGCCAAGAAAGCAATAGCCAATACACCAAAATTAAATAAAATCATCACCTTAATGGCACGTGACCACGGCGCTGTGCAACGTGATACCTCCGAAAGAATCACCATATTCGACTTTCAGGTGGCGAGTCGAGCGCGATGTAACAGGGGACAAAAATGTCATGCAAAACTTGATTTTCAAGCATGATAACTATGGCTTTTGATGCCGTGCTGTGATTGTATATAACCTAGAAGAATTACCCTAAGTGTTGGGAAAGAAGTGGTTTACGCAATATTGACGGAAACTACCCTCCTCCAATGGACCAAATTAAAAGAAAAACTCTCAAATTAGGAAAGTAAGGGTGCGTATGGTAACGTTTCTATTCTTGGGCACAATTTTTGAACAGAAACACTTTTTTATGTTTCTATTTCCTGCTATGACTTCTGGGAACAGAAATGCGTATGGTAAAGTAAAAAAAAAACACTTTTTTCCGCGGTCAGCAGCGGTGACCGGCGACCGGAGGCATCGGTGGTCGACAGGTGGTGGCCACGTCTGCTGCGGTGAGTGATGGTTTCAAAAGTGTTTTAAAAAGTGTTTCAAAACCCAAAAGTAAGTTTTTTTTGTTTCTTTAAAAGTATTTCCCGGCACAAAAGTATTCCGCAGAACACTTTTGGAATATTTTTGAATCATATGCATTTTTGTTCTAAAAGTGTTTCGAAAATACTTTTGGAATAGAAACACTTTCCTGAAACGTTATCATACGCACCCTAAGCAAAAAAGAAGAAGAAGAAGAAGTCAATCTTGGTTTCTTGAACCTGATTATGGAGACCAAGCAGCCCCCAATATTAACCAAGAACTCTCCAGTACTTGACAGAGAATTCGCACAACAGCATGTGGCAAATTTGTCATTTCAACTACCACTTCTCCCGTATTTTCCTCCCTCCCCATTCTTCTTTTCCTCGAAGATAAGGTGGGTTCGCTCACATTCACATTTTCTATAAAATTTTCGAGCCAGCCTGGTTTTTCCACACCCATTTCGCGGCCGGCGAGGACACACACACAGAGCTACACATTTCACAAGAGTAGAGAGAGAGAGAGAGAGAGAGAGTTAGTGACAGAGAAAAGACAGAAGAAGATAATTATAATAGTTAGAGAGAGAAAATAGAGGAAGAAGCAGGGGTTCCGCGCAGCAAGAAGCTCGCAGAGATAATGTCAATGGAGGCATCGGAGCAGCAGCCGCCGTCGCAGCCCCGGCAACAGCTGGCGCACCACCTGTCGGGGAGCCTGAGCTTCAGCAGCAACCTGTCCATTTCCGGCGAGGACGAGGAGATGTCGAGATCGGCTCTGTCCAACTTCAAGGCCAAGGAGGAGGAGATCGAGAAGAAGAAGCTGGAGGTCAGGGAGAAGGTCATGTCGCATCTGGGTCGTGTCGAGCAAGAGACCAAGAGGCTCGCTACGATTCGGGAGGTCAGTGAACAAAAAGAAGATTTTTTTTTTCAAGCTTTGAGGGGTTTTCCATTTTTATGCTTTGTAGTTTTCTGCAGAGTTAGCTCGATCTTAGATTCGAGGTAGACACTTCTGGAAGGATGAAGACTTGGGTTTGTTTTTAAATAAAAAATCTAGCTTTTTGTTCATGAATTGTTGGATTAGGATGAACTGAAATGTAGATTTCCACAAATTTCTCATTTCTTCTCTTATTTTTTCTTTTCCCCCTCTCCTTTTGGTTAGGTAATTACTTTAATTCAGCATAATGATGCTGTTTTTTTTTTCTTTTTTGCGTGTGTGTGTGTGTTTGTTGAAACCAAGGAAGCTTCTCTCTTTTTTTGTTCTTTTTTCACCTTTTGGGGCTCTGTTTAGTGTCATTTTTCCCCTTTTGGGCAATGTATTTCCCAGTTTTATGTGGAATCAACACCAAGATATACATGGTTCGACTTAGACATTACAGAAATTGATTTAGGAATGGCGTTTCTTTTGAGACCCTATGGAGATCCTTTCACATCTCTGGACTCCAAGTCCATTTGTCCCTCGAAATCTGGGTTTAATGAATATAGTTCTGGCTAGAAACAGTAAGCAAAATTACAGTCTTTTTATTGGAGCTGAGATAAATCTAACATTCCTGTGGCTAAAATGGATTGGCAATATAACCAGGAACTTGAGGCATTGTCAGATCCAATGAGAAAGGAAGTTGCACTTGTCCGAAAGAAGATTGATGCAGTAAATAAGGAATTAAAACCACTGGGACACACCTGCCAGAAGAAGGTGATTCACTCTCTGCCCATCCATATACCGTTGTTTCTGTGAAACTGCACATTCTTGCATTCAATCCTTTGTCTGAATCCAAAAGACTGTCCTGATTTGTGCCAGGAGAGAGAGTACAAGGAAGCCCTTGAGGCCTTCAATGAAAAGAATAAGGAGAAAGTACAGCTCGTGAACAAACTAATGGAGGTTAGTCCTGCGCGTAAATCTCTATGGATCGACACTGTAGAGCATGTGAAAAGCAGAGCTCTTTCCAATGTTTGTCTATCTGAAAAAATGTTTGTTTTCCTTTTGGGCAATTTCATTTTGTTCAGCTGGTGGGCGAAAGTGAGAAGTTGAGGATGAAGAAGCTGGAGGAGCTGGCTAAGAGCATAGAAACCCTACAATGAGAGATAGCCTTGACGTTCATGACTGATTGATTAGGTCCCTTTTGTGATGATATGTATGTAAAATGGTGTTTTACTTTTCAATCACTAGATTGGTGCTTTTGGGTTGGTTGTGTTCTTCATTTTTTCTGATGTCTTTGTTTGCTTTTTCTCTCATTAGCGTGTGATGTGTGTACAATTTAACTAATTTAGGAAGGGAATAACCCCCCAAAAAAGAACACAGATGGGTAGAACTAAACTGTCTATCAACTCCGCAGTGTCTTGTTCTTCTTATTTCTCTACTTGTGCTGAGCTTCGCCTGTATCTCTGTGAGGAAGCCATTCTTGACCGTCTCTATCATTTTTATGTGTTGTGTGCTTGGAGGATGAATTCAATGCAGGGGTCTTTCTCCTTATAGTCAGGAAGTGTAAGGAGCCAAATTGGGAAAAGCTGTTAGGAAAAGGATCCACAAAAGTAGCCATATACTTAATTTGTGCAATATGCAGATGGGAAATTGCAATTCTGGAGTATCTGCTGATGGTCAGGATAATTTAGTGCAGCTGCTCGTGTGTCATGATTACCTAGAGGCTAAGAGAAGTTTGATAGCAAACCCAAATCAGAATCTCTCTCGGGCAAAGTTGTGGGTCAGAAAAGGTTCTTGTATAGATTACTGTAAACTAAAAGTGTGAAAATGAGCAATCTTTGAAGAAGACAACCTCGTAAAGTTCCAATTCGAAACCCATGAAGCACTATAGATTTTACTGCAGAAGAACGCGTCGGAAGCAATAAAGAAGCAAAGATTCCTCGTGCCGATTGTCATGGGGAATGGTTACGCCAAAGTGAATGTTTTATTATTATTATTATTAAAAATACGTTGTTCTTGAGGAAACTGTAAAGAGAAGTATGTCGACACGATCGCTTGTTAAGACTCATATGAACTTTCCTTAGGTTTAACTGTTTGAGGAATGAGGGGGGAGAAGCACTTGTCGGTGCAGGGTGGCTCCTGTGCAGTCGGCCCCTCCTGCTTGCATAAATTCTGAAATATCATGATAAGCGAGGGGCCGCGTGGATCGCGTCAATCAATACAAGTAATGATCGTCCGCTGACTGTGTTGGTATGCTGTGACTAGGCTCGCTAAATGAGTGGATGGGATAGGGTCATGAGCGAACCATCCCAAATAGATTTATTTAACAGATTTATGACTAATTTATTATAATGCAAGTATAGTGACTCACACCTCACACCTGATCCGATCACTAATCAACACATCCCGGACCAATTCATACTCCTAAAACACTTTCGTATTTAATCTAATTTAGAAAAATTTATATCCAAATTGAAATGAGAATATGGAGTGAGTAGACGCGAAAGTGAATAAAGAAAGAGTCATAGAGATGACTTGGATATAAGTAAGTAGTAAATTCATTTATGACACGTTTATTGAATATACATAATTGATACAGCGAGTCAACTCATCATATTTGAGTTAAGAAATAGGTTTATGATCCATTTTGATAAGTCTAGCTGTAACTACTAGCAACACATGAAAATATAAACATACGTAATGTATGCGAAAAAACACAAATTAAAAAAAAACTATCAAAGTAAGAGTATTTATGTTAACCTGAACCCCGCCTCGACTAATTTTATAAATGTACGCTTTACCCACTTCGGCGGAATGCGAGATAACATATGCATGCTTCAACGTAAACCTAATGGAGGACGTCGTAATTTGAACAAGAGGTTTTTTGTATCCAAACTTCACTTGGGCAATCTCGTGGGCGGTTGACAAATTGTAATTTTAGAAACTACGATGATAGGATAACATCATCACTATGCCGACCCTTTTAAAAATTTATCCGTTATATAGTGTACGATTAAGATTGGGATTGGCACAAAATATTGAAGTTGCTGGATGAATTGGGGTTGAAATTTGAAAAGATGCATTCTTCCTACAGGCTTGTGTCCTTGGAATGGTAGTGGTGGTTGTGTTCTTTCTCCTTTAGAAAGACAAGAGTCAACTATTGCACAAAATAGTGTTGAATCGTCGCAATCTTGTAGTAATGAACTCTCAACAACCTTAGCTCATTAAATAAAGAAGAAAAGAAAGTCTCAACGACCTTGATTGCTCAAGATTCCCCTGAGCAGATATCCAAATATCTAAAAGGAGAAAGACTTGAATAAAATGTCCAAGTGTCATCTTCAAATAAGTGCGGTATAGTTAGTGTTCTTTAGAAAGACGGGTCTTGTCTATCCCTATTGATAATCTAAGGTGAGTTTAAAAAGAAAAATAGATCATAATAGTTCATATGTAATGATTAATTTAGGAAAATATCCAAAAGATCCTAAACTTATTGTACTTTGGTCAATTCAATCCTAAACCTTTTAACATGTTGCCAATTGAGTCAATCCAGTCAATTTTAACCAGAAATCGCTGACTTGGATGTTGTTGGTGCCACGTAGAATAGCCGACGTTGATGTGGACATAAATGGAATTTGATTTTTTCTTTCTTTCTTTCTTTTTTCCTTCCTATCAAGTCCAGTGATGGCCAATCAACCCTCGCTGGCCTTGGCAGAAAAAAGGGTAAAGAAATTAAAAAAAAGTAAATAAAACACAAAAATTTTAAAAATTATTATTAAGAATTGTTCGCAACAGTGTTTGTCGCGCCACATAGGACGTCCGACGTCCACATCAGCGATTTGATGCTAAAATTAGCTGGGCGGACTCAATTGCAATGTGTCAAAAGATTTATGGCTCAATTGGCATAATTTTAAAGTGAATTGACCAAGGTGCAATAGGTTTATAACTTTTTTTTAACAATTTTTCCTCATTGATTTAGGGTAGATAGAAATCTTCCTATTCTCGAAGCACGTAAAACTCATTTGTAAATTTTTGAGGTTTGACTGTATAGCAGTCGTTCTATTGAGATTTATATTATCACACCATAATATTTTATGCTGCCGTGCATATCAGAATTGACAAGTCGATGACCACATCAAGAGTTGCGGCCGGGGTTGTCCTATTTCTCGTACAAACTTCAAATAATTAGAGACATATGATAGCGACGTTAATAACATGGGTGAACAAGTGAAAAAAAAAGGGTTTGCTTCCTCGGTGCAAGCTTGAACCAGAAGCACACGGTTCATGCAATCTAGGAAACAGCCCCGAAATGCACCAATTGATGCCAAAATTAAAGGGAGCATAGAATTGAGGAAAAAAGAAGAAGAAGAAGAAGAAGTTCTTTTTTCCTTTGCGTAAGATTTGATGAATATCGAACAAGAATCATTCTTTCTTGTCCACGAAGGGAAGTATAGGAACCCAATGGGAAGTAAAAAAAAAGTTGCACGGATAGCGTAAAACAAAATGCCCTTCGACCAAAAAAATAAAAATGAAAAATAAAAGGAATTCACACTATAGGACAATTTCATATAGTCCCTGAATTAACTTGAATTAATTGAAGGATGATATTGAGCGTTTTAATATAGTTTTTGAACATGTACCAAACTTCCAGGGACCACATTGAACAAATTAAAAGTTCGGATGCGACATTGCATCTTGGGCTAAAGTCCAGGGACCACATTGCATATCAGGTCAAATTTCAAAGACCATTTGTATCATTATATCCCAAAAACACGTGACTTTTTTTTTCCAAAAAAGTCCTCAAACTATTGTACGACGGCCAATTCAGTTGTAAACATTTTGATGATTTGCCAATGTAGTCATTCTAGCTAATTTCGACTAGATACCGCTAACATAGCGGTCCAATCAATGTTGATTTTCCTACGTGGCATGACCGGCACTGATATGGATGATTTTTACAAAAAAAAAAAATTTGAAATTTTCTATTTTTTCTTTGCTTCCCTTTCTATTTTTTTTCCCTATTTTCCTCTACCATTTGTCGGGCCTTGGCCATAGCTAGTGAGGGATGGGTGCACTCACGAGCCACAGGTAAGGCCGACAATCGCCAAAACCCGGGAGGGCGTTCCGCCCTTACCGGTGGCCGGCGACCTCCGCCTACCATCACCGAGGCCCGGCAATCGACGATGGTAACAGGTAAAAAAAGAAAAAAAAAAGAGCAAGGAAAGAAAAATGTAAGGAAAATGCGTCGGTTGCTACATAAGACGATCGTCGTCTACTTCTTAAAATTGGTCAAAATGACTATATTGGCAAATTATCAAAGGCTATTTTGTCAAAATTCAAAGATTATGAATGAATATGCCGCATAATAGGTTTAGGACTTTTTTTTTCACAAATTTCACTCAAAAAAAAAAAACAAAACATTCGGGTTTGTGAGCATTGAAACATAGCGCAAGATATGGTTTTGTAAATTGTCGTTTTTGGCCATACTTTCTCATTTTGGAGAATTTTTTTTTCCTATAAGATTTTTATAGTATTAAGCTTCTAGGTACGTATACTGTAGCTTCACGCCAATTCAACAATTCGACAGTATTAATACGTCCTTCCAATTAAATGTTTCAATGGATTAGACATGAATCTAAATAAAATATATCCGTTTTTAGTGGCTCCATATCAATGTTGGGAATGAATGATCAAGGCACAAGATTGATTCACACATCACGTCACGATGGTAATAGGTAAAAAAAAAAAAAAGAGAGAGAGAGACATTTATGCACTGTCGGAATTATGGCCCAAAATACAAAATCAACAAATGAGAAAGGAACATGGTACAATTTGACTCATTTCTCCTCTTTATCGTTCCACCTATATTTCAAAAAGAAAAATGAAGGTGACAGAAGAAGCGGCCTCGGTCGCACTTTTGATACGTAAAAGCTTAAAGAGAAATTTTTTGTTTTTTGTTTTTTTTCCAGAAAATTCCTTTTTATCTCACATGTAGATGACATGAGTTGTCTTTAAAGTAGAAAACTTTAAACTTTAAAACTCACAACTTTTCCCTTTGAATAAAGAGGGATGGCATCTTATCTAATTCTTTTAAGATCGCTTCGTCGATACTCAGAAGCTATACTTACATAAATTAAAAGGAAAAGAAAGTATTGGGTGTAAAAAAAAAAAAAAAAATCGCATTCTATACCGGGAATTCCAACAATTTCGAGAAAATTCCATCGAAAGTCCTAAACTTTACCCAAAACTTTTTTTATTTTTTTATTTTTTCATCTCACCGATATCATCCCAAAATTGTACTAATGATCCAAATTACCTTCCGTCACAGTTCCATCCATGATGGCCTTAAAAATCCAAAGAGCCAGACGGAAGTCTAACGAAACGTATTTTTGGGTCATCAATACAAGTTTTGAGGTATTGGTGAGACAAGAAAAAAAAGGTAGTATCCAAAAGTTCACTCCATTACCAAAAATCAAACGCAAGCTGAGATTGTAGGCATGGTCGTGAAAGTAGTGGACGAGGAGAGGAAGCAGACAGAACTGGACCGGGCGATTGGCCCGGTTCAGAATGAAGCAAAAAAGAAGTAAGTTCCTTTTGCTCATGTGGGCCTTTTAAAGCCCATGGACAGGTTTAATGCAGTACGTTTTGAGTTTTAATTTGATCCTCTTGCCTGGATTTATGTTTCTCTGGTGGGAATTCTCATGTGATCTCCACACCGTGTAATACACCAAGGATTGTTTCTTCACGTCTCGCCCCAAGATCCGGTCATGTAAGAAGGTGGAGATGCATTTCTAGAACGATCGAGTTCCAGTTGCACGGATGATCAGATCTTGACACCGCGTATGGATTTTCAATACGATGGATAAATTAAGTACATATAATAGTTACTGCATACATTAAGTCTGCATAGAGGAGAAGCTAAGAATAAAGGTCTTAGATTTTATCTCGAACGAACGGTCGTAGGGTTTCATAGTTAAGGTTGCTTGCTCTTTATGTTGGTTCTTCCTTTGGGAGAGAGATTATCCGCTAATTTAGGGTCACTAACCTTGAATTAGATCAACAGCATAGTAAGACAATGTCTGTTAAACTTAAGAAACAGTCCTAATGTTGTCGTCAAGGAAAATTAGCCGGATCAAGGAAAACAAATAGTTAGACCTAAAGAGAGAGGAATTTTTCATATGAAACGAACATATCTACTCTATTTATAATGAAATTTCCTAGTATCTATTAAGTAAAGTACCAAAAAACAATTTAAAAATTTTAAGGTTAGTGCACTAGAAGTTCAAAAACTTGTCACAACGGGCAATTTAGTTATAAAAAAAAAACTTTCGGCAATTGAATCAAGTCATGAAACTTGTCATAAAAGTGCAATCGAGTCCTAAAATTTGTCACGAAAATTCAACAAGTCCAAGAACTTTCAAAAAGTGCAATCAATTGAATGACTTGATTGGACCAGTTTGATAAATTTTATGACTTATATATACTTTTTGAAAATTTTAAGACTCAATTACACTTAGAAGACAAGTCTTTGGACATAATTGTAATTTAAAAAAAAATTAGGATTAGATTGTACTTTCATGATAAGTTTTAGAATTTTCAATACAGCTAACCCAAAAAATTATAGGTCCAAGTCGTACCTTGTCTCCTCGTAGTAAAAGAAGAAAGTAATTCTAAGCAAAATCAACTCATTAAATGGATTTGGAAAAGCGGTAAGTAATCATTGCACTTCCACCTAATTATTAGCCAATTTTCACTTTGCAAATAGGATGTTAGATATCCGACCAAAAAAAAAAAAAAATTAGGATGTTAGATAGACATAAGGATTTGTCGTTTACTATGTTCCGTATCATTCTTTTCCACGAAGTTTCCTCCCCGGACGATGCTCGTGTTAATCTGAAGATTAGTACTGATTAAAAGCATAATCCTTTTTTGTCGGAAGGAAGGTTCAGTGAACGAGTGTTCTTCACCTACAATATGATTATTGTATGCTGGAGAGATTTAGAAAATGACTCGATTCGATCCGCACAAACATGCAGTGACATGATAACAACCCTTGTCCCACTACTGACAAAAACAAACTGGTCGGTCCACTCTATAGTCGTATCCTAATTTAGATAAAACACCATTTTTTTTTTTTTTTGGTTTTGTGCAAGGAGAACCTGTTTTGATATTGTTGAGATTACTACTAAATAAACAATTGGGAATGAGTACAACGAGGCCAAAATGAGTTTCCCTACATGAATGCTCATAAGGGGTGTGCAAAATGTATTGTTTTTAGATATAATTATACACTGCATACTTTTCGCAATCATCTTCCTTAAGTAGCAATAGAATATTGTGGTTGTCACAATATGGAAAACCACAAAAATGATTTCTTGAATTTTGATCCAATGTGCAATCTCGTTTCCAATCTTTTAATTTGTTCTATGTGAACCATGAACTCTTGATAATTATTTGACGTCGTTATTTTGTTTGCTAACAACAAATCAGACGTTATGTAATGATGTGGATTATTGAGTAGTGAGTTGGATTTTTAAAGATGATGAGTCACAACATGTCAATCTTTATATCCATCTACTTTAGAGAAGGAGAAAAAAAAATGAGGGCTTTAACTTGTCTACCATTTATTGATGACGTTATTAATATTTCCCAATTTAATATGATATATTGCTTGGATAATCCACGTGGAACCTTTTTTTTTTTGTTATCCACCATTCAAACTTAACGGATTAATAACCATATTAACACATTCCATCAACTTAAATAAATAGAAAGACGACATTGAACACTAGATCGAACATTTATTAATAATTTAGGGATTATATTGAGTAAATTAAAAATTTAGGGATAACATTGCAAATTGCACCAATTATCGATGACCATTTGAGACAATTTTGCTCACTATATTGCATGATATTTAATGAAATGTAAGGTTGACTTGGAACCCTATAGCATTTTCTTATAAGGAGAAAATTGGTGGTCCCTTTCTAATATAACATCAATAAAGAAAATTAAAATTTTATGCAAATTGGGAAAATTACCAAAAAATCCTAAATCAATTGCAATAGTGCCAATTCAATCATACCTTTTTTTTTGCCAATTGAGTCATAAACTTTTTGAATTTGTGCCTATTCAGTCCATCTGACCAATTTTAATCTGCCGATGCTGACGTGGCAATTTTTAATAATATTCTAAAATATTTTTCGTATTATTTTTTTGTTTTGTTTTTTGTTTTCTTCTCTTTCTTCCTTTAACAGATCGCTGGATCGAAGACCGTCCAGAGGCGAGGGCCGACGAGGTCACATCGCCGTCGTTGGGCGAGCGCCAGATCTGAGAGAGGACGACCTCGCCATTTTTGGGTGAGGCTCGATCTCGCTGTTGCTAGGCGAGCTTGGACTCGCCAGTGGTCAGCGAGGTCGCTTCTGGCCAGATGCCGATCCGATGACTAGCTGGAAGAAGAAGGAGAAAAAAAAATATAAAAGAAAAAATTTAATAAAATTTGATTAAATATTATTATATAATTAAAAATTATGACATCAGCGTCGGAAGACCAAAGTTGGCCAGATAGACTGAATTGAAAAAAGAAAGAAAAAAAAAGTTTATGATTCAATTAGTAGGAAAAAATATTTAGGACTGAAATGACATAATAATAATAAATTTAGGGGATTTTTTGGTAATTTTCGACATACAAAAAGGTGTCCTCTAAATTAATTATTCAAGTCAATCGGTATGTGGAACATAGTGAATTGATCCTAGACAGAAAAGACGGACCACGTGAACATTCTAACCATCTCCAAATTTTCATGTAGAAGAAGACCTTACGGGCCTACAACAGGAGAAGGACAACGATCCGACCGCCTCCGACGCGTGGATGCCAAAACGTGCGGAAGCATTTTACGGACCGATTCGCTGCGTTTTTTTTTTTTTTTTGGTCGTACGTGGAGGGTGCACCGTCCGCCGTAGGATCACGCATCCGACAAGCCTTCGCATTTACTCTGTTTTGCCACGATCGCGTTTGGAGTTTAGCGGAAGAAAACGCCAAAAACGTTGGATGCGTTTCGTGTTGCGGTTCCGAGGATTTTCCTTTTAAAAAAAAAATTTGTGGGCTGGAGGGGACAGTTTCCGAAGGGGGAGCTCAGGATCCGAGGCTCGATTCATCGCCATGTATACCAGCGTCGCAACATAAATGGTTTGGGATAAATTTATCATTGATATACCAATTGAAAGTTTATTATGGTAAAAAAATAATTTGGAAGTAAATTTATCACATGTATACCAATTTGTGATTTTGTATGATAAAAAAAATCGGGGTAAATTTATCGCAAATATATCAATTTAGAGTTTTTCGTAGTTTAAACCCTAAAGAAAATCCTTTGGGCTTCTTTATATGACGTCGTTTGTTTGGTAAACTACCTAATATAAAGTCGGTCAGGTAAATATAAAAAGTGGAAAAAAAAAACAAAAAATGAATAAACCAAACTTATATCTATTGCGCGGTTTTCCTTCCTATGACGATTGAAAATGGAAATGTCCCTCTCTTATGCTCCCAAATGACATTAACATATTGAGGGAAATACTTAACACTGTTTGTTATAATAAAAAAATAATAATAAGATAAAGATGGTGATAAAACTTCAATAACAATAACAAAGCCAATAATTTTATATTAATCGTTACATATAAAGATTACAAAGAAAATAAAATTGCTAGCTAATGTAAACTCAAAAAGGGATCGGAGAAGAGGTGAGGTATAACTAATCGAATCTCTTTAAGGTGATTAGTTCTTGCCAGTTTCATGAACTATACCTCCCAAGATACAACACCTCGAGCCTGTTTGTATCAGTACTATACGAATAGGACTCGGTAGATCACTTCTCGAAATCGGCACACTTGGAGGACGACTACGAGAGAACTACAGGAGTGTGATTCGAGTTGTGACTTGTCATTCTGAACTGCGTAATCACGTCTATTTATAGACTGGAAAAACATCCGTTACGCGACATTAAATCACGTCGGTTACGCCGACATAAATCCACGTCAGTTATGCCGACATTAATTAACGACGATTGCACAATATTAATCCACGTCAGTTGCACCGACATAGGTGCACGTCAGTTATGAAGACAATAATTGTACGTCGGTTACACTATTAATAATTGAGCCATTAAACCACTAATTACAACAATCCCCCAGCTCAATAGAACTAAGACTCGAGGAATTTCAATTGTACATGTGAAAATACACGACATCAAGATAGGTAGCTTTCGCTTTGAATCTTTTTTTAGTGAAAGTCTATTAGACACACTTAACCAGTCGGTGAACTCGGTCTTGAACCGTCAATTGTTGGTGTAAGCCCAGACAATGGACCTCACACAGAGTATCTCCGAATTAAGATTAGTTCTCGATTGCGTTCATTATTTCGGTCCTGAACCTCCTAGGATTCATGAGTGCTTTAGAAAATTCAGTTTTTAAAGATTTTCATAGAGTCGGCCAGCTCTACACATATAAGTGCATTCCTATTAAAGGTATCCTACCATACTTTGCTAGGATGTTAAAATCCAAGCTATATGAATCATTAAACGCATAGTGTATCCTTAAAACGCTTTAGGAAACACTGTTGCATCATAGGAATGTGAGACAGTGCTGTCGCGACCCTCTTGAGGTTGTCGGGCTCTCGAGGGCTAATGGGCCGTCCTGTCTGGTCGGACGCGGGCCTCTCCCAAGGCCCATTACCCAAATCGCAACGGAGGTATGCGTGATCGACTTTCGGTGTGGTCTAGTGACATGTGCTAAGTGTGCATGCCATGAAGTCGCCACCAATCATTTTTTTAGGGTATGATTGGACCACCCAATCGAATAGTTGGGAGTTTCTATTCAATTCTGCGAGAACCAGAGAAATGGTTTCGGTGACTTAGTTACGCCAACCGTCAGAGTTGACGCCCTTTCGGTACCTAAGTTGACTGAATTTTCTAGCCTGAGATTCATGCGGATGAGTAAGGTATGAACCATAAATCTAAAAATTCATGCAGATAGGAGTGATTATCCTAGCAATCACAATTAGTAATAAAATGCGCAACTCAAGGAATCTAGATATGCAAATAAATCACATAGCATTCCTAGTAATGCCCTTTTTATCAATCACAGCTCAAGAATGATTTAGCTGTCCTAGCCGTTCTACACTCGATCTAACCTAAGAAAAGCATTAGGAAGCATCGCAGGAGTTCGAGAGTACTCACATGGGGTTCGCCGTGCCCTGGTTTGGTCTTGGACGAGCTATCGAGCTCATGCCGACCCGATTATATTTGGGGATCCACTCGGCATTTTACACCATGAAATCATGTGAAACAAAAATGAAAATATTCAGCAAGGGGCATTTATTGTAGATGGTGGTCGATCTAATTGGACATCAAGACTAAAAAAGATGTAGAAATTTACAAATTAAAAGACTCGAATGATATTTTTTTTTGCCAAATTCAACTCTATGCGTCGTGAAGAAACACATGCAATTGAACTTGAATTTTGACTATTTATGAGTTCAAAATGAAAAGAAAATTAAAATAAATATTGACTATTTTTCTATATTTTTACGACATCGAATGCTATTTTTCTTCATTTTTCATGTATTTTTCTATTTTTGGAAAATATTAAAAAATTGAAAAATTATTTTTTTTTGTCAAAAATGGTTCCTTTAGCTTGGTCAAGGCTACCAAAGATGATTTTTTAATTTTTTAACTTTTTATATATTTTTTATGAATTTTTTAAAAATAAACTATGAAAGACTGATAAAAAAATCAGGTGTCAACAGTTGCCCCTCTTTGAGAGGAATTTCGTCAGAGGTTTCTCTCAAAGACAAGGTGACACCTGCGTTCCAATCGACTCGACTGGGAAAAGAAAAGAAAAGAAAAGAAAAGAAAAGAAATCATGACATCCAATTTTCATGCCCATCAATGTGTGCTTTTCCTTAAAAAGAGATGTGCTCATTCAATTCCCTGATATGATGTAAGAAAGTTAAGGAGTAGATAGACTTCCCTGCCCCTTACCTGCCGAATGCTTGCGGCATTTGCTGTGTCTGATGGGTTCAAGTAGATTCCTAAGGACTCGTCATCGGAGTGTCATAGGGATGTTAAGCTCTGACCTGTATGGTAGGTCAAACCATAATGGGATTCCTAACTGATAGGAACCTAAGGAAGACGCATCCCATATTTGGGAATTTGACAAGGGTTTTGATCCGTGTGGTGGACTAAACTAGAAATGGCTTGCCTAATGTAAGGCTTATTAGGGAAAACGACTCCTCCCGCGTTCGGGATTCATCAAGGTTTTGATCCGTATGGTGGATCGGACCATTGGGTTGATCCTTCAGGCGGTCTCTACCAGTCCTTTGACCCTTCAGGCGGTTTCTACCATTCATTGACCATTCATGCGATTTCTACCATTGAGTTGACCCTTCAGGCGGTTTCTACCATTGGTTGACCCTTCAGGCGGTTTCTACCATACATTGACCCTTCAGGCGGTTTCTACCATTGGTTGACCCTTCAGGCGGTTTCTACCATACATTGACCCTTCAGGCGGTTTCTACCATTATGTTGACCCTTCAGGCGGTTTCTACCATTGATTGACCCTTCAGGCGGTTTCTACCATACATTGACCCTTCAGGCGGTGTCTACCATTGTGCTGACCCTTCAGGCGGTTTCTACCATTGATTGACCCTTCAGGCGGTTTCTACCATTTATGAAATTCCAAATTGATATGAATCAAAGGATGACGTACCCGCTCTTCGGGGCTAGTCGGAGACTCGATCATTATGTGGATCGGTCTTAGAAAAGATTTGCCTACTAAAAGGCCTCACTTAAGGATGACGCACCTAGTATTTAGGGTGGCCAAAAGTCTTGCAGAAAGCTTAGACCTGAAAAAATTTTCCTCTCCAAGAAGATGTTAGTAATCTTTGGGAGGACAATAATTGTCTAACTGTCAAAATTCTACGACTTAAGTTTTAGTCATGAAATGTGTATTTTGATTGTTGGAGGTTATCCAAAACATTCCTGCCACATACAGATGTGATCATAAATTCCTTGCACGGAAACTCTAGATCAAACAATTTGAAATTTTCAAAAAGAGTTTGCTCAAAACATCCATTGGAGTATTTCTCATCCAAGAAGGCTCCTCACTGCTCTGTGATAATGATCTTTAATAGGGAAAGTGCTCAATTTCCTACCGACCTGTGCCTGGGTTTCAGGATCATTCGCAACGCATACATTTCGATCAATCAGGAGGTCTTTCACGGGACCATAGTGTTAGGCTTGGATATCGGTTTCCAAGGGGGACTCACTTTTGAGTCAAGGCCGTTGAACGAAATTTTTCACTATCTGCTCCGTGTTTATAAGTCAAGAACCCTGCAAAATGAGAAAGAAATAGTCTTGCTCGTACTTCTTTGAGCTAAGTTATACATTAACCCAAGTGTCTTAGTCAGAGAAAACTACTTCAGGATTGTAACATTGGAAGGATTGGGGACCGAAAAAGGCTTGTTTTGTGCCTAGAAATTGTGAAGGGTTTGACATTGGTGATCATTGCAAATTTGCCACATGTCTTTCGAAGAACATCTCCATTTCTTGAAGTGTACACTCCTCTTTTAGAGCGCACAAGGATGTTTAAAAGCGTCTCTTGTTGCATTAAGAGACCGTCTGTTTGTGTGTTTGCTATTTGAACACGACATCATTTGGGGAGTAGTCATCTTGATCTGACTCCTTTGGAGGGTCTTTTCATCATCTCTCTAGACTTTACTGGGATATTTTGAATGGACATCGCCCTTGCTTTTTACCAAGCACTTTGCTTTTTCTTGATGTCTAGGGATTTTTCTTTTCCCCCTTTTTTTAATCCCGTGTTTTTCTTTTCTTTTGGAGCTAGGATTTTCAGCAATCATGCTAGATATGCAACTTAAACTTTGGCATGCTTCCGTTCCTAGAGTGATGTTGCCTTTGCTTTGGAATATGCAATGATCACCAATAGGTTGATGAAATGAATTTGCTGGCTCAACATGGTCGTGCAAAGGATAACAGTGTGTAGGATAGAGAAATGAATTATTCTCGTCATCCTATAACACTTGGATTATCATATAAACAACACACAAAGATTTATATTAGTCCGAGCAAGAAAATTTCTAACCATTTACTTTCTGATACTGTTGGACTAACCTTCATTTGCCCCAATGTGGGGGTGGTTCTTGACAGGGTTGAGAATGAAAATCGCCGTTCAATGGCGTTCTCAATGGGCATCTGTAGTGTTTGGAATGAAGAAATAAATGCCTCTGTCATCTCGATCCATGTAATCGGTGCGAATGACCCTTATGTCCATAGGTTAAGGTTTCTCAATCATTTCCAATCTCCTCATCTCTCAAGTGTGTATGGGACATGTTTGGATTAGGCTCACTTCTCTTATGAGAAAATACCCTTTTGAACAGTTCAAACGACTCTTGTTGGAAAAATTCATTTCATTTCATCAAGATTTATCCTTCAAAGGGATTTTGTGATGCACCATATATGTGTAATTCATGTTCAGACAATCTCTTGTTTTAAAACATGAATGTCAATGAAGTAAGAATTCTATGTCTTTTTAGATGTGAGAATCGAATTAATTCTGAAAGTTTTTAATCTCCAATGAATTGGGAAAAGGGATACTTACCTGCCCATCGAGGCTGGAGATCCTGGAGATATAAAAGGGATATGTCATTGTATATTCTAAAACTTTGCAAAAATTGGAACGATACATCTTACCCTTCGTCATATGCTCCAACGAGTGTACAAGGGTTGTGAAAATATGTCTGCCCTGATGGCGAGCTCCTGCCAAGGATAAATATTAAGCATTATTTTGGGTTTCCAAATTCAAAACAAATTGGGACGATACTACTTTACTCTTGATTTGAATTCCATTCTGCATGCCAATGTGGGGATTGCAGAAGCTGGCCCTCAATCTTGTGGCCATGATTTCTTCGTCTGGTTGGGCAACGAATCCACCTCAAGGATTTACGTCGAAGGAGATTCATTCATCTTTTTGGGCGTGTTTCATGCGTTGTTTTGTTATTTGAATGCATGGCTTCTTGGGTGCCTTGTCTCTATTCATCACCTGAGAGGAAAATGAGAGAACATTATCCCCGCATCTGATTGAAAATCATTTAGGAACGATACGTTCTTTTTACCAAATGGGTGGCTCCGCGGCCGAATGCGTTTTACGTTGAAAGGATGGATTCCATTACGCTCTGCGGATGATAACTATCGCTTGGGGGACTTGCCCCACGGATTAAACGATGAATCTGATATCTTCGGCTTCGACATGCTTTCCGGATGTAGAAATGGTTTGCCCCCATTTTCAGTAGAGATGGGTTTTGTCGAGTGGGCAAGATCAAAAACTCATCCAAGATTTGTCTTTAGTCGAAGGTTGAAATCCCGACCTTGGATAAGCGAATCATGATTCATCTCCTTCTGCTTCGGATTTGTCATTTGCGCGCTTCACATTTTACAATACCAACTTCGCCGCTTGATGAAAATGAATCGATGATTTTCGAATTGCCCCAAGTTCTATAGTCATCTGCGTCGAATCTCTTTGAACTTCATCGAGTGATAGACCAACTGATAAAACGATTTTTCAATCCCGAGATCGAACTCCTGACGTTTCGTACCACTGCCATTTCACTGACTACCAAGACACAGCACTATTGGCGTCCCTAACTGGTTCATTTTTTGTTATAAAATTCTCAAAGCAGTTAGCGACCCCCATTGAGAATGAAACAAGCTCAATTTAGAGTTCGTAACGACTAAAGGTCCCTTGGAACGATACAGAGCTAACCGTCTTTGAGCTCGCTCGGGCTTTTACTCACATTTTCCTATGTGAAGCCTTTAAATGTTTTTCTTCGTGGCGTTCAATTGATTTGCCTCGACTCTAATCTAACAAGGGATTGTCGCACTCGAGCATGATGATGCTCGCAGGTAGTACTGATCGCTGCCCCAGATTAACTCTAGGCATTAAGGAAGATTATCTCGCATGGAAGACTTTATGACAGAAAGATTAATGATACATCCAGTCACATGTGCCTAGGTCCCTTGAAGATTCTCGGTGATCAGCCAGTTACACCATGAATCAGATATATAATCGCCATTTTGGATCATAACTTCATAAGTCCATCAGTTTTAAACTGATCGATCCAGATATGGAGCTCCTCATCAAGGAAATCTTTTGATTCTTCGAGCAACTGATATTTGGGTTGACCATCATCGCTTGGCGGCGAAGGATTCCTGTTTTTGTTGTGAGCGATCAGATTCTTCGAGCTAGAACCTTCGTCATTACTCGAGATTATAAGAGGATGATTGATCGGTTCACTATCAAAAGCACCTTCCATTTGGGGATTGTCGCGACCCGTCCGGAGGCGGACGCGGCTAATGGATTACCGATCGCGGGTCTTGGATCGGCGCGGGCCCTCCCAGGCCCATACCAAATCGCGGCGGGAGTATTTTTCAAAGGGATTCGACGATAACAGTCGATCGCTTTCGACCTTAGTGTGGTCGTGGTGGCATGTGCAACTTGTGCATGCATTTGGAGTCGCCACCGGTCTTTCTTGGAGGGTAGACCGGAAACCTTATTGACCGATTGGGAGAGATCGATCAATTCTGCGGAACCAGAGATTTTGAGTTCGGGGATTTGGTTACGTTGATGTCATTACCAACGCCCTTTCGGTACCTAACGCGAGTGATTTTCCCTAACTAGGAATTCATGCAGGCGCAATTTTGGGTGAGGTAAGTCTGACTTTGCACATTAACCAGTTTAACATGCTCACGTAATCATAAAAAAAAAAAATAGATGTCAATCACATAAACATCTATCATACGTGGTGATCATGGAATTATGATTTAATGGGTCTCGAGCCAATGAGACCACATTTAATCATTTTAATATTTTAATAACGGAGAGCCGCTCTTCTCTTCTTCTTGGTTTCTTGAACTCTTCAAGAATCGGGCCCCAAAGAGCTCGCCGACTTAAAAGGCTCCTCCACGTAATCCTCGTAGCATTTACATCAACAATTGACTATGCTAAAAATAAAGATTACATGAAAAATAAAAGGAGTACGCAGCCTCCATTTAATAATTACAACCCCAAATATATAAATAATCACCATACATTCATACATACATCAATCACATTGATTAGGGATTTTTCCATGATCACCACCCTTCCACGTAAGTAATAAATTCACAATTTAAAACTTAGGAAGGCACAATAAAAATTCTACGTTGAATCATATTCAGAATTTTTACGTAAAATAAGATAGCCATAAATTTTCGATTCAAAATTGATTTAGTCTCAATTTTTGCTACGTTGATTAATTTATCATATAAAATAATCAACCTCCATTAGCCATGTAAGACGAACAATTCGTTAATACATATTGGCCATAGTATTGCAAAAATTGCAAAAAATCAATTAAATGCACGAAAACACCTAAGGATCGGCTCTGATACCACTGTTGGGATCCACGTAACACGTAGCGGAAATAAATAACAACCCATACATGTATCTCCAGAGGCGTACTTCGTGCATTTCAATCGAAAAAAAAATCACAAAGCCTCAAAGGGAGTAAATGGATTACCTCTCGTAGCGTGCTTGAACGGAGGTGTCGGTTCGATGTTCTTCGATCTCAGCCTCCACAAGTGTTAAGCATCTAGTTCGGACGCACCACCAATTGACGAACGGGGAGACGACTAATAACTCCACAACAATTGTGCTAGCAATATGCGGAATCAATATTCCGAACTTAGTATATTTTGCTCACTCAAGATTATGAGAATATAGAGAGTGTTTGTGTTCTTCTCTCTAAGCTCTCAAAAATTTGCATACTCTACAAAATGTCTCCCGCTCAACCTCAAAACTCTTGCCATCCTTTTATAGCCAAAAATACCTTCCAATAAATTGTATTTAAAAATAGCACTAACAATTATAAATTCTATCTAAAAATAGCACTCACAAATAAATGACATTTAAAAATAGCACTAACAATAGCACTCACAATTTATAATAAAAAAATGTTATTTAAAAATAGCACTAACAATTATAAATTCTATCTAATAATAGCACTCATAATTTATGATAAATAAATGCCATTTAAAAATAGCACTAACAATAGCACTCACAATTTATGATAAATAAATGTCATTTAAAAATAGCACTAACAATAGCACTCACAATTTATAATACAAAAATGTTATTTAAAAATAGCACTAGCAATAGCACTCACAATACAAAAATGCTAAAAAAAGGCACTAACAAAGGTGTTAAAAATAATAACCATTATTATTATTACAAGAGTTAAAGAGGTTACCCAACAGTACAAATACGCATAACGTATAAATACGTATGACGTATAAATATGTAGAGCATACGTATACATCCGTGAAACCGGGGACTAATTGAAAGAAAAATGTGCAATTAAGCCCTTTTGGTAAAAATTGATTAAATTGGAGGGCAAATTGACCTAATTGCACTTTAAGACTTTAGAATCCAATGTCATAGCTTATAAAAAGTGAGAATTGAAAACTAAAAGACTCGAAAAGTATTTTTTTTTAGGCTCGGTTCGGGTTTATGTTTGTGAACGAACATAGTGACCCGAGCCGAATTTTTGAGATTTAAAGTGACACACTTGAAGATGAAATTAAAACAAAATTATTGAATATTTTTGGGTATTTTTCTGACCACGAATGGTATTTTTCTGATTTTTTGGGTATTTTATAATTAAATAAACTCGAAAAATATTAAAAATACCGAAAAATATTTTTTGTTCAAAATTGGTTCCTAAGGCTAAACCAAGGCTTCCAAAGTTGATTTTGTGATTTTATGACCTTTTTTGATATTTTTAATTAATTTTAAAGAATAAAAATCACAATAATAAATGGTAAAAAATCAGGTGTCAACAGCTGCCCCTCTTTGAGAGGAATCTCGTTAGAGGTTTCTCTCAAAGATAATGTGGCACATGATTCCTAACCGACTCAATTGGGAAAATGAGAGAAGAGATGTTATGACATCGGATCCTTAAGGCTATTGATAAAAGCTCAAATCATTCCCCGGTTTGCTCTAACAATTTGAACATGGGCTGGAGTGAGAGAGGCTTACCTGAAGCTCACCTGTCGGATGCTGCCGGTTGCGACGACTTTCAAGAAGATACCTAGGACTCGTTTTAGAAAATCCTAGGGAGATTAAGTTCTGACCTGTATGGTAGGTCATACCATTATGGGATTCCTAACTGGTAGGAACCTAAGGAAGGCGCGTCCCACACTTTGGGATTTGCCAAGGATTTTGATCCGTATGGTGGATCGAACCAGAAATGGTTCACCTACTGTAAGGTTTACCTAGGGAAACGACTCTTTCCGTGTCTGGAATTTGTCAAGGTTTTGATCCGTATGGTGGATCGGACCATTAGGCTGATCCTTCAGGCGGTTTCTACCATATTTGACCCTTCAGGCGGTATCTACCGTGAGTTTGACCCTTCAGGCGGTATCTACCTTGTGTTGACCCTTCAGGCGGTATCTACCTTTGATTTGACCCTTCAGGCGGTTTCTACCTTGTGTTGACCCTTCAGGCGGTATCTACCATGTGTTGACCCTTCAGGCGGTATCTACCTTGTGTTGACCCTTCAGGCGGTTTCTACCTTTGATTGACCCTTCAGGCGGTTTCTACCTTGAGTTGATTTGAAAAGGGTGTCTCATGACGAGGGTTCTCCACGTCCGATGAGACTGCCTAAATTTGAAAATGGGTCTCATGACGAGGGTTCTCCACGTCCGATGAGACTGCCTAAATTTGAAAATGGGTCTCATGACGAGGGTTCTCCACGTCCGATGAGACTGCCTGAATTTGAAAAGGGGTCTCATGACGAGGGTTCTCCACGTCCGATGAGACTGTTTGATATTTGAAAAGAGGTCTCATGACGAGGGTTCTCCACGTCCGATGAGACTGTTTGATATTTTGAAAAGGGGTCTCATGACGAGGGTTCTCCACGTCCGATGAGACTTCCTGAATTTTGAAGAGGTGTCTCATGACGAGGGTTTTCCACGTCCGATGAGACAGTTTGATATTTGAAAAGGTGTCTCATGACGAGGGTTTTCCACATCCGATGAGACTGCCTAAGTTTTGAAAAGGGTGTCCTAGGACGAGGATTCTCCACGTCCTGCTGGGACAGTTTGCTGACTTCTTTTGAAAAAGGGTTCTATCCTCACCCTTTCTTTTGCAAGATCCCGAAATTTGCCGGGAATTCAATTTTGAAGCAGTGAAAGATTTTATCTTGACAAAGCTTCACTTGGGTCCGTTGAGGCGACATTCTGGGAGCTGGGTTCTCCAGGTATCCTGCAGAAGTTTGAGCCTGAAAGATTTTTCTTCACCAAGAAAACGTTAGTAATCTTTGGGAAGACCACGGCTGTCCATTTTGACAAAACCGTATGATTTAAGTTTTAATCATGAAATGTGCATTTTGCTGCTGGAGGTTATCCAAAGCATTCTTGCAACATGCAAATGTGATCACAAATCCCTTGCGCGGAAAATCTGGATCCAACAATTTGAAACTTCCAAAAAGAGTTTGTTCAAAACATCAATTGGAATATTTCTCGACAATGAGGTCTTCTCACATGTTTTGCGATAGTGGTTTTTTTTATAGGGGATGCACTCAATTCCCTACTAACCTGTGCCTAGGTTTTAGGCTCATTCGCAGCGCATACATTTTGATCGGTCGGGAGGTCTTCCACGGGACCGTAATGTTAGGCTTGGATATTGGTTTTCAAAGGGGACCCGCTTTGGAGTCGAGAACATTGAATGAAAGTCTTCACCATCTGCTCCGGGTTTACAAGTCAAGAACCCTGCAAAATGAGGAAGAAATAGTCTTGCTCGTACTTTTTCGAGCTAAGCAATATGTTAACCCAAGTGTCTTAGTCAGAGAAGACTGTTTCAGGGTTGTAACATTTGTAGGATTGGGGACCGAAAAAGGCTTGTTTTTGGCCCAGAATTTGTGAGGGGATTGGTATTGGTGATCATTGCAAACTTGTCACATGTCTTTTCCATTATGCATCTTCAATTTTTGAGGTGTGCAACCGCTTTTGAGGTGTGCACAAGTCCTTTAGAGAACGTCTATTGTGGTATTAAGAGATTGACAATTCTGTCCGTGTTTTTGCACCACGGCTGACATCATTTGGAGAGCAGTCTTCTTGATCTGACTCCTTTATGGGTTTTTCTCTCTTCCCAACTAGGCTTTATTGGGGATCAATCAAACAGCTTACACGAGCATCGGCCTTGCTTTTACCAGGCACTTTGCTTTTTCTTAATGCCGTGGATTTTTCTCATTCATTTTTGAAATCCCACTTTTTCTCATCTTCATGGGATCATGTTAGACATATAGTCTAAACATGCTTTAAATATCAGTTTGGGAATTCTCTTCGTAATCCCTAAGTCTTGAACTCTTCCATTTTGAAGTGGTGCGGCATCCATCTTGGGATGATCACCAATGGGTTCATGAAATGAATTTGCAGGATCAAGTTGGCTGTGCAAAGGATTCAGTGTGTGGGATAGAGAAATGAATGCTTCTCGTCATCCTATGGCACTTGGATTACCATATAAACGACACACAAAGATTGATGTTAGTCCGAGCAAGAAAATTTCTAACCATTTTCTCCTGATGCTGCTGGACTCACCTCCATTTTGCCCCGATGTAGGGTGGTTCTTGACAGGGTTGAGAATGAAAACCGCCGTTTAAAGGGGTTGTCAATGGTCACCTGTAGTGTTTGGGGATATGAAACGAATGCCTCCGTCATCCCAATCTATGTAATTGTTGCGAATAATCCCTACTTCCGTAGGTCCAGATTTTGCTATCTGATCAGCTCCACTTCTCTCTCAAGTGTGTATAGGACGTGTTTGGATTAGGCTTTGCCTCTCGTCTTTTGAGAAAACGTCCTTTTGAAAGTTTTGAACAACTTTTGATTGCAAAAATCTCTTTCTTTTTCTCCAAAAATTTTACCCGTCAAGGGGATTTTATGATGCACCATGCATATTCTTATTCATGTTCAGACAACCTCCTGTTTGAAAACATGAATGCCAATGAAGTTAGAATTCTATGTCTTTTCTAGACATCAGATTCTGAAAGCTTTTCTTTTCTTCTCTGTTTTTTATTCAACATCTTCAATGGATTGGGGAAAGGGATACTTACCTATCCCCAAAGACTGGAGATCCCTGAAAATGCGGAAGAAACATGTTATTGTACGTTCACGAATTTTTCAAAAAATTAGAACGATACAATTTACCCTTGGTCATGTATTTTTAACGGGTAATACATGGGAAGTTGTCGCGACCCGTCCGAAAAGCGGACGCGGCTAATGGATTACCGATCGCGGGTCTCGGATCGGCGCGGGCCCTCCCAGGCCCATACCAAATCGCGGCGGGAGTATTTTTCAAAGGATTCGACGATAAAAGTCGATCGCTTTCGACCTTCAGTGTGGTCGTGGTGACATGTGCAAATTGTGCATGCATTTGGAGTCGCCACCGGTCTTTCTTGGAGGGTAGACCGGAAACCTTACTGATCGATTGGGAGAGATCGATCAGTTCTGCGGAACCAGAGATTTTGGGTTCGGGGACTTGGTTACGTCGGTGTCATTACCAACGCCCTTTCGGTACCTAACGCGAGTGATTTTCCTAGTTAAGAGTTCATGCAGGCTCAATTTTAGGTGAGGTAGGCTTAATTCAGGATTTCATGCAGATTGGAAGATTGTTCCTATCAATCACAATCAATTTAAATGAAAGCGCAATCAAGTACATAAATAAATCACTTCAATGCACATCAATTCAGATCAATGGCTTCCTAGTATAACTATAAAGGCTTAAAGAAGGTGCGACTTCGGACCAGGGGTAAACTGGGAAGATTTGGAGGCGATTAGCTCGAAGGGCAAAATCGTCAATTTTTTGAAAGGTTTGGATACCGAATTACCCAAAATATTTCATGGCCAGCTGTTTGTGGCCATTTCCCATTTTTGAGAATTTTTTGGAATTTTTCTGAATTTTTCTCTTTGATTTTTGGAAGACGATTCGCCCCAAGGGCGAAATCGTCATTTTAAGAAGGGTCGGGGTTCAAAACACCTGAAATGAGTCTTGGCCAGTTGTTTGTGGCCATTTTCTATTTTTTGGGATTTTTCTGGAATTTTTTAGAATTTGTTTGGAAGACGATTTGCCGGAAGGGCAAAACCGTCATTTCTGGAAAGACCGGGGGTCGAAAGACCCGAAACAGGTCGTGACCAGTTGAATGTGGCCATTTCCTATTTTCTGGAATTTTTTAGAATTTTTCTGAATTTTCCGAATTTTTTTGAATTTTTTTATGATTTTTTTATTTTTTATTGATTTTTGAATTTTATATTATTTTTTTATTATTTTCTGATTTTTCTAATTAAAATTAACTCCGGGCCGGGTCAGACCCGGTCCACGACCCGGACCCGCGACCCGAGCCCACACGCCCACGGCCGAAACGACGCCGTTTAGATTTTATAAGGGTTTTTCCATTTTTTATCAAATTTTTTTTATATCCGAAAATCCACAAATCGGACGATCCTTAATATGCCACGTGGCGACCTATGGCGCGTCCGATCCTGGATCAGATCGGACGGACCTCCGAGTGCCACTTGGCGCAATGCCAACCGTCGGATGAAAATATTTTTATTATTTTCGAAAATCATTTATTAATTCTGAAAATATTTTAAATTCCCCAAAAATCCCAGATCGCGACACGTGGCACAATGTGCACCGTCGGATCTGGGCGTTTATTCACACTCGGACCGGCCCCACCCGCTGACGTGGCCGCTGACGTGGCATGCCACGTCAGTGTTGACTGGTCAGCGGGCGACCAGGCCTGCCGGAGAAGAAGACCGGCGCCGGCGCCATCTCGCCGGCGCCTCGTCGGAAGGCCATAACTCGGCCTTCCGACGTCCAAATTGCACGAAATCAACGGCATTCGAACCTACTCGAGGAGCTCTACCACATATATCAACCTAGACACAGCAGAATTTCATCTGGCCCACCTGCAACTTCGGCCGAACCTACTTTCCGGCGAGAGATCGCCATAGCCATTTTACACGTAACATGGTGGATCCGAGCTATCAAGGAGTATCTAAGGAGTTGCAGAGGACTTACCTGGCCATCACGGAGCTTCGGTTTGGCGTCGGACGAGCCGTGGAGCTCGCGGCCGATCGGTGGACGTCGGAGGCCGCCTCGAGTATTTATCCAACGAAACCATGTGCAGTCAAAGGCAAAAAGGATCAGCAAGGTGTATAGATCCGATCGCAAGTTATACCACATGAAATGACCCACTCTAGTTCAACTTGCCATGTGAGGCCGAGGAAGAGCTTGATGGAGCAAACCACGATTTTCTGAGGTCTGCGGCCGATTGAATGGGCTTGACCGCTTCCTCGGAGCTCAGAGAAGTCGAAGATGACTATCGCCAGCTTCGGTTTTCGTCGGGGATGATTCGGACGAGCGTTGGAAGCTTCGGCCGAGCGCGGCGTTGTTGGGCTCGAACGGCGGTTCGCAATGGGCTATGGCTGCACGGCGACGACGTGACGGGCAAACGGTGGCCGAGGAGGATGAAGGATGATGGTGATGATGGCGAGCGAGCATGAAGAGGTGGTGATCAGCTCGGCTCTCTGGAGGTCCTCTCGGGTCTTCGTCCTCTTGGCCAGAAGAGAAGGAAAAAAAAAACCAGAAAGAAAGAAAAGACCAAAAAGAAGAAGCGGGGGACCGAGAGAGAGAAGTCCCAAACAAATAAAATACAAGTAAAATAATTATAAAAAAATAATAAAAATAAAAAGGTACAAACACAATTATGGGTCAAACATTCCTTTTCCATTTTAATTATTACTAACTTTTTTTTGTCAAATTCGATCTTATGATGATCAAAGAACACATGAAATCGAACATGAATTTTACTATTTATGAGGTCAGGAAATAGATAAAATAAAAATAAAAATATCGACTATTTTTTTATATTTTTGTGACCTCGAATACTATTTTTCTGATTTTTGGGTATTTTTATAATTCAAAAAATATTATAAAATACAAAAAAATATTTTTTGCTCAAAATTGGTCCCCGAGGCTAGGTCAAGGCTTCCAAAGTTGATTTTGTGATTTTATAACTTTTTTTTGATATTTTTAATTAATTTTAAAGAATAAAAATCACAATAATATAGATGGTCAAAAATCAGGTGTCAACAGCTGCCCCTCTTTGAGAGGAATCTCGTCAGAGGTTTCTCTCAAAGATAAGGTGGCGCCTGATTCCTAACCGACTTGACTGGGAAAATGAGTGAGGAAATGCTACGACATTGAATCTTTAAGGCACCAAAATTAATCCCTGGTTTGCTCTAACCATTGGAACATGGGCTGGGATGAGAGAGGCTTATCTGAAGCTTACCTGCCGGATGCTGCCCGCTGCGACGACTTTTAAGAAGATACCTAGGACTCGTTCAGGATATCCTAGGGAGATTTAGCCCTGACCTGTATGGTAGGTCATACCATTATGGGATTCCTAACTGGTAAGAACCTAAGGAAGGCGCATCCCACGCTTGAGGATTTGCCAGTGATTTTAATCCGTATGGTGGATCGGACCTTTGTGTTGATCTTTAAGTACCTCGTGTTGACCCTTATGGCGGTTTCTACCATGAGTTGATCCTTCAGGCGGTTTCTACCTTGGTTTTGACCCTTCAGGCGCTATCTACCCTGAGTTGACCCTTCAGGCGGTATCTACCTTATGTTGACCCTTCAGGCGGTTTCTACCTTGAGCTGACCCTTCAGGCGGTATCTACCCTTGAGTTGACCCTTCAGGCGGTTTCTACCGTGAGTTGACCCTTCAGGCGGTTTCTACCATTGAGTTGACCCTTCAGGCGGTTTCTACCATGAGTTGACCCTTCAGGCGGTATCTACCTTTAATTTGCTTTGAAAAGGGGTCTCATGACGAGGGTTCTCCACGTCCGATGAGACTGCTTGAGTCTGTTGAGGCGACATTCTGGGAGCTGGGTTCTCCAGGCATCCTGCAGAAGTTTGAGCCTGAAAGAATTTTCTTCACCAAGAAAATGTTAGTAATCTTTGGAAAGACCACGGCTGTCCATTTGACAAAACCGTATGACTTAAGTTTTAATTATGAAATGTGCATTTTGATGCCGAAGGCTATCCAAAACATTCTTGCAACATGCAAATGTGATCACAAGTCTCTTGCACGGGAAATCTGGATCAAACAATTTGAAATTTCCAAAAAGAATTTGTTCAAAACATCTGTTGGAGAATTTTTCATCCAAGAGGGCTCATCACCGCTCTGTGATAATGGTCTTCTGTAATGTATGTGCTCAACTTCCTACTAACCTGTGCCTAGGTTTTAGGATCATTCGCAGCGTATACATTTTGATCGGTCGGGAGGTCTTCCCCGGGACCGTAATGTTGGGCTTGGATATTGGTTTTCAAGGGGGGCCCGCTTTGGAGTCGAGGTCATTGAATGAGAGTCTTCGCCATCTGCTCCGGGTTTACAAGTCAAGAACCCTGCAAAATGAGAAAGAAATAGTCTTGCTCGTACTTCTTCGAGCTAAGCAATATGTTAACCCAAGTGTCTTAGTCAGAGAAGACTGTTTCAGGGTTGTAACATTGGTAGGATTGGGGACCGAAAAAGGCTTGTTTTTGGCCCAGAAGTTACGAAGGGTTTGACATTGGTGATCATTGCAAATTTACCACCTGCCATTTCCTCTCTGCACCTTCAGTTTTTGGGATACGCAACCGATCTTGCGATGTGCACCAGCTCTTTAATGAGCGTCTCTTGTTGCATTCAGAGACTGACTCTTTCTATGTCTTTGTTCTGTACTTGATAGCATTTGGGGAGCAGTCCTTTTGGATTTGGCTCCTTCAGGGATTTCATCTTTTCCCATCCAGCTTCATTGCGGATCAATCGAACAACTTACACGAGCATCAGCCTTGCTTTTACCAGGCACTTTGCTTTTCTTGATGCCGGGGATTTTTTCATTTTTTTCATTTTTTTTTTTGAAATCCCGCTCTTTCTTATCTTCGAGAGATCGTGTTAGACATATAACCAAAGGTCTAACAAGCTTCAGCATTAACTTAGAGATTTCTTCGCAAACCCTAAGTTTGAACTCTTCCGTTTTTGGATTGGCGATGCCTCTGTCTTGGAACTTGCAATGACCACCAACGGGTTTATGAGATGAATTTGCAGGCTCAACTTGGCTGTGCAAAGGATATGGTGTGTGGGATAGAGAAATGAATGCTTCTCGTCATCCTATGGCACTTGGATTACCATATAAACAACACACAAAGATTGATGTTAGTCCGAGCAAGAAAATTTCTAACCATTTTTTTTTTACGCTGCTGGACTTACTTTCGTTCTTGCCCCTATGTGGGGTGGTTCTTGACAGGGTTGAGAATGAAAACCGCCGTTCAAAGGGGTTGTCAATAGTCACCTGTAGTGTTTGGGGATATGAAACGAATGCCTCCGTCATCCTAATCCATGTAATTGCTGCGAATAATCCCTACCTCCGTAGGCCCAGATTTTGCTATTTGATTCGCTCCACTCATCTCTCCAGTGTATGTAGGATGTGTTTGGATTTGAGCTCGCCTCTCTTTTGAGGGGAACATTCCTTTGAATGGTTTGAAAAATAATCATATTTGGAAAAGTTCATTTTCTTTTCCCCAAAATTTATCCGTCGAGGGGATTTTGTGATGTACCGTGCATGTTCTATTCATGCTTAAGGTAACCTCCCGATTTAAATCATGAATATCGATGCATTGGAAAATATTTATGTCGGCTAAAAGTATTCTGACACATTTTTTTTATCTCCAGCTAACGGGGAAAGGGATACTTACCTACCTGTCGCGGCCGCAGATCCCTTGACAGGTAGTACGTGGGATGTAAAAACTTGTTCGTCTCCAAGGCGATTCCCCACGTCTATCAAATCCGCCTATCCATGCTTGGAGTGGTTGCAACATCGATGGTTCCTTTGCCCCCAGCTGGGCAGCGTCTGTTCTGTTATTTGAACGCACGACTCCTTGAGTGATTTATCCATGTTTATCATCTGAGAAGGAAAAGAAAGAAGACATTACTTCGGTATCCGATTGGAGATCGTTTAGGAACGATACATCGTTTTACCAAACGGGTGGCTTCGCGGCCAAACGTATTTCATATTGAAGGGGTAGATCCCATTATGGTCCGCGGGTGATAGTCATTGTTCATGGAACTTGCTCCACGGATTAAGTGATTAATCCACGGCCCTCGGCTTGAAGATGCTCAAAGGGTGATGTTGACACTCACGCGCAATTAGTTCTAGATATTAATTAAAGACGTTCCCGTGGGAACCTTACAGTGCGATCAACAACATATTCAATAGGAGTATTCCACCCCTCTCCTCTAAGCATTTTTCATCGAGTAACCATGCCTTGCATCAGACGTTTGATCACCGGCCTTGCGTCACCACTGCGATGGTCCTCCAGCTCCAAATTGATCGAGCCAAAGATTGAACTCATCGCCAAGGAAATTGCTCGAGTCTTCGAGCCATTGATGTTCAAGTTGGGTATCAACGATTGTTGGGGGCAGATTTCTTTCATTGCCTTCGTTGTGAGGGACTGGGGTCTTTGAGCTGGAACCTTCATCATTGCCCTGTTGGGGTTGAGACATACATTCCTGAAGAGTATTGATCCAAGTGTCCAGCTCCTCATCAAGGAAATCACCTGCTCTTTCAAGCCCCTGGTGCCCAGATTGGGTGTCGTCGACTGCAGGTGAGGGATTCCTCTCTTTGCTCTTGCCGTGAGCAATTTGACCCCTCGAATTGGGACTTCCTCCGATGACCGGCAGGTTTATATGTGCACTCTCTACCAATGCCAGATCCGCTTCCGGGACAGCATTAATGACCGATTCGCGCTCAAACTGAGGAATCCCTATGTGCTGGAACTGTGGTATATACTCTTGAGGAGTATTGAGATAGCTTGGCGGAGCATTCTGATTTGGGTTAGAGGAGTCGCTGACACGACTACTGGTCCCGTCATTGCTGAAACACGGTTGTGTGCTCTTGGCTCTCCAATCATCATGGTTGTAACTCTGCCCAGCACTTGAGCTCCAACCGGCTTTATGATGGTTTAACGCTATCCTTCCATCCCTTAGCAATCTCCTATAGTACTTGAGGTGAGACTCAACGTTAATTCTAGAGAGCCCCGGCACATTCATAATCTCGAGTATGCGTAGTGGGCTAGCCGAATCAACTCCCAGCTCTCGAATTGCATCAACAAATTTGGTGTGAAGTTCATAGGTCCAGTAAAACCTTGTTCTCTTATCACCCAAAATATCGTCAATACTTCGGTAGCTATTCTCTACGGGATCTAGTCGTTTCAAAAGTTGTCCAGGGAGGGACTCACCGACTTCGGATTGGCTGGCTGCGACAGCGAGTTCGTCATTGAGAGAATTCCCCCTGTGATGATTCATATCCCATTTCTCAGAGGACGTTGGTGTTGATCCTATGGTGTTGACTTGCTCATGCAGATCTCCGGCGGTATCTGGCTGTGTCGGAAAATGCTGTGGAGAATACGGTAACAGTTGAGCGTTATTCGTCAACAGGGATGGTTCATCGAGGAACACCTCGCCGAGGACAACAGGATTACCACAATTAAGGCAGGTGGCCTTGGTCAGAGCTTCCTTATATCTCGCGCTTTCAGCTTGAAGCTTCTCATTCTCCTCCTTCAGGACCAGTAATTCATGGTCTGCGTATTGCTGTTTCACCCGGGTTCGTTTGTTGGCGAACCAAAACTTGACCTTCGAAAGCTCCAATCCTATCTTTCGGCTAAACTCCATTTTCTGTTGTCTGCTTGGAGTGGGGCATTCATTGAAGAAAGCTTCGAGCTCTCGGATTTGGCCTGGAGTGTGGCGTTGTAGTTGCTTCCTTTTCCGACCCCGGTCATCATTGTACACTCCTTCTTCGTAGCTGAAACCTAGAATTTCATCGCTGGAGGAGTCAGTCTCTATGGCCTTCGGGCAGGATTCAGCTCCAGGATCTTCAAAGTCTCCCAGCAGTTCGTGCTCAGAAATGTCCAGGTCGGGCGTTTCTAGCAGATGGGAATAACTTTTAAACATGATGGATCGGGGTACCTCGGGCTGATCTAGTTCACTCAGCTTTCTCAATTCGCTCTTACGTGTTTGCTCACTCTAGAAATTTTCTCAAGTGATTGTGCGTGTCCTTGAACCATCCTTCAGGCTGTATATGATGACCAGCAAGCAAGCGCTCCTCCCGAGATCCTGCAATTACTCATCGTCTGTATTCCCCTTTCTTTTTCCTCGTGATAGGATCACAAAATCTCTTGCATGACCAGCAAGCAAGCGCTCCTCCCGAGATCCTGCAATTACTCATCGTCTGTATTCCCCTTTCTTTTTCCTCGTGATAGGATCACAAACTCTCTTGCATTGATTCGGTTTCATCGAGTATTGCGCTCGTCCCCTAGTTCAGCCTTCAAAGTGGTGGGTCTACAATCTTTCGGCGCCTTTTATGATTTGCTAGGCCCGAGAACGTGGGGAGCAGCGGTGGACCCTCAATTAATGACTCCGTTTAATTCATTTAGCTCCATGGGAATTAACGCTATGATCTTCTCTCAACCCCTTTTCATCGTTCAAACGAAAGTGGCATTTTCCCTATGCATGTTGTTACTCTTCATTTCAGCATCCCGGGCGCTTGGTGAGGAATGAGTTCGTGGCCACTCAAGATTTTAAAGACCGTCTCTGGTTTCAGACTTAATCTAACAAGGGATCATCACAACTGAGCATGACGATGTTCGTCGATAGCGTTGGTTTAACTATAGTCATTAAAGAAAAATGTTCCCGTAGGAACTTTACAATGGATAAAATGAGTGATCTACTCGTGAACATGTTCTTCTTTCTATGGGTGTTCGTAGTGACCGACCCATCGTGCCCCGAGTCAGGTGCTAGATCATGGCTGTCCAAGCATGCCAGCTTCCCACTGATTGAACAAGGCATCGAGCCCCTCATCGAAGAAATCGTCTGTCGTGGGTTGACCAGCGGCAGGCAGAGCACCAGCCGACTGCTGCTCGAATGGAGGAGTTCGCACTCGCTGTACTTGTGACACGCGCTCTTGAGAAGTGTTGAAATGGCCCGGGAGGACATTCTGATCAGCTTTCAGTTTGCCGGTGGTCGGGTTGCTAGCTTGATTGATGCTTAGATTTGGCCGGGTATCTCTTGATGCCTGAGCATTACAATGGCGGTCGCCCCTAGCTTTTGAGCCCGAGACGGATTCCTCCCGATTTAGCTCCGCTCGACGTTGTTTTAATAGCTTTCTGTAGGCAGCAAGGTGATTCCTGACCAGCTCCTTACTAAGCCCCGGTACATTCATGGCCTTAAATATGCGCGTCGGAGTTGCTGAGTCGATCCCCATTTGGTGAACCACGTCTAGGAATCTGGAATGCAATTCAGGGGGCCAAGCGAACCTCCTCTTATCGTGGCCCAAAATTGCATCGATGGCTTGACGACTGATTAACTCATCTCCAGCAGGACCCGACCCTATCGAAAATTGTTGTGCATGAGGCTGATATGCTTTGAGCTGGTCGGCGGTAACATCCAGCTCCTTGAAACTGTAACTCCAATCAAAGCGATGCAAATCCCATCCCCCAGGAGGCATTTGTATCATCTTCGTAGGATCATCCTGCTCATGCGTGACTCCGGCAAAATCTAGTTGAGCAGGAGACGCCCCGAGGGAGTAGGGTGGTAAATGAACGTCTTCAATCATCGCGTGAGGCTTATCGGGGAATATCTTACCGAGGGCGACGAGGTTGTCGCAATGAGGGCAAACGGTAATATTGAGAGCTTTTTCATACCTCATGTTTTCTGTTCGCAGCTTTTGGTTTTCTTCCTTTAAAATCTCGACCACCTGACGTTTGCGTTGAGCCTTCGATTTGGATCTCCTATTTTGAAACCAAAACTGGATCCTCGATTGATTAATCCCCAACTCCCGGCTCAATTCAATTCTCCACTTCTTTTTCATGTAATGGCTTTTACTGAAAAGGGTTTCCAGCATTTGGGTTTCCTCCTGAGAGTATTGGTGAGGACGTCTTCTTTTCCCGAGTTGAACATCGTGGATGTCGTTGTCGTCATCGCCGTGATCTTGATTTCCGTTGCCAGAAGTGTTGGGCTCCATGGTTTTGGCGTTAGACTTGATCTTGGAATCTTCGAGATCCCTCTGTAGTTCAATTTCTGAGATTTTTGAGCCAGTCGCCTCTAGCAGCTGACAATAACCTCTTAAATATGTTGGATTGAGAAATGTTTGATTGGTTCTTGCCCACTCAGAGTTCTCCACTCTCTCATGTATGCTCACTCCCTATAAAGTTTTCTTCGAGTGACTTCGTATGTTCAGGAGACGCTCTTCAAGCATCATTAGGCAAACGTTCCCCCTCAGGACTTTGAATTTCTCGCTTAGCTTTTCAATCGTGATGGGACTGCCAAATCCTGTTAGGGCTCTCTTCGATAGTTGCGCTTACCTCTCACCTAACTCTAATAATGGTGATCCCGACAAATCTTTTACATCTTTTAATTGATGAGCCGGAAATCGCGGACCGAAACGAATCCAATGGTTCTCGTGAGGGGACCTCCTGCTTTACCCCCTAACTGGGCTCCACCAGCATTATTACTGAGACCCTTCATCATCCTCGAGTTGCTATAAAATGAGGAATTAATGTATGGAAGGTTAACGTTCTCGCATAATCAGCTTCTTCCTTCTAATCTCTCTGTTAAACTCGTCTTATTCTCAAGCCAACCCAACGCAAATGGCCTCCTCTCCCGTACGCACTTTTTCAACTGATGTCTTGGCCCAGTGGGAAAAGCTTTATAACCTACTGGGTCGCGGTTACGCACACATAACCGATCATTCTGCGACCGAGGATGAAATCCGTGTCCTGCTCGAGGACCTTGATACCACTTCTCTCGAAGGTACTACACTGGGGAGGGAATATAGAATTTTCCCGACTCTCTTTGCACACTCCTTAGAGGCCTACCGTGCTGCTAATCGGGAGGTTCTCGTGGCTCGCGTCTTGCGAGCTCGTTATGAGGATCGATCTGATCATTTGGTGCTGACCAACTATCTGGCCGATAGTTACAAAAAGGCCGTCGAGTTTGCTAATGAGCGGGTCGCGACGTTGCTTCGCGAGAGGAGAAATCTGGTGGAGCAATTGGCCCTATCCCTGACCACCGGCGAGCATGACCGCCGCAATGTCCTGTTGAGGCTTCAGAGCGACTGGCAGGAAGAACGGCTCGACAAAATAACCGCGGACATAGCTCGCGGGAATGGACTGGTTCGAGACCTGGAAACAATCGCCGAAGAACATGAGGCCAAGGTCGCCGAAGTTAAGGGAGAATGCAAAAAGTCTTCTCCTCAGGCTTGCCGACCATGACATGCGGAGTTGGGAGTATGAGCAGAGCATTAATAACATGGAGGGTCAGTTGGGCTCCTTCGTGTCGTTAATTAGGGCTCACTTCGGCTTTACTTTTCTACCCCGAATTGTATGACCTGCTTTTGAAAACCCTCCACTGAGCCAAATAAATGAGAACTCTTGTGTGTGTGTTTTAACTTCTGTATGGTTCATTTCTTCGAGCATCCGAACATCTTCAACTTGGGTGAGCCGAACCATAATATCAATAAGCCGAGCAAATATGTCCTGATTTTATAACTCGCTCATGATCAGATGAGATAATAGCCTTAGACTTGTCCAGGAAAAGATTTCTCTCTATTATCTATTTTTTTACCTGCAAATGAAAAGACAGAATCAGCCGGAATAATTTGAAAAAGAAAGCATAAACCCCTTTCAATCTTATACTCGCTCGTGATTAATAAGGATAAAAACTATTACAAGGGTTTTAATCTTGTGTGAAAAGTTTTTATCAATATTCCTCGAAGGAAAGCATACTATTGAAAGGAATGTAATTTACGATAATCGCTTTTGATTAATCCCGAGCAGAATGAATTAGTCAAAAGTGCAATGCATGATAACGTGTTTTAAATTTAATTGAGGATACGGCATCCAAATCGAGGCCGTTTTGTCAAGAACGAGAGCAATTCGGACATCTATCTTGTCTTTAAATTCGAAACAACGCCGATATACTTGATCAATTATCGTGAATTACCAGTGGCATACAACATGCATGAACCAATTCAAGTGTATAATTCCTTCTAGCGAAATTAGGGTTGGACTACTCTATACGACCAAAAGGTCGTGCAGGGCTTCCAATTTTAATTTCCTCTATAGGAATTATAAACTTGACTCGGGAGCATCGGAATGATTAGAAAAAATGCCACTATCACGTTCCTATGACCAGTAAAAAAAATAATACAACGAAATTCTATCTGAATGTATACACGAATAGATCCCTAATACAATCACTCTAAGGGATGATATAGAGAACACCTCGGCAAAATAAGCCCTATACAAGACGACTAGTAATGAAAAATAAAACAATGGAATGTGATCCTAATGTTTAAGGATGCCCCAGTTTCGATCTTTGAGACGTGACTTTAGGATCACTTGCCCCAACTTGTCATCTTCATTCAACTTGTCATCTTCATTCAACTTGTCATCTTCATTGGACGGTACATCAATGATGTCCATGGTAGGCTCCTTCGTTGCACACACGGTGTTCGCTATGGGATATCACCCTCCTCGTCTTCTATCAAGGATGTCGGGGAAAAGTACATATCTATCCTTGAAATGGCATTTAATCTAATCACCAGAATGCCATGAATGGAATGCCTATATTTATATGAACTGTAATAGATTTGAGAGATAGAGAGTCTTACCAACCAAACTCGTTGACTTATGTGTGGTTTTAGGTGTACCAACCGCCCAAAGACATGCGCATGAGACAAGTGATGGTGAACTTCTAAAAATCAGAGGGTTTGGCACCTAAGGTCAAAGTTCCCACCTCGAGTTCTAGAGAGAGCCGATTCCATTGCACAACTATCGTTGCATTGTGACTCGATCCATAGTTCGAAGCGAGCGGAATTGAAAAGTGGATTACCCCGTGCTTTTCCTCACGGAGATTCCATTTTCAACTCCTTCTATTGTATTCCTAAAGGCGGCGCCCGGGGTTTTAGGCGCGGTTGTGTGTGTCCATGTGTTGTGATCATCACGATGCAAGTCATGCACAACAATTTATCAATCAACACTTCAAATTATCCACAACATACATTCCTACGCCCAACCTGCATAAGACAATGTTAATCACAGACCACACCCCTTATTTCTCCAATCTGCAAAAACATATAACACCTACCATGAGCGGACTTACCTCACCTTCAAGAGCGCCTGCAGGGTTAGAAATATCACTCAGCATTTTAATTACGGCCTAAGTCCACTTGGGGTCTAGAACCATAGGTTCTAGAATAGAAAGTCCCCAGCGGAGTCGCCAGCTGTCGCGACCCGTCCGAAAAGCGGACGCGGCTAATGGATTACCGATCGCGGGTCTCGGATCGGCGCGGGCCCTCCCAGGCCCATACCAAATCGCGGTGGGAGTATTTTTCAAAGGATTCGACGATAAAAGTCGATCGCTTTCGACCTTCAGTGTGGTCGTGGTGACATGTGCAAATTGTGCATGCATTTGGAGTCGCCACCGGTTTTTCTTGGAGGGTAGACCGGAAACCTTACTGATCGATTGGGAGAGATCGATCAGTTCTGCGGAACCAGAGATTTTGGGTTCGGGGACTTGGTTACGTCGGTGTCATTACCAACGCCCTTTCGGTACCTAACGCGAGTGATTTTCCTAGTTAAGAGTTCATGCAGGCTCAATTTTAGGTGAGGTAGGCTTAATTCAGGATTTCATGCAGATTGGAAGATTGTTCCTATCAATCACAATCAATTTAAATGAAAGCGCAATCAAGTACATAAATAAATCACTTCAATGCACATCAATTCAGATCAATGGCTTCCTAGTATAACTATAAAGGCTTAAAGAAGGTGCGACTTCGGACCAGGGGTAAACTGGGAAGATTTGGAGGCGATTAGCTCGAAGGGCAAAATCGTCAATTTTTTGAAAGGTTTGGATACCGAATTACCCAAAATATTTCATGGCCAGCTGTTTGTGGCCATTTCCCATTTTTGAGAATTTTTTGGAATTTTTCTGAATTTTTCTCTTTGATTTTTGGAAGACGATTCGCCCCAAGGGCGAAATCGTCATTTTAAGAAGGGTCGGGGTTCAAAACACCTGAAATGAGTCTTGGCCAGTTGTTTGTGGCCATTTTCTATTTTTTGGGATTTTTCTGGAATTTTTTAGAATTTGTTTGGAAGACGATTTGCCGGAAGGGCAAAACCGTCATTTCTGGAAAGACCGGGGGTCGAAAGACCCGAAACAGGTCGTGACCAGTTGAATGTGGCCATTTCCTATTTTCTGGAATTTTTTAGAATTTTTCTGAATTTTCCGAATTTTTTTGAATTTTTTTATGATTTTTTTATTTTTTATTGATTTTTGAATTTTATATTATTTTTTTATTATTTTCTGATTTTTCTAATTAAAATTAACTCCGGGCCGGGTCAGACCCGGTCCACGACCCGGACCCGCGACCCGAGCCCACACGCCCACGGCCGAAACGACGCCGTTTAGATTTTATAAGGGTTTTTCCATTTTTTATCAAATTTTTTTTATATCCGAAAATCCACAAATCGGACGATCCTTAATATGCCACGTGGCGACCTATGGCGCGTCCGATCCTGGATCAGATCGGACGGACCTCCGAGTGCCACTTGGCGCAATGCCAACCGTCGGATGAAAATATTTTTATTATTTTCGAAAATCATTTATTAATTCTTGAAAATATTTTAAATTCCCCAAAAATCCCAGATCGCGACACGTGGCACAATGTGCACCGTCGGATCTGGGCGTTTATTCACACTCGGACCGGCCCCACCCGTTGACGTGGCCGCTGACGTGGCATGCCACGTCAGTGTTGACTGGTCAGCGGGCGACCAGGCCTGCCGGAGAAGAAGACCGGCGCCGGCGCCATCTCGCCGGCGCCTCGTCGGAAGGCCATAACTCGGCCTTCCGACGTCCAAATTGCACGAAATCAACGGCATTCGA